>JASAUF010000421.1:9817500-10528000 GCA_030180095.1 Magnolia changhungtana | reverse complement strand
AAAATGAGATTGATCCAAATCTCAAGTGGACCGCACAGTATTGATTGAACGCCCACCATTGAAAATTTCTTGGGGGCCACAAAAGTTTTGAATCAAGCTGATATATATTTTTTCCCTTTTCATCCAAGTCTTTATGACCTAACCAACAGGTTAGATGTCAAATAACCATTACATTGGACCCTATGAGGTTTTTAATGGTGGACATTCAATCACAACTGTTTTCCCATGGTGTGGTCCAACTGAGATTTATATCTTCCTCGTTTTTGGTGCCAAGCCCTAAAATTATCTTTCAAAATGGATGGACAGTGTAGATAAAACACATACATCATGGTGGGGTCCACATAGCACCGACCATTAGCCACCTGGCTGCTGGCAGCGTCACTAGCCACAGGTGCCAGCATAGCATGATAGGTCGGAGATCCAATCCATCCATCAGAAAGGCACCACAATATTGATGTCGTAGCCCAAGAATCAGGTTGATCAGCTCCTCAGGTGGGCCACAGTTTGAAAAACAAATGTACGGCTCTGTAAACTTGGCTGAACTTTTCTAACCCATCCACCGGTTTCTAATATTAGGCCCACTGCTGATTGCACCATACTTTTTGTTACAAGTCAGAGCAACAAGATGGATGGATTAGATCTGGCACCCGTGTGCCGTTCTGGCACGTGTGGCGAGGCCACCAATGACTGGCCTGCATCCTGCACGCGTCACGCCAGCCACGTGTGCGAGGCCCGGGGATCACATTCACATCATCATCATCAGCGATTTGACACGAGAAGCATATCCAGCTGGAGATAACATAAAAGTCAACAGACAGATAATGGTACGACTCAATGTACTGGTGTGGCTTATCCAACAAGTGGATGGGCCTGATTTTCACATCAGGTAATCATAATTGTGTGGCCCACCTTTTTGCACGGACAGGATATTATACTTGTGATATGGTGGGCCAAAGAAATGCCTGAATCATAACTTCTGTTACGACCACTATAGATGCATCATGTCCATCGATTTTGCTGATGTGTCCATCTTGATAACTGGACGAACATGATTTACACATCTACCGATCATAAATTGTGTGGCCCACCTTTTACACGGATTGGATTTTTTTTTTTGCCGGGAAAAGAAATGTACGTGTAACAACTTCTGATGCACCAGCTGTATTTGGACATTTCTCGTTACCTTATGATAGTCTGGTGAGCATGGTTTCTGTCATGCTTCACACATGCATCCACCTAATTTGACTAAATATATATCAATCCAAACCATTCAATATCATGGGACCCATTTTGAATGAACAGAAGATGAAAGTAAAGACGACAACAGATTCCTAACCGTCCAAAACGAACTCATCGAATTCAAAAAGAGTTTCTTTTTAATCATCCGTTAAGTTGAAAAGTATCAGTTGTCAATATCATCCCATTAAATGGGGCCCACATACAGTTTTCTCATTACCATCTGATCATGGACTTATTCAAAATAGATAGGTACTTCTGCGTGACTACGAGTCACGATACTCCACATAGTATTATAAACTCCTGACTCAGGAGATTCTCCCCCTCAATAAATTGTATTTTAGAGAAGAAAATCACACTTTACGAATAAAGACGAGTATTTGTTTTTTTAAGAAACACTAGCGTGTGCGTCACGAGTCCAAATTTCTTAAGTTGTGGAAACTCATCAAATACCCAAGTGAAGAGCTTAAGCATCAATGCAGACCATCCAAACCGTGTGGCCCACCGTACAACAGTTACATACCGTAAAAGTAACACGAGATGGTATCAACCGTTTGATTTCACCGACGAAATTTGAACGCCATACCATTGGTAGCGGATTATGTGTGGCCCAGCCTCACCCAACACGGTGCGATGGGACCATGGGCCCACATTGATGTACATGTATTGTATACCGACGCAGCTGCATACGTGCTTGTGAGTTCATTTTAATGTATTCTTTTAAAAGTGCAGGAGATTTAATTATCAAGTGGACTACACCACAAGAAATAGTCATGAGATTCAATTATCAAGTGGACCACAACACAAGAAATAAATACGATTGGCTGTTAAGAACTTCTTATAAGCGGTAAAAAGTTTTGGACAAGCTAGTATTTTTATTTTAACCTTATCAATGGGTTGGATGGGAAATAAACATTAGGTTGGCTAAGGAAGTTTTTAATGGTAGGTGTTCAATCGCCATTATTTCTTAATGTGTGGTTCACCTGATGTTCTGATCTGGTTCATTTTTGAAGCTTACGCGCTAAAATGAACTGAAAAAATGGATGGACGGCATGGATATATAATACATATGTCATGGTGTGCCCCATGGTCAAGGCCACACAATGTTGGTTGGAGCTGGGTAGATTCCCCGTACCATTTCCTTTAAAAACGCCAATTGGATTTCCATGATATTCCATTCACTTGAATATCTAGGCCCACTCATTGAGTCCCAGAAATTTGGACGGTCCAGATTGATCGACCACATTTTTTTCCTGGTGACAAACACATACCATACTCTAGCGTATCTCTTAATCGCTTATTTAACAAGTGAAAGAGCACTTTAAGAGAGAGGCTAGTAGGGGCTTCAGCTATTGGCTGAAAAGCATCCACGTGGCAGAGTCTTGTCCTCCAAAAATAGAAAGTGGTGGTAAAGGACAGATTTCCATGAAGCTAGCTTTGTATGACGCATGGCAGTGAGAGCAGAGAAACCGAAGCAGCTTCTCACCTGCTCTTCCAACATCCATGCATTTACTCCCTCTCTCTCTCTCTCTCTCTCTCTCTCTCTCTGAATTTTCTCCCCTCGCTTCGTGAAAAATTCATATGACCCAAAAGACTTGCATGGATTTTAGTGGGAAGAGGTATGTGAAATAACCCAACTTCTTGTTATTGATCAGAACCGTGTAAATGGTGGGCCACATCCCAAAAACATTCTAGATTAGAAGATCCTAGCCATCAAACATCTGGCCTTTTTTTTCCTGTTGTTCATGGGTCACTGATCAAAGAGTTAGAATTTCCAACTTGGGAATTTTTGTCTTTGTGCATCTACCATCCACGACGGGACCCATCATAGCAACGGTTTGGATCAGCTAAATTTGGGCCCCACTTGTGCTAACTGGATGCATCAGGGCCTTATAATTTCTCAATCTATAGTGGGTGTTCTATCTTTTGATGAATTTTGATTCATTGCTTCATTTTCCATGGATTAGGAGGCGACCCTTTTATTAGCTTCAGTTCTTATGGCGTTTTCTCTTGGAATTGTTTGTATATTTTCTTTTATTTGTAGAGAAATGACTGGATTTCGTGCTCATAGTTGCATCTGGATATGTAGACAGTCTGATCAATTGATCTGGGTCGTTGTTAGATCTGTTCTGTTCTTTGTGGCGACCATGTGAAAAATTGATTGATTGGATGATCTTATCCATCTGGGAGTCCTTCTTCTTCTTCTTCTTCTTTTGGTAGCCATTGGTTTTCCTAATCATGGAATGGATGGTTAGAACCTCTGAATCATCTGTCCTTGTATAACTAGAACTATACCTTATACTGATATTGGACCACTGAATCATTTCTCTATTTCTATTTTATATAAATTTAAATTCTTGGTTGTATGGCGTTTGGATTAGCCGTAGCTTGCTACATGAACTGCATATGACAAATTGAATGGAAAAAAAGAAAAAAAAAAAGAAAGTGAATTGAATTAGAAAAGTTCAAGTGAAAGAATCCTGATAAGAAAGTAAATTGTTCTTCCTTTCTAGTTATGTTGCCCTGTTTTTCGGTTTTTGGATTCACTGAGTAGTGAGATTAAACTGTGGTTTTCACTCTATTCACTGATTGGGTTTCTCGACTAATATGAATAATTGCATCTTGGAGTAGCTGACCCTAGATATCTGGGACAAGGCTATGGTGTTGATGATGAATTGCATTAAAGAGTAACTAAGGTCAGGGGATGGTGTTCTAGCACAGAAATTCTGTCTGTTGTAATTTGAGGCCAGATGATATCTGATTTTGCAGAGAAATTTTTTGTGTGGAATTTGAAGGACTAAAGAAAGTTAAAATTGCGTTTGGCTTTGCTTGGATTAGTTAGGTATATCAGAATTCAGGAATGTTACAAGTGGATTCTTTCTAAATCTTCTGAAAGATTTCTTTGAGATCATGAGATGACTCGATATGGAGGAACACACTTTGGAAACAGATTAGCATCTGGACACTGTCGACAGAAAATGTGTCCTTAAGATCAGAAATAGTGGAAGAGAGGCATGATCTGGTGTGGGTTCTCACAACAGGATTGGATGCCAAGGAGATGTGTGGCCCACTTCATCACCTGCTAAAGTAGACCGGGTGGGTCCCAGATATCATTACAATTACATCTTGATGGGGTTTTGTGATGAGATTTACACAGAACAATGTGGCGTTTCACACTGGATCTTTCTTTTTGTAGTTAAAGAAATTTGGGTTATGGATTCCTCAAGGATAAAAAGTAAAGGGCTATATCTTTTTTTCCTTTTTTAAGGGGTAAGGGCTATATCTTCCATCCAATTACAGCCAAATAAGGGAGACTAGCAGTTGTGAAATTGAGGATTTTCTATGGCTTGGATTAGGGGAGCAATTCTGGCAGGTTGGGGGTTGACCTGAGCCCAATCTGACCAGAGGACCCAAACTGCAACCTGACCCAACCTGAGGTTCCCAACCCGAAGTCTTCTATACCTGACCCGACCTGACTCAAATACGTGTGAGTATTCCAACCCAACTCAAATTTGCTAAACCCAAATCCAACTCAAATTCAAATCAGGTTGGCGTTTTCCTACCCAAACCCAACCCGAGAACCTTGACAACAACTCGAACTCAGGGCGGGTCAATCAGGTTCAGGTTGGATCGGGTTGACCCAAACCCAAGTTGCTGCCTCAGTTTCGATGGTCGTGAATTCTCCCTCCCTTTGATGTCCATGGATGTTGCGGCTATTTGTGTTCTTATATGCAGTGATCTATGTATCAGTGATGCAACATATAATACGGTTGATATTATTAGTATCATACCCTATTGGTATGAAACACATGGGGAATAACAAACTTTGCAAAATATTGAGGACATTATTGATAATATTGGCCGATAAATGCCGATATATCACAATATCAACAATATCGCGAGATATTGGCTAAACCCTTTAGTATGAATGCATTGTATCATTGATGCATGCGATTTATTATCGATATTATCGCATGTATTGAAGATAAGAGCATAATTCCAGCATAATTCAGAAAAGAAACTTAAAATAAATAAATAAATGAAAAGAAACTTAAAATAAATAAATAAATAAATAAAAAGAAAAGAACAGAAGAAGCTAAAAATCCTCAATCTTTTCAAATTTTTTTGGGGGAATCTCTTCCTAAGGGTGTTCTCCCAACAAATCAGAAAAGTCAAGGTATATATTTGGTTCTTATTAGTTTCTGGTTGTATTGTTTGTGTTTTCTTACTTGTATTACATGACATTTTAATGATATGAACCCATTCTGGATAGAATTGCATCACTTATGGCCGACCAGGCATGGTTTGTCATAAACAATGGAAAACTGCTATGCATGGTTTCTTTTTTGTAATCTTTTTAGTCTTAAGTTTGAAATCATGCGACTTTTAACAACTCCTGAAGTTTCACTAAATACTTCCACCATTTCCTAATGTTTCCCCAATGTTTCTCTCAGACAATGATACATTTCCAAGCATCTGTGAAATTATCGACGATATCGATAGATGTTTTAGTATCCGAGGGGTGCAAACTGTGCGATACATATAATGATAACAATACATAAAAGACCGTCTATGATTGAGTTCTTGTTAGCAGGTGGGCTATTGCCACTTTCTTTTGCTAGTATCTCGTTGTTTCTTCTTTTCTTTTTTCTTTTTTTTCCCTGTGAATGTTGGTGAGAAGGTATAATGAGGGCTTGTTCACTTACCGACAATAGGGCCTTATGGATGAAAACACACGGATTTGGAGAATGTTTTTCTGTATTTCAGACAACCCTGAAGGGTTAAATATATAGAGTTTTACAACGACTATACAAAGTAAGATGATAAATACAAAATCTTCTATACAAGGAATGTGGGCTGTCTAACATCCCCCCTCAAACTAATGCTTGTCATCAACAAGTAATAGTTTGTTAACTAGAAATGAGTGGCGTGCAGACGTGAGGGACATCGTGAGAATGTCGGCAACCTGATCATGGGATGCGACATGTGGTAGCGATATGATCCGAGACTGAAACTTCTCGCGGATAAAGTGGCAGTCAACTTCAATATGCTTTGTCCGTTCATGAAAAACCGAATTTGAGACAATCTGAATGACACTCAGATTATCTACATGGAGTGGAGTAGGATCTTGCAGATGAATGCCCAAGTCAGAAAGAAGTCCACGTAGCCAGATAATCTCACTACAAGCTGCTGACATTGCTCTATACTCGGCTTCTATGCTTGATTTGGAAACAGTGGCCTGCTTCTTACATTTCCAAGAGATGAGAGAAGTGCCGAGAAAAACACAGTAGCCAGTGGTAGACCTACGTGTGAGAGTACAACCGGCCCAGTCAGTATCTGAATAAACACGAAGGTCCAGAGGAGCTGTGGAGGAGAAGAACAGAGATCGATCCAGAGTTCCACGTAGATACCGTAAGATGCGCAATACTGCAGTCATATGAAGGGTTTGAGGAGCATAAACAAATTGGCTGACAACTTGGACCGCGTAGGCAATATCAGGACGAGTCATTGTTAAGTAAACCAAGCTCCCAACCAAACGACGGTATAAGGTGGGATCCGCAAGGAGTGTACCATCGTCACGGCCATATTGAACGTTTAAGTTCCAAGGGAGTTTGAACTGTCTTCTGATCCGTTAAAGAGGCCAAGGCAAGAAGATCCTTGGTATATTTATGCTGGCTGACCAGGATTCCACGTATAGAACGTGAAAATTCAAGTCCAAGAAAGTATGTCAGATGACCCAGGTCCTTCATCTTGAAGGATGACTTCAGAACTTCCTTTAAAGCCGAGATGCTAGTATCATCTCTACCAGTCAGAAGTAGGTCATCAACATATACGAGAACAATGACGATTCTATGCACAGAGGTGCGCGAGAATAATAATGGATCATGACCACTTTGAGTAAAGCCAACTTCTGTAACAACATCATGAAAACGTTGGAACCATGCCCGAGGGGCTTATTTGAGAGCGTATAGTGCTTTCTTTAGGCGACAGACTTTATTGGCAGGGATTAAAGATCCAGGAGGAGGTTTCAAATAAACTGTTTCTTGGAGGTCTCCATTAAGAAAAGTATTTTTCACATCTATCTGAGTGAGGGGCCAAGAGCGAACTGATGATACTGTCAGAAGAGTGCGAACAATTTTCATCTTTGCTACAGAAGCGAATATCTCATCATAATCAATTCCGTGTTCCTGTTTGTATCTTTGAGCGACAAGCCGAACTTTGTATCAATCTAATGAGCCGTTAGACTTGAGCTTCACAAAATAAATCCATTTACTACCAATTAATTGTTAGTTAGTAGGTTGAGTAACAATATCCCACGTATGGTTATCATCCAATGCTGCAAGTTCTTCTGCCATGGCCTTCTTCCAACAATCATGACTGGCTGCCTGATGATATGAAGTAGGAATAGATACAATATCTAGGGTAGTATTCATGACAGACATAGAGTATATCAAGCGATCAGGCTATCGATGTACACGAGTGGAATGACGTACCAAGATAGGATCCGGATCGGTTATGGGTACAGTAGGGAGAGTAGTAGGTGATGGATCTGTATGTGGTCGTCAAAAATAAACCTGCAATGGACAAGGAGGGGTACTTGAGGCAACCGGAATGTTAGGAAAAATAGTAAGACCAGGAGAGTCTAATGTGGGCGAAGGAGGAACAGATGAATGAAAGGCAATATACTCAAGAAAAACAACATGTCGTGATACCCATACACGACGAGAGACCGGATCATAGCAACGAAAACCCTTTTGAGTTTCTCCAAATCCTAAATACATACATTTGACTGATTTTGGGGAAAGTTTGTTACGTTCACGTGATGCCAGATGAACATAACATACACAACCAAAAACACGAAATGTGGAATATGTAGGAAGAGAACCGGTGAGAACAAAGTAGGGAAATTTACTATTCAGGACTGTGGTTGGCAATCGTTTAATCAAGTAGACTGAATGCATCATAGCTTCCGCCCAAAAGGAACGAGGAACCCTCATAGTTGTCATTAAGGTATTGGCAGTTTCAACAATATGACGATTTTTTCGTTCAGCCACCCCATTTTGTTGTGGAGTATCAGAACAGGTGGTATAATGAGTAATCCCATGACCCTGCAGATATGTACGAAAATTTGTGGAGAGATACTCTCCCCCTGAGTCAGAGCGAAGAGTTTGGATTTTTACTTGAAATTGTGTGTCCACCATAGAATGAAATATTTTAAAATTTTCAAATACCTGTGACTTAAGAGTGCAGAAAGTAAATCCAAGTGTAACGGGTGAAATCATCAATGAATATAACATAATATCATAGTCCAGAGAGAGACATAATTGGGGAAGGGCCCCAGACAAATGCACCAGTTCAAACATAGATGATGATTTTGTAGTACTTAGAGGAAAGGGAATACACTTGCTTTTTGAAAGGCAACAAGAATAATCCAAACCACTTTTATTAAGAGAAATATTCCCTAACATGCCAGAAGAAAAGAGCTGAATCAAATGATCAGAATGTGGATGACCCAGGCGAAAGTGCTAGAGTTTCCATTGCCGAAAAAATATCCGAGGAAGAGGGAGAGAAGAAACAATGAGATGGAGTAACTGATGAGTGAAAGTCCAGCACGTACAAACATCCATGCCGCCTACCCTTCCCAAGTACCGTCCCCGTTGCCAGATCCTGCACAAAACAACAATTTGGAAGAAATATGACTAGGCAATTATTGGATGTAAGTTGACCAACTGAAATTAAATTTGAGAAGAGTTTAGGGACATGAAAAACATCACGAAGGGTAAACTGGCGATGGTCAGAAGGAGAGAAAGTTATGGAACCAACAGACTGAATTGGTAGTTTAGTTCCATCTACAGTAGAAATAGTCTGATTGCCAGTGTAGGGACGAATATTGCGAAGATGAGATACATCACCAGTCATATGATTTGAAGCACCAGAATCGAAGAACCATGGTGAAGATGCGGTTATACCTGACATACCGGCCGCAGAAAGAGCCTGCACGATCTGCTGGAGCATTGCAAGAGTTAAAGGTAAGGAAAGACCTTCAACAGAACCAGTGGATGCAGTATCACTAACAGAAGGCTCGGAAGAAGTAGGCACAGAAGTAGCGGAAAGAGCACGACCACGGCCACAACCTCGACCACCACGGCCACGGCCGAATGAGGATGCGTAAGCACGTGAACGACAGTCCTGAAGACCATGACCAGTCCTTCGGCAATACGCGCACCAATCTTTGCACTGAGCGACAACATGTCTCACTTTGTTACAGCTGTGACAAGTTAAAGGAGTGGAACCACGATTTGGTGTAGAGGTGGATACAGTAAGTGCTAGGTCAAATGGTCCTTGAGATGTCCCCTGAGAGAGAACCTGCAGTCGTTGTTCCTCGGCTAATAAATCATTAATAACCGAATTCATTGAAGGAGTTAGGCTACGGTTCAGGAGAGCAGCCCTGCAATGCTCAAATTCTGGACGCAATTTCATAAGAAACTGTCTAACTTGCGCACTCTCGCGCATTGTGTGGAATATTTTAAAGTCATTTGGGAAGTCAGGATCCATCATAGTCATCTCTGTCCAAATTGCAACCATTGTAGAGTAGAAAGATTGAATACTTTTATCACCTTGAGTAAGGTGAACCAGATCTTGTTCCAGGCGGTATAACTTAGCTGCATTACTCTGTTAATATATTGTCTGGAGATGCTCTCACATAGCCTTAGCAGTGCAATGTGGCATGAGGCCAACAACTATTGATCGATCGAAGGAATCAAGAATCCAGGTAATAATCCGTCCATTTTTCATTTCCCAATCAGTCATTCTATCGGCATCGGTGGAAGCGGGAATAGTAACAGATCCATCAATCAGTCCCCACAACCCATGACCCTTGAGAAAACTTTGAAAGTGGATGGCCCATAGATTATAGTTAGTGCCATCAAAACTACATCGTGGGGCCTCTGTACAGGAGTCTTTATCCATAGATAGGAAAAGATATAAACTACGCCAAGGAAGAAGGTACCTTGCAATAGGAGAGTTGGTTGCAGGCAATAAAACCCAACAAATTAGAACGACAATCAGCAAGAGGGTTTATATCACCACCAACCGATCAGAACCGTAACCAGCAAACGGCAACAGATCAGAACAACAAAAGGAGGGAGCACAGCAGGGGACGAGCCGGATCAGATTAGAACAACAACAGCAGCAGGGGCATGCGCAACAGCGAAAGGATGAGCGCAGCAGGGGCGAGCGCAACAAGGGCGTGCACAACAGCAACAACAAACAGATCGTGCGCAGCAAGGACGTGCACAAGACGTGCGCAACAGCAACAACAATAGCAACAACAAGGGTGAGCGCAACAAGGGCATGCGCAACAGGAGGGGTTAGACACAGCAAGTGCGAGCGCAACAAGTGTAGCGGGATCGGATCTGGTGAGCAGGACCGGATCTGACGAGCAGGACCAAATCTGATGAGCAAGACGAGATTGTTAATGGAGAGCATGACCAAATCTGATGTGGATCTGGAGGTTTTTGTGGTCGTGCAGCAGGTATAGGCCACTAGATCTGGAGATGGTAGAGACTGGCCGCAACTACAACGGGATGTAGAGATGGTTTTTGACAGCGAGCACACTGATGGAGCATGATGGAGATGATGGCAGGTTGCAGAGAAGATGACAGAGCCACCGGAATCAATGGAGGAGGCTGCCGGAATCGTGGACTGCCGGAAATCGATGAGGGACCTCCGGAATCAAAGGAGGAGCGCCGGTTCAGAAACCTAGCTCTGATACCATGAAAACACACGAATTTGGAGAATGTTTTTCTGTATTTCAGACAACCCTGAAGGGTTGAATATATAGAGTTTTACAACGACTATACAAGGTAAGATGATAAATACAAAATCTTCTATACAAGGAATGTGGGCTGTCTAACAATGGAAACAAGATTCATAAAGCCAACCCGAAGTAGCTGGGACAAGGCTATGATGATGGTGGTGATGTTGATGATGATTGGTGAATATGTTATGTGAGTTGATTGGCTTGATCGTACGTTGGATGTGTTGAACCGACTGAGCATCATGATCTAACAATCTTGTTCACTTCATGCTTGCTACTAGTCTGTTGGCATTTGGCTTCAATCGTTCTAAGTGTTATCTTACGTATATGGCCCCTTTTTTTGGAGGAAAAGCAATATGTTAGGCAGGATGCCAGAACTCAACACTAAATAATAGACACAGACACCAATGTGCATAGATCTTAAAATCATCCTCAGTGACAGAAAGGAGGGCTTGGGAAATTTATCATGGAGAATGAACTCAGTGAAAAAACAATGAAGGTTGTTGCCACTCTTGAAAATAATGTGGCCGTTTGCCTTCTTTTGTTTTTTCTAGTAGCACCTATGTTTTCATGCCTACCATAAGTAATATGAACTTGTACCAATCCCCAACTCGTTTGCATCTGATGAGCAGTTGAAGTCTTCCCTGGATTTTTCCATGCTTTCACTAAACGTCTGATTTTCTTCATCTCTATCCATATTGTGATCATCCTCCTCTTTCAAACTTGCTTTATCAATTAGTTTTCTCCTGCCATTATTTGCTCTTGCTCATGCTTCTTGAGGAACTGTCCTCATATAAGGAAGTTTTCTATTGAGCTGACAATTTAAAGTTCAAAATATTATATTCTGAGTTAAGATCACACAACTGAAGTTGATTCAAACATGTTGAAATTTGAAACTATATTTTATTTATTTTTCTGCTAGAAAATTCAGAAAAAAAAAATGAATCAATTGAATACAATGTGAAACAATAGAAAATGCTTGAGAAGCTCGAAGAAAGAATTTGTCTATTTAGGGATGCTTTAGTGGAAAGACATTGTTTACTACCATTGAGCTGTTGCGTTGGAATGACCTGTTGTGTTATTTCATAATACATGATTATCTTAAAAAGAGGTTCAAGAAATAAAATAGAAATGAGTAAGATAGCCACACTTACATACATTTTATGCACACATCTCTTACCCTTACATAAACCATACATGCATAGATGCACAAGGGATGCACTACCCCTCAAATTAACACTAGTGGGTCAGTAAGTGTCAGTGAATGCATTTTGTGTCGAAGTTAATGCTTTAGTAAAGATATCAATAGTTTGTATTGTGGTTAATGCATGTAAAGTGGGACGATGCCCTTTCGGCATTGCTCTCAAATGAAGTGGCAGTCCGAAGCACTAGATTATATGTATAATATTTATCATTCTCGTGTCAGTGCCAAAGAGAGTTGTAGAGAGGACATATGAACTCCCAAATCAGTAAGAAGCACGTGCTAATCCAAATCATCTCACTTCAATGCTAAACATGACCAAGGTTTCACGTATCGTCCAATACCAGTCTGTATCGGGTACTGGTATCGTCCATGAAAGATATGGCTTTATCTGCCAATGTTGGCCCGAAACAGCCTGATACATGGTTGATATGGGGCGCTATGACTCCATATTGGTGGTGAATGATTTGATGCACAAAAAGCAATTTGCAAACCATGGACAGGACATGATATTTATCTTTCGCACTTGATTTTTGCCATTGTATCTTGTCTCTTTCTCAGCCATGAAACACGCTAAATTACCCTTACGTGCAAAGATGCATATGAGATAGTATCACTTCTAGCAACATAAGCACCTTTACTTGTTGGTTTTTATGATGTGTTGACACTTCTTAACATGGCATGACACTTCAAAAGGTGTAGGGATGTCCCAAGATATTATAGAAAAGCACCATGATTTGGACATTTTAAGCAAGGCATCTAGGCATATGGTTGGAGATTTATTTTTTTTTAATCTTTTTCAAATTATTATTTAAATTTCTTGTCTAGCCAAAGACATCCCACTCCTTTCCCTCAAGCTTACCTCTGGGATCTTGGTGCTGAAGAAAAATACTCACAGACGCTCCCTCTCACACTCTTATGTTTTAGTTCAATTTTTATTTTACGTACCATGACACACATAACAAAAATCACAAATCTTGTTGTTCGTTTCGCATTTTTGTTCTTTTTCCGAGATTAAAAATTTTAATGAGGACAAGTGATGTTCATTGTAATGTTTATATAAACTACCATTTGTTAAGAGGATTATTGTGTGATTTGATGTTCAATTAATTGGTTTTTTGTTAGTTTGATTTTTTTCTTAGAAATAAGTGATTATTCTTTCTGAATTTTCTTATAAATTCTGAAAAAGAATAACAACATTAATTATTCCATATTTTAAATCCTCTCAATACCAAAGTACTTTATAAATTTCCTTTGATTTTTTTTTTCATCATTTATGTCGTTATTTTTTATGAATTCATGTTTCAATTGGTAAAATATGATTTGCAGAGTTGAACCCAAATACTTGGGACTAGGTTATGATGACAATTGATTAATTGATTGATTTACTTGTTAAAAAAATTACTTATGTTCATGCGGAATTGTCTTTGTGCCTAGATTTGGAGTTTGTTATATCCAGCACCTAAGACACTTGACAAGCAAAGCCAAGCCGAACACTGCAAACTTGGAAACTTGGCCATTTTTAAATTGGTTTATAATCAAAATTTTACTTCATAAAAATATTTGACTCCATAATATTTATGTAGAATCATTGACTAAAGAGAGAAGAAGAGAAAAGAAGAAAAGAGAGAGGAGAAAATTGAGAGGAGAGTAAAAAGAGTTAGGGTTGGACGTCCCCACTTTTCCTCCTTGTATTAATAATAAAAACCAGAAAGTATAAAAAATACCCTTACTGTTAATGTTCATATTCCAAACAAGTCCTAATCCATGTAAATAGTAAACATAAAAGAGAAAGAAGCTAGGTAGGCCATATGGTGGGACGGCCCACATGTACATCTATTAGTTGAGTCGTACATCTACATGGCCCACATCCTCATGCGTTAACACTTACCATCATGTTGGAGCATAAATGTTGTTGATGCTAAGC
This sequence comes from Magnolia changhungtana, assembly GCA_030180095.1. Lineage (NCBI taxonomy): Eukaryota > Viridiplantae > Streptophyta > Magnoliopsida > Magnoliales > Magnoliaceae > Magnolia > Magnolia changhungtana. The sequence goes on along the minus strand of JASAUF010000421.1, from coordinate 10,513,816 downwards.
TTGGAGTATATGTGCGTAGAACGACTGTGAGAATGGGCCTTGGTTAACACATCAACAAGTTGATCATGAAACCGGACATATGGTGTAGAGATTTCATCACTGGATACCTTACATATAAAGTGATAGTTGACTTCAATATGTTTAGTTCTTTCTTAACAAACCGGATTGTTGCAATATTAAATGCTACCTAATTATCATAAAAGAACTGCATAGGTAGATTTATCCCAAACCTCATTTCCTGCAATAGTTTCTTGATTCAGATTAACCCACAAGTAGTATGAGCCATTGCTCTAAAATCTTCTTTCACGTTTGATCAAGCCACAATATTCTACTTCTTACTTTTCCATGTGACTAGATTTCTTCCCACAAACGTGCAGTACCCAATAGTAGACTGCCTATCTGCTAAAGAGTCGGCCTAGCCTGTATTAGAGTACTCTATGATATGAATATGATTGTTCCATCTGTCCGTAATTCCTTGTCCTCGCGTTCCTTTCAGATATCACAGAATCCAAACAACTGCATCCATGTGAGGTGCCCTTGGAGAGCTTATAAACTGGTTCACCACACTCATAACATAAGATATGTCTGGTTGAACGATAGTTAAATAGATTAGTTTCCCAACTAATTTCTATACCTCCCTAGGTCTTCAACTATGTCAACTTGATCACCAACAAGTTTGTGATTTGGATCCGTTGGTGTATTAACTGACTTATTACTAAGAAGACCCATCTCCACGAGCAAATCTAGAACATATTTCTATTTGGACAAATGAATTCCCTCCTTGGATTGGGCAACTTCTATACTAAGAAAATATCAAAGCTGACCAAGATCTTTTATGAAAAAATGCTTTTGAATATACTTCGTCCTCAATCCCCCTATTGTCACTTCCCGTAACAATAATATCATCAAAAGATACTAGTAACACGATAAGATTTGAATTGTTTTTCCATACAAAGACAGAATGATCAACATGACTTTGAACAAAGCTATAGTTCAATATGACTTTTACTAATTTGTCAAATCATGCACTCGTGCTTCAACCCATAAATCTCCTTAAACAGACTTTGTCCGACTCTCCCTAAGTTGCAAATTCAGGTTGTTGCTCCATATGGACCTCCTCAATGAGGTCACCATGAAGAAATGTATTTTTTACGTCAAGTTAGAAGAGGGGCCAACCATGATTGACGGCCACAAAGAGGATAACACAAATGGAATTCAACTTGGAAATATGAGAAAATGTCTCTGTTAAAGTGTTGTACGTCCACATGTTTTGGGGCCTTGGGCCTCTTTGGGATTTATTTTGTTTATCGGTTTGAGTTAAGGCCCGAAGGAATGATGTTTTAGAAAATCCTTAAGCAAAGAGTACATTTCTGTAATTTTTCAATGTAATTAGTTGAGCCCTAATAAAATAAGACATGGAGACATGTGAGGGCTTGTAAGAGAGCAGTCGTCCCTTCTTCTTTCCTCCCTTTTCTTATTTTCTCCTATTTTCTCCATCTTTCTTTTCTCATGTCTCTATTTTTTGTTATAACCCTTCTTCTTTCCCTTTTTCAATGCTAAGGGTCTGAGTATATCCCTTAGAAACCAAACGAGCCTTGAACTGTTCAAATGTATCATCAACATGAAACGTAAAAGTGTACACTCATTTGCAACTAACAACATGTTTACCAATAGGTAGATTGGTTAGCTCCCAAGTGTCCGATGAAGAGTATTGTTCACTACCCCCAGTATGGGGTTGCGATGTAGTAATAATCTCGGTAAGACCGAGGTCGAATCCACAGGGACTGAACCTTGTACGTAATCTGAAAGTAACTCGAACTAGAACTAGGAGAAGATGTAATCTAAACTTGGAAATTTTAAGAGAATAATAGTGAAATCTTAAACTAAAACTTGTAAAATTCAAAGGTGGGAAACTAGGGTGTCAAGGATCCACTTATAGCAATCAGGGAAATCGATGCCTGATTCAAGAACACAACTGGAAACAGAGTCTCATCTTCATCTAGTTGGAAGATATTCCATTAAAAACCATTTCTGAACTTCCTTTGATCTAGCTTTCAAGAGATGAGAGGTATAAGAATTAGAAATGATTCCATCACAAAACCATGCCCATGAGACAAAACAAGCAACAGAATTTAACCAATCTACAACCAATCTTAAAGAGTTATGAACCCCAACCATGTCCATGAGACAATGGTGAACAACAGGGCTTCCCAACTTCACAATCATAATACCGAAAAGGACATGCTCAAAGCAATCACAGATCCATTGTAATTTAAGTCACAAAAACCATTAAAAACTAAAAACATTTCTTATAATCAAACTAGAATCAAAATCAATTCAACTTAATCATGAATCAAAGGCATAAAGAAAAGTCTCTCATCACCTCTTAGCCCTAGCTAAGAGGTTTAGCCGATCACGGACATGATCAAGCTAAAATCTAAAGGAAAGAAGAAAAAGAACAATGAAGAAGAAGAAAAAACCGAAACCGTCCACTGCCGGCTGCTTCTCTCTCTCCCTTGTGCTCCTTGCCTCACGTCCACATCTCCCGTCCAAGGATTCTTGAATGCTTTCTCTCTCTTCTCTTCTCCTTTATATAGAGAACAGGGCTAGTGGAATGGCTAGGGTCGGTGGGAGCATTTTTACGCAACTCCTTATGCATGCGCAGCCAAGAAATGCAACCTGACTGCATTTGGACGGAATTTTTGGCCGAGATGTCCCACGGACTGATTTTGACTCCATGGTTGGGGTCAAGATCCCCCTCCCAAGCTTTTGGACGGTTTGGATCAAAGATCCGATCATGATTTGGGCTGTACAACTCCCCGCACCGTCCGGTTTTTCCGGACGTGCGTAAGTTGCGAAAAAACCTGCGCTGACTTGTTCAGTGGGCCCCACAGTGATGTTTTCGGAGAAATCCGCTCCATTCATTGGATTCCTAGCGAAATTTCGGTCGAAAATGAGTGGTTTTGATCGATTTTTGGTGCGGCCCACTGATCAAATCACCGCGCCGTTTATCCTATGTTTGAAGGTGATCTGTGTGTGTACGCGTGCATGGGACCAAAAGGAGAGCATGGGTACGATCGTGGCCACCCCCCTAAGCGAATGGACGGCTCGAATCATTGAGATGATCCATAGTGGTGGCCCACTACCGATCACAGCGTTCACACCTTGCGGACACTGTGTATTATGGAAGAAGAGTCGGGTCAGCCCGACTTTGACTGGGCTGACCGACCGGTGTGGCTTGCATGCGGACATGCTATGTACACGCACGTCCTTAAGTGGGGCCGACTGTTATGTTTACGCAAAATCCGCTCCATCCATCTATTTTGCCACCTCATTTAAGGGCTTGAGACCAAAATTGAAGCATATTCAGATATTAGGTGGGCCCCAGATCAGTGTTTTATGGGCTGATCTGTCCGTTAAGCCACTTCCACAAGGATCCCATGGCTAAAATTCAACGTGTACGGTTAATTTAGGGTCCTCAGGCCAGATATAAAGTTTCGAGCCAAACGGATGGTGGGAACCCTGTGATCTTGCATTCAGGATGACTTTCAAGCCTCTTTATTTTCAATAACTTGATTTTCTCGGATCTTTGGCGTGTGAATTCTTCAATATCGGTCCCCTAAGATCCGTCCCTTGCTTTGGTGATTCTTGAGCGTTAAATTTATGCTTTTAGCACCCTTTTTTCAATCCAAGCTCTTAAATTCACCCTGCAACACAAACACGATTAAAAGAGGACGTTAAACAGTATCATGTTCGTAAAATCAAGTAATAACTAGGGTCTAATATGCAATATTTGACCCTCAACAAATAACCATCTCCTTTAATGCCCGACACTCCTTATTTAACAATGCTTTCTGGTATGACTTGAGAATAGAGTGAGAGGAAAAGGAAGAGTGGGTTCATTGTACTCATTTCCCAGGTAATTTACTTCTAAATCACAATTGGTAAAGAGAAATTTAGTAATGAATGAAGAATTCGGTTGTGAGCAGAGTAGTGTTTCCCTAGAAGAAGAAAAAGGCACGACTCTGCAGATGGTTGGACCCATGCATCTATTTTTTATATGAAGGGGCCGACACCCTAGATAGAACTCCCATTCAAAATAAATTAAAGTTTGTGACTAATTAGTTCAATCAACGGGGTCAATAACAAGGTACCCCAATGTTGATTTTTCAAATATTAGTCATCTTGTTCTCTTCTAATAACTTTTAAACCTTTGTCTATAATCATGCTTGCATAATGCCACATCCATCCATATGGATATAGGTAAAAATGTTCATCTTGCGTTTCTCTTTTTCAGCCATTAGGAAGATTTTGGTTGACTTCCTTTTGATTGGAATAGGCTTTGTTCTTAAATTCTCATTCTATTTAATCTATATGTCCTTCACCCATACTTAAATTTTGATTTATTTAAAATCACCTTGAAACAAAGGAAAATAATTTCTTATGTTGTTTGTAGGTGTAGGATCCACGGGCGGTGGCATGGAGGGGACAGCTGTGGACTCAATCTGCATTACAGCGTATCCTACTGAACAATTTATCCCACAGAGGAATAACACAGTCGATGACAATGAGAAATCAATTGCAGAAGTAGGGCCCACATTGGATTCTGCTAGCCCTTGCACTCAGAAGGGATTAAGTAAAGATTCGGGTGCAGGTGCAAATGCAGGTACAAGGACAGAAATAACATTCGTAAACAACAATCCCCTCTCTGAACTGGTGTGGTCCCCACGTAAAGGTTTGAGTCTTAAATGTGCTGATTTTAGCCTAGCCGAGAAGAGGTCCTCTCTTTTGTGGAGTACAGAATCAGGCAATATGATAGTTTCTCCACCGCAAAGCCTTAAAGCCAATGAGAGTGATGAGGCTGGAACTGAGGCTGAAGGAAATGTGAACTCAATGCAATTGACACCCAATCCAAATAATGAAATTTCTGATAAAGGAACTTCAGTCCCGTCTCCTACAACCATTGCCGGCATCACAACACTCTGCCAGACAAGCCATGGACAAAATTCAAGTGAGCAGTAATTCATTTTTCTTTTTGTAGGTATTAGGTTACTGATGCAATTAAAATTAGGATGGCAAATGGGCCAGGGTAGCTGAGAAAAATCAAGATGTTGAATAGGCCCTGGCCGGAACCAACCCAGGCCGAGCCTGTTTGCAACCCTAATTAAATTGCATACAGTTGAATGTGACCACTTATCAGTTTTTTATTGGAGAGACAAATCTCTCTGTTTGAGGGAGATATATGATCTGTGTCTCTGTATTGCTGGCAAGTGGTTTGGTGACCCAGGCTGCTGCTCTATGGGCCTCGTCGTATATGGGCTGTTCCCCAAAAATCTCAAAGATTGGACAATCCTATCAGTTGCATGTAAATAGACAGTTAAGAAAAAGAGTACAGTGACAGTCCACATTCAATGGAACCAAAAAATTAAAAAAAAAAAAAAAAGCTAAAGAGTGGATGGGTAGGATCTTCCAAGCTGGAAGATATAGGGGCATTCCCTATAACACGTTGGGACCCATCCGATCCGCAGAACTGGGTCACCCCGCAGGCCCCACTTTTAGGAACTTAAGTCCCATGGCTACTATACATAGGGCAGTGTTTTTTTTTTACTAAGACCATTTTCCTTGTGAGAAAAAAAAAAGATATATATATATATATATATATATATCAAAAGATACGAGATATCAACCATGCGATCTCTTGTACTAGTAGGATCATGTGGAGACATGGAACCATTGACTGTGACCATGAAAGTATCGGGTTTAGATGTTAATCACATGGAGAACGATCAATCAGCAAAGAAAGAGATGGATTCATGCTGTCCGAGAGAGGCCCGAACAATTGTAGATGTTTGCAAAGACAGGACAGCGACAGCTGCAACTTTCCCCGACGAGGCTTCTAGTCCAGGCAAGTGCATGACTGCAAACTTAATCATATGTGAGAGCTGCTAATTGCATGGCTTTTTGTACATGTCTCGAAGAGGAGACATTAAAGAAATGTGCAAGATCCAATTCCCTCATTTGGCAAGCGACTCCTTACATTGCATGTGGTCCAAAAAAAAAAAAAAAAGTCCTCTTTGTTGATCCTCACCTCTCAGGACCCAAAAAATGGGGCCAGTCATTTTTTCCTCAGAACAAGCACTTGGCATCTTCCAAACCTCTTGATTTTTGGGCCATAGCCCTGTAGCGAGCCAGATGACTTGTCCGGATCACATGGGATGCGAATTGCTTGTGACCAGGGATTACAGGGGATTCCTGCAACCCCTGATGTGTCCAATGAAAAATTGTATGTGTGCCTATTAGATGTAAGGACCACAGTGAAAAGAAAAGATTCCATTGTGAAATGACAATTTTCCCCTTTTTCAAGCCGTCGCATTTGACAAGCATAAACAATGCTTTTTCATTGGGCCACATCAGGGGTTACAGGAATCCCCTGTAACCCCTACTTACATGTAATTCATGTCCGATCACATGCACTCTATAGCATGTCCCACGGGAACTTGTGTAGTACAATCAACATTCCTCTTCGGAGTTTCCACATCATCAATATCTAACGAAAGTTTGAGGTATTCTTGCAGGTCCATACAATGGGAGAAGTGCTGGTTTTTTACAATTTAAACCAGAAGAACCCGATTCTGATTTAGCACTAATAGAATTCAAGCATGGAGATAGCAACAAAGGAGCAAGCTGTGACCGTTTTGAGGAAAGCAGAGACATTGGCAGTGGGAATATTCGGTGTGTGGGGCCAACAGATATATTGTGTTCTGAAGTTTCTACACTTAAACAACATAATCTCCACAAAAGTCCGGCACCAATTTCAGAGAGAAAACATGCTGACTCAATTCTTGCTGCCAAAGAAAACAATGAAAATGGAACAAAGACTCCAAAGTTGATTAAACTTTCTTCCGTGGAAAGGCCTGAGTCGACTGCCGAAAATGAAGTACAACCTTCAAAGACAGCTGCAGAAGATGGAAGTGCATTTGCTGAGGTTGGCATGATTGTAATTGCATCCCAGCCAGAGGACAAAGGTAAAAGTTGCATAGACCAGAATCAAGGGGTACCTCCGATGTACAATGAAGTTACTCCAGTTGAAGCTGCTCCATATATCAGTGGAATCCATCCTGATCGAAGAAAAGGTAAAGAAAAGGCTATTTCTGATGTGGAAGTCGATTGGGCTGTTTCAAAGGAAGAGGACGACAGCCATGAGAGTGTCGAAAGCAGGAATAGTGGAGGGTTGTTTTCCACAGGAAAGAGAGCATGGTGCTTTGAACAGCAGCTGCTTATCAGAAGTAAAAAGATGAAGAAACAATGCCACGAAACTCAATGTTCGGCATCTTTCTTTGGACAAGATAGCTCTTTCATGAATTACATATCTAACATGATGAAGGGGTCTCCTAAGTTCGATCCGGACGACATGCCTGCTTTGGCAATTACCAGAAAACCAACTCATCATGGAAGCAGATTTCATGATTCACTTGTCATTTCGCCCAACAGAATTCAAGATCCCAGTTTCAGACCTATGGGTTTCCAAAGCATCTTTCAGGCCTTGTATTGTCCACCCTTGAGGGTAGCAGGCAAGAAAACCAGTAGTTTGGATCCTCAAATAGACGCGGAAGGTCCAAAAGAACTTGAGGTGGCCCACAAGATCCCTTTTGATGGTGGCAGCACGCATACGTCCTCAGACGGGGAGAAGAACGTTAAATTGCTTGAACTAATCCCAATATCAAACCCGGGTGTCTGTCAAGCTGGAGAATGTCCATCAACTCGACCCAACGTTCCTTCCATCAATATTATTAGAGTCGAGGAAAACCCCACAAGTGACTTTGGGGAGAACCGCCATTCATGCAATGTTGCACGTGCCATCGAGTTGGGAGGAGGACACGCTTCCAGTTCATCTCCCCAGAACGACTCCATCTCTCCACCTGAATGTAAGGGGGCCAGTAGACATGATTCTGCTGGTCGAAACAAGTCTTCGAACTCGGTGACCAACAGAAGCAGTCTGCTCGAGAGCCTTTGGATAACTCGCTTTTCTCCGAAAGTTTCTGCACCTGTTTTAAACTCAGTTCAATGCAATCCCGATATGGCAGCAGCTATCGAGGAATATACTGATTGTAATAGGTTTCTTCCTCATTCTCAGAATGTTGTCTTTACCGTCAAGGGACCAAACATTGTAGAGGATGGTCATGAGCCTTCCACCAAAGAAGAAATGAACACTGGAAGCAGAAATATACAGAACTATTCAGTGGGCCCCTCTGTCCCATGCGGCTCAAAAAGGACTATGGTACATACTGATCAGAAGCTCAAATCTAAATTAAGTCCGATCCTACCTTCTGAAAGATTACAAAATTCGGAGGCGATGGCTTCTGTTTTTGCAAGGAGGTTGGATGTGCTCAAGCATATCAAACGCTCGAAAGCTACAGATAGTGAGAGCCGTGCGACCTCATTGTGTTTCTTTTGTGGGGTCAGGGGTCATACATTAAGAAACTGCTCAGAGGTGCTTGAGTCTGAGCTTGATGATCTTCTGAAAAATATAAATTTATATGATGGAGCAGAAGAATCATCCTGCTTATGCATTCGCTGCTTGCAGCTCAATCATTGGGCCATCGCATGCCCATATGCATCCTCGAGAAAACAAACCAACCCAGATGGTAATGCCTCTTTGGACAGAAAACGCCAACTGCTGGTTGCGTTTACAAATTCTCACTGCAAAAGTTCAAGAGAGGAGAATGAGTATATGGTTCATACAGATGCCCACAACAAGCTAACCCGAACTAGGATCCTAAATGGAAGCGTTTCGGATTTGAAGCCAGCCAAGAAGGATATTATAGGAAAAGATTGTTATTATAGAAAAATGGAGGGGGAGAAAGCCTCTAGAGAATTTATACTTAACGGGAAGCATGCTTCTTCAAGTTCCAAGGAGAATGGGTTGAAAGAAAATCAAATCACGCCCTTCAACTATGTCAACAGGCACATCCCAGATGTACCAAGAGGAATCTTTGAAGTGGTAAGGCAGCTTCGTTTGTCGCGGTCGGATATTCTCAAGTAAGAGCATATTTCGTTAGCATTATGTTTTCCTCTTTAGAACTTAAACATTCAGCTAATAGATGGATAGCTCCAATCCACTGCACAGAGATTTAATTAGGGCTGCAACTTGAGTTCAGGTCAACCAGAACCTGATTGACCAAACCCGAGTGTGGGTCGGGGTGGGTTGCCAAGGTTCCTGAGTTGGGTCCAGGTTGGAAAACACCAACCGAATTTGAATTTGGGTTGGTTAGAGTCGAGCAGATTCAGGTCAGGTTAGGCCAGGTTGGGTTGAATATAGAGGACTCTTTGGGTTGGGTTCGGGTTGGTTCGAGTATAGAGGATTTTTTGGGTTGGGTTCAAGTTGGGCACCTCGGGTTGAAATTTGGGTCAGATCGGGTTGCAGGTTAGGTCCTCTTGAGGTCAGGTGGGGCTTGGGTTGACACTCAACCAGACCCAACATGCCCGAGTTTCACCATTAGATTTAATTAGTTGATTCTTTTGGAAGAAAGTACAACTTGATTGGTTCTGCTTTAATTGACTAATCAATGCAATTCAATTCACTTGTGCATATGAATGCGCTATCAGTTTGCACTGTAATTACTACTGTAGTAAAGTGGAAATATATCTAAATTGCACTTTCCTTAGCATTCGTATGGGAGATAAAGGCTGACTACATTGCCTTCAAGTCCCCTTCAAGTTGGACTTTAAATAAAAGTAACTAACTGCCTTTTGAGTTTACGTCCTTGCTGTGAATGTTGGAAATTAGAAAATATCACTAGTTTTTGTAATACCTTCTTGATTAAACTGAGAGTTTGCAGTCCTTGCACTTACGCATCAAAATGGTGCCTAAATGTTTTCAAATTGGTGAATACCTTAGGTGTAGATGCTTTCTCACCCACCACAGTCCATTTCTACCATTATAGTCTAATTGGGATGCTCTTTGGATGAGCATAATCTGTGGAGCTCCATCCATTTATGATAATTTTCGAATACAACCTAGTTTGTTTTATTTGTTCATATTTCATTAAGATGTTTTTTCTTTTTTTTTTTCCCATTGAGGTTAACTTATATTCAAAATAGATTCATGCATATGTTTTCTTATATGGATTGCACAGATGGATGAAATCCACTGTTCAGAATTTCCCTATTGAAGGTTTTTTCGTTCGGCTACGGCTTGGGAAGTGGGAAGAAGGATTAGGGGGCACCGGTTACCATGTGGCTTGCATTAGTGGTAAAGCTGCACTCTATAGTATGTTACCTTTCAAGGCTATTTTTTAATGCACTATGGCATTCAATTGCAATAATTAGTTCAATGAATTGGAAATGACCAAATTGTAATTGCCTCAAATTGATGGACTAGGCTCAAATCATAATCATGTTACTTTCAAGTTGGACATGAAATGAATTTTTTTTTTTTAAGGTAATGAAAATTTACTAGAAAGAGCGCCAACAAGAGAACCCAAAATATTACAGAAACACAATAACAGCAAAAGCCCAATCAAGAAGGAAAAACACACTCATCAACAACCTTTAAACTTAAAGCCCATCCCAAAACATCCGACTTTGTCATTCTAAAGAAGACCCCCCCTCTAGCATGGCTAACCCCACATCACCTTACCTTTTTTCCTAATCCACCCTTGTGCCACACTAGAAACAAGCCCTCGATTGTCACTGGCATCAACCATGTCACTCCAAGAGGTCGAAGAATCTCTCCCATGCTATTCTATCAAAAGAGTAAAGGATGAATGAGTGATTTATTGACTCCGCGCTTTGCATGCACATGATGCAGATATTGGGGATAACTATCAATTTCCATTTAAGCTATCAATTGTAAGTACCTTATTCCTGTAAACAAACCAAAAACAATGAAGGCTTTGAGGAGAATGATTCTCCTTTTCTTCTCTGTATTTGAGACAACCTTGAAGGGTTGAATATATAGAGTTTTACAACGACTATACAAGGTAAGATGATAAATACAAAATCTTCTATACGAGGCATGTGGCCTGTCTAACATCCCCCCTCAAACTAATGATTGTCATCAACAAGTAATAGTTTGCTAACTAGAAATGAGTGTCGTGCAGAAGTGAGGGACTTCATGAGAATGTCGGCAATCTGATCATGGGATGCGACATGTGGTAGCAAAATGATCTGAGACTGAAACTTCTCACGAATGAAGTGACAGTCAACTTCAATATTCTTTGTCTGTTCATGAAAAACCGCATTAGAGGCACTCTGAATAACACTCAGATTATCTACATGGAGTGAAGTAGGATCTTGTAGATGAATGCTCAAGTCAGAAAGAAGTCCACGTAACCAGATAATCTCACTACAAGCTGCTGACATTGCTCTATACTCGGCTTCCGTGCTTGATTTGGAAACAGTGGCCTGCTTCTTACACTTTCAAGAGATGAGAGAAGTGCCGAGAAAAACACAGTAGCCAGTGGTAGATCTGCGTGTGAGAGTACAACCATCTCAGTCAGCATCTGAATAATCACGAAGGTCCAGAGAGGCCGTAGAGGAGAAGAACAGAGATCGATCCAGAGTTCCACGTAGGTACCGTAAGATGCGCAATACTGCAGTCATATGAAGAGTTCGAGGAGCGGAAACAAATTGGCTGACAACTTGGACCGCGCAGGCAATATCAGGACGAGTCATTGTTAAGTAAACTAGACTCCCAACCAAACAGCAGTATAATGTGGGATCCGCAAGGAGTTCACCATCATCATGGCCATATTGAACGTTAAGTTTCAAGGGAGTCTGAACTGTCTTCTAATCCGTTAAGGAGGCCAAGGCGAGAAGATCCTTAGTATATTTATACTGGCTGACTAGGATCCCACGTATAGAACGCGAAAATTCAAGTCCAAGAAAATATGTCAGATGACCCAGGTCCTTAATCTTGAAGGATGGCTTCAGAATTTCCTTTAATGCCGAGATGCCAGTATCATCGCTACCAATCAAAAGTAGGTCATCAACATATACGAGAACAATGACGATTCCATGCTCAGAGGTGAGTAAAGCCAGCTCCTGTAACAACATCATGAAAATGTTGGAACCAAGCCCGAGGGGCTTGTTTGAGATCGTATAAAGCTTTCTTCATGCGACAAACTTTATTGGCAGGGATTAAAGATCCAAGAGGAGGTTTCAAATATACTGTTTCTTGGAGGTCTCCATGAAGAAAAGCATTTTTTATGTCCATCTGAGTGAGTGGTCAAGAGCGAACTGATAATACTGCCAGAAGAGTGCGAACAGTTTTCATCTTGGCCATAGGAGCGAATGTCTTATCATAATCAATTCCGTGTTCCTGTTTGTATCCCTGAGCGACAAGCTGAGCTTTGTATCGATCTAATGATCCATGAGACTTGAGCTTCACAGAATAAATTCATTTACTACCAATTAATTGTTGGTCAGTAGGTCGAGTAACAATGTCCCACGTATGGTTATCATCCAATGCTGCAAGTTCTTCTACTATAGCCTTCTTCCAACAATCATGACTGGCTGCCTGATGGTATGATGTAGGAATAGATATAGTATCCAGGGTAGTATTCATGGCAGACATAGAGTATATCAAGCGATCAGGCTGTTGATGTACACGAGTGGAACAACGTACCAAGATAGGATCCAGATCGGTTACAGGTACAATAGGGAAAGTAATAGGTGATGGATCTGTACGTGGTCGTAATGAATAAACCTGCAATGGACAAGGAGGTGTACTCGAGGCAAACGGAATGTTAGGAAAAATAGTAAGACCAGGAGAGTCTGGTGTGGGCAAATGAGGAATAGATGAATGAAAGGCAATATGCTTAAGAAAAACAACATATCATGCTACCCGTACACGACGAAAGACCGGATCACAGCAACGAAAACCCTTCTGAGTTTCTCCAAATCCTAAGTACATACATTTGACTGATTTCGGGGAAAGTTTGTTATATTCACGTGACGCCAAATGAACATAACATACACAACCAAAAACATGAAATGTGGAATATTTAGGAAGAGAACTGGTGAGAACAAAATAGGAAGATTTACTATTCAGGACTGTGGTTGGCAACCGATTAATCAAGTATATTGAATGCATCATAACTTCTGCCCAGAAGGAACGAGGAACACTCATAGCTGTCATTAAGGTATTGGCAGTTTCAACAAATATGACGAGTTTTTCGTTCAGCCACCCCATTTTGTTGGAGAGTATCAGAACAGGTGGTCTGATAAGTAATCTCATGACCCTAAAGATATGTACGAAAATTTGTGGAGAGATACTCTCCCCCTGAGTTAGAGCAGAGAGTTTGAATTTTTACTTGAAATTGTGTGTTCACCATAAAATGAAATATTTTGAATTTTTCAAACACCCGTGAGTGCAGAAAGTAAATCCAGGTGTAACGGGTGAAATCATTAATGAATATAACATAATATCGTAGTCCAGAGAGAGACATAATTGAGGATGGGCCCCAGACATCCGTATGCACCAGTTCAAACATAGATGATGATTTGGTAGTACTTGGAGGAAATGAAATACATTTACTTTTTGAAAGACAACAAAAAGAACAAGAATAATCCAAATCACTTTTATTAAGAGAAATATTCTCTAACATACCAGAAGAAAAGAGTTGAATCAAACGATCAGAATGTGGATGACCCAGGCGAAAGTGCCAAAGTTTCCACATTTTATTTGTCGAAGAAATATCCGAGGAAGAAGGAGAGAAGAAACAACGAGCTAGAGTAACGGATGGGTGAAAGTCCAGCACATACAAACATCTATGCCGCTTACCCTTCCCAAGTACCTTCCCCGTTGCCAGATCCTGCACGAAACAATAATTTGGAAGAAATATGACTAAACAATTATTGGATGTAAGTTGACAAACAGAAATTAAATTTGAGGAGAGTTTAGGGACATGAAACACATCACGAAGGGTAAACTGGCGATGGTCAGAAGGAGAGAAAGTTAAGGAACCAACGGACTGAATTGGTAGTTTAGTGCCATCTGCAGTAGAAATAGCCTGATTGTCAGTGTAGGGACGAATATTGCGAAGATGGGATACATCACTAGTCATATGATTTGAAGCACCAGAATCAAAGAACCATGGAGAAGATGCGGTTATACCTGACATACTGCCCCTAGAAAGGGCCTGCACGATCTGCTGGAGCATCGTAGGAGTTAAAGGTGAGGAAAAACCTTCAACAGAACTAGTGGATGCAGTATCACTAACAGAAGGCTCGGAAGAAGTTGTCATAGAAGTAATAGAAAGAGCACGACCACGGCCACGACCTCGACCACCATATCCTTGGCCGAATGGGGATGCGTAGGCACATGAACGAGAGTCCTGAATACTATGATCAGTCCTTCGACAATACGCGCACCAATCTTTGCACTGAGCGACGACATGTCCCACTTTGTTACAGCCGCGACAAGTTAAAGGAGTGGAACCACGATTTGGTGCCAAGGTGGATATAGTAAGTGTCAAGTCAAATGGTCCCTAAGATGTCCCCTGAGAGAGGACCTGCAGTCGTTGTTCCTCGGCTAATAAATCATTAATAACCGAATTCATTGAAGGAGTTGGGCTACGGTTCAGAAGAGCAACCCTGAATGCTCAAATTCCGGATGTAGTTTCATCAGAAACTGTCTAACTTGCGCACTCTAGCGCATTGTGTGGAATATTTTAAAGTCATTTGGGAAATCGGGATCCATCATAGCCATCTCTGTCTAAATTGTAACCATTGTGGAGTAGAAAGATTGAATACTTTTGTCACCTTGAGTAAGGTGAACCAGATCTTGTTCCAGGTGGTATAACCTAGCCGCATTACTCTATTGATATATTGTCTGGAGATACTCCCACATAGCCTTAGCAGTGCGATGTGGCGTGAGGCCAACAACTATTGATCGATCGACGGAATCAAAAATCCAGGTAATAATCCATCCATTTTTCATTTCCCAATCAGCCATTTTGTCGGCATCGGTGGAAGCGGGGACAGTAACAGATCCATCAATCAGTCCCCACAAACTACGACCCTTGAGAAAACTTTGAAAGTGGATGGCCCATAGATTGTAGTTGGTGCCGTCGAAACTACATCGTGGGGCCTCTGTACGAGAGTCTTTATCCATAGATAGGACGAGATAAAAAACGATGCTGAAGAAGAAAGTACCTTGTAGCCGAAAATCAGAACAGCAACCAGCAAAAGAACAAAAGGGATCAGATGTAGCAAAAGAGCAACAGATCAACAGAGCAGGACGTGCAGCAGTAGGTGTAGCAGTAGATGCTGCAGTAGGGATCAGATGGAGTAGGAGATAATGCAGCAAGGATCGGCTGTAGCAGGAGATAACGCAGCAGGGATCGGATGCAGCAGGGATCGGACGCAGCAGAGAGGCGCGAAGGGCACAGGGACGTGCGCAGGTGCGTGCACAGGGTCGGCAGGGGCGTGTGGATAGGCTTGGGGAAGATCGAACGAGCGTGGGGAGGGCCGGATCTGACAAGGCAAGGCCGGATCTGACAGACCGTAGGGCCGATGATGAAGAGATGCCGGATTAGGATCAGTATCGCTCTAATACGATGTAAACAAACCAAAAACAATGAAGGCTTTGAGGAGAATGATTCTCCTTTTCTTCTCTGTATTTGAGACAACCCTGAAGAGTTAAATATATAGAGTTTTACAACGACTATACAAGGTAAGATGATAAATACAAAATCTTCTATACAAGGCATGTGGCTTGTCTAACAGTTCCAGGGGGGAATCATCCTATAGAAGGACTGTATAGAAAACCAACCCGACTTTTCCTTTATCCACACCATCACATTTTTCTAACCTACTGAAGGGCGGTAGCCTTGAAGCCATGCCAAAAGCCAAATGAATTCATTAACCTCTTCTTCCAACAAGTTCTTACTACATGGAGACCAAACCACTTCCTCACCTGATGAGGAGAAGCGTTAAGCAATAGGAATGCTTACATCCCTAGGGAACCTTGCCAACCCCGGAAACTCGGCTTAGAGTAGACCCTCTCCTAATCACACTTCCTCCCAAAAATTGAATCATTTTCCCATACCCTACTGAGAAGCTAACTCCCTCCTTAAATTTAATCACCATACTAGCAACCACCTTCCATATCCCAGAAACCCTAGATAAGGATGAATCCCTAACCCACCATCCCCTTTTCTTGACACTGCTTGCTTGCAATCACATCTCTCCATAAGCTCCCTTCTTCCATTCCAAATCTTCAACAATGCAAGATTCATGGCCTCCAACCTCCTTATACTTGCTCCCCCTTTTCCATATGGTTTGCATAACTCTTCCCACCTCAATAGGTGAAACTTCTGGCTCTCTATGGCCCTTTGCCATAAGAAATCCCACCTCGATTTCTCTAGTTGGTTCATAACAGACTTCAGGCATCTAAATAGAGACATGAAGTAAAGTGGAAACTTCAACATTGTTGCTTTAATGAGTGTAATTTTGCTGTCTAAACAGAGATGCCTACTCTACCACCCTGGCAGTTTTGTTTCAACTCATTCAATAACCTTATCCCACAAATGCTCCATAGGTTTGCTTACACATAACAGTGGACCAGGATATAAAGACAGAAAATACCTAGCAGCCAGCACCACCCAAAAACCTTTAATAACCTCGCCACCTCCCCCTTTGAGATATGAACACCCAACATCTCACTTTTTAAGATGTTAGCCTTCAAGCCTGACACCACTTCAAAGCACCTCACAATCTTCCTCAAATTGTCCACCAATTCTTCTTCTTCATCATAGAATATAATAGTGTCATCGGTAAAATGGATATGAGAGATATGAAGCTTGGCATTCTCCACCTTGAACTCACTAATGAGGCCGTTGATCTGACCTGTATCCAACATCTTGCTGAGAGCTTCTGCAACCACCACGAATAGAAAAGGAGATAGCAGATCCCCCTGTTGAAGACCCATCGTAGCCTTTAATGACCTTTTGAGGGACCCATTAATCAACATGGAGAACTTGGCCAACCGATACATGCTTGGAGACACCTCCTCCATCTCTACCATATCCCAATCCCCCCAACATGTAATCGAGGAAGTCCCAGTCCACATGTTTGTATGCCTTCTCCTTGTCTAGCTTGTAGATGATACCCTTTTTACCTTGTGTCATGAGTCGATACATTTGCAATTTGAAGGCTACAAGCTAGTTGATGAATGCGAAAGACTAACAAGGAGATGGTCATTTCCAATCAATTATACTAATTATTTTGTTAGAGTACACAAACCTTGGTGTACGTGAAGGCACTATAAGGAGGTGTTGAGCATACTTTAGAATGGTACCTCAGAGTACCATACCCTTCTTAGATTGAGATGTATACTGGAGATTATATCTAATTTTAGATTATGAGTTTTCTTGGATTGTTGAATGGTTATAAATAAAGCTTGGAGAGGAGAGGAGATTAACAAGTACTCATCCTTCCTACTCTTCTCTTCATCTCAAATAGCATGGTAGCAGATCTATATATCTGATCCTCTTCTTACTTTCATGGTTCCCTTTCTTTTCTCTTCTTCCTCTTTCGTCTCCTGTTTCGAAAGTATGCTCAACACCTCCTTATAGTGATTTCATGTACACGATTCGTCTGAGCCATTTGTGGCCAGCTATACAAAACTTGTTTTACCGATCAATCTATAACAGTATTGAACTTTAAAATCAAACTTTGGTATTCCTACTTAAGTTGTGTGATTAGAATGAATTTGAGGAGACTCACATTGGATTTTTGGTTATTTCTTCTTTTTTCTACTTTTCCTCATTGCTTCTTTGATGTACAGGGGCATCCCAGGAAAGTTCATGTGGAACTTGCAGAACTCCCATTTCTGTGGAAGTAGGGAGTTTTAAATGCTTAGTTGACTGCCGTTACATATCTAACCATGATTTTGTTGAGGTAAATTTCTACTGCCAGTCCACATCTTTAAATTTCATCTGGCTGATATCCACTAAGATATACATTCAACCATATCTTTCTATATTTTATCTGCTATTCTATCCATTACAATATTTGAATATATTTGTCATGGAATGACAAGTCTTTGTATCCTTTTGAGTGTGCGTGCACCCACAAGAACCTGAATATCGATGAGCCTTTCTATCTTTTGAGCATGAGCGAGCTCACACACACCTTGGCCTTTCTCCCAGCAATTTGGGTTGCTTTTAAATGGTAGATTGGCAGAAGTTTTACAATTGTCTACCACTAGCACAATCTCTCTTTTACCTGGCCTCTTGAACTGGCCATGGTAGGGCTTGTATTGACACAACTCCCATTCCAGCATGGACTGAAGATTGATCCCCAGCACAACAACTATACACACGCTCCAAAGCTCAGCCATTGATCATGTGGGCCATAACGTTTGCAACAATGGGCTGCCAGTAAACTTGGCCTAATGTCTCTTGGCTGTCCCATCTGTTTCATATATTGCCCTGGAGTATCCGCACAGACCCACCTAATGGACACCTCAGATGTTCCACACACACTCCACTTCGGTGCATGTGGTATACCATGTGGAAGGCTGTTATCTACCCACCTACATATGGAATTGAAAATTTGAAAGCCCCACAATTGAATTCCTTGCACCAATATTTAAAAGTGTTATTCTTAGCCATCACACAACATCTGAATATACAGGATGAGCTCATGGCGTGGTGGTGCGCGACCTTGAGAGGTGATGGCAAACTGCTGTCCGAGGAAGATTTGAACGCAAAACTAATAGAGAAAACTAAGTATGGTTTCTAGACTTGACTGATTCTCAAAGGTTGTCAATTCTTTTTTCACTATCCTTTGAATCTACAGTTGTTTTTAATGTCCATTTGTAAATTAGTTTTTATGAATGTAAATAGAGTTTTGGATTTCTACAGTGTGCATGAGCTATACCCACCTGTGATTATGTAATCAAGGACCATCCAAACGATCGTAAGAAAGTTTCAGACACAGGATTGCAATTTTTTGGGAATTGAGAGCTTTTTTTTTTTTTTTCATTGTGTACAAGATTGATTTGGTTTACATATAGTTCTCAGAAAGCTGCATTGGGTGTGTTTGGATGTTCAATTGAATTGAATTGGGATGAAGTTGAAATGACCCAAATGAGGAATTATGGGACAAGTGGCTGCATCTTTGTGGCGTGTACATGGGTTTTTATTTCTGATGAGTGGAGCCCATGGTTCAGCAATCCAGACCATTAGTCTCTTGTGTCTCACCATGTATGGAGCTTGCCCTAAAGATCTCCTAAATTGAAACTTTCTCATCAGCCATTATCGTAGCTTGTTTCAGTTTAATGTGGATTGGCTTTGTAATTCTCTTCTTAGGTTGTCATTGGCCCATCAAGGAGAACTTTTTGAGGCCCATCGGATGCAACAAGACCAATGGTCTGGATCACCAAACAATGGTTCCCACTTGGAATTGAGAACTTTGGAAAGATGCTGCATCATGCAACTCCTTTGATGGCAATCCCAACTGTTTCTTGTTCCAGTTTGAAATGCATGGAAGCTTCTTGGTGTCCTTATTGCAATTCAATTCATCCAAACGAACCCTCTTTGAAGGGGCACGGATTGTGTGGTGAACCCATCACCACAAAGCTGTCTAAGGACTTTGTGGGGCCCACTGTGATGTATCTGTTTTATCACACTGTCCATCCATTTTTCCAGCTCAATTTAGGGCATGGGCCCAAAATTGAAGCATATCCAAAGCTCAAGTGGACCACACCACAAAATGGATGGACGGAGAGGATTTGTCACAAACATCACAGCGGGCCCCACCTGCCTTCCCAGTGCAGGAACTTCCAGCGAAAGGCTTTCGCAGGAAATCCGGGTGATGTATCAATCCGGGCCTTTTGACTATAGGCAAAGAAGCCCAGGCCAAGACCCTGCCAATAGGGGGTCGGTCCAGCCTGTTAGTTTAAGTACACATTGGGATATATCCACGAGATCCTAACCATTGATTTCACCGTTTGGGCAGCCCTAGCTGCTGATTGGATGACTATTTACAATGGGTGGCTAGGGAAAAGTCCAACCAACGGTCTACATTCAATGGCCATAAATACTATTATTGGTAGTTAGGATCATCCGATTGTTATGGCTTTTGTTGTATAAATCAACACAATGAGACAAAAAATGTCATAGATGCGTACCACGTGTACAAAGGTTAAGTGCTTTGATGCTCTGGTAGAGTGTGATGGATGATGCGCAGGGATGGAGATTGTGCACGTGGCATACCAGGAACCCAAAATTAGGTTTGTGGTCCCAATAAGACATTAAAAAAAAAAAAAACAAAAAAAACAAAAAACAAAAAACAAAAAAAAAAAACACCAAAAGTAACACTTATTTGTCAGATTTGTACATATCTGTGGACGGCTAAAATGAAAATATACAGCGGTATTCAACCATAATAAATAAAATATAACCGTTCAAAATATCCAATTCAATTAGGATTGGTGTGGATGTAATACATAGGTCATTGTGGGCCCCACAGACTGTGGTGACATAAATACAAACATAGTTAGTGCGTCTTCGTGACAATCCACGGTATCTCCTCCACCAGCGTTGGTGGGTTTTCACCGTTGCTAGCCAAACACGATAATTGATTCAAGAGTGATATACATGAGAGAATTTTTACATTCCAAACTTGAAAGAACTTCTTGAATTCCACCCATTGAGTGCCGATGATGATTATTTTCAAACAATTTCATCCTACTTAATCCTACCTAATTCCATACGCCAAACAGGCCCTAAGCTTAATATTAATGTGGATAATGAATGGCCCATTGGCCGTAACACCTATTTGAAATCATGGATTCCATGGGAATAAAAGATAACTTCTCTTGATTTGATATTTTTCTGATATTTGATTTGCAAGCAAAAATAAGATTACATTTTTCTAATTTTAAAAATAAGAATACAATTGTCTGATGAAATATAAAACTTTAGTTTTCATTGCGAAGCAAACAAAGCCAGCCTTTTGGAATCCCTTGTTTTACTTCTAAGGTCAAAATCATGTTGCCTTTTTCTTTTGAAAAATACTAGAATCCATGATTACAAATGGACTCTGATGTATTCATTGTATATCCACATTGTCCATCTGCTTTTTCCAGATTAAGTCCCAAAAAATGAAGCTGATACAATAGTCATTGACCTCCCACCATTAAAAGCTTCCTAGCCTCCACCATGATGTTTATTGACCTTCCAACCTGTTGATAATGTCTTATAGATTTGGATGAAAAATAAATAAATAAATAAATATTAACGTGAACTAAACTTTTATGGCTATAAAAGATTTTCAATGGTTATTAACTATAGTTTCTTGTGGTGTGGTCTACTTTAAATTTGTATTTTCTTCATTTTTGGAACCATGGCCTCAAATAAATTAGAAAAATAAATGAATATCACTGATATAAAATGCACACATCTAGATAAATGGTCTCACCCACATCGTTGTTCCATGGTCTTACTCAAGTTATGCTTGGAAAGTATTCCATCACATTAGATGGCATTAACATAATAATTATTCTTGTGGTACTTGTCATGCCCATTAAATCTCAGACATGAGATTGTATTGCATCAAACTAGCATATGATGGATACTTAAATTGTATTCAATAGATCAAATTTCACATATAATGCTCATTATCTATACTCATATATATAAATGAATGGTGTAATAAAATACACATAGGCTCTTATATAATAGATTTCAATAAAAATCAAGTTATATATGTGGACCCCACTACGATGATATATGACTAACTCCCCCTGGGTGAGGATCAATATGAGTTCCACACATTAAAAGTCATGTTTTGTAGTACACAATTTTTTTATTTTTTTTTTTTCGCACACGCACACACACCCCCACACACTCACACTAGTGAAATTTCACCACCTATGGATACTCGAACCCTTGACCGGTCTACCACTCGAGCAAGAGTAAGGATCCTTGTAGTACACAATCTATTTGGTAGAGAAATCCAATAAGAAGTGATGGCACTACATTTTTCATGTGACTTCAACGCATACAATTTGCACTGGAAAATAAATATTACTGTGGGCCCTATGAAGTTTTTAATGGTGGCATTCGGTGAACACTTTTTCCTGTGGTGTGGTCCACTTGAGTTTTAGATCTGCCTCATTTTTAGAATCAATCCATAAAGTGAGATGATAAAATGGATGGACGGAGTGGATCAAACACATACATCATGTTGGAGGCTACAGTACCAACCACTACCGAGATACCGGTACCGTAGGGGTCACTACCGAGGCTTTCCAAAAACATGTGGATATTCTTTTTCTCAAGAGAAAATTATCACTGTAGACGCCACCTTTTATCCAGCTTCTTTTCGAAGTCGTCTAAAACTTACCTTACCAATTTAGACCTTGCATGTGAGCGACGGCTAGGCTGACATACCTCACACTGGACGGCACTGACGCTCGTCGAGCTCCGAGGTGTACGAACGGTTAAAAGGAGATCAAAGTTTTATAGGCCTACAGTGATGTATGTATTATATCTACACTGTTCATCTATTTTTAGAGATCATTTTAGAACATTATCCAAAAAATAAATCATATCCAAAGATCATCCGGACCACACCATAAATAGCAGCAGAGATAATGATTTTCACGGTTAAAAAATTTGTAAGGCCCACCATAATGTTTATTTTCCATCCAATCTGTTCATAAGGTCACGAATACCTGAATGAAGAGGATAAACAAATTTAATAATGATCCAAAACTTCTATAACCCCAAAAAGGGTTTCAATGGTAGACGCTCCCTCCCCACTGTTGCAGAGTGGTCCACTTTATAATTAGATCAGTCATATTTTTTATCTCAAGCCTTAAGACTAGCTCGCCCAATGGATAGACAGTTTGGATATAACAGATACCTCATGATTAGACCCACACAACTTGCTAACGGCATACAGCGCTATATAGCGGGTGTGAGGTACACTGTGAATTTATGTGATTTATCCACACCTTCCATATGTTTTTCATCTAATTTTAGGCGTTGGGCCCAAAATTGAAGCTTATAAAAATCTAAAGTGAGGTTGGGCTCAAAATTGAAGCTTATAAAAATCTAAAGTGGACTATACGAGAGCAAACCTTTCCACAATGGTATTTATTGTTCGTCCAAACTGTTCAAAGGATAAGAAAACATGGATAAAGGCAAAAAACAAATATAACCTTGAACCAAAACTTCTATGGCCCCGAAATTTTTCTCAACGATATAAATTCAATTCAAACTGTTTCCTTTGGTGGGGTCGATTTTAACCTTTTATATGCTTAGGTTTTGAGCTAATGCCCTAAAATTATCTTATAAAATGGATGGACAGACGGGATAAAATACATAAATCACCGTGGGGTAGTTTACTCAGTACGCAATCCGCTTCCCTTCACACACCGGTGAACTCCACGACGTTTTTTTGGATGCGGATTTCCTGCTATGGAACCCAGGTGGGGCCATTGTGATATTTTTGAGAAATCCTTCCCTTCCATCCATTTTTTGAGTTTATTTTAGGACATGATGCAGAAAATGAACCGTATCCAAAGCTTAAGTGGGCCGTACTAAAGGGAAAATGTGGTTAGGGAAATTTCTGCTGTTAAAATCTACCTGAGTTCGACAGTGATGTAGCCATCATATCGTTAATAACTTCATTCCTGCTGGGATGAACTGAAATCACAAATATTAGCATGATTAAAAACTTCTGTGGCCCACGAATATTTAAATTGTGGACGTTCAATTATCACGTTTTTGCCACTTGAGCTTTGGAAACGGTTTATTTTTTAGTTGCATCTCCTGAATTGGACTCAAAAAACGGACGGATGGGTAGGATTTCTCACAAACATCACAGTGGGCCTCACCTGGTTCCCAGCCGCATCCTTTTTTTCTTAAGATAAACCATTACTTTGCATGGCCGAGTGCGTTCACGGCTTAAACGGAAAAGCATCCGCTAAGATCTCCGTTGGAAGAGCATTTATTGGAAGGAAACAGTCGATTGGTATCCACCAATACCGTTTTGCCACGTAACTTCAGTAGAAGTGTTCAATATCCAATCCGATCCCATCCGCTTCCGTGAAAAGCGGCTATGGATTTTCTGCCTATGACTTTCGCATGAAGTTTGTGAGAAATCCTATCCGTCCATCCATTTTTTGATTTTATTTTAAGACATGATGTGATGAACCGTTTCCAAAGCTCAAATGGGCCGAAAACGTGATAATTGAATGTCCACAGTTAAAATATTCGTGCGCCACAGAAGTTTTGAATCATGCTAATATTTGTGATTTCAGTTCATCCAGTAGTAATGAAGTTATTAACAGAATGGATGGTATGTAAACATCACTTCAAACCCAGGTAGGTTTCAACTGTAGGAATTTTCCTAACCATATTATCCTTTAGCACGGCCCACTTGAGCTTTGGATACGGTTCATTTTTTGCTTCATGTCCTGAAATGAACTCATGAAACAGATGGAAGGGGAGCATTTCTAACAAACATCACAGTGGCCCGTCTGAATCTGTAACGCCCTGAAAATCGGGGGTCGAGTATAATTCAACTCTCGAGTTCCAACGCATCACGTATGCAACATAAATAATGATGATTACATGTTGTCTGTGTTAGAGCAATAAACATGAGTGAGATTATACCAAAACAGCAATTCATACTCTAGATCAATTGTATAAAGGCAAGCGGAAGACTGAAACTGTATATATAAAGTATGTAAAGGAACAAAACCATCTTGATCTCCAGATTATGAACACTAACTGAGTATCCATATACATGTATTGTTTCTGAATAAAATGGTCAAAATACAACTAAATTTAAATCCTGAAATCCCCGTGATTCAGTCGGCCTAAGCATAGCCGTCAGAGTACTGCATGTATGAGAACTCATCCTGGTCCTCATCGTAATCTGGCTCTGCCTCTTGAATCGACGCATCCTCTATACCTGCGACAGAGTCTGGTTGGTATGTAAAACACTGTCCCGTAACGTGGGAGTGAGTAGCTAACTCAGTGGAACAATAAAGCATAGGTTAACATGTTATCAATTCAGTCAAGCAGTAATGATAAAGCAGTACAATCAAACAATCCTAACTACTCTTATTAAATGTAAGTATGAAATGATAAGATGAATGCCCTTGCCAAACCACCCTCATGCGATATCATCTTACGTTCGCGGATGCATACCTCCCTCAGTGCTCCACATCTACCAAGCACATGCGGTGCGATGATGAGCATGATTACCAAGTAGTTATTAGTCCATTTCAAACAGCAGTATTGGGAAACTAAGGTACCTCCCTTGTATCATTCCCAAACATGATCCATTTTAGGGTCGTCAATCCTAGTTAATTTCATACAATATTATCGTTCGAGAGGCATCGCGAAGGCATCGCAAAAGGCTCGTCACCCGTCAGCACGGATACAGATCTCACCGTATGCGGCTCAATTGCTGACCGTCAACTCAAGTACAGGTCTCACTGTACTCGGCTCAATCGCTGGCCGTCAGCTCGAATACAGGTCTCACCGTACTCGGCTCAACTCATACTCTATCTGCTGTGAAGGGCTCGTCACCAATCACAGACCTTAGAGTATACTCGAAGACACTACGGAGGACTCGTCGCCCGTCAGCACGAATACAGGTCTCACCGTATTCGGCTCTCGCCGTAGGTGTTGACAGCTCGAATACAGTGTCCCATACCACCGTATTCGGCTCACGAGTTTGGTTGCTCAATGGTCACTACGGGGAGGCACGTGGCCCCAGCGTAGGCCGACAGCTCAGCCACGGTGTCCCATACCACCATGTCCGGCTCATGAGTCTTAGTGGATCGAGGTACCATGGTTAACGGGATTTCCACTAGTAAGTTTGGTACCCTAGGTTCAAGTAGTAGCGACTAAACATGGTAAACACACATTAGACATATCAGGTTACTTGACGAGCCTGACCAGCTCGAGCGCACAATTAACTGAACGACATGAAGTGCATAAGCACTTCGCGTGGCCTAACCACTGTCGTCAACTGACGTACGACTCGGGTTCGTCAAACACATCTTACGTGGCGGAATGGATCTCAATCACGATCTCAAGTCTGGCACCGATTGTCTGGACTATAGACATATTCCCAAACTCGATCAATTCTCATCCATAGCATGTGGAGTAAAGCATGATAAACAAAGTAATTCAAGCAAGTTAACAAATATGTTATAAAGCATATTATAAAGCATGTTGTAAAGCATGTTATAATGCACTGCATAAATAGGAATACAAACACATATGTTGAATAAGTAAGCGGTTTAAGTAAACAACCACATGGAAGAAATCATACATGTCTCTAAGGTAGTTGAGAATCCCATCTCAACACCCTCCTAAGGCATCAACATCCAAACCCTTACTCGCACAAGCATTTCTACAAACACTTAACATATACTATTTCAACATACATAGGGTATGTTAGCAAACATGTGTTAGGGTGAGTCCTTTCGCTATGTAAGTATTTTACGCATATGTAATATATTTATACGATAAATAATTATGGTAAACACATTCCTAAAATATATATGTATACGGTACTTTCTACGATACGGTACTTCTACATACACAGTGTATTTTAGTAAAACATGTATTTGGGCGAATCCTTTCGCCAAACAAGTATTTTATCCATATAGCGTATATTCATACAACAAATAATCATGTCAAACACATTTTCAAAATTTATACGTATACGGTATTTTCTACGAATACCTAGAATATGTAGAATTTCATAATCTACATCGTTAATCGAAACAGAAAACGGAAATCACTTTATATATGTGCAATTGCATGCAGATTATGAATCTATCATTATCTGACATTGAAAGCGTTGAAAACCGTAACCTATACACCTAAAGTCCTCACCTTACACCGTAGAATCACAACGGATCAGCTAGTTTTGCTAGGCTTTCGTATTCGGCAGTTTGGTGGCCTAAAGAATGAAATAGGTTAGCTATTTCATAACCTACACCCTTCGCAACTCCAAAACAGGTTAGGGTTAGGGTTTCTTATCTAGAAACGGAGTTGGTATCACCGAAAAAACAACAAGAAAGGGGTAGTGCAGCTTGTGTAGCGGCAGGGGATGGTAGTAGGAAGGATCTCCCACAACTCTCTAGCTTTCTCTCTCTTTTTCTCTTTTCTCACTTAGGGTTTTTCTCAAATTCGTATGGCTGTGAGAGAGGGGATTTTAAAGTCCTTATATAGCCTAAAAAGTCTCCAAAGTAGACTTAAGGTCAAGGTATACTTGAGTTATAACCAAAGCGGCATTATTTCAGCTCAACGGAGGATTTCTGGCGGGCCTCCTTGAGCCAAAGGTCGGACTTAAACTCACTAACCTTGGATTTATGTGGAGTTAAGTTTTCGTCTCAGTCGGATTCCCAGATCACGCGTGGCGGACCAGTTTCAATTCAACGGTCAGTGGGCCTCGATCCGAAATTCCAAGTACATGTAAATGTTCCTGAAATTTTTCTTGATCCGAGGGTGTATTTGGGTCAGATTCTGACGGTCTGGTTGCTTACAAATTGATCGCAAGTATCAAGTCTCAGATCACTATTCCAGATATTTATTTTGCAAAGGAAACATGAGTTTTCACACTCCTTCGCTCCGGACTCAAGCGAACAGCCATGGGACAGTGTCTGGATTTGATTTCCGAGATGGTTGTTAAGCCCAGCGAGGCGGTCCTAAGTCCTTAACCTTGCATTATTCAGACTCCCGATGTGCGGTCTAGACCTGATATGGAGTTTCAATGTGTTCCCGAGAGCAGTCGGGTAATGAGTTTGATCCTAGATTTTTGGGTAACCTAGCGTCAATGATTCTACGAGTTTTTGGTCTTGTAGATCGTATTTAAAGCGATTCAAACGGATTTCATGACTAATCTAGTTTAGCACTTAGTTAACTTTGTCAAATTTCTAAAGGATTTAATCTTAAGTGATTTCTGGTCGAGGTGGTACTCGAGCCATTGTACGAAAATTTACAAGTCGTTACAGAATCCCACCACAAGAACTCCCGGAAGAAATCCGCGTTTGTGAAAAGCAGGGAATTTTCGTCCTCAAATGATCTGTCCGAGCATGAAAGGTCTAGGTTGTAAAGGTAAGTTTTGAGCTGTTGGGAAAAGAAGCTAGATAAAAGGTGGCGTCTACAGTGATAATTTTCTCTTTTCTCAAAAGTGGTCCGCGCGTCCAAACGACCCCTTGGAAACGAGAGAGGGGGGAGAGAAAGAGAGTCGGGCGAGAAATGGGGAACATATTCGTGAAGAAACCGAAGATCACAGAAGTCGATCGTGCGATCCTCTCTCTCAAGACTCAGCGCAGAAAGCTCGCCCAATACCAGCAACAGGTTTCTAAACCTTTTCTCTTTTCCTTTGTCTTTTTTTTTTTATATAAAAAATAATAATAAAATAAAATTATTTTTAGTGATCGGAGAGAACGAGCGATGAATTCTATGTCTTTGAAATCTTCTATTCTTTTTGTAGATGACCTGATCTTGCAAAACCCAATTGGGATTTCAATTGGATTTTATTTACCTTGAATTTTGATCCTTAAGGCCGCGTTTAGGTGCACTATTGAATCGAATTGCCATAACTAGTCAAGCAAACAGGAAATTTCCAGGGTTTAATGGATGATCATGTGGGACCCACCATGGATTTCCTCCAAACTACGATTGTAATTTAGAGGGCGGATCGTTGACATTCAACATGCAGGGAGCCCCTTTAAGTGGATGGAGAGGATCAGCTGACCGATGAGCTTGCTGCACCGTGGGCCTTCCATGGGTGGGTTTTGCCAAATGAATGGTTCTGAACACAAAGGGCGCCTTAGTGCAGTGGTAGGGCCTGTGGACTAGAATTTTGGGTGGTGGAGCGGGTGGATTGTTTAGGTCTGTGTGACCATTTTGTCATTACTTTCCTAAGTAATCACATCAAGGGATTGGCTCCTATTTGCAATTTCATCACTTGTCTAGTTAAAACTTGAAAAAGGAAAGCAACTGCAATTTGAGGGCTACTTATTTCAAATATATGGTCATTTCCTTGCAATTCAATTCACATTTGCATCCAAATGCAGCCTAAAGTATGAAATGAGTCTTCAGATGAGCTTTCCTAAGTCAGAAATTTCTTTTTGCGGGGGGGTGGGGGGAGCGGTTGGGTTGTAGCATTGTTATTTTGGTAACATACAACTCTTTCATATTGTCAGTCAAACGAGCAGTTGTTTCATGTCATAATGGAGAAATTGGTTGTTGGTTTGAATTACTGAGCAGAATTATAAACGTCGATGTGGTTTCACCTTATAAATGGCGCAGTTTCACCTTATAAATGGCGCAGTGAGCTTGCCTATAACTCACTAATTGTAATCAACCTATGTAATAGACTATTAGATAGAACTTGATTGTCCTATCTTCTATTTAAATGTAATAGTCTGTTACATAGCGCATATGAGAGTTTTATGCTCTCATTGCCGGTCTCCATTGTTGATAAAGGAGGGTTGTGTCAGGTTGGCAGCTAGCGTCAAACTTATGCATCTATGTCACAACTTTCCAGTATGAATCCAAATGGCTCTTGATAGAGTGGAATGGCAGAAAAAGATTCATGTAGCAACCCCATTTAGTTGGGATAAGGCTTAGATGATGATGAGTTGGCTTGCATACGTTCTAGTGCAAAATTGTACCCCATGAAGCCGAGTATGAACTGGTTGCACCATGTCCTAGCTGAGGATTTGCTTGACTAGGATCAGTCTGGATTCTACTATATCAGATTTGGCGAAATAGGTCTTTGTTAACTCGATTGTAATCATGCAATGCAGGGCCATATGGGATCTGAAATTTCGGGACAGTACACCCCCCGATACCGATGTTGAAACCTTGATTATAATATAACAACTAAACTTGCTCGCCACTTCCTTGGATATCACTTTTAATTATGTTATTGGGGAAGGTAACATCATTGCCAGTGCACTACCCTAAGAAGCCTTTCCAAGCCCGGTATTTGCATTAACAATTCCCATTCATTTTCTTGATGGATCTTGTACTCTTTTCTTCTAGCAAATAGAATTCTCATTGATTCCAATAAAGAAAAGATATGGTCACCATGGCGTCAAATGAGGGGTTTGTTCTTGGCAAGACCGAGTGATGCAGGACAATTAACCACTTGCTCTAAAAGCTCGAACTGTTAGAGTATGGCGAATTAATCCCTTTATCTCATAGCCCAGGCCCCACATCGCATGGGTTAGGACCTCGGCCGAACCCCCTTCGTGGGCCCCAAATCACATGGACCGCCCACCCCGAGTGTGTCCCCGCATCCCACGGGCTACCCCACTCGAGCCTGGTGTGAAATGCTCATTAATCACCCCCGGTGAAGAGTCTCGAACACGAGACCTCCTCCGTGGGCCGCACCCACCCCCGAGTGTGCCCCTACATCCTACAAGTGACCCCGCTCGAGCCCGGTGTGAAAATGCCCCTGCATTAATCACCCCTAGTGAGGAGTCTCGAACACGAGACCTCCCGTTCTGATACCAATTTGATGCAGGACAATTAACCACTTGCTCCAAAAGCTCGAACTGTTAAGAGTATGGCGAATTAATCCCTTTATCTCATAGCCTAGGCCCCACATCGCATGGGTTAGGACCTTGGCCGAACCCCCTTCGTGGGCCCCAAATCACATGGACCGCCCACTCCGAGTGCGTCCCCGCATCCCATGGGTTACCCCACTCGAGCCTGGTGTGAAATGCGTATTAATCACCCCTGGTGAGGAGTCTCGAACACGAGACCTCCTCCTTGGGCCACACCCACCCCGAGTGTGTCCCTGCATCCCACAAGCGACCCCACTCGAGCCCGGTGTGAAAATGCCCTTGCATTACCAAGCCTCTTTTATTATTATTATTTTTTTCATGCTTTTTCCTGGATGTTTGGAGAAAGCAGCAATCAATAGGATTTCCCCAATGCACCAAAACCGCAAGCTCACAAAAGTGTCTTTCAGGGGAACTGTTGACGAGCCTGGATAATTTAGCTGGTGAATGATGAGCATGCGCCCATCTTAGGCAGGTTGGTGGAGCCTTCAAATTCAACACGTGTCTTTAAAACATTTTCCAGTATATTGGTGTTTAGCCTCTTGTTTACTGTGGTCCTTTTTTTTATGTAGTTGTTTGTCATCATGGATGGTTAGCATAAGCACTCAATGCTGGTCTTGTACTAGGACATTTTGAGGCTAGATTGTTACCACAGGCAATTTATTTGCAAATATTTGAAACAAAAGCTGACCCTAAATTAGACACAGTTTACTGATGGGCAGATTCATCCTATACCATAAAAAATGCCACATGTTCATTGTGGTATGTTGGTGTTTCGCAATTTTGGATTTAGGTAAAATAAATAAATAACGGGGAGGGAAAATAACTTTCTTGGGGTGTAGTGGTTAGTTTTGCCTGCTCGGCAACTTCCATATTCTCCTGTCTTTGCTTTATTGTTCTTCTCCCCTTTCCTTTTAATATATTCAGTAACTTTTCAAAAAAATAAAAAAAAACGGGGAGGGAAAGTAGAGATGCCAGAGACATGCAGAGCAGTTTTGTCTTTTCCTCAGAGCACCATGTTGTTTTCCTGTTAGGACACCATCATAGCAACTAGCATTTTCCTCTCAATGTTGTTCTTCTCTGGAATATATTTCTTTCTTTACATTTCTACATATTTTCAGCCAGTTATGATCAATTGACCTATAACCAAAGTAAATTAACAAGTAAATGAACTTTTGACTACTGTATTTCATTTCTGAATTCTGGTTGCACGTGCTGATAACTTCCTCAAAATATGCTTTGTTGCCCAGAGTCTTAGACAAAACGCTTGGTTGAAGTGATAAAGACAAGATATTCATGCTTTGTTGGACATGGTTGCATTTTGTTTAGAATCTTTGGCCTTGAAAGAAGTCCTGCAGCGTTCTAGATGTGTTCTGAAGATTATTGACATTTCTTGTACATCCTTTGGAAAAAATCCTTTTGTTTGTCTGAGATACATTCTTCTAATGATAACTTTCAGCTTGATGCTGTGATTGAAGCTGAGAAGCAAGCTGCAAGAGACTTAATACGGGAGAAGAAAAAGGACAGGGCCTTGCTTGCACTGAAGAAGAAGAAGGCCCAGGAAGAATTATTGAAGCAAGTTGATACCTGGCTCATTAATGTTGAACAGCAAGTACGTAGTTCCATAATAATTGAGAAACTCATAGCACGTTTCTTTTTTTGTTTTCCTTTTCTTTTCTTCTTTTAGGATATTATGATTATTTTTACAGCCATAACAAGTATGTATGTCACATTTTTGTTATGAGTTGCAATTTTACATGCACTATCTTTGGTGCTCTAAATCTAGAGAGGGTTCTAGTTGGCAGATATTGAACTAGCAAGCAAGCAGAAGGCTGTATTTGAGAGCCTGAAGACAGGGAATAATGCTATCAAAGCTATACAAAGCGAGATCAATTTGGAGGATGTTCAAAAGTTGATGGATGATACTGCCGAGGCAAAAGCTTATCAAGATGTGAGTTTCGTTGCAGCTGCTTCTTTATTCTGTTACTCTTTCACTTGGCAGATTTTAATATTTGCGCTTGATTCTTGTTTATATTTTAAGCTTCAAAATAGCAATTTTTTTCCCACTTCAAGAATATAGGACACACGTCATTTATTTTTCTTCTGGTTGATTCATACTAATAGTATAAAAGCAGGTCTTTATTCTTTTATTTGGATTGTTAATTCTTCTAGATATTTCTCTAGTGAGACCATTTAGTCCAGATGTTTATATATTGATATTGCTTCACTCACCTCAGTTGGATCCCTACCCTCTATTTCCCCAGAGGGAATATACATATCAGATTCTGGATGAATATCATTATAGCAAGATTAACCCGGAAACAATAGAATTGCATTTCTATCAAGGGGTTTGAAGTTAGATAACAGACGCGTGGACGTGGATTGAAGCAATTACAGGTCTTTGAAATGTGACAGCACATCTGAACATTGGGTGGTCGAGCATGATTTTTATAAGCTCCTTAATGGGGTCTTCTCTTATTACTTAGAGGAATATCCCACGTTCTCTGGTGCACAGAGCTGGCCATTTTCACTGCCCTCGACCACCATGATGCTAAAAGATGAGAAAAAGGTCATGGGAGACTTCCTGTCCAATTTCTTTTGAGAAACAAAGTTAACAAGAAAAGTATGATACAAAAGAATTATGTTAAATGCCAGTCTCTATTGCTATAGAATAAGAAAACACTATTCCTTTTCTCACTTGAAGGCTAAGCATTTCGTTTGCCCACATAGGCAGGGACACAAATTTGTTAGCGAATGTTTTAGCTAAAGGAGTTTCGGCCGTCCCTTCCATTCTAATTGGGAAGTTGTTTCCCCCCATCTTGATGTTTTTTCCTCTTTTTGAATAAAATATTGGCATTAATTAAAATCAAACTTCATCCCTTTGGAATTCTATTTTAGTAATCAAAAGAATAGAACGTTTTCATGCTTCAATGGATTTGCTTTTTTTCTTTTTTCTTAGTATTTCTACATTTCCTGTATTCTCTAACTTCTGTAAACATATTAGATTAATTTATTCTATTTGTTGTTTTCATACTCTTGACCCCTTAGCTGGTCCTTCAATTCTTTCTGTAGTGCAAACTTAAAGTATGTTGCTTTCCAAAGAATATTGTTAACAGATAGCAAACTAATGAAGTCAGTCTGCTACTCTGCTTTTGGCTGCCTTTTTTTAAAAAATTTGAATTTTAGTTTTGATACATGTTTGCTTCTGCTTTCTATCAACACGAGTGATTGTGACATCAATCTTTGTTTATTTTCTGGAATTTGGCACCTGGTAGTCATACTTCTTCATCTTCTTCTTCTTCTTCTTTTTACCAATTGCTAGTCTTTCTTCTTTTTTTCTTTCCAAAAATAGAAAGTGAATTGCGACAGTATTTTCAATTTGCTGCAGTATCTAGCCACTTTAAAGTTGATTATTTTTTCTCACTTTAATACCATGATAACATGAAAAATAAGACTGATGCTTAGCTGGTAGCAATGACTCCCTAATTAAGGATATGTATAAGGGAGCAATGACAAATGTGAGGACCACTACTAGAGAGAGAAGTTGGTTCCCAATTACTATATGCTTGAACTAGGGGTAGGCATTTTGAGCCTGTACTGTTTCACATTGGTTATGGATGAGTTAACGAGGCATTTGCAGGAAGAGATACCATGAAGCATGTTGTCTGCAGATGACATGGTTTTGATTGGCAAAATGAGGGATGGCATAAACGTAGAGCTAGGTTTATGGAATGATGCTTTAGAATATAAAGGATTTAAATTTAGTTGTGGAGTGGAATTTTAGTAATGATAGGAATGAAAACGAGGAATTAGTTAAGATTGTTGACTGAGAAGTTCCCAAAATTACAACTTTTAATCCCTTGGATTAATAATACATGAGATTGGAGAGATTAAGAAGGATGTTGTCATATAATTCTTGGTGGAAGAAATGGAATCGTGCCTTTAGAGTTTTATGCGATCATTGTGTACCACTCAAACTGAAAGGGAAATTTTATAAGATAGTTATAAGACCATCCATGCTTTATGGGACAATGTTGGGCGGTTAAGGAACCACATGTTCATAGGATGAGTGTAGTTGAAATGAGGATGTTGTGATGAATGAGCGGTAGGGGTGTACACGAGTCGAATTGGGCTCAACCCGGCCCGGCCCGGTCACCAGCCACACCTAGCCCGAACCCGGCCCTGCCTAGTTACCGGGCCAACATGTCCAGCCCGAACCCGGCCCGGTTAGCAATCGGGCGAGTTCGGGCCGAGTTCAAACCTTACAGCAAGTTTTAATCGTAGAAGTTCATCAAAGCGGTTCATTTCTGTATACATATATGCATGTAGGACTGATGAATCCCAACTTTGTATATAAAGCTAAACTCCTAGTAATCAAGTATAACTTATTCTCTAACTACTGGTGACAAACTTGGATCCAAAAAGTACAACTAAATTGAACCAAACTTGGAGTTTAACGTTCTAATGAAGCAGCCTAATTAATCTGACTACTAGATTATATAGAGAGAATTCAAGACAAGCGACTTTTATTCAACGATTGGATAGTCAACAGATCCTTTAGTGCACTGATTGATCTGCGAGCTCACGCAGTGTTCGAACCAATCAATAGTGTGACCCAGTAAATAATCATACAGTTTTTTAGGTTTAAATAACAATCAAACTAATTGACTTCAGGGTCCATCATTTGAAGCCCAAAATCCATTGCTTGACTGTGGCAATTTCCAAAAAGCATAGAAAATCCATTTAAAAAAATCCACAAAAAAATCAAAATCAAAATCAAAATCAAATCCACAACTAGAAAAAATCGAAAAACAAATAAATATCACCAAAATCCAAAACAAATGCTAGAAAACAAATCAAGTTAAAACTAAAATTCATAACAAAACAGAATCGAGGAAAAAAAAAAAAAAAAGAGGCAAAAGATCATTCCACCTTTCTTACTCTTGTTGTGGCAATTCAACAAACAAGAGGCATGCACGGGATCATCTGAGGTGTAGCTTTCAACAAGGTGTGTCAGATTGCTGAG
Organism: Magnolia changhungtana; assembly: GCA_030180095.1. NCBI lineage: Eukaryota > Viridiplantae > Streptophyta > Magnoliopsida > Magnoliales > Magnoliaceae > Magnolia > Magnolia changhungtana. The sequence continues at coordinate 10,478,216 of JASAUF010000421.1, read as the reverse complement.
AGGATCTGAGGAAGGAGAGTCAGGTTTAGGGAGGAATAAAATGAATGGTGTGCCGAGGATAAATCACAGTGGGTCCACAGGCAGAGGGGTTTGTTGAATCAACTTGAGAAGAGAAGATAGGGACAAGAAGTGAAGGAGAGATCTAGGATTTTTTTGGGGGGTTTGTGAGATAGGGAAGGGAATCGGGTGCGAGAGAGAGAGAGAGAGAGAGAGAGAGAGAGAGAGAGAGAGAGAGAGAGAGAGAGAGATTTATTAGGTCGGGCAGGGAGAGAGCGAGCAGGGGAGAGGGTTTGGTGGGGTCGGGCGTTTTCTCAAAAGGGGAAAGCGACCGGGGACTAGGGTTTTTTAAAACAGGGTATATATACCTTAAAGGGCGAGTCAGGACGAGTCGAGTCGGGTTTCGGACCGAGTCGGGCTGAACTTGGACCTATTCGAACTCGGCCCGAACTTAGTTTCAGACTAAAGAAAATGGCCCATCCCGACCCGAACTCAATTCCGGGTTGGGCCAAGTCGAGCTTTTTCGGACCGAGTCAAGCGAGTTAACCGGGCTAGCCCAGTTTGTGTACACCCCTAATGAGCGGCAAGACGAGGAAGGGATCCTAATATCTCTCTAATGTTCATGAAAGATGCGGAATCGGAGGACCACCTTTTCATCCATTGCCCCTTTGCTAGGAGAGTGTGGGACGGTACTCGACTCTTTTAAAGCCCCCTAGGTGATGCTAGTATCTATTGAGGGTCTTTTTCTCTCTTACCATGATGCCAGTTACAGGAAAAGAGGTAGGTTGAGGTGGCAGCTGGCCTTTAGACCCTTTGGGGAGAGTGGAATAATCACTGCTTTCGGAATTGCAGTGGCTCCCATTTGGATGTTATTATGAGGGCTCACATGTATATTCAGGAGCGGGCGCCCTGATTCTCCTGGGTGGCGTATTTTTGCTTGCTACAACTTGCTTCTAGTTTAGCTTTAGCCTCTAGGCTCTTATAATAAATCTTATTGCTTCTCAAAAAAAAAAAAAAAAAAAAAAAAAAAACAACAACAACAACAACGAAAGAAAAAAGAAGGATGAGGAATCCTTTAAAAAAAAAGGTGAGGATGGATAAAATCAGAAATGAATGCATTTGTGGGAACTTGGCACCAATAGGTAAGATGAGGGAAAGTAGACTAGATGATTTGGTCATGTATAACAAAGACCAAGAAACGTGCTGGTAAGGAGTGAGTCGGTACAAGTTGAAGGTTGTAAAAGGGCAGGGGAAGGTCCACAAGGACGTGGATGTAGTAAGAAAAGACTTGATGACCGATGGTCTTAACTGATTAATGTAGCTGACCCCAAATAAATTGGGATAAGGGCTAGATGATGATGATGATGATGATGAATTGCTCTCTAATTTGTAGAGGCATCAATATCCTAGTTCAATTCAAAAAACGCTTCATGGTTCTAGGAGAAAATAGGCTACATCTTTCCTATTCACTTGTGAATTTTTGGGCAGCAACGTCCAAAATAGTGAAAGATTTCAGGAAATCGACACGAATAAGTTTTTCTGAACCACAAGTCTCACTCAAGAAAAGTGTAGTTGGAATTATTTCTTCTTTAATTTGATTTTCAATGAGTAGGTTTTTGGTGCAATAGGTTGGAGATGCACTAGCAATTATGTCAACAAATTAGAGAGCATTTTTATCAGGGGGCACTGGTTGTTGTGAACTGCATACATGCTTCCTTGCTTTCACCTTTTAGATGCATTCTTTATGCTTACATGTTGTGTGTTATGACTGGTCGTGTCAGTATCTGTGGGGATGATCACTGGTTTTAAGTTGACCCATCATGTCAAAATACCTCCTTTGTCTTACCTGCTAGTTGATGCACCCAATGGTTGGTCACAACATGAAATTCCACGACAACTCACAAATAGGTGAAGTAGCCAGGGGATAAATCAAGAGATGGTGAAGGAAGTAGGCAGGTAGTAGAAAACCAAGCTTACATCGAAGCAAACCATGAATTTATTCCTTAAAGAAAAGCATTGCAATCACTCAAAATTTCAAACTTTCACAAATTGACTTTGGTGTGACCAACTAATGCAGGACAATTAACCACTTGCTCTAAAAGCTCGAACTGTTAGAGCATGGTGAATCAATCCATTTATCTCATAGCCCAGGCCCCACATGTCATGGGTTAGGACCTCGGCCGAACCCCCCTCGTGGGCCCCAAATCACATGTGTACCACCTCACATGAGCCACCTACCTCACACAGGCCGCCCACCCCAAGTGTGCCTCTGCATCCCACAAGCAACCCCACTCGAGCCTGGTATGAAAATGTCCCTGCATTACCAACCTTCCCTATTTTCTCTATATTCTACTTACGTAAAATAGAAATGTTACCATGATCCAAAAAACCCAAAAACAAAAAAAAAATAAAAATAATTATAATTAAAAAAAAAAAAAAAAAACAGCTAGATCTGCAGTTTCTATGAAAAAATAGAGCACTTCCCTTATTTCTAATAAATTCTATTAAGCTTCACTTAGCCTTCATAATCTGATCTAAAAATCCCATTAACTTTTTAAATTTTGATTTTAAATTTTATCTCTAAAAGAAATTTAATTCTTAATTCTTTCAACATTGACTAACCCACAAAGAAAGTCCAAGTCCATGAAAGAAAACCAACACTTAAACTCATGCCATAACATGGTGCCCAAGGTATTCCATAACAGTAACGGTTGCTATAATGGCCACCACCATTATACGGGTCATAACGGTTGTTACGGTCCCTTCGTTTTTTTTGTTTTTTTTTTTTGAAAAAAAAAAAAAACCACGAAAAACCTGCGTTTGCCTCGTAACAGACCATTACGGCCTTTTTGTGGGGGGTTACCTTTATGTAACAGCCTTTACGGCCTCCTAATGGCCATTACGGCACACCATAATGGTGCCTTGTTTGTAAATGGATTGTAACTTGCTCTATTCTTCATGGAGCATCTTATTGTGCTCGCTAGAAAGATAATTTGATAAATTTTCCAATGGGACCAACTTCGCTATGTTTTGAATAATTTGGGACTAGAATTAGGGTCTAATCTTGAGGATTTCATAATTTAATATACTTTTTTAATGAATAAACCCATGGTGGATGTACGCAACTGTACTGTGCCATAGTAGTGAGAAAGTGTTATCAATTGTGTCACTTAACTTTTCCTTTCAACCCAACGAGGTTTGGGCGAATGGTTTTCACCATAGGTTTGCTCCCTATAGGTGAGGGTTCGATTCCCCTCCTTGGCTTTACCCGATACACGTGGTTGTGAGTGATTGCATGTATTAGTCTCACTTCAAAAAAGAGGTGGGGATACCCTGTGTCTTCAAAAAAAAAAAACTTTTCCTTTCAATCATTCCGACATAATTTTATTCTTCATAAAATGTACACTGGTTTTTACTGTTTACTTTTCCATTCTGTGTTTGCTATACCTTTTTGACTTACTGAATCTTTGTTGTTACAAGGATGTAAGAGTGACATAAGTTTGTTTGGGTTGTAGTTTTTTGCTCTTTATTCGGCTCTTTACTCTTAATAAAATATTGTTCTCTCTCAAACCAAAAAAAAAAAAAAAAAAGAAAAAAGAAAAGAAAGAAAAGAAAAGAGAATGACATAAGTTTCATTATTAAACATTTTGATCCTTTTGTTTTTCTACTGTTCTCTCTTGTTCTCAAAATTTGTTACTTCTGAACTTTAGGCTTACATGTTTTCCTGACTTTGAAGGAAATTAATGCGGTACTAGGGGAGAGCTTATCAGCAGAAGATGAAGAAGAAGTTTTAGCAGAATTTGAGAACTTGGAGACTGAGGTATGTATTGAACTACAAGAATATGTGCCCCACACGCTTCTAGATTTCAGTAGAGAAGAACATGCCGCTTTGATATTAACGTTGTTGCCCCGAACTTCTCAAGGTATTCACACAATACTGAACTACATAACCGCAAGGAACATATATGAACATGATGCCAAGCTCTTGGTAATAGCTTTAAAGGTTTGATATAGTGTATCCCCTCCCTCTCCATGTGTCCATATCATTACCCACATTCATGTGCAATTGCCATCTTGTGGTTACACATCTAGAATTTACTAGGCTGAGTTTCAACATGCTTGGTGGGCAATTCGAAAGCCAAGGTGACCACACTCGTTGCTTTGCAAGAAAGACTTGGATTCAGTGTTTAAATTATCGGCGATACTATCGAATTATCATCAATAGTTTTAGTATCGCTAGCCTCTCGATACCAAAATATTGCCTGTTGATGCAGAAATCCGGACGTCCTCTTTAGACCACTTAAGACCTGCAAGAGAAGACAGATGGAGACCATGGCTGCAGCAGGGGACCCTCTGATGCCAAAGTCAGACAGGCAAGCTAGATCTAGTAGAACATAGGGTTTTTTAGCAAAATTTGTGCATAAGGTTAAGCGTACCTTTCACCGTTGGAGATGCTCTTATTTATAGCTGAAAGGGGCAGTGGTGTAGAGGGAAATCTCCCTTTTTAGTAGGTGTGTATTGTAGAGGGAATCGGATCCCAAGCATGTCGTGGTTATCTTCCGAGATCTTCGGCTGAGATCTCGAGCAGATCTTTTCGATAAGATCTGAGTAGCCGAAATCAGAGGAAACATGTAGGAGGTCGAGGCTGACCTTAGCTTTGTGATGGTGTCGTGGCCGAGCTCCCTTCCTTAGTAGAACGTGAACGGAATCGGGGATGACCATCCTCTTTATCTTATTGTGTCGTGCAGGGACTCTCTCGCGAGTCTTCAGGGCAGGGCGTGCTCGACCTGCCTGGATATCTGAACATTAGCTCGGACATCGACAGGGCTATGGAAGAGCTCAGCGTTGAGTTTGGCGTCGGAAAATGAAGTACAACAAATTCACTCTTTGGTCATTGAGTTCCTTGGTCATGATTGGCGCTGGCCGACCATGCGACGCGCACAGATGTCTGAGCTGACCTCATACTTCTGACCAGCTCATTTTTACCCACAACATCGCCCATTTTTTTGCTATTTTCAATAATTGCAAAAAAATAAAAATAAAAAATCGCCAATATCTCACTGTTCCTACCATGAATATCGGAGAGAAAATCGAATCTGAAATATATATATATATATATATGAAAATACCTTTTTTTCTCTACAATTTGTTCGAGTAAATAAACTTCATCGCCTTTGAGGAGTTCGTTGGTGGTCGGATTGAGGATCGATAGCTAGACTTCAAAAAGATATGAAAAAACCCCCAAATACTTTGAATTTTTTGGAAAAAAAAAAAAAAAAAAAAAACTTCGATGGCTATGTTTTGGAAAGATCGGCATTGCAAGTGATATCAGGGTTACGAAAAATCAGGATTTTTGTTCACTTATGGAAGAAAAATTGGAACTAGGGGTTTGAGGGAGGATATTTTTAGAAACAGAGGGCTCTTATGGAGAAAAAAAAAAAAAGGGTGGGTTTTGTTGAGGCTTTTATAGAGAAAAAGGAGGGGTTCAGGTTTTTTTGTCCGTTTAGCAAGCGGATTACATACTGATTTTCTTAATATAGCTATGGGGCTGCCCACCTTGGATGTATGTATCTTATCCATGCCGTCCATCCGTTTTTTCATATTATTTTAGGGGATGAACCCAAACTTGAAGCATATTCAAAGCTCAAGTGGAGCACACCATAGGAAACAGTGGGAATAATGATGTCCATCGTTGAAGCCTTCCTAGGGCCCACAATGATTTTTAATTACAGCCCCTAATTACAGCATAACAGCAACATCTATATCCCCTAATTACAGCATAAATTCCTAATTACAGCAGCATCTATATCCCCTAATTACAGCATCTATATCCCCTAATTACAGCCCTTAATTACAGCATAACAGCAACATCTATAGCCCCTAATTACAGCATCTATATCCCCTAATTACAGCCTTTAATTACAGCATAATAACAACATCTATATCTACTAATTACAGCCCTTAATTACAGCATAACAGCAACATCTATATCCCCTAATTACAGCCCTTAATTACAGCAATATATGGTACAACAATATATGGTAGGTTTGTTGTCTATCCTACTAACAGTGGGAATAATGATTTCCACCATTGAAATCTTCATAGGGCCCAATGATATTTATTTGTCATCCAAACTATTCATAAGATCACAGGGACATGGATGAATAAAAAACAGAAATATCAGGTTGATACAAAACTTTTGTGGCCCCCAAGAATTTTTCAATGGTAAACATTCAATTCACATAGTTTCATGTGGTGTGGTCCACCGAAGCTTTGGATATGCTTCATTTTTTGGCGTGTGCCTTAAAATCATTTAATAAAATGGATGGACAGAGTGGATCAAATACGTAAATTACGATGGGCCTACGAAGTTTACTCAGTATGCAATCCACTTCCGTTCTGGCGCAGTTTGTATGAATCCCAAAATTTACCTAGGTAGGTGGATCAAGAAGTGGAATGGTTGGTGTACCTCACACCAGCTATTGACGTCAGCAAGTTCTGTGGGTTTGATCATGAGGTATGTCTTATATCCAAACCGTTCATCCATTTGAAGAGCTCGTCTTAAGGTTTTAGACGAAAAATAAGACAGATATAACTATCAAGTGGACCACACTGCAAAAACCAGTATGGGATTGAACGTCTACCATTGAAACCCATAAAGGTCACAGAAGTTTTGGATCAATATGAAAATTGTTTTTCCTCTTCATTCAAATATTTGTGTTTTTATGAACAGATTGGATGCAAAATAAACGTTATGGTGGGCCCTGTAAATTGTTTAATGGTGAAAATCATCATCTCCACTTCTATCTATGGTGTGGTCCATATAATCTTTGGATATGGTTCATTTTTTGGATAATGCTCTATAATGAACTCTAAAAACAGATGAACGGTGTAGATATAATAAATACATCACTGTGGGGCCAATGTAACTTTGATCTCCTTTGAATTGTTCGTACAACTCGGAGCTCGAGGAGCGTCAGTGCTCGTCTTCGCACGACACATACCTACAACAGCTATATAGCTGGTGTGAGGTACACCAGCCAATCCGCTTCCCGTGGATCCCTAACGGTGGGACCCATTATGAAGTATGTACCTTACATCTACACCGTCCTGTGGGGCCTAAGAAGGTTTTAACGGTGAAAATCATTATTCTCATTGTTTCTTGTAGTGTGGTCCACTGGAGCTGTGGATATATGCTTTAATTTTGGGATTTACCCCTAAAATGAACTGGAAAAATGAATGGACAGCATGGATAAATCACATACATTCACGGTGGGCCCAGAGAGTTTACTCAGTACGCTGAAGCGCACCATGCGCACGGTTTGCTTCTGTAGTTCTGAAAAAAAAAAGAAAAAAAAAAAGAGGGGTTTTTAGCGAAGAGGGGGGATTTTCGACTGAGGGTTTCAAAATCCCATCTCAATCTCCCAAAATCCCTGATTTTTCGCCGAAATCATGTATTCGTGACATCAATCTTCCAATCGAACAAAGAAAAGGGAAAATTTCAGATTTCTTTACCTCTGTCAAAGACGAGAGCTGTCGATTGTTGCCCAGATTATTTTCTTCCGAGTTCTGATCAACCATCAACTAGGTATTATCGAAATCAAAGGTTTTTTTTTCGATTTTTTTCGCTTTTTACCTATTTTGTCGCAAAAAATTCAAAATTATCGACGATATCACCGATATTTCGCCGATAATCCAGAGAGAAACGAAAAAAGGGGGTTTCAGTGTCGCTAGTCTAGCGACACCAATATTATCGGCGATATTATCGACATTTCGTCGACAATGTGAACACTGCACAACCACGGATGAAGGGAAAGCACAAATATCAGCCTGATCCAAAATTTCTGTGGCCCCCAATAAGTTTTCAATAATAGGCATTCAATTCATACCATTTCCTATGGCGTGGTCCAATTTAGGTTTGGATATGCTTAAATGTTAGGTTTATTCCCTAAAATTATTTTCTAAAAATGATGGACGGTTTGGATAAGACATAAAAATATAACCCCCACAGAGCGTACTCAGTACACAATTCGCTTCCTTATTAAGAGGAGCAGATTAGGTGTTATGTGGGTAACACTTTAGTGGGTGTTATCCTTACCGTATGGGGCCCACCTTGATGAGTTTTTTGTATATCTTCGCTATCCATACGTTTTCACAGCTCATTTTATGACGTGATCCAAAATCTTGAGTAGATCCGGACCTCAGGTGGACCATACCACTGGAAACAATGGTGCACGAAAAATAAAACATTTTATGGACCCTAAAAGTTTTGGATGAAGCCTATCTTTGTAGTTTCCCTCCATCCAGGTCTCGTTGACCTTATCAATGGGTTGGATGGCAAATAAACATTACGATGAGCCCTAGGAAGTTCTTAGTGGTGAGTGTTCAATCACCACGCTTTCCTATGGCCTGTCCATCTCAGATTTGGATTTGCTTAATGTGATGGACAGTCCTATCAGGGGCTCTATTGGGCCCACCGTGATGTATGTCTTTTATCCACATTGTCCATCCATTTTAACAAAATATTTTAGGGCATGAGCCCAAAAATTAGGCAGATCCAAGGCTCAAGTGGACCACACGATAGGAACCAATGGGGATTGAACGCCTACCATTAAAAATGTCTCGCGGGCCATAGATCTAAGGCTCCAGTTTTGGATCAAGCTAATATTTATGTTTTCAATTCATCTAGGTCCGCGAGGCCTTATGAACAATTTGGATGGCAAATAAACATCACGATGGACCCTAGGAAGGTTTCAATGGTGAGCGTTATTGTCACCACGGCTTCTCGTGGTGTGGTCCACTTGAGCCTTAGATTTGCCTCCTTTTTGGGCTCACACCCGAAAATGACCTATCAACATGGATGTACAGTGTGGATTAAACACATACATTATGTTGGGCCCTACAAAGCCCCTGATAGGACCTTCCGTCTCTAGTTAGGTTGTGGCGGGGTAGTACCCAATCCGGGATCCCTGACTGTGGGGCCCACTATGATATATGTGCCTTATATACACGTTGTCCATCCATTTTGAAAACTCATATAATCCAAAAAATGACACAAATCCAAATCTCAAGTAGACCATAATATACGAAACATTGGTAATCAACCACTAAAAACTTCTCATGGCCCACAAAACTTTTGGATCAAGCTGGTATTTGTGTGGTCTCTTCATCCAGGTATTTTTGACCTTATCAACGGGTTGGATTGCAAATAAACATTCCGGTGGCCCCTGTGGAGTTTTTAATGGTGGGATTCAATCGCTACTGTCTCTTGTAGTATGGTCCACCTAAGATTTGGATATGCTTCATTTGTGGGATCATGACTTAAACTGAGCTTTCAGAATGGATGAACAGTGTGGATGTAAGGGATATACATCAAAGTGGGCCACACGGCTAGGGATCCACTGACCTTAGTGTGTGGATGTGTTCTGTGGGCTCCACAAGAAAACAATGGTGATTGAACGCCTATCATTAAAAACTTCCTAGGGCCCATGTAATGTTTATTTCTCATACAACTTGTTGATTAGGTCACATAGACCTGGATGAAGGGAAACCACAAATATCAGCTTCATCCAAAACTTTTGTAGCCCTGGAGGAATTGTTAATGGTGGGCATTCAATCGCCACTGTTTCCTGTGCTTTGGTCCACATGAGATTTGGATCATGCCCTAAAATGATATGGAAAAATGGATGGACGATGTGGATAAAACACATACATCATTGTGGGGACCACAGACCACGTCCAGTGGCTACTGGCTACTAACAACATCAGGAAACACAATCTGCTCCTCTTTTGTTGGCACTTGCCAGTTGCCACTTGCAGCTGCTTCTGTGGGGCCCACCGTGATGTATTTATTTTATCCACGTCGTCCATCCATTTTGAAAAATTATTTTAGGTGATGAGCCCAAAAATGAGAGGATTGAATGCTCAAGTGGACCTCACCAGTCCATTCATTCTTTTTACAAATTTTTTATTCCTAAATATGCAAATATGTATATTTAGGCATGTTGTGAAGTTTCACTGAAAAATTCCACCATTTTCCCCATGTTTCCCCCGTATTTCTGGTTATTGGCGATAACGATACTATATCTTTATATCCCCCACACCTAGTGTGTTCCTATGTGAAGGGTTTTATTGTTGAATGGGCTACCCATGTGGATGGGTATCATGTTGATCTCGCTTTCCTTAACAATTTCTAGGTGCTGCTATCTCAGCAGTTTCCTTTTCCCTGTACCTCTTCTTTTTCCTTTAATTCAAGTTACCTTTCAAAAAAAAAAACGATACTATATCTTTATCTCCAGCTAGCAAAACTTGTAGCGATAACGACAACTCGAACACTGCTTGGATTCCATGCTTTTCTTAACCGGGCCCATTCTCTCTTTAGGAAATTCGCCATGCAGTATACTTTTTGAATCTTTAATTGCTAGGGAGGTTCCAAAGGGATGCCAGGGTGTAATGTTGTTCTGCTTACCTTGCATTGGCTCTGAGTGTTTTGAGCTCCAAACCATTTTCTTAGCTTAACAATCATACAATATTTTTCCAGCTGTAGAGAAGATGCTGATGTGCTATTTAGACCTTTTAGCTTATTACTTTGCTTTTGAGAGTGGTTTCAAAATGCCAGTCTCTTTGAAATATGATCAGTCTTTTTGAATTATGATCTGAATTTCTGACAGTCAAAAGAATTAATGCTTTATCATTGGCTTTGGGCTTTTGGTTTTTGAGCATGTCTGTCTCAGAACATAACAATTTGTTGAATAACACCTTTCCTTCTGTGTAGCTCGCCATTCAAGATCTACCAACAGTTCCTGCTGCTACTCAGCCACAGCAGGCGAAAGTGGATGAACTTGATGAGGACTTGGTGCTTCCTGATGTACCGACTAAGAGCCCAGTTGCTGCTGTGGCTGTCGAGGAGGGCAATGAAAATGTTTCAACGAGAGTGTCTAGTAGAGGAAAAGGTTCTCTCTCTCTCTCTCTCTCTCTCTCTCTCTCTCTCTCTCTCTCTCTCTCTCTCTCCCCCCCCTCCCCTCTCTCTCTCCCCCCCCCCTCTCTCCCCCTCCTCCCTCTCTCTCTCTCTCTCTCTCTCTCTCTCTCTCTCTCTCTCTCTCTCTCTCTCTCTCTCTCTCTCTCTCTCTCTCTCTCTCTCTCTCCCCCCTCTCCCTCTCTCTCTCTCTCTCTCTCTCTCTCTCTCTCTCTCTCTCTCTCTCTCTCTCTCTCTCTCTCTCTCTCTCTCATCCTTGTCATGGGTGAATCTGAAGTTGGACAAGTCACTGATTTTGGGCTGGAAATGTAAATCTACAGTTATGGAGGAACCATTGCCCGCTTGATTGAGTGGAAAGCAAAGCAAAGTCGATAACTGCTGTATCTGCGGCCTGTAAGTAACAGAGGCTCTGTCAATTTCCAAATGTTACAATTCTCTTTTTATCTAAGCCTGATTCATTTTTTTTGCGCTCTTGCTCAATATGGTTTGTGCAAAGGTGCATCTGATGGTTTATTGCAAAGCCCTCCTGGATCCATTTGGCTTTAGGCTTGCCACCCCACAGCATGGTCTGGTGTTTGCTAGGGCATGATTCAAGTGATTGTAAAGGTTTTGATTTGTTGCTCTGGCTTCGTGCAGTTACACTTCATACAGGCGTCTTGATTAATCAAGAGCCTTTAATGCATTACTGTGGTGTTTATACAACGTTTGTTCTGAGTTATTGAATGGCATGCTCATCTCAGAATCTAGTTAGCTTCAGCTGGTTGGCCGTTTGCGGTTTAATCTCTTTTCAACATCCTGGCCAGAGTCGCCATAATCGTCTCCATCTGTCTTGGGTCGGGGTCCCAATGCCTGAAGCAGTGGGTCCAGCCTGGATATTGAGTAGCTGCAAAATTAAGGTTGGTGGAACCAACTGCACGTTGAGTGGCCCCATGTGAAGATGGGTGGGCCTCTGCTATGCATTCGGGTGGTCCCAAGTGAAAATGGGTGGATCAACAAATGCCAACTGGACAACTTTTCTGTAGATGTGGATTTTCTGATGCAGGAATATTCCTTTAGCTTGGAAGTGGCCTAACGTAGGAGTGCTATTTGTACTTGTCAAAATCGCACCAGCAGTGTCACTGCTTTTACCGTAGGAATCGCATCTAACAAGTGCACATGACATTTTTTTTATTAGATTCTAACCTTAAATTATAAGTTTGTTGTCCCACCACTTCTAAGTATACATGGGTATACATGATAAGGACTGTTGATCTGTTGGGGTATTAATTGATGTTGGAAAAGCTCCATAGGCTCCACCATGATGTATATGTTTTATCTGCGCTGCCCATCCATTTTTCCACTCATTTTAGGGCATGAGCTAAAAAGAAAAAAAGAAAAAAGAAGTAGATCCAATTCTCAGGTGGACTATACTATAGGAAACACCATTAAAAACTTCCCGAGGCCAATATAATGTTTATTTGCCATCCAGCCCATTGATTAGGTCACAAACCTTGATGAAGGGAAACCATATATCTACTTGATCCAAAACTTAAAACTTTAAGAGCTCAGGAGAAGTTTTTAATGGTGGGTGTTCAATCACCACTGTATCTTATGGTGTGCTCCACTTGAGATTTGAATCTGCCTCATTTCTTGACCCATGCCCTAAAATAATATGGGAAAAAATGGACGGCATGAATAAAGTACATATATCATAGTGGGGTTCATAAAGCTTTTTCCAGCATTGATTAGTAGCGAGCTCCACCGACTGAGATTCCATCTTTCGACCTCAACATAAATGGATTGCGCTTGATGCCATCAAAGCTTTGTGGGTCTCATCGTAATGTATATGTTTTATCCATCCATTTTGCACCTCATTTTGGACTGTGAGCCCATAAATGAGACAAATTCAAATCTCGGGTGGACCAGACCACCGTAAACAGTGGGGATTAAATGCTTACTGTTGAAAAGTTTTTTAGAGCCATACAAGTTTTGGACTAAGTATCTTATCTAAAGGGCCTTACACCTAGAAAAGGGCCCACTCATGTACATGCTACACATTTGCCAGTACAGTACAAGAGTTCTAACGTCCAATACATCCATTAGAATGGCAACTCTATATTGATGCCCCAACTCAAGAATTAAGTTGATGGTGATGTCAAGTGGGCTATAGTTTGCAAAACATATGTATAGCTGCTGGAAGTTTGACTGATTTTTTTTTTTTTTCACGTTGTCCACTTTTCTTCAATATTGGCGCCTACATGATGATTGAGCCAGATTTTTTTTATTGCAATTTTATTTTTTTGAAGATCAACAGAAATATTATTACTTCCAGAGGGGTGAAAGAACAAAACGAGCAAAGATCAAAGAAAATAAAAAGATCTACAGCTGGGCCACCTACAACTCAAGTTAAGATAGAAAAAGAAAAAAGAAAAAAGATCCACATCCTAGGCTCTCTCTACTTTGAAAGGCTTCACCTACATGATTACAAGGCCTTAATTAACAAGATTTATTACTCATGCATGTATGCTTAGCAAAGTTCTTAATTCTTTTTATCATGGAAGGCCTTCCATTTCCTCTTTATTATTAAGATAGATGTTTTTATCTCACTAGTAGCTTCAAAAGCATGTTTTGATAGATATGAAAGGTGAAGGGATTTTTGGGAAAAACTAAGCCATGCATGATGCTTGACTTGTAGTCACTTAGGGCCTGATTGGATCATAAGTTGTAAGTAGCTTATCTTAGTTTCTACTTACTAAGAACATAAATATATTTAGTAAACAACATACTTATCAGCTTATCTTTTCTTTCGTCACTCCCATGACTTTTTTTAGTAATTTACGAAAAGTAGAAAAGCTAAAAAAATATTAATTGAAGTGCGCAAGTACTTTTACGTTAAAAAAAAAAAAAAAAAAAAAAAAAAACTACTTATAATTAATCATAAGCCAAACGTACTTATTTGACATAAGTCACTTATTATTTGGTGGTACCCAAACATGCCCTAATAAATGAATAACTTTTTTTTTAACTTACATAAGTTAATTAGTTACTTTTTAAAAATAAGTTAGCTTGGCTATTAAACTTAAATGAATAACTTTTTAGAATAAATAACTTATTTTTATCAATTATTTTTTGTTGCTTTTTAACTTTCGAAACTAACTTATTTACTTCATTTTCATTAGTGACATGACAATTTTAAAAAAATATTTAAAGGAATATGCTTTACGTGGTTGTGAACCCCTTCTAAGTTCACGAGATTGGAAAATCATCTAATGAACGGGTGATGATCTGAGTGGGCCCCACATGATGATTACGCATATCAAGGTGGCCCCACATGATGGGCAACCAACATTGAAGGTGGGGCCCATATGATGGGCAATTAATAATGGTGGGCCCAACATGATGGATGATCCATATCAAGGTGCGCCCCACATTATGGACAGTCCACGTCAAAGGTCACCTACTGATGATCCATATCAAGGTGCGTCCCACATGATGGACAGTTCACATCAAAGGTCAAGATCAAATTCATGTGAGAAAATGGACAGTTAAAAGACAAGGCCAATGGACCAAATTCAACGTGGATATGTGGCTCGCTTGATGAGCATACTACCTTGATTTTTGGCACAGGGCATGTTCAACGCATGCAAAACTTAGTGGATGGCCTGGATTAGTCACAGGTGTGATCTGTGATGTTTGGAACTTGGCTCGCATTCTGTCAGAACTATTCAGTTGATTCATTGCGCATGCACCCTTATAGTCTGAAAAATATGTTTTCAGGCCCCTATTTATTCCGTACTTGTAGTCAATCCCCTTGTCTCGAAAATAAGTTGAAAATAACTCCCTTTGGTTAAGCTTTAAAAAGGAGTTTAATGATGTTTATCTTTTAGATAATGACTATATTATCCTTTACTTTTACGTTGCATCTGCAGTCAAAATCAACTAATTTTATTTTTTTTTATTTTTAAATAAATAAATAAAAGCCCCTCAGTGACATCAATGAGGAGCCTGTTTTTAAGACTCGGCCGGGTCTGGAATCACATGAGTCGACTCACAACTCAACCCCAAGTTACACACTCTATAACTACAGCTGAAAGTCGGTTGGGTTGGCTTGGGTTGGGTTGGGTTGGTGCTCAACCCTAGCCCAACCCAAGGTTCCATACCTCAACCCTAACTCAACCCAACCCAACCTCGGGTTGGGAATTCTCAACCCAAGCGGGCTTGGTGGGGTTGGATACATGCTAATATTTTTGTTATTACATTAGTATATTATATTTCAATACATGTCTTTTTTTTTTTGTACCTATAATTTTATTAATTATATATGAAGTTATTTATCATAAAGAACTTTATTTTTTCTACACAAACAAGCTAAAATATATGACAACAATACCTTTAAAAGTTGTGTTGTGTAGTGTGTAATCTATGTGGGAGAGAGAAATCCGGTGTATATTGTTAGCTTGAATCATCGGAAATGACGTGGACCAATAAGACCCGACGGCAATGGAATTTCTTATGCCTTCAACATAGACCATGCGTGCTCAATTATAATTTATAAGTAACTTATATATCGATCGGGTTTGAGTCCAAGCCCAATCCAAGTTTTACCGTGTTTGTATAGCCCAAGCTTGAGACCAAACCCGATACATGTTGCCCGAGCCCAACCCAATGTAGGGTTGGTCAGGTTGAACTCCCCTGGCTTTCAGCCCTATCTATAACACACTCGAGTCGGGCTATTTCAGATTAGAATATCCCAGCCATTGATCTTTTCAGTTGAATGTGGACCATTGTTATATTTCTCTCCCTAATCCACAAATGAAAAGGATACGATTGACCTGTCCAGGAGATTTTCTAGGAATGGCCCATCCACGATGGGACCCGACCAGGGCCAGAATTGAAAACCCGAGTAAACCATGAAAGGTATCGGGTCTCGGGTCGAGGATCCTTTTCATTTTCCTTTTACAGATAAAACAAGAGTCCATGTGTTATGGGATGGTATTGGAAGATGCTTTTGTATCTTAAAAACGTAGACCCATATCTATGCTTTTTTGAATGACTCTTTTTTCAGCTGTCCAACTCATAAAGGAATTTATCCCAATGTCTCTCTCTTCATTTATGAGTTTCGCCTCCTGTGTTAGTTTTACACCATTTAAAAATATGGTTGTGACATCCTTCCCACGTGTCACTGATGCACATCTGAACCATCTAATTTGTGGGTCCTATTTTGAATGTACAACTGATCCAAATTCTAAGTGAAAAAAAATAAAATCAGACGGTTAAGATCATCTATTGGTTGATTATTTCTGTTGTGCTCCATCCATTGTTGGGTCAGTGATTTGGACGGTTTGGATTTCCTTATTGAAGTGTCACCACCATTTTAGAAATGGTGTAGGGATCCTAGCCCTTCATTTATTTCTTCAAGATATAGTTTAAGTAGCTTTCCGTTAGCTTCACTTTTGTCATACATACTCGAGCGTTTCTTTTCCTTCTTTTGACTGCTGCTATATCTAACCTACAGGAACTATACGGTACGTGGCCCCCACACGCATGTATGATGGAGAACATGTACGCGCCACTCATGTGCTAAAGTGGCACACGTGTGCCGTTGATGGGATATAAAAAAGGCCCTGCCAAGTTTTCCTAAGTGCTTCTTTTGTTTTCTAGGATTGTAGCTGTTTGATGAATGGATTTGCCTAGCTTTTTACAAGAGAGTATCTAAACTTTGGGACCCATTTGATAGACGGCTTAGATCTCAAACACGTGTGCTGTGTTGGCACATGTCGTGGCATAGAAATGGCTCTCTTTCACACACTTGTTGAGTCAAATATTCATATTGTTTTGGTAGCGATTGACTGAGACCCATCCGCACTTGTCAAAATCTAGGCGGACGGCACACATGACAAAGATCTGGGCCGTTCATCACAGTGATTTTGGCATAGAAAAATGTGGGTTAGAATAAAAAATTTAAAAAGGAAAGTTAGGACGGTCCAAATCCAATGTATATGTGTGGCTCACTTGATGAGCGTATCAAATCGTCAGATGACTTAATATGATTATTCATCCACGTTATACAAAACAAATGAACGGCTAGAAATAATTGTTTAGACCACTAGATTAATTTATATGGTGTGGCCCACCTGCACTATGAATTTGCCTGATTTTAAGGAGAAGATTAAAACAATGTAGCACACCTGATAGAAATATCTGATCTCTCACATGTGTACCATATTGGCACATGTGCCAGCATATGGATGGGCAGAACAAACCCTAACCCTACATTGATAGATGGAAAGGTGGGCTGGGCAAGCATACAAATCCCTGTGGGGCCTACTGGCCCACTCCCTCCTTTTTTTCCTTTGTTTTTTTTTTTTTTTCTTTTTCCTTTTTCTTTTCTTTTTTTTTCTTTTTCCTTTCTCTTCATTGAAAGAAGTACATGAAATTACCTTTTACAACTGAACTCACATTCAACATCTGATTCTCAGTACATCGCAGATGCACACAGCAACTGATTCAATTCAAAGCAGGGATTTGTATGAGGTCCATTGTTGGATGATCCAGACTGTTGATTTGATTGACCCCACATTAAAGGGTGTTAGGAGATCAAAGCCATCCAATCTTTTTAGTTGTTTTTGGGATTTTGTAACACCAGAACTTCCATCCATCAGCTGCACCACCTTAATCATCAATATCCAAAACTCAGGTGGGCCCCATAAACTTGTGATATCTCCCCATCCCAGTGGGGCTAACCTGATGATCGAGTTGGATGAGATATAAAACAACAATGTAATCCAAATAAGGTTTCGATATCGGACGGCCGATCCGACTCTTCCATGTGGTGTGGCCCACCTGGGTCTTGGATTAGCCTGATTTTTTGTTTCCTACACTAACATGAGGTCCTACAAATGATGGATAGAGTTGATGTGAACACACACACCACGGTGGCCCTACAGAGCTCTTTTCTCGTACGCTCTTTCGGCGTTCTTTTGACACGATGGATCCGCAGAGCTCTTTTGTGGTACACACCTGAATCCCTGGTGGGGCCCACCTATGGTAATCAACAGTCTACAACCCCCAACAATGCGTCCCACCTACAATGAACAGCAACCGTTGAATGACTCCGTGATTTGTCTGCGCAATCAATAAATTCCATCAGCCATGATATATAAGTGGTGGTGGGCCACACATCTAATCAACCAATAATAGTAGAACCCCACGTGTGAAAACCGTCCAATTTTCACAGAAATAAAAACCCATGTAAGATATCACATCGGATGGCTCATTAAAATACTAACATGTACAGATAGTCCATACCTAAATCCGGGCTTTTGTTGGGAACATGTGACCCACGTTGTAATAAAAGCACATTTTCGACAGGAAACTGATCACGTACACCCCAAGTACGCTAACTTGTGGTACAGCCACATATTTACGGTCAAAATGCAATATATACTACACATCTGTACCAAGAAATCAGTACATCCCACCATGAAGATCATCCAATACAAAAATCATGCTAGTCCGCCTATCAGATTCGCTACATTGTTCAAATCAATGGAGAATCGATGATGGGAATTAAAATGAAATTATAGCCCACCTGATTATGGACCGTCCTTATTTTTTCTCCCAGATGATTTATATGGTAGTGCCTACCATTTTATGGTACGGATGTCCTAAAATAGTGGCATGTTGACGGGAAAGATGTAGCTGGACGACAAGTTAGCGTACTGCCGGCTGTATGTGGTCGACAGCACTTTGAAGGTGTACCCTCCTCATACGTGCAAACCAAGTACCCACGTGCGAAGATTAAATACACTTCTCATGTGGTACCAAAATGTAGGTTTCATATCTGAAAGGTCATGCCCATAATATCATCAGTTGGGCCACATCTCTACAAAAACAAATGAACGCTTAAGATGAATTAACCAATGGCTCAGATTCATCGCAAGTGTCTATCTCACCTGATGATCATATTTACCTTATATTATACACACGGAATCTACATGATGAGGATCGTCCAATGAGTGGGCCTGATCTTATAATACAAGTATAACTCACTTCCACGTGTGAAGCGAGTGCACGTTCTAAGTACACCCGAACAGTTTCAATTAGGACAGTGGACGGTGATGATTGCAGTCTTAAGGCAAAAGGAGAGAGAAAAATCAATGGTCGCTTTAATGGGAACCCTTCAAGAATCTCACTTCTCATATGTCTCATTAAAGTGAAAGTTTCATCGTCAGTTGTTTTATTCTTTGTAACTCATAGCAAGCAAACCCCACCCTAAAAGAAGATTTATTTTATTTTGTACACGTGGCATACGTCTACATCAAAACTCAACCGTTCAGATAGTGGGACCCACTGTAGATATGCCTCACACCAAAATCGAATTGATTGGATGAATCCGATTAGCTCATACATTAGTTTGCTGAATTTGGACCGTTGAATATTTTCAGTTTTAATCGTTGGTTAGATGTCCACTAAATAGCTAGATAAGATTACAAGTTAGTCTAATTTCGAGTTAGATACATATGCCACGTATATAGTTTCTGTGTGCATGTGTATGGAAAATCATACTCTGTCAGAGTATAAAATTGTTCTGTTAACACACCAGCCGGGGGCTGGACCCAGAGAATGATCCAGTGCAACTAGTTTCATTGTATTATGGTTGATCATAACCGTAGATTTGCAGATCACCTGTTGGATGGTTACCATTACCCAATGAGAAAGATTTATTAATGGGCCATCCCACCACTTTACGGAATATCCACTCTGTGAGTTACATATCAATGAGTCCGGTAGTATGAGATGTACCATAAAACAGTGCAAGTGAGTTGCACCAGATCATGTCCATTGAATTTATGTCATACGTGTGCCAGATCCGGAACATTCATCAGTTGTGGCCAAATGGCAAGCAAAGCCACAGTACACGTATGCATATGTATAGATACGACTCAGTCCAAACCTCCCATTTATAGAAATTTGTTTGTTTGACTGTTGACTCTTTTTTTTCAATTTCAACCGTCCAGTTTGATGGCCACCAATTGGACCACTAGGATTGCCCATTCAGATTGGTTTTGGGTTATTATCAGTGAAAGATGATCGAATGGGCCCCATGAAATAGACGGTTTGGATTGAGACACATGCATGGCACGTGTACGAGTATAAAGAAAATAGCAATGTTTTAGAGTCTTACGTTCACACAAGCACTTTTCTTTTCGTCAACGGATTAGGTGGAAACATGGAAATGGAAATTGAGAAAGACATTCAACTCAAAACGGCATTTCTGACACTCACGATTTCCTCGAGTTTTCCGGCTCTTTTGTCGTCCGTCCAAAGATTGCTAGATGAAAATCAACCGCAGAGAATTTAGACATACCTGTTGAGAAAATCCGAGATGGGTCTGGATTTGAGCAGTTGATGATGATGATTGAACGGTGTGGATTGATCTTTCGTTGGAAGTTGATACGATTAGAGCCGTTGAAGTTGGGGGGAATGAAGCCTGGTCCGAGATCATTCAACTCAGTTGTGATTACTTCAGATGAACGGTCTGGAACCAGACAACATTCCCCTCAACAGAGAGAGAGAGAGAGAGAGAGAGAGAGAGAGAGAATGTGAGTTTTTGAGCTGCCCATGAGAGAGAGAGAGAGAGAGAGAGAGAGAGAGAATGTGAGTTTTTGAGCTGCCCATGAGAGAGAGAGAGAGAGAGAGAGAGAGAGAGAGAGAGAGAGAGAGAGAGAGAGAGAGAGAGAGAGAATGTGAGTTTTTGAGCTGCCCATGCATTATTTCTTTCCTTTGTTGGGTCTTTTTATATCATACATACGTGAGTTCTTTCATGGGTCGAGATTACATGGTGTCTCCCTCTCTACACGACATATGTTATTGCTACTCGCGAGAGTAGAATTTTGTATTCTGCTCTCCCCACCACGTGACAATAGGGACAAGTTCTGAGATATCCGGTTCGTTCATCATGTGGGGCCTACCGTTTATGTGTCGTGGAACAAAAATCAACTAGGCCCACTTATCGGATAGCGCGTACTAATTTGGAAGATGGACGGTTGAGAGAATAGATAACTGGCCTGAATGGACATGCACGTGTGGGCGGCGTGATAAGGCATGTGGCTTGTTTTTGGGCCGATGAAAATTCGAGATGAGGCCCAGGTGAAGAGTAACCTGGACCTAATACTCGTGTGCCACGTTGGCTCGTGTGGAGAAGGTGCGATTCGAAGTCATTCTCACGCGAGTAGCCAGCGGTAGGGTGCTCTCACATTCTCGCGACGCGCTTTTCCCACTCACGTGTCGGTCTTAGATGAGTCGCCGACATACAGCCGTCCAGCATGTGTCGTCGGATGGGACCCATATGACTAGACGGATGGATTCTGTGAGGATTGGATAGCTTTATCAAGGGACTAGAATCCTCCACGACACCTTTTTTACGCGGTGCGTAAAACAACCAAGTTTGTGGGGCCCGTCATATTGTAAATACAAAATCCAATCCGTCTATCAGGCCATATCCTCGATGTTACAATTTAAATAGATAAATCAGGTAGATCTATTACTCCAATGGGCCACACCATGGAAACTTATCAGTTTTGAGGGAAATTTTACCTTTTTTTCCATTGGTGTGGCCCATGTAAGTTCGTAAACTGTATTATCTTCCATATTTACGGTCCAAATAATGTTTCAATCCGGATGGACGGAGTGGATTTTACATAAACAATATGATGGACCCCAAAGATCTAGGGTGTTTTAGACGATTGGGTCCTTGGTAAAGGACATGTTTCGGTTGAATGTGGACCATTGACTTTTGTTTTGTAGTAGAAAAGGTTCACGTACAAAGATATTCAATCATTCTCGAGTTTTGCAGCATCACCCATCAGGTGTCTCCCAGATGGATGGCTCAGATCAGTCAAACCTGCAGCCATTTGGGACTAAATAGATACTAGACAGTGGATACTCATGCTGAAATTCATATACAGGGGGCTTGATTTTAAGGATCTATTGCTTTCAGACAGCCGTACCTTGCTGGGGTGCTGCAGCCCAGCCGTTCAACACGTGGCATGCATGCATGCATGCATGCTAATTTGGACCTTTCAAATTGTGGGCCCCATTTTATTCCACGTCATTAAATTTGGATTATTAGTTGATTAATTCCCACTTGATGGTCATCAATCGGACGGTTAAGATTGTTCAATCAGTTTGAGATCTAGATTCCACCCACTCCAAAATTTGGGTGGTCTAGATTAGCTTGCGGGTGCCACGTGTCCCCACAATCATCTGACCGTAGCGTGTAGTGGGCCCAACCATGAAGATGGCCTGAAGCAAAATCAAGCCAGTCGACTCATCAGACGGCTCTAAAATATGTGGTTCATCTACCTGTCTGATTTTTTAATCTGGTCATCTTCACCATCAAAACCCACCTTATGAACGGCCTAGATGCTTCACACACATGATTATTTGGCACGTGTGTTGTGCCTAAGGGGCTAAAGAGCACCAGGGACAACGTTCTTTGTGTTAGGACATTTGCAAAGTTGTTTCTTATCCATCCATATTCAGGCCAAAGATAGGAGGGTTAGGATTTTCCGATCTTAGAGATTTTTGAGATATCTTCCATCCGCATTGTGGACCCTCAGATGAACGGTCCAGATCATTGAACCATGGCCCATATGTAGAGAATTACTAGCCTCAGGAAAACTACACATTTGATGAGCTTATGACCTTGTGATGCCTATTTATATAACGTCTAATCTATTTCCATTCCATTTTGTCAGTGAATTTGAAAATTATAAGAAAATAATTCAACTAGTGATGGTTTTCTCCATAAACTTCCAAGAGATTGATGATTAGATCATATAGATGAAGGATCCTGACCATTCAATTAGTGGACCACCTCTTAGTTGGGTCACATCTGGAAAAACATGCCAATTGGACAACATCTTGGGTTTCTTTTCATGACTGAAAGTAGCAGTCCTCCAAATACAACTGACCATCGTGAAATTTGTTAATTAATCTCGAGGAGAGATAATTGAAGCAATGGAGTGTTTGGATGCACTAGTTATTTGAATTGTGATTTCGCAATTTAATAAATAGGAAATTACCAATGTCCTGAATATAGATTTTATGGCGTACTGGCCTCCTGAAAACCAACGCGACATACAGGCTGAATGGACCCCACCGTAGCCCATTTTGTTTACAATAAGATTTTCAAATTTTATCATAATTAGGGAAAAGTGTAAAACACCAAAATCTATAATTTTTAAACATATATAGAATTGTATGTCAGCCTATCCTATTCTTTCATGAGAAAGACCAACCAAAGTCAACTAAATAGGTGCGATTCCGACACAAATCAAGCGTGATTTAATAAAATATTGCCTTTTGCATTAAAATATAATAAAGGGTCATTTGATCAGTGGTAAATGGATTGCCTTTTGTATTAAAATATAATAAAGGGTCATTTGATCAGTGGTAAATGGGTGTAATTAATAGTGAAATGGAATTAGGGCTGTACATCGAGCCGAGTCAAGTCGAGGTGGGCCAAGCTCAGCTTGACTCGTCCATGCTATACTCGAGTTCAAGCT
Source organism: Magnolia changhungtana (assembly GCA_030180095.1). Classification (NCBI taxonomy): domain Eukaryota; kingdom Viridiplantae; phylum Streptophyta; class Magnoliopsida; order Magnoliales; family Magnoliaceae; genus Magnolia; species Magnolia changhungtana. Next base: position 10,454,693 of record JASAUF010000421.1, on the reverse strand, counting down.
CGAGCTTGAGCTCGCCCTCGAGCTCAACATTGAAGCTAGGCTTGTTTGTCAAACTTTTCAAATCAAATTTGAGTTGAGCTAGTGGTTCGAGCCAAGTCGAGTTCATCTCGAGTCGAGTCGAGTTTACCTCGGTAGGGTAAGGGAAACAAAAAGAGGGTATGGGGACGTGTAGGGTCAGGTAGGATTTTTCAGTAAAAACTTTTTAAGTTTTAACTTCTTTTTTTTTAAAACCTAAATTATATATTATATATATTTAATATTAATATAATATATTATTAAAATATATTACTCGAGCCGAGTCGAGCTCAAGCTCGAGCTTAAGTCGAGTTGAGTTGAAATACACCATGGTCGAACTTGGCTTGAACTCAACTCGAGCTTTAGTAAACAAGCTTGACTTGTCTTGAATCGGCCTTTCAAGCCGAGTCAATCCGAGCTGAGTCGAGCGAGCTTTTTGAGCTAGCTTGACTCGTGTACAGCCCTAAATGGAATGTAACAAAAAGGGTCTTTTGGTTGATGGTAAATAGTGATAAATGGAATTAAAGTGAAATGGAATGTAGCAAAATCATATGAATTGGAATCCTCTCAAAAGGATGAGAATTGGACGCAAATACACATAACAATCGGATTTTTGAAAGTGGACCCACCCGAGCCTCAAAATTTCATAAATTTTTTTTTATCAAATCATATATTTTAATGGGCTAATTACAATTTATTATATTAATAAGGTATTAAAATTGATTTACATCATGCATTCTACTTACCACCATCTGAACACAAGGAAAGGAAAAGGTGAGAGCTTTCTTAAGTTTTTTTTAATCCAAAATGGATTAATAGAATCACGCTACAATGGAATTTCACCACAATGGGTACTTGAACCCATGAGCTATGTTGAAACTCTTGTAAGTTTACTAGCGAGGCAAGACCCATGACCTAGTGTTTGGAGTGTTAAAATAGGCTTAAATTGGTTGGATGATGCCAATGAAGGAAATTATGATTTGGTTATTTCCACATTACCAGAACTAAAAATGTAATTCAGTTCATCCCAGCGTCCAATCATCATATGAAATTGCAGTTGTAGGTATGAAATAAAGAAGAATGAACTAAATTGTAATTTCCTTGGAAATTGAGGGCCAGCATCCAAATTGCAATTATGTTATTTTATTTTCAAGATGTAGTTGAAAGAAACACAACCCCAACTCCAAGGGCAATTTGCATTGAGATTATTAGAATTTTTGTAATGCTACCGTTCATGTTGGGGAACCGGATAAGTACACTGGGACAAATCAAGCAGAGTACTCACAATCGTACAATCAAATCCAAATACAAACAATTCAAATTTTACGTGAAAAAATCATTTCAGAAAAAAAAAACCATGACACAAAGCAACAAGTTTACACTATGAAAGCAAGAATTATACAGGATATAGAGTCATCAATTCAAACAAGCCCTGAATCCACTTCACAAGCTCTAGTTATGCCCTTGAAACCCCGAAGAATGAATTAGAAAGCTCTAGAACTCTTCTACTTTTCTCAAATTCTGATTACATCCAATATATATAGTCTTAATCAAAATTAGAAACAAATCCCGCACTTATGCAACTCTGTGTGCACGCTCGATAGGACCTTCAATGGGACTTCAATGGCATCGACGATCTGTCGATGGCATCGAACACCTTTGATTCGATGACATCAAGTAAAAACACCAAAACATTCCGGCAACTTACATGGATTTTTTCAAATTTTATTGATGGCATTGAGCATCTATTGATGGCATCAACTGGTTTGTCGATAGCATTGATAGACCTTGTTTACCGATTTAAGACACTAACAACAGTTCTAACCGGGCGTTTACATTTCATTTGGCTTGTGCATCCAAACGCAGTGGAAATTACCGTTTTCAAAATGCTATGAGAAGGAAATCATCAAAGTCAACCAGCAGAAAGTCGGCAGGGGAACCGTTGATTAATGTTCCTGAAGGTTAGGCCCATGTCCAGCTTATTTATTGATTGGGCCTGGAGTTCAGAACCAAGCCCAACAGGTACGAGCTATAAATGGACCAGCTGGTTGAGCATTCTTTAGTAAGAGAATGAAATTTCCCTTTGCAGGTTGGTCTCAGAAACCAGCATGGCCAACTTGATCATATGATAAAGGACTCAGTGAGTCCGACTGACTCGTTGGGTCCTGAGTCGAATAGAAACTCACCCAAATCAGGGGTTAGTGGACCTTGATGAAGTGAAAACACAAATATCAGCTTGATTCAAAACTTGTTCAAGTTTTCAGCAGCAGGTGTTTAATCCCCACTGTTGGGTCCACCTGAGCCTTGGAACTATCTACTAAAATGATATGGCAAAATGGATAGACGGTGTGGATTAATCCCATACATCACGGTGGCCCCTCAAAACCCCTCTCCATTCCTAGCTAGGGACTTAGGGGGGGGGGGGCGTACGGTACCTAATCTGCATCCGAGATAGAGGCTCTGTGAGGCCCACCCTGATGAGTGATATTGTGACATCCACTCTATCATCTGTTCATCCTCTCATGCTAACTAGGGCTGAAAGTTAGGCGGGTTCAACCCAACCGACCTGATATTGGGTTGGGCTTGAGCAAGATGTATTGGGTTTGGTCTCGGGCTTGGGCCCAACCCGATAAAACTTGGGTTGGGTTCTGGTTGAGGTCTCGGGTTGCCCAACCCAACCTGAACCGATCAATATATGAGTTCTTTATAAATTAATTATAATTGCGTGCGGATCATCTATGTTAAAGGCATCAGAAATTCCAATGCCGTCAGGTTTCATTGGTCCACATCATTTCTGATGACTCAAGCAAACAAGATTTGTTGGATTTCTCTCCCCCAAATAGATTGCTTGATACACAATAGTTGTCTTGTATTTTAGCTTGTTTGTTTAGAAAAAAAAAAAAAAATGAACTTCTTTACCATAAATAACTACATATAAAATTAATAAATTTATAGGTACAAAAAATAAGACTTGTATTGAAAATATAATAGATTAATGTAATAATAAAAATATTAGCATATATCTACCCGACCAACCTGACCGAGCCCGCTTGGGTTGAGAATTCCCAACCCGAGGTTAGGTTGGGTCAGGTTGGGTTGGGTTGGGTTGGGTTAGGGTTGAGGTATAGGAACCTTGGGTTGGGCTATGGTTGAGCACCAACCCAACCGGCCCGACTTTCAGCCCTAATGCGAACATGTCACTTGCGGCACAAATTAGGACCATGAAAACGGAAATCCCACCATTGAAGATGACTCACTTTGAAAATCAGGCAGAGCCAGTCATTAGATGGGCCGTAGCTGTAAGTTGAGTTAAACTGCTGGAGGTTCATTGATTCCTACAATGTATAGCCCACCTGATATCCGAGAAGGGACTACCATTTGAATGGTACAGATACAGATACTTCCATGAAAGTGAAACTATGGATTCCAAAAGAGCGCATGGTAACAATTTAGAATAAATGCATTTATTACATGGCCCAAATATTGCAGTGTGCTACAACTCACATCCAACAAGTCTTTTACAAACCAAATTACGAAGGAAAAACATTTCCGTTAGTTTAAATTTTTTTTTTTTTTTTTTCATACAAAAAATGCCCACCAATTAACGAGGCTACCTAAATGTAAGTATTATTACTGAGGTGTTAAAAACTTTTTAAGAAAGGAAAAGTAAAGAGTTCTTTGGATGCGGATTGCATGGTAGGGATGTGGTTAATGGTTGATGTTTTGTGGGCCCCACCATAATGTATGTGTTTTAACTAATGTTGTCATATGCGATCACATTTGCGTACACTTAATAATGAGATCATGGCACACATGCAATAATATCACATTTGCGCACACTTAATAATTAGATCATGGCACACATGCAATAATATGCGATCGCATATATGATATATGAGACTGTTGGCACTTCTTTTTTTTTTTGCAAAGAAAAAAAAAAAAAAAAAACACTTTTTGCCTAAAAAAAGGTTTCCAAAACTCTTCCTTTTGTAATATCTCACCCTATACTCTCTTCCGCTCTTCTTTTCTTACATTTCTTAATTCCAAGTAATCTTAATCTCTCTTACATTTCCTACTTCCAATTGGTCTTTAATATCTCTCTCTCACACCTTGATCCATAACTCAAGTGGTAGACTGAGTGAAAGATACTTCCAATTGGTCTTTAGTATCGATTCCCAAGTGGGGGTTGGCTAACAGTGAAGTGTGAACTGACAGTGTTGTGTACTAACAAGCTAACAGAAAAAAAAAATAAAAAAATCTCTCTCTCTCTCTCTGGTTGAAAGATCAAGATTCAAGCACTTTCAAGAAAGATTTAAGTTCAACATTCAAGCACCCAATCTTTACATACATTCTTCTAATTTTAATACTTCTTTTTAAGGAAGAATCAAGTTCAACTGTTCAACAAATACATTCAAGCTCTCTCTCTCTCTCTCTCTCTCTCTCTCTCTCTCTCTCTCTCTCTCATACATACTTCATTTCTAGTTACATGTTTTTCTTATTTCATTTCCCTATTTTTTAAATTTTTTGAATAAATATATATATATAATTACATATGCAATTGTGAATCACATATGCACACATGCATATGCAATCGCATGTGTAATTTAACAACATTTGTTTTAACCATGTCATCCAATCATTTTTTCAAATCATTTCAAGGCATGACACCAAAAATTAAGTAGATCTAAATCGTGGACCATACCATTAGAAATAGTGGTGATTGAACGCCCACCATTAATGACTTCCTAGGACCCACCGTAATGGTTGCAGCAATTTTAATTTTCCATCCAACCTATTGAGTAGGTCACACATACCTGAATGAAGGGAAAACACAGATCAACTTTATCCAAAACTTTTATGGCATCCAAAAAGCTTTTAATGGTGGACTTTCTATCACTATTGTTTCTTAAGGTGTGGTCCACCTGAAATTTGGATGTCTCATTTTTGGGCTCATCCCTTGAGATAATATAACATAATGGATAGACAGCGTGGATAAAACACATACATCATAGTGGGCCCACATAGCACCATATGCAATCCGCCCAAGGTTATAGGTGTCTTTGCCATAGGTTAAAGGCTTTTTGGATTAAATGCTGCCCTGACCGCCTACCTTTTTGTACCATCTGTTTTGCTGGCTTAGGGCATGATCCAAAAAATTAAGCAGATTCAAATCTCAAGTGGATCATACTATAGGAAACAGTGTTGATTGAACACCCACTATTAAAAACTATAATGTTTGCTTGCCATCAACTGTTGATAAGGACAGACCTAGCTGAAGACAATATCTTGATTAATAAGGTAGCTTAATGAAAACTTATTTTTAAAAGGCAATGGGATGTAAATACAATATTATTGAGGTACTATTTATAAAATTCCCAACATTACGGGGTCGTTTTGATGCACTTAAGTTGTAAACAGGTAAACTTAAAAGTCATGCCACAGTGGTATTTATTTTATTATTTTTTTTAAGAGTACACTTCAGTTTCAAGTGCAAGTTGTTTGGTGGTTAGTAAAATAGCTTCTTTTTCTCTAAGATTTCAAAAAGCTGGTAGCTGACTTGGAGGTGAAATTGTCTAAAATTATCACCAATACATCAGTTTCCTTTTACAACTGATAAAGCTAGCAGGCATCCATTTGATGATAATTTCTCTATTCTCTTTCCACCATGAATGTTAGTTATTAGAGGGAACCGCTGTAGATTTTATGCTCCCTCAACGTCATCAGATCCCAGCTTCACGACTCAAATCATCAATTATTAGGGATGATTACTTGACAACCATTCAATGCTTAGGACTCTATCCGATCAGTGTGGTTTTTTTGTTTTGATAATATCCGATCAGTGTGGTTATTAGATATGAAGGCCAAATGGTCCGGATGTGCACTCATGCATGCTGTACAATCCAGCAGGGCATTGCTTGCAAATCGTGCCATTTCCTTTTTAATCAAATGTTGCTTTGGATGTAAGGTTCGAGCTTTCATGACATCCACCCCATCCATCAGGTATGCTGCCTCATCTTCTTCGCTTTACGAGCCAAATATCATGATGATCATGATAGTAAACTGTTGGGATGCAATGCAACATCCACCATTTTAATTTGGTGTCGGGACTACCATGGCATTTACATGCCATCCAATGTGCCTCACCAAGATGAAAGGATTACCCAAAATATCAGTATTCCATAACTCAGGTTAGCCATACCATAATAATTTAGAGGTTTTGTATAAATATTAAACCGTGTTGAATCAGCCTGATTTTTAGGATCAATGCCAAAAAAAGGGGTGGTACACTTGATGGTTGATGTGGGTTTCATTCACCTCAAATCATTTCCACACATCATAGAAAGTTACCCCCGGTTGGTACCCTACTTGAGGCACGCAAGAGTTCTTCCATCAAATGGGCAGCGTCTGGTTGAAGGATCTTCCAGACCCACATCCATTTAATAATCAGGTTTGTATTTTTGGCTTCAGAATCAAACTCGTGGAAGTAAGCCCCAACCTATCTTAGGCTAAGGGGGTTTTGGCAGAAGAGGATCCTTACCAAAGACATATTTACTCAGACGGGTCTAAGAAGAACGTACAAGACGGGCTTAAATCAAATGACCTCCAAAAGCATAGGCTTACACCATAAACAACAAAGTAAAGAAGAAATTAAGAATAATGCAAGTATAAATGGTCTTCAATAAACCAACCTGCCATCCATTCTAAATATAGTGTAAATGAAGAGTTATAACCCTAAGATGAAGCCAAGTGTATATATTCGGAATTTTAAGAAGGGTTTTGACAGTCAAATGGGGTTTGGGTTTGGTTAAGGGCTAGATTATGTTCATCTCTAAACTAAAGATGGTATAAAGTCTAAGGCCCTGTTTGGGAGACGGCCTAAAAATGAGTTCATCGCACTTTACTTAACAGTAATTATGTATGTGAGATGGTCATCTCTAATACATAATGACTGTTGACATGAAGTCATTATCATGTATTGAGGTGGAGTCAGAGTCAGGTCAGGTCAGGTCGACCCAACTAACTTACACACCTAGCAACATATATAAGTATTAATAATACTTGCCATCATCCATCTACACTAGTAATAGTAAGCATGCAATGAGCCAGTCATTTCAAACAGAAGCATTACAAGAAGCTAACAAGCTACAGAATGTTCACTAACATGTCAATTCATCAGATATTTTAACTTGCAAAATTTACACTTCATGTAATACACAACCACCACTGCAATAAGTTCTTGCAAGGGGAAGATGGAGCAATCTCACAACACCACCACATTTAAATTAAAAAAGAAAAAAAAAAAAAAAAAAAAAAAAAAAGGTAAAGCGAAGAACCTAACCTTTCATTTAAATAAGAGCACGCCATCCTGTTATGAGTGCACTGCAATGTCCACATTTCTCTGCCCTGTCATCTTACTGTGAGGGGCGGATTTGGGGCTCTCCCTCACTGGTTTATGGCCACCTTTATCTTTGCAAGCACCATTTCCATTCCTTGCAATATTGCTGTGATCTTTGCCATTGTCTTCTTTGTAATTACCCAGGCTGTGACGGTTTGCCCGTGCACAAGTTGCAACACTCGTGTCTCTTTGAGATGGATTAATTGCATCGCTGCAGCTCTTTCTCCGACCCAGCTTTGGCGATTTGGCACGTGTAGTAGGCAGCTGTCATCCAATAGAGGAAAAAGATATCAAGATCAGTCTCCTAAAGATATGTTTTTGAATTTCTGTGGAATTACTCATCAGTGTAGAAAAACTGAACCATGTATTCAACAGCATGTAGAGAAAAACAGGAGGGATCTGAAAGAAAGCACAATCTGAATTTCGTGAAGGACATTTTTTTTTGCTTTTCGTTTCACATCATAAACAAGGGGGTATTTTTACAGTTCAATAGTTTCCAAGGGCATGATGTGCTGTCTTTACCACCACTTTATATATAAAATGGCAACAGAATCCATTCTACTACACAGAATTCATATACGTTCATCCAGACTGTCCAAACCAGTGGCTCCACATTCTAAATGTAGCATAGCGACTAATGAGATGATCATAGCAATTCAATTCACCTTTGGAATGGGACCAATCATTTCCATCTCAAACCGTCCATTTGTTGGCCACCAATGGGACAGTTAGAATCATCCATCAGTGTTAGTTGGGGCTTGGCCAAACTGAATTAACATGCATCTATGTGACATGAACAGAGGATAGGCTGTCACTAGGTAGTGGGAAGTGGATACCATATTCAGTCCCACACCAAACTAAACAGCTAGTTGCCATCATTATGTCTAGTAAAAGATTTCAATGGCATTTCCTTCCTAAAGCTAAAGCTGGTTTCCCATGCCATTTCCTCATATTTCAGAAGCCTGGTCAGTCGAGGAACACCTAATCCTATTGCACTATATACAGAATAGAGGGAAAAGTTCAAGAGAGTACCGATTTAAAAAGAAGATGAAGAAGTAGTAGGAAAGAAAATTAGGGGGGGTGGGGGAGGGAAGGAAGAACAAGAAGAAGGTTGATAGAGTACCTTTTTAAGTTCAACCTTAGGAGGAGGTCCCTCGTGGTAGAAGCTCGGCATCGGAGTTGCTTTAAACGTCAAGCTCTTCCTAAGCTGCTTTAATGCTGCATCCCGCTCTTCCTGAAAAGATCAGATTGGTTAAAAGCAGAAGATAATAGAATCATGTATGTTCAGTCGACAGCTTTCCCCTCTCATATTGCCATAATTAGCAAAATAAAGAAATTAAAATTAAAAAATAAATAAATAAATAAGAAGAAGAAGAATAAGAAGAAAGAAAATGGATGTCATGTAACACCTGGCCTCCAGAGATTTATATATGATACATGATTGGAAAAGGAAGTGTGTTTTCCTATTCTACCCAGCAACAGTGGGATCCATCATGGGAAGGGCCATGCATTAACATCTTTGTAAGATGATCCTATCCATAACCGGTGGCTTGTGTATGAAAAAATTACAGCTTACTGTCCACAGTCAGGATAATCGAGTCAGGGAGCAGATCACCAGCATGCAGCCCCCACATGTACCATATACAGTTTATTGGGCCAGATAAATTGCTTGTCTAAACATTGCAAATTTCCTCATCAGAGAAAGAAAATGATACAGTGTACCTTTTTTTGAAAAAAAAAAATGGCATAGTGTACCTTGGTCCTGGCTTCACACTGGTTTTTCTCTGCCTCCAACGCTTGGTGTTTCTCCTCTAACTTCGAGTAAAACTAAAAGAAAGACAAATATAGAAAAAAGTTTTAACTGTCAAGATACAATACAGAACTTCACAAACAATTCTCTGATCAAGAACATACCTCCTTCCGCTTCTCTGCACGCTCACTGCATCTAAAAACAGGAGCAGATGCCATGGTCATCCTGATTTTCAATGTCCGTACTGATGCTGCAGTTCTATGTTAGCTGAGGAAATTCAATACCAAAACTTCTAAAACAAAAGAAGATAGTGAAACAAAAAGACTTGAGGAGACAACAGGAGCCATCTGAGGATACGAAGAAGCAATAGAGCAGGCATCTTCTTCATCTGGATGTTTTGTATTGTCAGGTTGGAGTGGCTTCCTTGACATGAGAGGTGAGTTTGGCTGCAATAGCATTGTAACAGTACAGACATCACTGATAGATAAACCCCAATAATGGATGTATACTGGCTGAATGATTTCTCTTATCACATGTGAAATCACATTCATCAATGGATTAATTCAAAATGCCATACAATGCTACTTCCTACACATCCACAGCACCAAATTGGAACAATTTCCCAGCAGTAGTAACATTTTTCTTCTCCTTTTTCCTTAATTTGGATAGGCAAAAACCAAAACATGGATATGGAAAGCCAAATGAGGCATCAAAGGAAAAGGTAAAATGTGGAAAAGAATCCATGTTAACATGTTTTAGCGCGTGATTTCCAGATAATTGTTTATAGGTCAACAGTCAAAAAGCAAGAGCTGGCTCTTGTAACCATCAAAATCTAGATTTAACAGTTTTGTTTTTCAAGGAAATGGATATCTCAGTTTTTCGAGGAAAACTGTGGAAATGGAAAGCAATTTCTACAGTTTTTACAAATGCAAAACATCACATCTGTGGAAATCAATTTCATTTTCCACAATTTTCCAGAAGATACCATCAACCCAAACAGCCCTAAAGTCCTCACCAATAACAAAAATAAGGATTTTCAAGGATCCTTCTATTGCAATTATGAAAGACGGATTCCACGATCAAGGGCCCAGCCTAGAGAAACATGCAAGCCATCATTAAATATAAGTTCCAAGAGTGATGAGGAGACGGTTTATCATTTATGTAAAGGTGATGAGGAGACAGCTAATCATTTATTTATCCATTGCCTTTTTCTTCGAAAGGCTGGGATTCTAGCCTATCTTCTTTCAAGATCCAGTGGTGTATGCCTACCTTCGTGGATTGTCTGTTAGCGGCAGGTCACAGGGTTAGGCTCCCGATGGAAGCTTGGGCATTGTGGAGTTTGGCAGTCTTAGCAGACTTTTGGACTATTCAGAGGGGGGGGGGGGTTGTTGTAATTCGTAGGATGAAATCCCCTGTAGCTGAGTGGGTTTCTTGTAATGCAATATTGAAAGATAGTATCCTTCTTTTTGCTAGATAGGGTTGTAAGCTTTTTGGCACCATCTCAGTGCCTTGACAAATTCCCTTTTATCTTTCAAAAAGAAAATACAAGTTCTAAGGGGTAAACATAGACTATGGATGCTAATAACAGTACCCAGAAAAGAACCCAATAATTAAATTTCCTTGTTTTTATATGATACATGGATCATGAAAACAGTTTCAAACAAAATTTGAGCTTACTATAATATCATATCCTTGAAAAAAAACTTAATTTATACAGTCACGAAATATTACTCATGTAACACAATCATGTTATAAGAATTTAGAAACAGGTCAGTCCATAATGTGATTAATGCAGACTCAGACATTATTCTTGTGTCTCACAAAATTCAATAGCAACGGTTATATCATATCCATCAAAGGATAAAAGTAAAACAAAACCAAACTTACAAACATGCTACCTGTGTCTTCTTCAAGCTAGAGGATTGCAGACTTGCATTAGCAGCTTTGCTTGCACCAGCTTCAGCCCCAGTAGGTCGAGTTCCACCTGAAGCACGCCTGTCAGTTGCCAGAGCAAATGGCTGTGGAACGGTGCAGTTAGATCGTGCATTTCCAGCATTGGAAGATCTCGATGCTGATTCCACAGGAGAGCTTAACTTCTTCTGATTGCTTGGCTTCTGAGCTTCACATGTCACTGTTTTCTCCTCCTGCATGCCATTCTTGGTATTTATGTTCCTAACACAAGGCACATCAGGATCCTTTTGACAGTCCTCATCTAGACAAAGATCAGCAATCTCAACTGAGTTGTCAATAGTGCATTCCTTCACTTCGTATTCCTTTAGTTCAGTGTTTTCTGCAATAATTTGAGGGTATGGATCCCCCTTGGTATGTTCATTTGATTCGGTGATTTCACAATGTCCAGGAGCAATGTCATTAACTGGACCACGAGTGTCACCATTTGAATAAATCACGACACAATGAGGCTCCTTGTCCATACAAATATCTGTAACTTCCCTCCCCATTGCCCTGCAACGGACAAAAAACAATTGTCAAGCACTCAAGCCAAAGACCTGAACCAAGACTTTGACATCTGATGAACATCTTTCCAGCATAAATATCCCAATCATGTGATTCATCTGTTACTTCAACAATTTTTTGAAAGAAAGAACTAGAATCATACAACTCGTCGTGTGAGTATAACATAAGGGTTTTTTGTTGACAGGTGGTGGAAGTTTGTTATGGGCATGTTTGGGTACATGGTGTCCAAGAGAAAACAAAGGAAAAAATAATTATTATTATTATTATTATCATGCAATGATGATTTCTGCAAGAATAATTGAATAATGGAATCCAATTTTGAGTTCTTGTTTGGATCGCAAGTTGAAATCTCATATTCCTCTCATGATACCCGCCTATTTGCTTGTGCCAAGAATCTAAAATATGGAGAAAGTGTACTGATTGTTTGGTGGAACCCACCTTTTCACTGTGATCCAAACCAGTGTTCGAAATATCAGTATCACGTTACGTGTCGCATTCTTGGGATACGGATACGTATCGGTTATCGCATGGGATATATCGTTTGTATCATGTAATGTATTACTGTGGTTGGAAACATGGGGAAACATTGGGAAATTGGTTGAATTTTTCGATGAAACTTCGGTGATTGTTAAAAAAGACATCAATACACACTTATAAATCAAAACATTACAAAAAACAAGTACACATAATATGTTTTCTTTGTATGTGGTCCTAATCTACGCATTGTCTAACTAAATTGATGCAAGTATATTCAATGTCTATTCATATAATTTATAAATGTAAGAAGACGTGTGGAAACACAAGCAATACATTCAAAAGCAAAAGAAGAATCATTAGATTAGGTTACAGACATGTTTGATGTGATGTTTGAACACAGATTGCAAAGTAATTGCGAGAAATTGGGAAATTTTGAATTTTTTTCAATTTTTCGCAACTCAGCCCATCTCCTTCAAATCTCGCAATCAAAGCTCCCAATCCATAATTTTTCATGCAGAACATGAAAAATCATGAATTTGTAATAATTTGACACTAATTTAACATGATTTACAGAAAATACGAGCATCAAAATTCGAAAATGCTCACTAGATTGAACATGAGGGATATATCGCACTACTAGTGTGTTTCGTATCGCACATCGGCCGATATCGTCGATATTTAAAACAGTGATCCAAACAACACAAATCATCAATCAAAGGAAAACCCTTTTCCTTGCCCAGTGTATGGCATGGAAAAAATGGTTTCCAAACAAGGCCCTCACTATGGGATGCCACAATATAAGGTGACATTCTTGTTTAGATGCATGTAACATTATCTGACAAAGCGTTATAAATCTTAAATGGCTCCTAAAGAACAGTTAGATCTCAGAATCATAACTCAAAACCGCACCTGCATAGAATCTCCTGAAAAATCAAAATCCCAAACTATCCCTTTTTGTTTTAATTCACTTCAACATGACCTGATCTGGTCCTTTGTTACTTTATTCATTGATCTAACAAAGAGTAGCCTTAATTTACATAGGAGAAATAAAACAAACCAAAGTTTACAATACCTGCTCAGTCACTTCTCATTATACTGTTTACACAACATAGACCATTTGGAATTCAATAACAAGTATTAGATCCATCGATCCAACACCAAAACAAACAACAATAAACAGATGGGAAGCAATTATTTGAGCAAATCAGTATGTCCATAACCAAGGAAAACTACAAGGATTCAAAGAAAAAGATGAATATGCCAGTTTGGAAATAATTCAAAATGCAAATTGGATGCAGTCATCAGCATACAGCACACCACTCACTTGACGTTGTGAACTAAATCTCAGAAAAAAAAAGAAAAAAAAAAAAGAGAGAACAGATCTGAACAAAGGCATTGAACTTTGTGTGTGTGTGTGTGCGCATGTGTGTTCACCTAACAAAAGAGACCAAAATAAGCATGCAAAAAGAAAAAATCAAAATCAAAATCAAAAGAAAAATAAAAACCTCTGCAATCATGATCTGTGACAGGCTTCAATGCCATCACCAGGCCCTGAAGAAATATAGTTATGATAAAACAGATCATGCTAGGTTTTCCTTGAGTAACCAACATTGCTTTTTAAAAAAATGAATAAAGAGTGTTTAATTGGATTACAAAAGTTTATTTATTTTCAGTTTTATTTCCATTTTTATTTTTCTAAAGGAAACCACTAATATTACACTAGAAATGAAGACAAGTGCGCACAGAAGTGTCATTACACAAAAAGTTTGATAAACAGGCAGGAATCCTGCACCCGTGTTCAGTGAAAGTTAGGGAGGATGGAGGCAAGGCAATTTGCAGCAGCATTAACTTCCCCAAATATGTGGGATATTTCTTTTGATTACAACACCGGAGCAATATATTGCTTTCAAGACCTTGTAAATGTTAATTACGGACCATTCATTTAGCAGTGCAATTATCAGACGAATAACCGAATCAAACATATGATATCAAAAAGAAAGTACAGCATGACATCAATAAAAACACCATGCAGAAAGAATTGCAAATTAGGTAGAAGACATCAGATCTGAATAAGGAAACAGATAAATAAAGCCCCAAGAACTAAAATGACCAACCAGCCACAGCAAAAACCAGCATCATCCGGGCTTAAATGAAAATAAATGATCCATCTTAGAAACAATGAATGCAAGAGCGCACAGATTCACGGGTATCACATTTGAATGCATTAAATGTAGAGAGGCAAAAAAGGGGGGGGGGGGGGGGGGGGGAAATGTCACTGCATTCAAAAGGTTGAAAAGGAAATAATGAAGCAACAAGTGCTACTTTTCCTTTCCAATTGCAGAAAACAATAATAATAAAGCAGGGAAATTAAAACTAATCACACATTCTACTGCTGATATGAAAGGAAAACAACTAAAACTAAATGAAAGAGAAGATGTATGCATGAAGAAGTGAGGGTAAGCAAAATAAGGATGAAAAGAAAAGAAAAGTTTTTAAAAAAACACTATTTCTCAGGGTGGATTTAGAAGAACAATGACCAGAATGAGAAAAGCAAATAGACTGTAGATTCAAACTAATATAGGGTGTGTTTGAATGACCCTAGGAGAGGCAAAAAAAAAAAAAAATCGCTGCATTCAAAAGGTCGAAAAAAAAATAATAAAGCAGCAAGTACTACTTTTCAGTTGATTGATGGCAATAGAAGGAAAATGAAGAATACGAGCAAAAATTGCTAGTTTTCCTTCGAATTGCAGAAAAACTGAAAAAATAATAATAAATAAATAAATAATAAAATTAACTCATTCTTCTGCAGATATAAAAGAAAAAACAACTAAAACGAAATGAAAGAGAAAGATGTATACATGAAGAAGTGAAAGGAAGCTAAATCAGGATGAAAAAAAAAAAAAACACAATTTCTCAAGGTGGATTTAGAAGAACAATGACCAGAATGAGAAAAGCAAATAACTGAAGAATCAAAGCAACATAGGGTGTGTTTGGACGACCCTAGGAAGGTGGGCACAATGCCCCATTTCAAATTAACATCTTATGCATTGCAGAATCAAGCAGCGACAAATGAGACATTGTTGGAAGCAGAAAAGGCGGATAAAGCTCTCTCTTGTCGAATGTGTTTTTTCTGAGTGACCCCAAACGCCTCTTTTCCCACAAATTTGGAGTACACCCAAACGCAGCATTTAGGGAACGAAATGAAAATGCATCAGATTCAATGGGTAAGAAAATAAAAATAAAAACAATAACCGACACTTCTAATTGATAAGAAAGAGGAAAAGATGGAAGAAACGATACTTGGTCTACCGTCACTTAGGCCAAAGTAAAATTGAAAACGGAGAAAATGTAAAGGAAAAACTACATTCAGCTGGGTAAACATAAAAAATCGAAGGAAACAAACAAAACATGCAATCAAAACTGAAAAGTTCAGATTTCCTGTCCGATTCTTTTAAAAAATGAAGAAAATGTAAGCGAAAATCACTCAATCTACAGTCGATCTTACAAAATAACCGAACATACGCAAAAGCAAGCTGAAAATACAGCCATCCCAGCTCGATTGAAAGAAAGATCAAAGAAATTAACCAAGAAGGAAAAATCAAAACCAAAAACTTCCTAAATACATACAAAAACGAAGGAAAAGAAGCAAACACCACTCGATCTACATCCGAATACTGAAAGAATTCGCAGACAGAGAAAATGCAAGCAAAAGAAGCACTCCTCTCTACTCGATCCACAGAAAAATCAGAGAAAATACAGATATAGAAACCATCGAAATCGAAAAAACAAAAGACACATTCTCTGTCCTCGACCGAAGACAGATTCACTAAAAACCCTGTCATTTATCGCAAATTTCAGATAATTTTCACGAGATCGAGAAGAACAGATGGAAAATTTTAAACAAAAAATAAATAAATTGGGAGAGATTTCTTACGATTCTCTTCTTTTTTGCGATCTGATAAAAATCTAGGGTTTACTTTAGGGATTATACGACGAGAGAATCGCTTCCCTTTTCTCCCTTCACTCGCTCTGCTTCTGCTGCTGCTTCTCCTCTTGCGCAGCTCTCGTGCCGTCGACGTCTTTGGTATTTATCGCAGTCTGAATTTAACGCCGTCAACTAACGGCAAATTTCGAAAACCCTAGGCGGGTCCGGTTCTTTTTATTTTTTCAGGGAAATGCGATTGGAATCCTTACGTGTAACAGTAAGTATACTCGCTCGTGTGAGATGAACGAGGTCTTCGTGGAATACGTGTCTATATTTAACACGTGTAAGAGATCGAAACCATCCGTAACGTGATAAATAGTGTACAAATCTTATATCCAATAAAATCTAGTAATCCGATGACCTATTCTATCACACTCATGTGAGAAAAATGAACGGTTGGGAAAAAGAATAAAGTCAACATCCATTCGTGTGTTATCTGATGAATGAACGGCTAACTTTGGGTCTTGAGAATGATCTCCTGACGCCCTACTTGATGAATGGCCCAGATCTTGCATATATGTGCTATCTTGGCAAGTCAGCAGTAAAGTCCCTGTACGTCTCATACAAAACGACTACACTAGGCTTTTCTATGGTAGGTAGGAAGTGGGGGACCCACCGTTTTATACCATGGCCCACAATAGGAGAGTCTGATCATCAAGTGGGCTATGTCTGTCCAAAATGCGTGGTTAAAGGTGTTTACCAACTGCGGGTAGCAGAATACAGATATGGCCCATCTGATCATTGTAGCGGCCTATTTTTCACCTACCTAATTTCCAAGTGTCCCACATCATGCACGACCCGGATCTAACACACCAGATTTCCTACAATGCATGCCTCATATATTGCAAGAGACATGGATTGCTAACCAAGATCTGTGGGGCCCACTATGATGTATATGATGGACGTGGTTTGGCTAGTGACGCCACCACCAGCTAGGTGGCTAGTGGTTGGTGTTGTGGACTCCACCATAATGTATGTTTTTTATCGACGCTGTCCATCTATTTTGAAAGATAATTTTAAGGCTTGATCCCAAAAATGAAGTAGATTTAAATCTAAGGTAGACCACACCGTGGAAAACAGTAGTGATTGAGTTTCTACCATTAATAACTTCCTAGGGTCTACCGTAATGATTATTTGACGTTTAGCCTGTTGATTAGGTCATACAGATTTTGATGAAAGGGAAAAATATATAATAACTTGATCCAAAACTCTTGTGTTTTTAAAGGTGGGTGTTCAATCAACACTCTATAGCCCAGTTGAGATTTGGATCAATGGCTCGTATACCATAAAATAATACAAAAGAATGGGCATACAAGGTGGATGAAACACATACATCATGGTGGGGCCCAAAGAGGGGAGTAGCCAATCCCTTCCGTGTATGATTTATCCCAGGTCACATAACCTAGTAAAACCAAAGCAAACAAGACATGCATTTGTCTTCAAATCCCTGAGCATCAACCACATAAATCACACTCCAAAAAATGACCTAAGAGCAATAATTATAATTCTAATATTCTAAAGTATGAATATGATGATGTATTCCTTAAGAAAGGAACTTATGGTTTATAAGTATGGTTATTTCTTTCCTTCCATATGTGCCAAGCTATAGAAGAGAAGTAAAGCCTATTAATTAGTATACCAAGTAGATCCTTGGGATTTTTTCGCAAGTTGATGGACAAATTAGAGAAGGGATAGATTCAATGAATAGGGGCAATTTATCTTAGGATGAAGTTGCTCTAAGATTTGAGAACAATAAAAACATTAAAAAGATAGTTGATCCTCAGTCTCAATAAAAGATTGGTAAAATGAGCGAAAACCAGTTAAAATCATTTCAAGTTTGAGCATTATATTTTTCATTTTTAATTAGCCAAAAAAGTTATCTAATTAAAAAGATTGGTATAAGAGTGCTTTGAGATGTTTACCTTTAAACCAAACAAGGCCAACCCAAGATGCAATGGGAAAAATACATCTACTAGCTTAAATGGCAGAGGAGATGGATTGATGGTCTTTTGGATAAAGAGTCCAAATAGTCACATTATCCAAAGAGGTAAGGAGAATATAATTTATTTCACCAAAAATTACTAGTAAAGTTGATGTGGGAGAATGGGTGTGTCATTTTTCATTAAAAATGAAAGTATAAGCCTTGATGTCTGCACCCATGCTAAGATCATATACGTCATGGCAAAACCAATCAAAGAGGCTAGAGTCTCCCAACCATGGGTCATACCAAAAGTTACTTAATCAAAGAAGCCATTCATCCATTTTGCTGGCTTATTTTAAGTATATCAATTAAAATAATGAGGTCCATCCAAATCTCAACTGGATCACACCATAAGAAATTGCAGGATAATAATACCCATTGTTGAAAACACAAATATCAGCCTATTCATAACCCAAGTGGTAGGCTAAGCGAAAGATACCTCGTTTCAACACCCAGGTTTTAGCGTAGGTCCCTAGTGGGGTTAGCTAACAGTGAAGTGGCAACCAGTGAAGTGTACTAACAAGCTAACAAATATATATATATATATATATATATATATATATATATATATATATATATATATATATCATGGCCTCCGTTTTTGACAACAATCATTTAATCTCCATTTCTTATTAAAGTGTGGTCCTCTGAAGATATCCTTGGAGGCGTACTATTGCAACAAGATACATTGGACATTTTAGGCCTTGAATAATTAAGGTAATATGATGATTCAAACTCTGATGGATTAGATTATTTCAAAATTTTGATAATGTAGTTATTTTTCATTAAAAACGAACGGTCACCATAACTCCTAAATAATCAACCTTGAAAAACATTCAATATAATATTTTTTATTTAATTCTTCAATCAACCTTGGCCATATATCATATAAACGGTTTGGATGAGTGAGAAAAGAAATGCAAACCCAACAGATTAGTAGCGACGTTTCCGATTAAAATACTGCAGGGATGTATTCTAGCAATCGTCCTCGCACCGTCACACGCAATCTTCCAGCACCGAGAGTAGCCATCCAGTAGCTAATTGCACGAGTAGCTTTACCATTTCTCGTGTCATAGTCGCGCGTTCCAATCTCGTGAAGATCGGTTTTTTGACAGATTGCAGTAGCTCACCTCCTTTTTAGTCTATTTGTCGGAATTCCTTGAAAGGGCGAGTCGACATGATTCGGTAGAGAGCCGTCCGACCCGGAATATGGTAGAGCCATCTTGCAGAATCCACGTGGTAGGGTGCAGCACAAATCAGGACGTTCGTTGCGGTGGGTCTTGTGATGGATGGCCTGTGTTTTAAAATTCACACCTATGGAAAAATCCTAGATATTGATTCTGTTTGCTTCCCATAATCAATCTCTACCGTGAATGATTATCGTTGTTTTAAGACCAATCACATTATCTACATTCAACGGACTGTATATGCACAATCAACGATGATAGGATACATGTGATGTGTGTTGAGTGCAGAAGAGAATAATTTCTTAAGCTATTTGTTTGGAGCCCGTGTAATGAAAAACTTCGTAAAGTTATACCATGATGTCTTTGTAACATTCACTTCATTCATCCATAAGCATTGGATAAACTCTACCCTTGATTTGCATAATTGCTTCCAATGCACAAATAAGTTATGGATTGACCTTAAATAATACTCAATTGTAGTATGATGCAATTTTTATAATTCTACTTATGAGGTCATTATGATTTATGCATAGAATCCAATCCATCCAAGAGGGTCTCCACACAGTGAAAGTGAGACACTAAGAAATAAGTCCAATCCATCCGTTGCCTAAATTTGGGCTAGTTTAAGTGGATGTTCATTATCTTTACATGTGGACCACTTAATAATTACATGGACTGATCATTTGATACATGGGTTGGATGACTTAACACGCAACACAATTGATCTCACACAAACATCACATGTAAGTGTATAAAGCCTTGTTTGGCACCATGTAGTCGGAGTACTTGGATTGGAAATCTATTGAATTTAGAATACCATTGATTTGAAATTCTCCTTTTGTGTTTGGAGCTATAGATCCAAAATAACATGTAATCCAAAAATAACTATGCACTTAAATTATATAGTACATTTATAAGTGTTTAAATTTAATCACTAAATTAATTTTAATATCCTTAATTAGTGTACATATGTGATATTTTTATGAACATTGCTTGTCCTAACGCAATTCATCACGAGGAGAGAGGGAGGAAACTCGTGCGCTCACCACTCTTTGGTGTGGTGCGAGATTTTTGTGATTTGATTTGGTTAACGGTTGGTTTTGCAATACTTTTTAAAGGCAGCCCCAAAAGATAAAACATTTGAATTTTTGAAGTTGCCACTTGTAACGTCTCTAATTTTCGCCAACTTGAATTCCTAAAACCCCCAAGAACTTTTTCATTGATAACATTTTATTTTATCACCTAGTGATATTCAATATGCGATCCTAATAAAAATGATAGTGTTGCCATTAAAAGAATGTTCAAATTCATCTTGAAATCCTAATAAACCTATCAAATAGATCCAGCCTTGTAATTTGATTACCTAAGGCATAAATCTAAACGACCTACCATTAATTAATCAGAAGAACTACAGTTTTAACTAGTGCATTTCAGTATTAAGGTCAGAGGTTCGAGTGCTCATTTGGTATATGTTGGTGCGTTCATTTCAGCACTAAGGTTATGGGTTTGAGTGGCCATGTGGTGTATGTCTATAAGTGAGTCAATTTTTCTAAAGGAAAAAAAAGAAAAAAAAAAAAAAAGAGAGAGTATAAGTTTACCCTGCAATTAACTCCAAAACAGCCATCCAAACAAGCTTGGCCTACTTGATCTCAATCAATCAAAAATGAGTTTTATCCTTCTTTCCAAATGCGAAAGGACGTTTTCCATGTGTACTGCTAGTAGACGTTTTTGCTCTTTTTCTTTCCAACGGCACCAAACTTCAGGACTCATTCGTACTTAGAGACTGGCTCCAATAATCCTATTTAACCTCATGATTGAACTATTGTTTCAACGGTGTGATCTTTCTAATGTTACCTCCGATTCTTTCGGAAGTACTCTTCTTTTCATTTGTTAGGACGATTTTCTCCTCTATTCTCAATTTCAGTGCATTATCCACGAGTGGATTACATCAACGTTGATCCAGACCGTCCAAATATCATAAATGGAGCTTCGGATACGTAATTACACTCTTGAATGGATGCGGTTGTATAATTTCATGAAGGCCCACCAAATGAACAGCTGGAGTGAAAGCGTCGGCAGCGCAATTTCCGGAAGCGAAATCAGATGTCGGATCAGTGTCATTTTCATAGCTACACCTGGGATGCAACCCACGGTTTGGACGGCGTGGATGGATGCATATACACGCCACGTGTACACAGACAGCTGCAGATCGGACACGGATTTCTTCCTGCGCTGGAAACTTTGGTGGGGCCCACCGTGATGTTTGTCAGGAATCCACTCCGTCCACCCGTTTTGTGAGCTCATTTTAAGAAATGAGATCATAAATGAGCAGTATCCAAGACTCAAGTGGGCCGTACTAACTGGTAGACTGAGTGGAGATACCTCGTTTCAACACTTGAGGTCTTGGTATCGATCCCTAGTGGGGGTGGCTAACATCGAGTGTGTAAACACATGGGTGTGTACTAACAAGCTAACCCAAAAAACAAAAGGGGGCCGTACTAAAGGAAAATGTGGCTAGGGAAATTCCTACCGTTGAAACATTCCTGAGTTCGTCAGTGATGTTTACATGCCATCCATACCGTTAATAACGTCATTTCTACTGAAATGAAGTGAAAATATAAATATTAGCAAAATATCTGTGGCCCCACAAATATTTCAACTGTGTACGTTCAATTATCACATTTTCAGCCCACTTGAGCATTATATACGGTTCATTTTTGGCCTACTGTCTTGAAATGAACTCACAAAACGGATGGATGGAAAAGATTTCTCACAAACATCACAGTGGGCCCCACCTGACTTCCCATCGCAGTAACTTTCTTCGCAGTAAATCGGCGTCCCTGCAGATCCTTTGCTGGACTGTGACAAACGCGTAAACCGTGGCATGGGGAGGGAACAGCGCTAGCGTACCTCGCGGTGGGTACCTACCTCAGTTACTTCTACAAGCTTAATGAGACGTGGATGAAACATTCATGAGATCCGACACGTCTATCAGATACGGTATCTCACGTTAACAATAAAAACTGAAAATCAAGCTACTCCAAAACTCAAGTGAGCCACGACAGCCGAAACAGTCCACGCGGTTTGACCGGTGCGCCACACTAGCAAACTAGCTGATTTCAAAGCTTTGTGGGCCCCACGATTTATATATTTGATCCATGCCATTCATCCATTTTCCAGCTCATTTTACAGATGAGTTCAATAAAGAGGCAGATCTAAAGTCGACCACGTAATAGGAAACAATGGAAATTGAACTCTTATCATTAAAAGCTTACCAGGCCACGTAAGCTTTCGGTCAAGTTGATATATGTTGTCTCATGACCAGGTTGGATTATAAATAAATATTATGATGGGGTCATAAAAGTTTTAATAATATACGTACCTGCTCTTTTATGTGGTGTGGTTAGCTTGACCTTTGGATCATTTTTTATTTTTATTTTTATTTATTTATTTATTTATTTTTGTTACCGTGTCTTAAAAACATAAATGCACTACTTTGAATAAAGCATATACATCATAGTGAGCTTGCAGAGCTTTGATGCCAGCTAACTTAGTTGGTGTCAGGTGACTAGTCAAATTAGAGGTAAAAAGCTCACCATTAGTGTTACATAAATGTGTGGTGTGTATATTCCATTCAAATTATTCATCTAGTTTGACGAGTATCAGAAAATCACATTATGTAGTTTGGCTAATGTATCATAATGTTTTGCTGCCCTATTATAATGTATGTTTTTTATTCACACCATCTATCTACTTTCCTAGCTTATTTTAGAGTATGAGTCTAAAATTGAGGTAGATACAAAGTAAAAGTGGACCACACAGAACAAATGAATGAATCCTCACTATTAAAAACTTTTTGTGAGCATAAAATTTTTACATCAAGCTGATATTTGTGTTTTTAACTTGATCTCTTTATTTACATCGGTGTACCCTTATGAAATGTTATGCCACAAATAAGTATCACTAATGATCCTAGGACGGCAAGATGTTAATGTCCCCGCTAGTTTTTTTCATGTGTGGTCCACATGGGCTTTATATATGCTTTTGTTTTAACTTGTGTACTAAAATGAGCCAGCAAAATGAAAGGACAGCATGGATAAAATACATATATAATATAATAGTGGGGCCACAGAGATTTTACACCAGCTAGCTGGCTCGTGTTGATTTCATCAGCCAAACCGCGTCCATTTCAAAACTCAGGTGCGCCATACCACATATACATTTACAAGTTTTGAGTAGATTTTTATGTGGTGGCCCACCCGACTATTGAATCAGCCCGTATTTTCTAGTAGGGCCAAACAAACCGTGGTTTACCTGATGGACGGCTTAGATCTGATGCAAATTAAGTCATTTCACAGCTTTTGGAAAGTAAACCCGGTTGGTGCCGAGCGCGAATTACGCAGTCGTTCTCCATGCGACACGAAGATTTATTTGATACTCTGACTGTGGACGAAACTTGATACGCAGGCAATTAGAATGGTACACATGGCATACACTAACTCAAATTAAACCGACTACACTGTATAACCAACTATCTGTAAGTTACAAATAAAGTCAGGTCAGTTGAAAATTCATCGCTGGGCCCTCGATTGAGGAAACAAAACCCTTGAACAGTCATCATTTTTAACTGTCCAATAAATATCTTCCAATCTGATAGAAATATGGTCAGATAAATGTAATATTTGGTTTATGACACATATAAACTAGTAGACTTAATTTAGACGGCTTAATTTGAATTATTTCTACAAAATTTCTATGTAATTGGTAAGTATGTGAGTGTGAGTTATGTCTCTCAGGTCGAGTATTGGTCGGCAGTCAAATCCGGTGAATTGACGTGGGATCCGTGTTCCGACGCTTTTCATTTAGCTGTAGGTGTCGAGTGAAGTCGGTGCAGTGAGAGAGAAAGGCGTCAAAGCTCATAATCGCTCGGCCCCCTGTGATTTATTCCTCTTAGCCCTTTTGACAAAGGACTAACACCGATATTCAAATTCCCGGGGGTGGTTGCTCCGCTCTCCATTTGACATTTTAATATCTTCTGTTCTTGTTTGGTGTATGTAATTAAGTAGGATGAGATAAGATTAAATTTTTTGTAATAATTATATAGTGTTTTAGTTTGCCAACAAATTATATGATATGTTAAGAATATAAATGTTGAAAAAGTAAATCCTACTATTTATTTAAATCATGTTTGAATTGAACTTAGGAATCAACCAAAACCTAAAATATTTCAAATTTTCCTAGTGTGTTGACGTCAGCAAGTTATGTGGACTTATCATGGTGCGTGTGTTATATCCACACTGTCCATCCATTTTGTGTGATCATTTTATGGTAGCTATGAATTGTCACAATTTCAATTAAGGGCCTGTTTGATTTTCTAAACCCAATGTAAATGCATCATAAATAAGTAATGATTACTCTTCCATCCTCTTTGAAAATTCACTTGTATTTATGCCTGGAAAACTGAAAATGACTGGTTTAAATTTGTGAGCCCTACCGTGATATATATGATGTATCTGTGTTGTTCATCCGTTCTAGCGTATCTTTTTGAAGCATGAGCCAAAAAATGAGGTATTCAACCCTCGAGTGATCCACATCAAAGGAAACAGTAGCCCTAAGAAGTTTTTAAAGGTAGGTGTTTGATTCCCTAAATATGGTGGTGTGCTCTCGCATCTTTTTGGTCATGCCCCAATTTCAGCTGGGATAATGGATGGATGGTGTGGATAAGCCACATATATCATGGTGGGCCCCACATATATTTGACAGCATCCTTGGTTTTAGTGCTAAAAAAAGCAAGTGTCTAATCACGTATTGGTATCACTGTCGTAATTACTCAAGTAAATAATTATTACCCATTTCCAATGTATTTACGAGGTGTTTAGAGAATCAAACAAGCCCTAAGTCACATTTGCCAGACTCTGATGGTACTAAAGATTCACAAAAGTTGAGTAGAAAGAACCCTTACCACCTCTTGGAGACAATTACAGGACCTGATCATACGACACCTAAATCTAGTAAAGAGTAGACCCCTTGGAAACTTTGAAATTCCGAACATAACAACTATATGGCGGAAAATGATCAAATTCTACAACATGTATATGAGGTATTGGTTATAAAAAGCAGCATCTGGTCGACGTAATAATAGCATTCCCGAGCAAGCTTGCCAAAGCTGCGAAAAGCAAAGGTATGGGTATCTAACTGGTGCCTGAACGTCTATTTAAACTCCATCGCAACGGATCATTGGGAGGTAGTAGAAGAAGCCGAGGCTATCGGTGAAGGTTGTTGTGTTGGTTTATAGTACT
The DNA here is from genome assembly GCA_030180095.1 of Magnolia changhungtana. Lineage (NCBI taxonomy): Eukaryota > Viridiplantae > Streptophyta > Magnoliopsida > Magnoliales > Magnoliaceae > Magnolia > Magnolia changhungtana. The sequence goes on along the minus strand of JASAUF010000421.1, from coordinate 10,429,128 downwards.
TTGGGGTTGTTGGGAGCTAACTTATAATTGCCAAAAGGTTGCTACATGCTAATTCTCGCTCTAGTCCAAAAATCCTAACGACATCGTCATCCTGTCCAACTGAAAGTTCATATAATTGGAGCAGAAGAAGCTACTAAAGTCGAACTGGTAGGATTGGAATAAGGGACTGGAATAAGGGACATCCGACTATCTCCCTTTGCTAAAAAAGGGGTATCATATTTCTCCTTTCCCATCTTACATATTAAAACAATTCATGCTCCACTTCACACGTTACAGGACACTAGCAAAGCTCACACACATGCATTGTTTGTTAGGGGCCGTTGCACAAAACCTTAGGATCTAGCCTCCTAAAAACACTAGAATTATAAGATAATAAAGCAATAAAATAAATCAAAGCACAAACCACACGACACAAGAGATTTTTACGTGGAAAACCCTCAAAGAGGTAAAAACCACAGGAACTAGTCCAGAGCAACATTCTACGATGAAGTAAAACGTTACAACCAATTGTTATGGACAGATGTCTTAAATCTGTCTGGTGGTCTGTCGATCATATCGACAGGGTTTTAGATGATATCGACAGATACCTTAAATCTATCTGTTGGTCTGTCGATGATATCGACAGACCGTTGATGATATCGAGGCTGTCATCGAGAGACCATCGATGACATCGATAATTGTTGGATTTTTCACCCCTGGTTGCTGGACGGTTTTAGTCTTGTTTCGATATCATCGAAGGACCGTCGATGATATTGAAGCTGTCATTGAGAGAACTTCAATGACATCGAAGAGTTTCGCAAATGTGATTACGGAAACGCAGATTTTGCAGAATTTGTTTCCTATTCCGAGTCTGCTTCTTTCTAAACTTATATAAAGGGGTGTATGTGGGATTGAGATGTATTCGAAGGCTTTCTAAAAGAGTTCCAAGGGTTCCTAAAATGATTTTAGGGTTTCTAAAGGGTGTAGTAAGGGTGAGATTCAAGGTTGTTCGAATTGGGTAAGTCCTCTCTTTTTGTAATTTCTATTTTCATAGTGGAGATCTGTCACTTTGTGCCGTAGTTTTTTCCCGCAAGGGTTTTCCACGTTAAATCTGTGTTCTCTTGTGTGTGCTTGGTGTCATTGGATTGCTATCCTAGATCTAGATTTGTGTGATTTGGCAGGCTTAAATCCCCAACAAGTGGTATCAAAGCAATCGGTTGAGGCACAGATCTGAATCTACAAGATTAGTAATAATGGCGAGCACTAGGTATGAGATTGAGAAGTACTAAGGGAAAAATAATTTTGAGTTATGGAAGATCAAGATGATGAGTTCCTTAATCAAGTAAGGCGAAGATGGTGCTCTTGAGGAGCAAAAGTCTACTATGACTGATGATGATTGGAATACTCTTGATAAGAAAGCTTTATCATCGATTTGTTTATGTCTCACGTATGAGGTTCTCTACAACGTCATGAGGGAGAAAACCGCGGCTAAGTTATGGGTGAAATTAGAGGATGTCTATGTGAAGAAATCCTTAGAAAATCGCCTACACTTGAAGCGGTAGTGGTATAACTTCAAGATGGTAGAGGGTGGAGATCTGGAGGCTCACATCAGTAACTTTAATAAATTAGTTTGCAAATTGCTGGATTGAAGGAAGTGATGAAAGATGAAGAACAAGCATGTATGTTGCTGAATTCTTTTCCGGCGTCGTATGAGTCATTCAAGGACACTATGTGCAGTACGAATAAAACTCTGAATGTCGACACCGTTATCTCAGCCCTTCAACGGAAGGCTATGAGAAAGCTAAACGGCGACATGTGGACATCTTCTGATGCACTGTTTACAATAGGTAGGAATTCTGAACAAGGTACGGGTTCTTCAGGTTATAGATCCAAATCCGAGAGCAAGGGCAAAGGAAAGGTAAAGTGCAGGAATTATGGGAAGGAAGGACATGTGAAGAAGGATTGTGAAAATCCTAAATCGAAGAGAGAAGATTCTGAGGTTTCGTACAGGGAGGCCAATGTTGCCATGTCAGATGGATCGAGTGGATGTGATGGTGATGTTTTGTCTGTGTCTACTATCAGGCGCCATATGATGATCGTAAGGATGAGTGGATTCTAGACACAGGGGCATCTTTTCACATGATTTCTCATCGGAGTTGGTTCACTAGCTATAAGGAAAGCGATGGTGGACAAGTATTTATGGGCAATGATATTGCCTGTAATATTGTGGCTGTTGGTTCGGTGTGCATCAGGATGTTTGATTGGGTGGAGCGTACCTTGACTGATGTCAGACACGTTCCTAATTTGAAGCAGAATCTGATTTCTCTTAGTGTACTTGAAGCAAAAGGATGCAAGTACATAAGTATTGATAGTGCTCTTAAGGTATCTAAGGGGGCACGGGTAATCATGAAAGCGCAACGACTCAATAACTTGTACAGGTTGATCGGGAGCACTTCAAAAGGTGGAGCTGCAGTGAATGCAGCAGACTCCACCTCTGCACGTGTGTGGCATGTTGGGCATAGCCACATGAGCGAGCAGAGCAAGAAAGTTGAGACTTGCGGACAGGGATACAGAGCAGGTGGAGCAACCACCTGTGAGAAGAATCACACGGCATGATTGCAGGATATCGGCGAGGTACATGGACGACTCTAATATCGAAGGGGATTCATCTTTTATTCAGATGGCTCTACGTGAGCCTGGTGCTGAGAATTGAAAGGTGACTATGGGTGATGTGATGGATTCGTTGTACCAGACCGACATATGGGAGCGGGTGGAGCTTCTAGTGAGCCGGAAAGCAGTTGGATGCAGGTGAATCTTCATGAGGATACAACATAAATACAAGGCGAGGTTGGTAGCGAAGGGTTATGCTCAGAGAGAAGGGATCGGCTTCTCAGAGATATTCGCGCCGACGGTATAGCAGATGTCTATTGGATCCGTGATTGGTGTTGGTTGGCCAATGTGATCTTGAGCTTGAAGGATGGATGTGGAGTCTGCACTTCTGCAAAGAAAAGTGAAGGGTAGATCTACATAAAGCAACCAGAGCGGTTCGAAGTTAAAGAGGCTGAGAAAAGACTTTGCAGGAGGTCGTGGTTCGACCTATTGCCTAGGCAGTGGTTTGATTCCTTTATGGTGAGTCAGGAATTGATGACATGTAGATCGCCAATTATGACATGTCTGAAATTAATATACTGAAGACTCGGTTAAGTGGGATATTCAGGATGAAGGATCGGGGCGCTGCAAAGATGGTTCTCAGTGTTGAGACTGAAGGATGAGTAGGCTTTGGTAATCACAGGAAGAATACCTTGTGTGTAGGTATTGATTAAGGATGTGATGGGCTAGGTAAAGCCGGAGAGCGTTCCCTACGCATCTCTCCTCAAGTTTTCCTCAGGATATGTCCTAAAACAGATGAGGAAAAGCAGGATATCTCATGATCCTTATTCGAATGCGGTTGACAGTATATGCCATGGTCTGGATTAGACCGATTATTTCACAGGCATCAATATTGTGAACAAGTATCCCGACAAACAATATTGGGTAGCGGTGAAATGATAAGAAGACTACGTCTTTTCTTTTGGAAAGACAGAAACAAAGATGGTTGAGCATGTGGATTTTGATCCGGCAGATATGCTCACCTAGATCATTTTTGCAGAAAAGTTCAAGTTATGTACAACTTCTCTGGGCTTGGCGATGGTGTAAAAGGAAGACAGAGTGTGCAAGAGAAGCTATGATATGGTGTAGAAATAAGAGAAGAGGACAAGAAGTTACACAGATGAAGATTGAAGACATGGTGGAGATTGTTATGGACAGATGTCTTAAATCTGTCTGGTGGTTTGTCGATCATATCGACAGAGTTTTAGATGATATCGACAGATGTCTTAAATCTGTTTGTTGGTCTGTCGATGATATCGAGGCTGTCATCGAGAGACCTTCGATGACATCGATAATTGCTGGATTTTTCACCCTGGTTGCAGGACAGTTTTGGTCCTGTTTCGATATCATTGAAGGACCGTCAATGGTATCGAAGTTGTCATTGAGAGACCTTCGATGACATCGAAGAGTTCTGCAGATGCGATTGCGAAAACGCAGATTTTGCAGAATTTGTTTCCTATTCCGAGTCCGTTTCTTTCTAAACTTATATAAAGGGGTGTATGCAGGATTGAGATGTATTCGAAGGCTTTCTAAAAGAGTTCCAAGGGTTCCTAAAAGGATTTTAGGATTTCTAAAGGGTGTAGTAAGGGTGAGATTCGAGGTTGTTCGAATTGGGTAAGTCCTCTTTTTTTGTAATTTCTATTTTCATAGTGGAGATCTGTCACTTTGTGCCGTGGTTTTTTCCCGCAAGGGTTTTCCACATTAAATCTGTGTTCTCTTTGTGTGTGCTTGGTGTCATTGGATTGCTATCCTAGATATAGATCAGTGTGATTCCGCAGGCTTAAATCCCCAACACCAATCATAAGCACACTTCACTTGGATCAAACCTTCTTCACTCACGTAGGAGCGGATGAACAATAAGAGAATAAAAGAAAACTGGAAAGATCTCACCGATCACGAGGACGTAGAAGCGCTGAGACGTCGACTGCGAATTCTCCCTTCCACAAGCTTCCTCTCTCTCCCTTTCTCTCTCTCTCTCTCTCACCTTAGTTGTGAAAACCCTTAGAACACTCTTCTCAATACCGTAGAAAGCCCTAGGGACTCCTATTTATAGTTTAGGCAACTTTTCTTTCATACCTCTGTGAAATTGCATCCAATTTATGCAGTTTGCACAAAATCCGTGCAAATCTGCGTAACCCTCGACTAGTCGAGCTAAGGCCTCGACTGGTTGAGCATTGATCACTCGACTAGTTGAGCCAGACCCTCGACTGGTCGAGGCTAGAAAACTGAGCTCGCTGGACCTCGACTGGTAGAGGCCAGAAAACTGAGTTCGCCGAACTTCGAGTCGAGTGACCCTCAACTGGTCGAGCAGTCCACACGACTGGTCGAGTAGCACGGTGAAACACTCCAATTTTCGACTGGCTGCACTATCTCTCCTCTGAACTGAGGAGGAAAACCCCATCATTGTTTATTCACTTTATGCTATTTTTTTCTCACATAAGGTTCTAATACCCTGTAAAGTATGGCTTGATGTAGTAATATTGAATCTTCAAAAAATTAGAAGTTCTCATGAAATAGACTGTACATGTGCAAAAATGAGCACTAAACCTCCTATTTTTCTGTAATTGAGGCTCTTAAAAAAAATTACCGTGCAAATAAACCATAAGAGTCATGTAAAAAAGGAGAGTTAACCTTACAACTCTCCAAAATTTCTGAGCGATTTTATGATTTTTAACTAACCATAGATTTCAAGGTCTTATTTGACTAGTAATGACTCCAGTGTAAACATATTCAATCCCTTAGTCAATAAAATTCCCCATCACTACAACACTATCGCCAATGCATAAAAAAAGCTAGAGAGGATGAGACGTGGGCATGTGCTCTTGTGCTGTTCATATGATGGCTCACCATCTTAGCATCCGGCCTCAATTACAACAACACACTCGTAATCCTCGCTTAAATTAAAATTTAATCAGGAAACCTATTTTTCCCGAATCACCATGAGTCCCATCAACCTGAGTCATCAATTCTAAATCAATGCATCTTATTAGTGAGCTGAGACTGAGGCCAACGAGCAAGATGGACAATAACTACGATTTAAAACTATGATCATCTACCGATAATTTAAATTGTTTGCATTATGGGCTTTACATTAATGGAAGAGAACATAACCATAAATCTCTTTGTTCCTAATATTTTAATAAGGATATTTTACTTTGAATATATATAATCTTCTTACCTTTAAATAATCAATGATCAAAATTATTCGAATAAAAGAGACTTTTATGTTGTCCACCATCTCCAATAAAGCTCATCCTATAAATGCTTTAGGTCAAGAGAAAGGACCTCAATTCAATGGTTACAATTCTAATGTATCTCATTGACTATAATAACAGGTCAGGATGTAATCTTACAACCTTATAAATCCCAAGATGGGCCATAGGTAGGGAATTACCTCAAAATCAGATCCAATGGCTTAAATTAAACCATCTGAAATGCCACGTGTACCATTGATAGGCCATCACCCAATAATCAGATTAATTAAATTAAACTCTGATTAAGGCACATTTGTTCATTGAATTCTACCCATTACCTATTTTCATTTCAACTGTCCCATTTAAATTGGTGGGCCCACAATTTGGAATTGGACGGCTCAGTCTGACGCACTTGTATGTATGCCATCCAATAACCCTGCAAGGGCATGTTTGATATTTTGGGAAACTTGAAGGGCTTTTTAAATGGAGGGAAGGGCCCAAACGTGGAAGATAATGGAGAGGGTGCAACGGAATGGCAGAATACTTTATCAGGTGAATTGGAAGGGAGACCGGAAACCTTCGCAACACCTGCGTTGCGCACCAGGTAAAACATCCAGGTTCTGTGGGCCCACCGTGTTGAAATTATGAAATCCACTCCGTTCATCAGGTGGGAATTCTCAATATCACTGTATAGACCAAAAAATAGCTAGATAAAAAAAATCAGGCTAGCTATATCATAGGGGAAAACATAAAGTTATGCTTGAAAATTTTAAGTTCAAGCAGTGTGGTCCACCGGGGTTTTTGATCTATATAATTTTTATCAATATTGTTCATCCTCATGAGGCGTACATTATGAGTAGTTTGGATGGTATATACACACCACGGTGAGACCCAAACACACAGCTACATTTGGCGTCTCCTCCTCATTCTTCCCTATGTTGTGGCCCACTATAATTTCGGATTAGGCTGATTTTTTCCCCTATGTTAAAAAAATCGAGGGGTTCATCTGATGGACGGAGTGGATCTCACAGGAACAGCACGGTGGCCCCTACCCGCCCGCCTACAACAGGCATCTTAGAGGATTGGGTGCGTCGGTCCCATAGAGGTGGTGGGACGTGAGTGGAGTTAAAGAAAGGGAGTTAATGGTATGTGTGGGGCCCACCCTCCCATCACACTAGTCTTCAATGGGAAGAAGAAGAAGAAAAGGGACGGTGGTGGGCCCCACACGTGTTTAGTACATGTGATGTGAGAACGAACATGATGGCCATCATCTCCTCTCTCTCTCTCTCTCTCTCTCAACCCCCCACGGCGAGATAATGACCATTCAGTACAGCACGCCCTCCTCGCTTTCATTTGAATATTTGATATCTTGCATAATCTGGAATATTCGACCATGTGTGAACGTTTGACCATCCAATATATTTCTACTTTCAGTACACGTGCCAGTATGCTAAGCATGTGCAAGATCTGAGCAGTCCGTTAGATGGACCACTCTCTCTAGATTTCATGACCCCGAAATCTAGCCAATCAATTCATCAACTGGGGCTCTGGTGTATTAAACAAATTAATGGAAGGATAAGATAAGTTTTTTCTTTCTTTCTAGCCCTCGATGTGTTTTTATATGATGGGGGCGCACCTGATTGATAAAGCTGCCAGGTTTTAAGTCTAAAAAATCTTTAGAGTGTGGGCCACCTGATGAACGGATCGGATCTTGCACACGTGTACAAAATTAGCATGTGAAGCGTGTGGGCATTGTAAAACTCGTATGAATGTGCTCTATACAACTTGGATAGAACCTTCCCTTTCTTTTGTTTCTTTTTGACTTGCTTCGATCGGTCCACCGACACCAATGCAAAGGTGCCTAAATTATTAGGCCCTTGATGGACGGCAGTTAAAGATCGAACTAAGTTCGTCTGGTCTCTGTGGTGACTCGGATGGCCACCATGTGTCGCACCAGCGGGGCCCACATGTTGAGATGGTACGATGATTTGAACCGTCCATCTTCTCACCGCTGTAGTAGATAAGCCATGATCCCATTAACACGGTTTAATGATGATCTTGACCATTGATTTGTAAAGTTGAATATTAATGAACATCTTGTTTTCTGAACGTTTTACATTCATCTCCACAGGCGATGGTCAGGATGTTCCAGATTGAAACAGAAATTTCTTATATGACCCTAATAGCATATTATTCAGTATATGAACGGTTCCGATCATCGGACAAGGGCCTAAGTGGGCCCCAAACATGATCACAAGAACCATGACAGGAGTGGATTTCAAATGGTCCAGATATCACCTTGAATCAGTTGATAATCAAAAAAGGGCTTGTAAAATGGATGGTAATTTCAGATCTACTCTTGCCAATTGCCATCCATGGCCTGCCCCTGATTGTATGGCTGTGATTATCCAACCTTAGATTTTTCTGATCATGTGCAATATTCGGTGGATCTTCCAATCCAACGGTCTTTGTTGACCAGAGGTGGGCCTTACATAAGTCTATCAAAAAATTCACCGGCATGCGTATGCGATGTTCCTACAACCGCAGTTAGAGGGGAGCCGGTGTAACTAAAAGCTAAGTGGGGCCCACTGCCATATTCCATTAGTATAATATCATCCGTCAGTTTCGGTAGCTTATGTTATGACGTGGCTCAAAAAATGAGGGATATCCAAAATCCGGGTGTGCGGCACCATCGGAAATATAGTTGGAATGAAAACGACGGTTTCTAAAACCTTTGGGCTACCCTGTGATGTTTATACATCATCCAATACATTAATGAGCTGATGTGGTGAGATTTGATTAGGCTATCGTTAATAAAGCCCTGATGCAGTGAGATTTGACTACGCTCCATCCAACGTGGTTGAGTAATCAAATCTCACCAACCACTTTCAAATAGATTTTGCATGAGTTATCTCTACCATCAGCAAACATGTGGCCCAGTTATGAAGAGCGGGTCATGGATGATTTCATGGCCAAGATGGACTAGAAAAAGTCTGATCGAAGATGGAGATGATCCGGACCTTCAAAACTTAAAATGGATGTATCTCGCAAATTGAAATGATTTATCAGGCCTAACATATATGATTTTGACGAGGACGAGCTACTGAAGCAATCCAACCGTGCTATGCTAAGTTGCCTATGTTGAATTTGCAAGATTCCATCAGGTCAACAGTTGGAATCCATATTTATTTTCGTTTTTACTAATTTTATTAAGTTTTAGTTTGATTATAACTTTTGTATTTTACTATTTATAGGTTTTAGTTTGATTATAACTTTTTGTACTTTAGCTTTAGGAATTGTGTCCAACACAAAAATTACTTTCATGGTTCAACCAAAGAGGACACTATTTTTGGCTGACAACCAAGCGCACTAGTAGGAATCCTATAAATAGTAAGTCTACTACTTATTGTAAGTCATGATTTATGAGAGTTTTAGTTGTAGTATAATACTGAAACTTCTTACAGAGCTTAGCATCCCTATTTAAAGGATTATAAACTTGTTTATTTGATTATCAATTAACTTACAAATTTCTAGAAATTATTTTCTATTATATTTTTTTTCTCATGGATTTGAGGTATCTATATGAGGGTCCAGATAAGTCGTGGGGATTTTGGATAGTTATCCCTTGAGAAAGACTGTGTTCGACCTCAACACGGCTTTCCCTATGTCACCCAATCAAATCTCACCATGGCAGGTCTTACCATCTTGAGTAAAGCTCTAATAACCTAATTGCTCTCTTCGCAAAGCTGTTCACACCGGAAAGAAAGAAAAACACAAATATCATACTTCTCTGCAGACCTAGTAAGGTTCCAACGGTTGGTATCAATGGAGACGGTCATCCAAGTGTCCCAATTCAATCAAGGGCATTATAGCTAATTGTAGTGTTCTTACACCCAACAATATTTATATTCATTTAAATAAGATCTGTCTTCCCCATGTTTCCTTTCATGATTAATTTATATTGGATAAGTTTTACTATCGAAGCCGTGAGGTCCACCACAATATCAGTTAGAAATTCACTCTGCACATCAATTTTGCCACCTCATTCTACGACACAATTCCAAAAATGAGCCAGGTTCATAATTCAAGTGGGCCACGTATGATATGGAAAATAGTGGGGATGGGACCGCTTACCTTTCAAACCTTAATGGAGAAAGTCATGATGTTTATATGCCAACCATAAGGTTACTTTCATCCGAATGAACCTGAAATAGAAATATTAGCCAAATCTAAAACTTACGTATCCCCACAAAGGTTCCGTGGGCATTGATTTTAGATACGTGTGTTAACACTAGCCTGTGAAACTAATGGACGGAGCAGATGCCGCATTGAAATTACAGTGGGCCACACGTAACTTTCACCTACGAGAACTTATAGGCCAGCGTCTTTCCAGATCCATCTTCCATGAGACGCCTTAAACTCCAAAGCTTAAACACTCAAATGGAATTGTCTACAATACATTGGATCCTAGTGGCATAAATCACATAACATCTATGGGGCCCACCATGTTGTATGTGTAAATCCACTCCGTCCATTAGATGGGAAACCTTATTTTTACAATACATGCAAAAGATCAGCCCGATAAAAAAACTCAATGGGCCACACTAATAGGAACAAACATCTCCTGAGTCTGAGTTTTCGATCATAGCGATTTTTATCTCTGGTTTCACCCCGGTGAATTACACCTCATTAATGGTTTTGATGAAAAGATACACACCATGGTGACCCCACACACAAACCTATGGTTGGCACTCTATGCCCACTGTTTCTCTTGGTGTGGCCCATTTGAGTTGTGTATGTGGCTGAGTTTTATCCTTGGGGCTTAGAATCCAGGATAAAACTCGATGGATGGAGTGGATCTTACACATAAAACTGGTGGTCTCCACAAAATCTGGGTGTTTTACCTTACATTGTAAAACGGAGCATGTAACAGGTGTTGGAAAGGACACCTGACCTCTGTAGGTCCAACATGTTTGATTTGTAAAATCTACTCCATGGGCCCACCATGTTGCATATCTAAAATCCATTTCGTGCATCAGAGGAGAACCTTTATGTACACCGTACATATAAAGTATCAGCCAATGAAAAACTTAGGTGGGCCATACCAATGGTAACAATGGAAAATTGTGCCTAAAACTTATATACTCATGCATGTGGCTCATCTGAGCTTTTGATCAAGTTGGTTTTTGTATTTTATTTTCATCTTGGTGAGTAACACATCATTAACAGATTTGATGAAAGATATAACATACTGATGGCCACACACATAAATCTACGGTTAGTATCCCATCCCTATTGTTCTCTGTAGTGTGGCCCACTTGAGTTGTGGATCCGGCTGATTTTTTTGGATTCAGGGATATCATCAAAGAAAGTACCAGATAAAAGGAGTGGATGTAACCGGACAGTGTTCAAACATATCATGATTCATGACCAACTACATGCATGCATGTGTTGTTGGTTGCATGCACATGCCATCCATGGATGGTTTTATATGTTTCGATGCATGGTAAGAGCATGTTGCTACTTAAATAGAAGAGATGTCCATTCATCGAGAAAGCATATCAAGTTGTACTAGAGATAAAAGATGCGTCCAAACAGAAAAAGAACGGTTCTAAGGAAATATAAAAGTGGGCCACCTGTGGGGGCAGGGCCTTTGAGTCTTTTAGACTTTTTCTTTCTTTCGAGAGGGGGTTTGGTGGGGTCCACACCGCTGGTCTTTGTGTCCTACCATGGATGGGCGATGCACAAAACACCTTCTCCTCGATAGGGTAATCGTAACCTTTTCTACTACTATATATTAAAATGTCAGGAAGAGAAATGCTGCAAAAGTCCACGTTCTACTGAAGAAATGTAAAGAGATTGATGGCCAGGATCGATCTTCTACTTTTAGTAGTTTTTGAGGCATGGTACGTCCGTGGTGATGCAACACGAGTGCAGAAGCATGGGCCCACATGTGAACGTTTGGGAATTATAAAACACTGGACTGGAGGATATATGCAGTTTGTATATATATAAGTGGGACCCATGGTTTAGTTATTCAATGTTCTTGAATTATTGACGTTGTGGGCCCCACTCTAGATATCCCAACAATTGGATGGTTAAGAAAGAGCATCAGGAACCATGCATGCATGTTTAATAGAAAGGGTTGGAACTACTCAATGGTTAGGATCTTTTAATATTGGAGATTTTTGAGGTGTAGAGGGCATTATGGTGAGACCCATTACATGGGCTATAATACTGGAAGAGTGATGGATCACCTCTCTCTCAAGTCATTATTATGCACCTTTTTCTTATCTCTTTTATGTATGATGCCTATATAGAGAACTAACTAATACGCAAAAAGCCCTACCATTAATGGAACGCATCAAGGTAGACTCTTTAAATCATTGGGATGATAACAATATTCCACCATACTCGGTCACCAACATACACAACTTCCCACCCGATGGTAGCACTCACTCTACCATCTATTCCATGGCAATCTTTGTTAGCCCACGAAGGTTGCACTTTGGTTATCCGTATAGCCCTCTCTACTTAGTGGCTGCACTTTGGTTATCCAAATAGCCTTTTTTTTATTATTATTAATGTTGTAGCCACTCTCATTAATCTAATTTAGGTTGCTCTTTTCATAAGTCAACCATTCTGTCACTCAAATGCAGGATGTGGCATTGGCTCGAATATGAATTACTAGGAACCAACAAATACCCCAAAAGCCGTATGATTGATGGAAAGCCTCAAGGTAGGCTCTTTAAAACATTGAGATCCTAATACTTTCCCTCCACCTTTCCTTTTTTATTATTTTTAAATTTTTTACCCTCCTTCTCTAGCCCTCCTCTCCCATCTACTTTTCACATACATTGCACTTGCTATGTCTCCTAATATTAGTATTGATAACCAAACCAAGGGACCCACTTGTACAAAATGAGAACCCTAGCAAACCATATAGTCAATAAGCACATCTCTCAACATTTAAAAATTCAAAATTTGAATTAGCATCGATCCTGTCAATTCACTAAGCATGACTTCTTACTTGATTAAAAAGGCATATATGTGATATTTTTCTTAGATACACAATGACTAATGTTACTCTTGGAAAAAAGCTCACCTCATAGGGGTACAGTAGGTGCCACGACTTTTACTACCCGATCATCCCTCCGGTGAAAACGGAATAGGTTGGTGGTAAATGGAATCCACCTAATGCATGTGTATGTAGTTTATTATTAAAAAATAAAAATAAATAAATAATAATTTTATTTTTTTCAATGTAAATATTACATCTATACAAGCACATATAACACTTGTTGATGTCAAAATTTGGATCACCCTCTGCCGAGCCTTGAGTGCTAGGAGTGAACCTTAGTCCTGTGCAAAGCAACAAGCAAAGGAGACCCTGGTTCAAGCAGGGGACCCTCCGATGCCTAAGTTAGGTTAAAGAAACAGGGTATAAGTGGCGTAGAGTAGAGTGAGGGTGCGAGATCTTGCGTACCTGTATCTGTAGAAATGTTCCGTATTTATACCTGAGGGTCGTGATGAACGTGTCCGATAATCTCGGCACCGTCATCGCCACCACGCGAGGGCTACGCGTGCACGATTGTCGGCAGATACCCGGAGATCGTGCTATGAACATTACTCTAGTCGTGTGTTACTACTTTTGTTGACCAAGTTCCCATCCGAGCCGACCCCATAGTTCGGATCTTACTCAACGACCCGAACCCATGGATAAGTGGATTATTGATACGCTAAGTAGAGAGGCTCAGCTCGGAGGAACACTGGATGGGTAGGCGATGTTCTCCTGCATTCCGAGTTGGCATAATCGGGTTGAACGTACTGTTATAGCTCCGAGATCTGGCTCATAAGATGTGCGATGACTCATTCCAAGTCTCGGGTCGGTGTCATAACTCTGCAAGAGCCCTCAGGTCGGACACTCGCCTCGGGTTGGAGGCTTATCAGTCCGAGGCCTTGCTCATTGATGCCAAAGTTGACCTTAATAAGGCTTGGTTCGAATTTACCTATAACAACACTTACTGTTCTAATGTTATATGATGTGCATCTAGCAGTTGACTTTGTATATGAAACCTCACAGCTCTTTTCAAAGCCTTACTAAGCCTATATCATCTTAGTCACATGCACACGCGCATGTGCACAGGTGCGGTGCCTTAATTCCACCTTGGATTTCAAAACTTAGGCCTCTCAAATACTAGTGGGCCAAAACATTAGGAATAATGTGAAATCATTCATTAAACCTCTAACTTCATTGGTGTGGGCTACATAAGTTTCGGAGTGTGCTGATTTTCAAGCCGTCCCTTCATCCTAGCTGAGATGAATGGATTAGATGGCATATCTACCCACGGGGTGCTCCAACACACAGTTTGGAATACTTTAACGGTGGGCCTCCACATCTCAAGTGTTCACTGTGGTGTTTCTCAACTAAGTTTTGAACTGACCTGATTTTTTGGGCCAGGGCCAAAGACAACATGGAAATCATGATGGACGGAGTGGATCTCATCTTAGTAAAGTAATTACTCCAAGATAGCTCACGTCACACCCTCCTTGTATAACGATGCTAACATTTGTTTCTCGGCCGTTTTTTGCGATCTAAACCGTTCATAAGATTGGCCTAACTCAAATAAATGAACTCTATGGTTGGAATACCCGGGCACTTCTATTATTTTCCTTTTTCTAATGAATATGGACCATAATCTTAACCGTTGCTTTGTGGGCCATTGATTCGAAAAAGTATTAATTTCCAAACAGCGTGGATTACAGACGATTGTATTCGAGCAAACATTTTCTTGTATTGTTTTTAAAATATTAAAAAAAAGGGGTAGCGCAAGTCAAGGTGGTTAGATTTTCTAATCCTGCTATGAATATTTAAATGGGGAGCGGACAAATGCAAGAAAGCGTGTGTATTGTCCTGATGAGGTCAATCCCACACAAGTGGGGTCCATGATTTGGTGATCCACGGTGCTGATTCCATTGGAATGGGACGCGGATTTCCTGAGAAAGCCTTTAGCAGGAAGTTCGCACTAGGATGCTGGGTGAGGGCCGGCCAAGATGTTTGTGAGAAATTAACTTTGTCCATCCATTTTGAGAGCTCATTTTAGAAAATGCAACAAAAAATGAGGTGGATCAAAAACTTAAGTGGGTCATGTTAGAGGAATATTGGGGAAAGAAATTCCTACCGATGAAACCTTTCTGAATTCCACCTGATGTTTATGAGCCATCTAAACCGTTTGAAAAGTCACTATAGTTGGATGAAGTGAAAATACCAAAAAAAATAATAATTTCCTGACACAAAAATTTTATGTGTCAACCATTCACACTGAATCCCCACGGTTTCCTATCGTGTGACCCATTTAAGTTTTGGATACACATTATTTTAGGTCACAAGTCCTAAAATGAGCTCTTAAAATGTATGAAAGGAGTAGATTTCTCGCAAACATCTTGGTGGGGCCCACTCAGCATCCTTACACAGTAACTTAGATATGATTGCTAATTAAGAATAATTCAAAATCATGTAAGTATGTTTAATTTTGGATTACAGGAGATTTT
Source organism: Magnolia changhungtana (assembly GCA_030180095.1). Classification (NCBI taxonomy): domain Eukaryota; kingdom Viridiplantae; phylum Streptophyta; class Magnoliopsida; order Magnoliales; family Magnoliaceae; genus Magnolia; species Magnolia changhungtana. The sequence goes on along the minus strand of JASAUF010000421.1, from coordinate 10,413,754 downwards.
GAATAGAAGATGGCAGACAAACAAGATTTCTGAATTCAAGGTATTACAAATCAAGGAGATATCCAATTCAGATATTCTGAAGAATCCAGGTACCAAACGAGGCCAGCAAATCCACATATTCCCCTGAAGAAGAGTAGCTCATTAATACCCCGGAAGGATATGATGCCCCACAATTGTACGTTCCAAACCATGGGACTATGGGTCCTACTATTTATGGATCATATCCCAATGATACACTGAATTTAGGGTTGTAGCATAGTGCAGTTGGACGGTCAAAATGGGAAGTAGTCAACGGTTCCAAATCAGCCATCAAGATAGGTTTGTCAATCTTAGAATGGGGCTCTGCCCAATCTACAATGGGCCCCACTGTATGGAAGGTTCACGTCCATTTGGTTATGGGATCCAACTAAATAATCCTGATTTTGGTAGGCCCCACGTCCACCATATAATTACTAAGGGCCCGTTTGGCCGGGCGGATTGGAAGGGATTGGATGGTATTGGAAGTTAAATCCCGGGATTGGCGGGGCGTGTCAAACAGACGGGGTGATCTGATCCCGGGATATAGCAATCCGATGGATCTTAAGACAATCCACTGACAACACGAACATTACCTTTAAATCCCATCCAATTCACCCTAATCCGTTCAAGTTTGCCTAGGACAGTGTTTGGTTTGAGGGATTGGAAGGGATGGGACTCGATATAGCAATCCCGGGATATAGCAATCCCATGGATCTTAAGACAATCCACTGACAATCATTGCCTTGAAATCCATGCCATCCACCCTAATACCATTCAATTCATTTCAATCCACCCGTCCAAACTGGCCCTAAAGCTTTAGAAAATAAAAAAGAAAAAAAATAGGTGCGAGCAATTATCACCGTCCAATCTAGAGATGAGGTGGGCATCGTTCGGCTCATTTTTTATTTGGTAGGATCAAGTGGGGCCCACCTGCTTATCACACGTGATCAGGCTCACCGACAGTGAGCTTTTGCTATTGTGGTCCAACCCAGGATCATTCCTCATTGTCGGTGTGAAGAATGAGTAGGTAGAAGAGATGATCGAAGGCAGGCGTTGTACGAGAACTTTCACATACAATATGCCTGGTGTGAACATCAGCCCAGCGGTTTGTTGAGCCAGACAATCATCGTGGCCCACCGAATAAGTGGGTCGGATTGATTTTAATACCAGGTGATTTTCGTGGTGGGGCCGACCTTTTGCACGGTTCAGATTGCCTACAAACATGACATGTTGATGGAATACAGTGCAGCTGTTGTAGGTACACCAAATCATGCATCTTTAGGTACGTTTGGTTTAAAATAATATACGTTCCGTGACCGACCAATTAATTCGTCTCCCTCGCGTCTCAATCACTGATGAAAAACGTGATGTGAGTTATTGGAGAAAGGTGGGCCATCCACGTGGCCTCTTTGATCATGTGGTCCACTTGTTTGGGTGGACCAATCAGCAAACACATGTGTGGGTTGACACGTCGCGTTTGACAAGAAGGAAATGCCAAAGCGGTTCCACACGAGGAGAGATTGAAGAAGTGAGAATGCACACGTGCATGGGTGTAAGATCCAGGCCATGTATCAGGTGGGTGCCCGGATGAAAAATCTAGGCTGATCCATTAATCAAGTGGGCCACGGGCTTCGAATTTTTGGCAGGCCACACGTGCAAGTTGAATAAGGCCGTTGGTGTGATTTGATTTCTTCATCTTTGTCTGGCCAGCTTGGCCATTGGGTAACTTGACTTGTAGGCCAGGTCATATCTACGGTGGGCCCTACCTAATGAACGGATCGGATCACGCAGATGCCTACGATGTTGGCGTATGTGCCATGATTTGCTTCCGGAATCTCATTGATGGGTCCATCAGTTAGTGCACGTTAGCCCATAAATCATGCCGAATAAAATGGACGTTGAAACCAACATAACCACTTGTCTGCATTTCAGATACATGTGGGTCACCTGATGATTAGATGGAGCTGATTTTGGGCCCGGTAACATAAGCTGTGTAGCCCACCTCATAAATAGGCCTGGCCATTTAAGAGCCGGATTTCACGGCCATATTAGAATGTCCTTGATCCAATGCAGATATCATCTGGAGCACCACTTATTAAGTGGGCCCCACAGTAGAGAATCCGTAGCTGAAGAAATACATAGAGTGGACACTCTGACCATCCGATTATAATTTTTTTGCTAGTTGATATACACCGTCATTCTTGTTGATTGATGTCTTAAATATGTAATTCAATATGCCTGTTGATGACATTTCAATGCCATCGATGGCCAACTCAATGAAATCACAAAAATTTAAATTTTCTCAGGTTGGTTGCTAGACATTTTGGGTGTCGATACCATCGAAGTCCCATTGAAGTGTCATTTGAAAAATCTGAAAAAATTATTATTTATCATTGAAATGTTTTGAGATTTAATTCGATGCAATCGAAAATTATTCGATGTCAAAGTCTCGTTGAGGTGCCATCTAATGATCATGTAGAATTGTACAAATTTGTGTATATACGGGATTTGTTTCTTATTTCGATTGTAATTCTCCTAAAGGTTATATACCAAGGTTTAATCAGAAATACGAAGTATCTTAAAGCCTTTTTAATTTGTCCCTAGGATTTCAAGGGCTTGTAAACGAGAGATTTGAGGCTTACTCAAATGAGGTAGTGTCGTTTGTTTTTCTATACGAATTTTTACAATTTAAATTTGAAGTGTCTGTGATTGGAACTGGTTATTGCATTTGGAGTACTTTGCTGGATTCATCTCCAACAATTATGTTCTCTAGTGTCCGTTAACAGGCATCTAATCAGCTCGTTTGGTCCCTCCCGATGCATCTAACCGTTGAGAAGTTGTGAAGCACATTCACGATCTTGGCAACCTTAAAAGTGGGAGCTGATAGGATGCATGGGAGTATCATGCACTCATGTCACTGCTGTACACGTGCCAAACATTGAGGTGGTCAGAATCGTTCATTCAGTGGGGTCCGATATTGAATGGTGCCATCAACCAAAATCACAGCGTTGGGAACATCCTAACCCTTCAAATCCAGTCAGGGAAAAATGCTTATTTGTGAGATGGTTGGGATGATCGATCAACTGGCCACTCTTGTTAGTGGTGGATCAATGGTGGGGCCCATGACATGCATTTGGGATCATTGCGCCACGTGCCAAATGCACAGTACGACAGAAGGAAGCATGAAATTCCGTGCCTCCAAAGGCATCTGTTATCTTCCCACTCAAAATACAATCTTCCCATCATAGGTGGGCCACACCTGTACGTTGAGTCAGGCCATTGGCCAGCCATTGATTTGGATGGACCTGATATTCTACACAAGCAACACATTCAGCCCTTGCACAAGGTGGGCCCCACAGTGAAGATCACTTCTTTCAATAAACGGGCCCATCCACTCATAGGTGGGCCCACATGTACGTTAAGTGCATATAGGCCGTCCATTGATTCCAACGCTCTAGAGAGACAAGAGCTGTCAATTTCTTCCATCTGGGCTGTCAACAGGTTGGCTGTCAATCAGAAATTATATACGTGGCATGATTTAAACCAGTCAGTTGTGGGCCCACTATAGATAGGTCACCATCCAAAATTAAGATTGATTAACCATCCTAACCTCCTATTAATGCGACTTTTTTTTTTTTTAAATTAAATGTGGACCACCGACTGATTTCTATTTTTGGCTATCCATGAATGTCCAACAATCATTGCAATTTTCGGGTTTATGGGACATCTAAATTGGGACCCACAATTTGGATGGGTTAATTTACCTGTACGATGTGTGTGTGATTCCTTATAGCTGCGTATCAACATCACATTTTATCCAAGTATCAAACTCACTCTTTCTATCACATCCTTTCTGAAACATTTCGAATGAGTGGGTCCGCCTTTCCATGATCTAGATTGTTCAGGTAATGGAGCTCACATGGAAGGTAATGCTTCAAACTACAAAAGGTCTATATGCAATGAGAAGAGATATTTACTGGTTCGATAGTTCATATTAAACTCCTGATATTGACTTAGTAGACACTTGCATTGAAAGATTAATTCAAGTTTCTGAATTAGAAAATCCATAATGCCTAGATTACATAAAGATTATGTTCTTGATGTAATGTGCTTCGACCTACTTCATGAATTTGATTATAGTGACTCATATGCGAGTATTTTTAGTTTTATAAATTGGAATATTTAAAGTTCGTATGATTTAACAAAGGATCCACGGGTATTGGTATCGGTATCCTAAAGGTTTCAGTGTTTTTAGCTGTTGATCTTTTGTTTTAACCATTAAAATATTTTCACGATATTTGATGATACTTCTAATGATTGACATCTTATAGTCCAACACTTAATTTGAATGAAATTTGGTTTGAAGATGGATGAGCATGTTCAATGGCGGGATGAAGTTACTTTAGATACATAATTAAGTAAGATTTACAAATTTTAAATGAAGTGGAGTATACTAAAATCTGTAGAGTGGTGAAGTACTATGTTAGTATCTTTCCTACTCCAATTCTTCCTTAAATAATATTTCATCCCAAAGGAAGACAAAAAGAGGAAATCAGATTGCTCAGTGAGTTACTCTATCGTACCCAGTAAACTCTGTTGGGCCCACTGTGAATTCGTGTGGTTTATCCACGCCGTCCATCCGTATTTGCAGATCATTTAAAGGGCTAAGCCCAAAATCAAAGTATATCAAAATCTCAAGTAGACCATGCCAAAGGAAATAGTGGAAGTATTGATTTCCACCGTTGAAACCTTTCTAAGGCCCCATTGATGTTTACTTGTCATCCAAACTGTTTATAAGATCACACAGAAATGGATGAAGGGAAAACACAAATATCATCTTGATCTAAAACTTCTATGGGCCCCCAAGAACTTTTCAACGGTAGACTTCAATTCACACTGTTTTAGGCGGTGTGGTCCACTTGAACTTTTTATATGATTAATTTTTGGTTTATAGCCCTAAAATTATATGATAAAATGGATGGACAGAGTTGATATAATGCAAGAATGACGATGGGCCCCACAGAGTTTACTCAATCTGCTTCCCAAAAAGAGAGATACTTGTTATATATATGTTGATGCAGATATCTAGTCATCCTAATCAGACCTTTGAGTCCTTACACAAGTAAAACAATAATGGAGACCCTGGCTTAGACAAGAGACCCTCCGATGCCAAAGTTATACGAGGAATCTGGGTCTATTTGCGTTAGGGTTTTTATGCATACACTTCTCTGTAGATTGAGACTCTATTTATAGCCATGGGGTGAGTTTCGTAGATAGAGAATTCTCTCATTTGGTAGGTGCATATCATGACTATCTTCCGATATCCTTGGTAGAGATCCCGAAATGATCCCTATGATAAAGTTGAGTGGTAGGGCTTTGAGAAGATTCTAGTAGATAGTCGAGCCCAACTAGCTAAGGCTGAGCTCTGGGTCTAAGGTTTGATGTCGTCCTGATATTGATTTTCTAGAGTTAAATGTTCGACTGAGATTGAATTGACCTGTATAGTAGGTCGTTGGTTGTAGCAACAAAAGCTCGGCGGCAGCAGAATTCTCCGCTTGTGATCGGGTCGTCGACCTATTCATGGAGGTCGTGTGACCCGGGTTACCTTCTTGAGATTGCTATTCTCTTATACTGGTCACCTTAGGTCATCCACTTTTAACCATAACAATACACACACACACACACACACACACACACACACACACACCTTTACTGCCCTATTTTGACTTATGCTTGCTTGACTTCTTCAACTAGCTTTCTAGGTGGTGCAATAACGGGTCGTGAGAGAGCAGAGCGTACCGCCGACCACAGTCACGAGTCTGTTTATAGTCGCGACTGCTGTCATAGTCAACTATACGATTTTATCCAGTTTCTATTTTATTTAGTATCCCTAATTCGGAAGTCACATTTTCCTCTCTTTGTGCAGTACCTCCCAACAAGAGAACTTGTATAGAGAAGGATTTCCCGCGGCGCAACAGTTCTTCCATACCAACTTAGCTGCCCAACGCTGCTATTGGCATAACAACCGGTACACCATAGGTTGGCCCAACCCAGCCGCTTTTCCTTGAGTGAATTGCTGCTCCAGATGCTCTGCAGAATTGCTCTAGAATTTATCGGAGACCCGTCAACTTCGTCACTTTCGTGAACCCATCGGACGGCAGCCCTTTCGGGCACCGTTTAGGGGGGCAAGGGGGCAGGTAAGCAAAGGGAATAGGTAGTTAAGAAGAGCGTTTTAGATCAATTCTTCACTGCAATCGCTTCGATCCACCCCCTCGGTGAAAAACCGTAATATACTTCGAGGAATTCCTCCCAGCGGACTTTCCTGTACTCAAAGTGAATTGTCTAAGTGCTCCATTCGCAGTTACAATTTCAATGGATCCCGCCTAAGCAAGTAGTTGATAGCCAATTGAGAGAGAAGTTGGTAGATTGATGAGAGTACGCCTAGCTAGGAGTGTGGTTGGTGCCACCTCCCCTGCCCGAATGCCTTTGCAGGATGCTTATTCGCCCACTCCTTCAAAGAGCGACGACTAACTGAGAAAGTTTGGTACCCATGTAGTCTGGACAACGGAACTCGCCAAGGTAGGTCCAAAGAACATGGACATTCTTGCCCACCATTCACGCACGCTTGTGCCCTGCCCCATTTGATCAGGACTGTCTCCTTTCTGAAAGGCTTTTCTTTTCAGGGGGTCTCGCCTTTTTCACTTGGTTGCCAAATCATGCCTCAAAAATCCACCGCTTCGATCGACGCTATCTGCTAAATGAGTCTTCACTGCCTGCCTGGCCTGTATCTTAAATCTTAAGTAAAGTGAAGTCAACATTGAGGTCTTGGCATCGATTCCCTAGTGGGGGTGGCTAACACTGAAGTGTGAAATACCAGTGGGGTGTACTATCAAGCTAACAAAAAAAAAGAAAAGAAAGTAAAGTGAAGTCAAATCAATGAAGTGAATAGCCCAACCTCTTTGTTTGAAGCTTTGCCAGGAAGCTTCTACTTGCTTGCCAATGAACAACAACGATTACTTAGGATCAGCTTGCGAATTTGTGGCACCGTAGTAGAATCATTACCAACGGCACGCTGTGCGCCTAAGTGCGAAAAGACAGTGCAAGCTTTGTTATGCCGAAACCTAAATGTAAAGTCAGCAACACTTCCAAATGCCACTTCTGAGCGAAAAAGGACGCGAGCTTAACAAAAGGGAACTCGATGATATATATATATATATATATATATATATATATATATATATATATAGAGAGAGAGAGAGAGAGAGAGAGAGAGAGAGAGAGAGAGAGAGAGAGAGAGAGAGAGAGAGAGAGAGAGAGAGAGAGAGAGTCTTTCCTTTCTCATGTGTTGTCCACTATGCCCACTATGCGTGCATCTCTTTGTTTATGACTATAACTTGTTTTAGGATTTTGTGTGTAAGCTTTCCTGTTCTCTTCCGCTGTGATAAATATTGCAGAAAACCTCCGAAGGGCTCATTTCAATGATAGTAAATGGTTGTAATTGGTAATAAATAAATGCACATGGGCAAAATGAGTAATTTCATTGATGGTAGATAGTAGTAGATGGAATTAATGTGAAATGGAAATAGTTACCTCCCTTAAGCTGCCTCTCTTTTCTATGGCCTCTAAAGTTTTGGATTAAGCTGAAAGTTAGAGGCGCAGTTCATCGATTTTGGCTAGTGACGCTGCCATCAGCCAGGTGGCTAGTGGTCGGTGTTACGTGGACCCCACCATGATGTATGTGTTTTATCCACACCATCCATCCATTTTGAAAGATAATTTTAGGACTTAGATTCCAAAAATAAGGTAGATCTGAATCTCAGGCGGACCACACCATGGGAAAGCAGTAGTGATTGAATGTCCACCATTAAAAGCCTCATAGGGTCCACGTTAATGGTTATTTGACATCTAACCTGTTGATTAAGTCATACAGACTTGGTTGAAGGGAAAAAATATATATCAGCTGATCCAAAACTTTTGTGGCCCCCAAGAAGTTTTTAATGGTGGACGTTCAATCAACACTGTGCGGTCCACTTGAGATTTGGATCAACCTCATTTTTGGGCTCATGACATAAAATGATCTGGAAGAATGGGTGGACAGCATGGATGAAACACATACATCATGGTGGGGCCCACAGAGCACCGACCTCTAGCCATTGGCTAGTGGCAGGGTCAGTAGCTAATCCGTTTCCAAAGTTAGGCCCTAAATGTTTCATGGGGTGCCACATCACATGGACTGTTCAAATTTTGTGCCCATGACATATGTGCAAAGGTGCGGGTGCTCATGTAAGAAGGTGCGCATGTCAGTATGACTCGCTCTCTATATATATAGAGAAAGAGAGAGTCCTCCCTCTTCCTTTCTCTTATATGTTGTCCACCATGTGTGCATCAATTTGTTTACTACTATAACTTATTTTAGGGTTTTGTGTGTAAGCTTTCTTGTTCTCTTAAGCTAGGTATTAGAGAAAACCTTCTACTTGGAATGGCTCATTTCAATGATGGTAAATGGTTGTAATCGGTAATAAATATATGCAATAAAATTGAATGTAATAAAATTGTGTGAATTGGAATCCTACCAAAAGGTTAAGAAATGGATCCAAATGCTAGCAATGATCAAGAATCTGACTATTGTTGGCTAATACTTTTTAAGAAGGAGAATCACAAATGCCAGCAACTGAACCTTTTAAAGAATTTATGTTTCACATTTTCATCATTTAGTTAATTATACAAATTGTTATTTACATAAATGTGTGTGTTTGTAATATAGAGTGGATAGATTTCATCATCTCTAAGATAGCATGTATTACTTTAACATTTCAGAATTAGTGACCCTGCTTTTCTGGCCCACCCAAGGCTCAAAATTTTTTCATTTTTTACCAAAGCATATATTTCAATGGGCTTATCACCGTCATTATGCCGAATGTTATATACTTATACTAATTTGGGGTATCAAAATTAATGAACTAAAGTTAATTCATGTTAATGTGAATGTATTATAGAATTATAATGCATACTAATAATAGGCATCCAAACATAAATTTTAGACTATGATATATTCCAATTACAAACATCCAAACACAAAATTTGAATTTCAATATTTTTCAAAGTTCCAAATCCTATCTATTCCATTTACCATGTAATTTGGATGAAGTGTATTCCAATTAAAAGCATTAAAACATGGGAGACTTTTTGCCATGGTCTATTAACTTTTAAGCCCTAAACCATGGGCCCACTTATTCAGAATCAAGAGGCCCAAGAATACCATGCATGCCTTTCTCTTTCAAAATCTGGATTGAATGGGCCCAGCCCAGATCAAGCCCATTAACATAACTTGGGCTGGATCTGGATTGGGCTTCGACTCAACTCCTTTAACTTATGGGATGGACCCCACTCTTGGGCTGGACCAATTTCGAACCTAGTTCAAATTTAAACCTTCAAAACGTTCGTCGCTGCTCATTGTCATTCTACTCGGACGATTCGCACGGGTTCGACGAGTCCGATTCGACTCGGACGAGTCGGATGGAACTCGTCCGAGTCTTTAAACCAGTCATTCGACCAAGTAACAAGTGGCAAAACCGTCATTCCATCCATAACGAACATAACCGCCTGATTCCGGCTCGCTATCCATTGGCTCGACTCAGAACCGCCCGGCCAATAGCCAATCAAACAGAGACACGTGTCAGCTTCTCACTAGACAGAATAGAAAGAAACCGCGCCCAAATACAAACTCATCCCAGTAACAGTTAACAGACCCTGCTTCTCTTTCCAGACCATAGCTTTTCAGAGAGAGAGAGAGAGAGAGAGAGAGATTGCTCCATGGAAGCTGTTGCAGAAGCTTCGGCCGATCTGGTGACAGAATCGCAGTCTCTGACGAAGAAACGGATTCAGGTCTCCAACGCTAAGAAACCGCTCCACTTCTATGTTTTTCTTGCCAAGGTAATAGTCTCCTCCCCAATCTCTCTCGTTCCTGTTAGAATTAGGGTTTCTGGACATAGATCGTTCATTCTAGTTCATGAAATCAGAGATGTTCTGGCCTTGATCGTTGAGAGTTTTGGTCTAATCTTACTCCTTTTCAATCTTGACTCGTCCATCAGAAGTAAATTCCAACTGTCGGATCTTTCTTTTTCCTTGAAATCATGAGGGAAGGTTTTCTTTTCTTCCTTCGATGTTTCAGTATTTCATGGTTTATTATTATTATTTTATTATTTTTTGAAGTTCTGTTTAGGTGTAATGTTCTCTTACCTATTGTTTTTTTTTTTTTTTTTTTCTCTTGTTTTTGGGGGATTCTTTTATGCAAAATCACATGAATTCTACCATTTCTTGTGTTTCAGAGGTATATGAAGCAGCATAACGAGATCGAGATTGAGCTTTCTGCATTGGGCATGGGTATGTTTTCAAGTCGATAGCAATCCTTCTCATCGTTTGTTTTTAAGAATTTCATGTTATTGAATGTTTGTAAGAGCCATTAGTATTTCTTGAATCTTTTAATTGTCTTTTGCAAACTGTTTATCTATTTGTTCTTGAGGCTATTTATGCTATCTTGGTACTTCTTCTTCTTCTTTTTAAAACCTTCTTTTTCATATCTTTCTCAAGTTCCTATACTAAGCTCCCACAGAAATTGGTGAGTGGGGATGACTGTCCATGTTCCACAGGTCCAGGCTATTTGTGGGTGGTTTCACCTCTTATTGGAAAATCTCATTGATGGGGCTATCTTAAATGCCTAATTGGTGAACCACGGATGGACAGTAGAAAAGAAATTGGCAATGTTAGCAACAAACTAGAAAATTGGATAGGTAAGATGATCCTATCCTTTCCTTCCCTGGTGAGACCACACGATGAATTGCCTGGATAACATTCATTGTGCAAAAGTCCAATTTGAGTGCAGGGCAATAGATAATGAAATTGATGCACCGTCTTAGGTTTGATATCACCTTTAAAGTTTTGAATCAATATTGCTATAATAATGAACATGCTTATGTTGTTTCTATTGAGTACAAATGATCATTGTTGAGGGTGGATATACTTGCATTTGGGCTTCTTTTATTCTTTGATTATAGATGATATGGAAACCCTTTCCTGTTTGAAAAAACAGCTGCCATGTGATTGTCCTCGTACCACAGGGGCCAGCCCACACAATGTCAACGGTTTTGGTAGATTAAGGATGGACCCACCATGGATGGAATGCCCCAAAGTCTCTCAAATGGAAGATACAATTAATCTTCGGGCTATTTTTTTTTTTTTTTCCGAAGATGGACAGTTGTCGTACTTCCTGTGTTATGCACCATTGATTGAAGTTTTTGGATATTGAAATCTGAGATATTTTGGGGCATCCCTCATCTATGGGTGCCCATCATCAATGTTTCTGACCATTGAATAACAGGCAGGTCCACGTGCAAGGACTACTGCAAATTAGTAAATATGTGTTTCTCAAGTCCCTATTGTTCCTCTTATGTTGAGTTAACTTATTGTCATCTTGACAATATGGTTGTTGGATGTTGGTATCATCAGCTCATAGCCTGAGATTGTATCCTATTAGCTTTAGGTGGTGGTCCCTACATGTAAAATGATTCATCTATCAAGTCCAGACATTCCTTTTATAACTTCTTAGAGTGAAAACTCGGTGTGACTTGTGAGTAATTATATTAGGGAATACACTGGGTTTAAATTTCTTTGAAGAAAAAGCTCTTTCATGCTTGCTGTTATGCATATGCATTGTATTCTGACCACTGATAGCTAATAAATGCAGTTTAGTTGTAATTATTTCTATTAAATCATGTACCATTTGGTGGGACAGTTCCATATTTCTAAGCCATTTATGCGCATCTTCTATTCCATGGCTGTATATATGCACATACTTTGTAGGTGGCTACTAGTTAAGTTTTTCATAATTTCTAGAGTGTGCTTGCTGTTATGCATATGCATTGTATTCTGACCACTGATAGTTGATAAATGCGGTTTAGTTGTAATTGTTTCTATTAAATCATGTACCATTTGGTGGGACAGTTCCATATTTCTAAGCCATTTATGCGCGTCTTCTATTCCATGGCTGTATATATGCACATACTTTGTAGGTGGCTACTAGTTAAGTTTTTCATAATTTCTAGAGTGGGTCAGAATGCAGGTGAATCTTATATTGAATCCTATGAACTCTGCAGCTAAAATCATTAACATAATTTTACTCTTTTAAGCAACTACTTTAAAGAGTGTGAATTTCTCCTTCTGTGCATTCTACCTAAGAAAATAACATGCATTTGTGATGCAAGTTATCTATAGGGACCATCTGCCATGATAACAATGGCTATGGTCTTGTGACCAAAATTCTTTAAGACTTTTAGGGTATGTTTCGATTGTAGGAGACCTTATTAAAACATGGATTCCACTTTTAGGGGTGTTGTTTGGATAGTAATTTGAAATCTCATATTCCTCTCCTAATGGTCACCTCGTATCTTTGCTTGAGGAGCCAACCTATTTAAAAGGTTAATGATTGCTTGGTGGAATCCAATAATTTGCTATTCAAACAACATAAAAGTTTACATGAATGGAAAACCGTTCTATTTCCATGGGTTTCCATGGTTTTCCTCATATCTAAACATGCCCTTAGCTTACATAGGTCTTGGAAGATGAACGATATCACCAACTCTAAGAAAAGGGTAAAGCAGGCACGCAATTATTAACCTAATATTAGTGTTTTAAATAGCGAATAGCGTGTAGCATAGTGTACACTCCTCTGAAGCGTGAGGCACAAGGTGCATACTATTTCGAGATTTCCAATCATGGTCGCGCTTGGTTGCATCAATTTTATGGGATTCACTAAATTAGACTGATTAGTAGTGAAATTTAACAAAATTATGATAATTGGTGCCACCAAAGACGACCTAAAGCAATGGGAAATGGCAATAATTAAGTATCAAAGTAAAGAAAGTGCATGAAAATTGATTAATATTGTTACTTATATTATTTTTACTAAAAGCATTGAAAAAACTAACTACTTTATATATATATATATATATATATATATATATATATATATATATATATATATATATATATATATATATTGAAAATACAAAAATATAATCAATTATTGAAAACATTAATTAATTTTAATGTTGGAGTAAAGAATAACTTGTAGTATGAACTACATTGCATATACCATTTGCAAATTATCATGTAGCATGGCTACATGCAACTTTAGCTATTTTCATGAGCGTATGTAGCGTTATGGATAAGCTACACTACATAGCGTAAACTACACTACACATATCGTAGCTATTTAAAACAGTCTAATATATGCTTTCAACCATTAGACATAGAAAGTGCTGGATTACAGCCTCTCTTTTTAAATAGTCTAATATATGCTTTCAACCATTAGACATAGAAAGTGCTGGATTACAGCCTCTCTTTTTTTTTTTTTTTTTCATGAACAGAGTTGGATAATTTAACAAACAGAACATCTTTAGAAGGCGTACCAACCAAGATTTTTGTAGGTCATTAATTGAATTATTAAGTGAAATGGGTAGGCACCTTGGAGTAGTGTAGCATGGCATTGTCTACTATTTTTTTTTTTTTTTTTTGGGTTAGCTTGTTAGTACACACCCATGTCAGTACACACACTCCATGTTAGCCACCCCCCACTAGGGATCGATACCATGACCTATGGCATTGTCTACTAACCACTATGTCTGTCTTAGACATGGGTACTCCATCTAAAATTGTCTTCTTTTGCTGACTAAATGCTTTAAGTGGGTAGAGGGACCTTGGAGTGGTGTAGCGTGGCATTGTCCTATGAGTACCACTAACCACCATGTCTTAGACATGGGTACTCCATCTAAAATCATCTTCTTTTGCTGACTAAATGGTTTTAAGTCATCTGGCCAGGTTTTGGGGTTCAATAGTACCGAGGTGTCCATTGTCATCATGTTGGCTAACTTGATTGTTGATTCTATTTTCAGCTATTGCTACAGCTGTTACAGTTGCTGAGATTCTGAAGAGAAGTGGGTTCGCTATTCAGAAGAGTAAGCAATCCACTCTCTTCAAAACCGTAGCATTCTCTATTGTTATGTTTATGAACTAAACAAAGCTTGCAATTTTGTCATGGAGCAGAGCTTGCGACATCTATGGTGGACAGGCAAGATGAAAACACGGGCCATCTCATTAAGAAAGCCAAGGTGTGCGACCTCACAGTGAATGCTTTCTTTTAGATTTTAGCTTTTGAAATGGTCACTATTCACATCCTTTATTCACATCAGAAGAATTTAAAAAAAATAAAATAAATCTTTTTAACCTTTGTTAGTGATCTGTTTCTACTTTTGATCATCTCACCTCCTTTTCTTTTGTTGGAAAATAATAGGATATCCCTCTTGATTAGTAAACCTTTGTCCATTTAAACTTTCATTTAATTTGTAGAAAGATCTTTTCATATGCCGATGGTTCCAGTTATAAATTGTTTCTCTATTGCAGATAGAGAGATTGCTGACGAAGACTGAAAATTTTGATCTTTGTGTTTCTCAATTGCAGATTGAGATATTACTGGCGAAGAGTGAAAATTTTGATGATCTGATGATTGCTGCTACTGCTGCTGCTGCAAAGGAAGCTTCTCAAAATAAACATGAACAATGATAAACATCTGCTTCCATCGCAGAGGATGGCCGTTGCCGCGCAAGACAGGTTAGAGAAAAGTGGATCACAAATAGAGGGAACCAGATTCATTTTGGTGGGAAAGATGATAAGGTTAGTCTATTAGCTGCTAGATTCTTTTGACTACTTTAAATCAGAATAGGCCTATCCAACGATTCAGGTTGAAGATGACGCTTATCCAACCACGGAAGATGAAGATTCTTTTCAGTTCAAATGTCCACTGTTGAAACATTACTATAGATGTTTTGGATGAAGGAAATATTTTTGTGTTTTCAGTTCATTCCAGTAGAAATGACCTTATGAAGGGCATGGATAGCATATAAACATCACAGTTGACCCAGGGAGGTTTTAATGGTAGGCATTTCCCTACCCACCTTTTCCTGTCGTGCAGCTCATTTTAGTTTTGGATCTGCCTCGTTTTGTCTCAGGTCCTAAAATGATTGATCTGGAAAAATAAAAGGACAATGTGAATTTCTCACAAACATCACAATGGCCCCACCTAGCTTGCCATAGCAAGAACTTCCTGCCAAAGGCTTTCCCAGGAAATCCCCATCCCAGGTGATGGAGTGCCTCGGCTGCGATGAGAACCAACACTGTGGGCCCACCTCAATGCATGCATATATATCCACAGTCCATTTGTTTTTCTAGGTTATTTTAATGTGTGGTCATCAGACGCCCATCAAACAGAAGATCTGGATTAAAGGGCAAAAAACCAAATATCACCTTCGTCCAAAACTTCTGTGGCCTACAAAGGTTTTTAATGGTCAATAACCACTGTTTGTGGTATGGTCCACCTAAAATTTATGGAATGATCATTACAGTGGTTGACGGGTGGATGCTCCCAGGAGTAAAGAGCCCTGTATATTGCAATGCCAAGCATAACATAAATCATAGAACCCGATAAAGATCACAGCCATGCATTTCTTTCCCATCCCCAATCAGGAAAAAGAAAGAGGAGAAAAAACAGATGCAATAGTCAGAATACGATAACAGAAAACCATGTTGAGGATTACCAGACACCTGAAAGAATCTGTTCAAGAATAACAAACATGTAGTAGTAAAAATTCCATTATACAAAGTGCTGGGGATATTTGCAAGAGATTAAAGAAGCAATTCACAGCATACATCTAAAGTGTCAGCGTGCGTGAAGTCCATGCCATTTGCTCCCAAAAGTCAGGCCAGTCCAATATCAGCTGTCCACAGGTATATAAAAGAAACTGAAAGTTAGAGAAAAGACAAACAAGAGTATATTCAACATGCATGCTTGGTCCACCTGATGAGTGAACTGGCTTGATTTTTTAGGCCAGTTCATTTCTACTTTGGCACCAACCTAGTGAGTGACCCGGATCCTGCAGATGTGAGTCCAAACTGGCACAGTGCGAATAGCTTCATCACCTCTTCTTGGACTAGAGCGTTCCAATGAAAAAACGACATAATAATGATGATGATGATGATGTATTAGAAAATGATAAAATGCACATACCATCCTCTCTCTAAGGTATCATACATACCAGCGTAGGATGCCCAAGAAAAAACCTCAAAATAAAGCCCAATTCAGCTCTCATCGATCAGCTGTAATTAGAAGAGAGTATGCAAAGTTTCCAAGGACCATGTCACCAAGAAGATTGTGTGTGCCCAACGTACTTCAGAACATATATATTATAACATATCTCAAGATAGAAATTTCATTAGTATGCAGGGGACAGCAAGCAAGGGAGGAATCATATAATGCTCATGCTAATAGGTTTTACAGGACCAATTGGGTTTTCATTTTGTACAAGTAGGGAAAGTGGGGCCCACGGCTCACTGATACAAACAGTTGATATACCGGGCCCCCTTGTGTTTGTGTATGGTTCATGGACCAAAAAATCCCCACATTAGAAGAAACCTCCACATTCAAAAGGTGGCCAACAAATAGATGATTAAGTAAGAAAATGCAGCAACATTCCCCTCAGTTTTTAAATAAAGTTTTCCTTGGATTCCAATAAAAAAGAAAAAGGAAAAGAAAGAACGAAATACAGCAATAGTTAACATTCAACCAGGAAGAGGACCGAATAGTGTACAGCTAAGATTGTCCAATCTAGGGGATTTTGGGTGCATAGATCATCCGTGGTGAGGCCCATCACCAGTGGCTTGGATAAGTGAGCACATGAGCCCTGTTTGTACAAACAGAAAATCCAAACAGCACTGTACAACCTTTTGCCCCAAGCATTGTATAACTCTTCAAAGGACTGCAAGATTTATACAGTTTATCATTGTTGAGGATTTATTTGATACGTTCTTGTTGGGACCATTTTGGATCTGTCACAACTGAAAAACCACTGACAACAGATGGGAGTCCAAAGTATCCCATCAGTGTTCAAATAGAACAGTTAAAATTAAATTTAAAAAAAAAAAAAAAGAAGCAAGAAAGGAATAGTCTGAATTCAACGACCAAATGTCCATCAGAGGACATCAGAGGACTAGAATTGTCCAATCAATCTGATCTTTTGAGATGTGCCCCATCCGAAGTGGAGCCCACCAACTGGACATTGCATCGATGGACATCTAAGCCACATCCCGCTGGTAACAGTTTTCATGTGTATGGCTGGTTATATTCTTGCAGAGCATCATTGTTTTTCCATTTACAAGAAACAGTTAAAAAATATGAAATATTAAGTAATGTGAATGATGAATCCACAATCTCACGACTGCAACCATTCAAGTGAAATTGGAAAAACAAAACCAAATCAGTACATGAAAAGAGTATGAACCTCTGAGCAAAGCATATTTTGTGGGGTCAAGAGACTTCTTATATGTAGGATGCCCATAATTCGGTGGATCAGACCATTGATCAGATGAGATTAGGATCTTCCAATCTGGAAGATTTTCAAGGGTTCAATCCATGGTAGTGCCCATCAGATCAATAGTCTGGATCAAGGACCATGGGCCTCACATTCAGGAAATCCTGCACCACTGCAAAGGATAGATTTGCTGAGGCTAAAGGCCCAATGATTCTTTAAGATTGGCCAGTCATTCTGCCATCACGTCAATTAAAATCCATAAACAAATTGAAATTATGAGATCATGGCATTATTAAAATGAAACTCGATCCAAGAGAGCAGAAAATAGACATAGACATGCCCTTTTTTTTTGGAAAGATGATAGACATGCCCTTGAATAACAGGAAAAAAAGGCAATTAGCCTTAATTTTCATTAAAGTAATTAAAACGAGGTCCTGGTATGTTACATAAACCTACATTTTCACAAGAACACTAACATACCAATTTGCCAATGAAGAGTGCACTGTTGACTCAACAGAGAAGACTTATATAGGTGCTGCACATGTTGTTCTAAAATGCCCCGTCTGGTTACAACGGCTACAATGTACTACTCGCTTTATTCGGCCACGGTCCTCTGCACGAACCCGCTTCTTTCTTGGCCGTCCTGGCGGTCGAAGAGACTTGGGTGGATTTATGACAATATCGACACCATTGCCTCCGTTTTGTGTTCCCTCAGTCAACTCCTTCCAAAGGATTTTATCTGGGACCGGATGTATAGTCTGTGAGTAGGTCTTGCGATACGTCGCAAGGGTGAAACAACTCTCAGTGAACCGATGGACATTTTGCCGGCATGAGAGGAGTGCTGCAACGGCATGTGCACAAGGCAAACCGTAGAGCTGCCACCCACGACATAGACAACAACGGTTTCGGATATCAACAATATTCGTTCCTTCATGAGAGATAACTTCAAACTCCGCTTCATTTGCGCGAAGCACCTGAAAGCTGCGTGCACATTCAAGAGCTTCCGACACTCGCCTTTCGGCAGATGGCACGAGTATCGTTGTCCACTGCATGCTCGTTTCTCGCCGTTCATTGAACCATGTCATTAGCTGGCGACGGATACACTCCATCATCTGAATTATTGGCAGTCCAGATGCCTCCAGTATCCAACTATTCAATGATTCAACTATATTCGCAGTCAGATGCCCAAACCGTGTTCCCTCAAAGTATGCTGTTGCCCAGAGACGGGGCGGAATGCGCCGGATCCAATAAGCAGCATCTCGCGAAATTTCTTCAATCTCTAGTATCTTGGCTTCGAACTCAATGACTGTCAAGGCATGGGCAGCTTCCCAGAGGAGGTTAACGAGCATCGTATTATTGAACTCTTTGCGGAAGCTATCGCTAAGATGGCGCATGCAAAACCCGTGAAATGCAGTTGGGAAATTACATTCCACTCCTTCTACAATGCCTTTCTGCCTATCAGATAATATCGTGAGCCTCGGCATGTTCTCTGTATTGACCTCGAGCAGGTTATGTAGTTCAGATAAAAACCACATCCAGTTATCGTCATTTTCCTCATCAACGACCCCAAATGCCAAAGGAAACAGAGCTCCATCTCCATCAAAACCGGTGGCAAAAAGCAAGGTCCCAAGATACTTGCTTTTGAGAAGTGTCCGATCGAGCCCAAGAAGTGGCCGGCAGGCATTCACAAAGCCAAAGATTGATGCGTGAAATGAGACAAAAAGGCGTTGGAAGCAGTTATCCACCGGGTTCCCGTAGACTGATGCAATGCTTCCCGGGTTTGTCCGTTTAATCTGGTCACAGTATTGTGGAAGAAGACGATACCCTTCTTCAAATGACCCACGAACAGTTGCCATGATCCGCTCCTTTCCCCGCCATGCTTGCTTGTATGATAAGGTGATACCATGGACCCGATGGATCTCTTCCAAAATCTCCTTTGGCTTGCAATTTGGGTTCTCGCGCAACCGTTCCTCCACGGAGCTGGCAACCCATTGGACCGATGCTTGCTGATGGCCAAGATGGGTGATCCCTCCACATGTATGTGCCTCATGGATGGTCCTGATCGTGAAGGTCGGGACACCTGGAAGCTTTGCGGCGTGTATCCGCCACGGGCATCCATCGCTTGCACACTTGGCAGTGAAACGGGTCTTGTCAGACTTCACCGTCTGTATCTCAAAGTGAAGAGCAATGGCTGCATTTCTCAATGCCCGCCTACAGCTTATGACGTCCGGAAACTCCTGCCCAACTGTTAGCTCATTGTTAGGTTGCGGCACAACTGCACGGCTCTGAAGGACAGGAGTGACGACCAGTTGGGGGTGAGCCACAGTGACTTCCTGAGAAGATTGGATGGCCAGATCCTGGTTCTGATCGACAGTCAGCTCTAGACTCTGATCAACACCCAACTCGTGATTCTCCGAAATGCTCAATTCATGGTTTTCAGCCATATCTAGCTCGTGGGACTGCCCGGCAAGACCCAATTCATGATCATGAGTGGGGTCCGAACTGCCATGGTTGTGGTTGTGATCATGGGTCTGTCCAAGAGATCTGTCACGGTCATGGGCATGTCTGATACGGAGATCATGATCACGGGTTGATCCAAGAACCAAATTGCGATTACGCCCAAGTGCTAAATCATGGTTCCCAAGAACCAAGTCGTGATTAGCCATCAACAAAACCAAACCACCAAAAATTCAAATACAGCAAAATTCTCAAACCAAATAAAAAGCCGTAAAATCGCCTCCTTCTCTACCTGTATCCAACCCAATACATCTACTGCAATCAGAAAAACCATATCTTTCCACCAGAATTGAAATTAAAAAGAAAATAAAATAAAAGAAATACCCGAACGATTCGTCTTCCGCAGCTGTCCGTCGGATTTCGCTTGAATTCTCCAACCGATACATGGAATTCAATCAATCCTGCTAAGACCAAACGAAGAATACTGCAGAACAATCAGCACCCAGAAAAGAAAAAGATGAGAAAAGGACGAAATTTACGAAAATTGAAGAAACCCAGAAACAGAATTACCGAAATTCGATCTAGAAAAATACATCAGGAAGAAATCGGCGATGAAGGCAATGATCTTGCAGAAAAACCCAAATTCTCTAGAATGGAAATCAGCCCCATTGTAGAGGAGAAATGGAAGCTCTAGAAGCTTCGATCTCTCGTCAGAATCAGATACTGGAACGGAGATTCGAAGCTGGGGGTGAGAGATCCAAAGGCTGGAAAGGGATCTGATCTGGGTTTAGGGTTCAAATCGAAAGGAGGAAAGAAGCTGGGGTTTTGCGGAGGGTTTTTGGAGGGAGAGATGGGAGAGGGATATGGAAGGGATTTCAGGAAAAGATGGGAGGGTGAATGGGAAAAACGATCGGAAGAGAGAATTGCAGGGGCAAAAGGGCAGAAGGGGGTTTCTCTCTCTCTCTCTCTCACAACGAGGAGTGGGGGATGAGATTCGGCCGAGGGAAAAAAGAGGGGTATTTACGTCATTATTTAATTATTTAATACAATTTCATCCCCATCTCATTCATATTTATTTTATTTACGAAAATAGCCTTCCTTGAGTTTGGCAGGTGGGGCCCACTTTAGAGTCATCTGGACGGTTCATGTTTTAGTTCATATATATAAGCTTGATAATTTTATCGGCCATCGTTGAATCTGGACCATTGGCTCGAGAAGTACGTGTTGCGAATTGGATGGATAAGATTTATCTGACAGCGAAAAGATCCGGACATGGGCCATGGCAATGTGGGGCCCACTCTATACTATTGCTTGTGCGAATCAGAAAAGTCGGTTTTTACAAGAGACTTGCTAAGCTCACACGCGTGCAAAAAGGAGGCATCTAATTTTTCGTTCACATGTGTGCCGTGCAAGATTAGATCTAAGCCGTCCACAATGTGGGTACACCGTTTCTCTGCTTTATCGAAAAAATCAGGCCGTTAGATCTTCAGGCAGTACTCAATTTACAATGGAAATGGACGGATGAAAGAACTTTAGACAAGTTTTTATAAGCCATCTACCTAAATCTAACTGTGTGGCCCATATGAAAAGAGGATCTACCTTATTTTAGGGTCAGGGACAATACATGTTGGGGCCCATATTATGGACGGTTTTGATCTCATGATCTTCTTCCAATCTGGCACCCATGGTGAGGTGTACATGAACTGCCTTTTACACGAGTGTATGATTAGTAAACCCTTAATAGCACTAATATATACCTCGTAATTTCCTTTATGTGCCTTTAAATAATCAGAGATGCCCCAATTCTCTCGGAGCACTGTAAGGTATGGTGCTCCTAGTTGCATCAGTTCATCTGAACCGTCCGATCTATTGATCTGAACTGTCCATTAAGTCCAAAGTACATATCATGCGTTACCATGCAAAAATATCACTGATCAGATGATCCAATCCATCTTTGTTTTGGCCTTTTTTTCTGTATCCATCCATTTTCCAACTGACGAAAGGGATAGATGTGATGAATAAACGGGTTGAACAATCCACATTAAAGGCCGTTGATCAAACGGTTAGTATTTTTCAGATCAGTTTGATATTTGTATAGTAGCCCATGAAATGTGTGTTGTACACAATGAACAGTCTAAATCAATGGATTGGATGGTCTAAGTGGCCCAATGCAACTAGAAGCACCACAGCTTATGGTGCTGTGAGAGCACCGGAGCATTTATTTTTTGAGAAAATTACCACCTTTTATCCAGCGTCTTTTATGGAAATCCAAAACTTACCTTTCCAATTCAGACCTTACACGTACGGACGAGCATTTGAGGACGAAAACTCCCTGCTTAAGCTACCTATTACTACGGTTATAATCCGTAGTGATAGGTATGCGAATCGAAAATCACTTTGAAATAGGGGCATTTTCGTCCTCAAATTCCCTGTCCGTACGTGCAAGGTTTAAGTTGGGAAGGTAAGTTTTGGATACTTCATAAAAGACGCTGGATAAAAGGTGGGGTCCATAGTGGTAATTTTCCCGTAACATTTAATTTCCATTTCTTCGTTTTGTAGGTTTCTTCTGTTAGTTAATTAATAATCTGATAATAAGCAAATCCATTCTGAGAGAACGTAGAGATGGGCCCCACCATCATTTATGGACAGTAGTTTGACCGCCATTAGTAGTTGATGGGCTCTGCTGTAACCAAATCCCACACCTAGCGATTGTGATTGTTGGATCAATGTCGAATATTGACAGGAAGGGTGTATGGCCCAGCCAATCAAAACTCCAGCACATGTGCCAGGAGGGCACGTGTGGTAAACATCCTAGCCATCCTTCAGCTGGATCTTGCCTACTAGATTCCCTCGGGAAAAAAATTCAGGCCTATCCACTCATCTGGTAGGCAATAGTGGATGAAACAAATGGTTTAGCCGTAAATTTCTTTTATACACTGTCGCCCACCAGCTAAGTGGACGGCCTAAATATTTTCCCCTTAGTATCTATAAAGTGGGATCTACCTGATAGACGGCCTTGATCTCTCACTATTATTCCAGTTTGGCGATATACTGCTATATGATGGTGGGGTTAGCAAACAAAGTGCATAATGTGCATTGGAAATGATGTGACTTCATGCAGGGTTTTTGGTTCAAATATAATGTGGTCGTGACGGGAGCCTGTATTTTTCAAAGCCTTGAACTATTTTTTTATTTTTGTTAGGATGAAAATGTCCATCAAGCACAACTGCCCCTCAACGACCTCTTATCCTTTTAGAAAGAGATGTGGGGCCACTAAAAATAAGGATTTGGCTTACCCCGGTGAAACGATATATTTATTTTAATCGGACAAGTAGCCGTAACTCATGATAGGATTTTTTTAATTTTTTTTTTGTTTGAAGTTCTCTTTAGCCCACAACTATAATAATGTTGCAAGTTAATTCTTAACTATCTCCTTCAGTATAATTTATCTCTGATAAGTTTTTCTCTTGAACTTGAACCAATGACATAAAATTAAAAACTCATTACATGTTGATGGGTTGAATGTACTTCACGACAACTTGGTAGGTATCACAAAAGATGTAGATGGGTTCAAAACATGAGGCCTTTTTGCACTAGGGCCATTTAGTCGTTTCTTTTCTTCCTTGTTTTTTTTTTTTTTTTTTTTTTTTTTTTTCCATAGAATGAGAGGATGGTGTTTTTAGTTCCCTTCTTTCTTCTTTTTTCCTCTATTCTTCCTTTTACCTCTCTTCTTATTTTACATTGGTTTCCTTTATAGCTGTTTATATATATATATATATGTGTGTGTGTGTGTGTGTGTGTGTGTGTATATTGATATTAATAGTAGGAGCTTATGAAAGAGAAAATGGTGTGGAAGAATATTATAATGCATGAATTTTGTAATGGATGAATGTAATGAATATTGGAATTGATAAATGTTGTAATAGAAGAATGTTGAGATAAAAATATGAGGTAATGGATGAATGTTGTATGGTGGATCATTGATATTTACTGTGAATCGTCCATATTCACTATGAATCGTTGATATTTTCACTATGGATCACTGATATTTAATGTAGATCATCGATATTCACTGTGGACCTATGATATTAAGAGTAAACCATTGATACTTCTTGGGGACCGCTGATATTAAGAGTGAACCGCTATATTTAATGTGGACCGTGGATCGCTGATATTCACAATGGGTCACCAATCTGACAAAAACAGGCATAACTCCCTCGTTACATGTTTGATTTGGATGATTTTTTTTATTGGAAAGTTAATTTGATAACTTTCAAATATCCTTAGAATCATCTCATTTAGACACCATTAGATTGCCCAAAAGTAGGCCCAAAGTTTGCCATTCACTATGGACTGCAGATATTCAATGTGGGTTACTGATCCTACAAAAAACAACCACAACTCTCTTGTTATATGTCTAATTTATGTAATCTTATACTCATTAGAAAGATAATTTGATAAAATTTTAAATGACTTTAGAATCATCTAATTTGGACACCATTTGAATACCCAAAAGTGGGCCCAAAATTTATCTGTGATTTATACTGAATGATGAATTTTGGACCCACTTTTGGATAATCAAATGGTATCCGAATGAGATAATTCTACATTTATTTAAAATTATCAAATTATCTTTCTAACAAGTACAAGATTACTCAAATCAGACATTTAATGAGGGAGTTATGATTGTCATTTTTGTAGATTAGTGACACACACTGAATAACTGTGGCTCACAGTGAATGATGAATTTTGGGCTAACTTTTGGACAATCATATGGTGTCTAAATAATATGATTATAAATCTATTTAGAACTTCATTAAATTACTTTTCTAACGAGCACAACATCACCTAAATCGGACATGTAATGAAGGAGTTATAGTCGTTTTCATCAGATTGGTGACCCACTGAATATCTGAGATATATGGTGAATGATGAACTTTGGGCCCACTTTTGTAAAGTCAAATGTAATCGAAATGAGATGATTCTATAGTCATTTAAAAGTGTATCAAATTACATTTTCAACGAGCATAAAATCACCCAAATCAAACATGTAACGGATGAGTTATGACCGTTTTCGTGGGATCGAAGATCCACAATAAATATTTGCGATCCATAATAAAAATATCAGTAGTCCACAGTTAATATCATGGGTCCGCTATTAATATCAGCAGTCCATAGTGATTATCAGTTGCCCATTGTTAATATCAGTGATCCACAGTAAATATCAACAGTACACTGTTAATATTAACGGTCCATAACAAATATCAGCGATCTAAGTGAATATCAGCAGTCTACTGTTCACCCATTCCAACATTTATCTATTACAAAATTTATACATTACAACATTCTTCCATTATAAAATTCATTTATTACCCCTTCACAAACTCCCACCATTTATACTCAACAAAAAAATAACTATAAAGAGAATCACTACACCCTCTTCTTTTTTACAAACTTCCACCATTAATACCCAAAAAAAAAGAAAAAAAAGGAACTATAAAGAGAATCACCACACCCTCTTCTATTTTACAAAATCCCACCATTCATACCCAACAATTACAAACTCCTACCATTAATACCCAATAAAAAATTAAAAAAAATAATTATAAAGAAAATCAAGTAAGAAAGAAATAAGGAAGAAAGAAGGACGGAATTTTTTTTTTTTTTTTTTAAAAAACATTATCTTCCCTTCAAACCCTACTATCCTCGGGCTCCACATTTTGAAGTCATCCACATCTTATATGAGGCTTATTGGGTTGTCGTGAAGTAAATCCAACCCATCCATATGTAAAAGATTTTAATTTTATGTCATTAATTTAAGTTTGTAGGCAAAACTTATCACAGATGGATTACACCGAAGGAAACCGTTTAGAATTAACACATAATATTAGTGTATTTGTAGGCCACAAAGAACTTAAAATAGAAAACAGAAAAAACTTATTGTGAGTTCATGTCCATCTAATTAAAATAAATGGATTAAATCGGCAAAGAGATGGGCCGAATCCTTTTTTAGTAGGGCCCATGTCCCTTAAAAAAATATTTCTCTTTTCGAGGCAAGAGCGTGCCGTGTGAGGGACAACTATGAAAGATGACCATTTTCATCCTTTAAAAATGAAAAGTGATTTCAGGGCTAAAAAGAAAAAAACCTTAAGTTTGGAAAGGATGGGTCCTGCCATGACTAGCTCCTCGGAGGCAGGACACATGCAGTTCACTCGGTCTTTTGGATTAGAATCTTTCGTCATGCTTAGAACTTCGTTTGGACAAAAAAAAAATGTTGTTTAGGTAACACGTTTGTGGGTGTTATCCCAACCACTGTGTAGGTGCCACCTTGATGAATTTTGTCTATATCCACATAATCTTGATGAATATTGTCTATATCCACATAATCCATATGTTTTGACAGCTTATTTTAGGATTGAATCAAAACATTAAATAGACCAAAATCTTAGGAGGACCTCATTATTAGAAATAGTGGTGATTTACTGTTAAAAACCTCTTGTGGGCTGCAAAAGTTTTGAATCACGCTGATCTTCATATTTTTCCCTTCATCCATGTCTTCTTGAGCTTATGAAGAGGTTAAATGGTAAATAAATTAACATCATAGTGGGCCCCAAGAAGATTTCAATGGGCATCACTGTCCCTATTAATTTCTATAGCATGGTCCACTTGAGATTCAGATCTTCTCTAGTTCTGGGCCAACTTCCTAAAATGAGATAAAAAGGAATGGAAAAGGTGGATATACAGTACCTTCATCAAAATGGCTCCCATGTCCCTGTCAAGGTAACACCCACAAAAGGATCTAGGTACTGTCCTACCTGTACCATTAGAGGTAGTGGGATTTGATTGGATGATAGGAAGCTTTGAGATTGAGGTGTCATTTTTTTACCATAACTTAAAAGATGTCTAATCAAATCCCATCGTTGTGCATGTAGGACCACCTATGTAGACATAGATTGAGTACTGCCCGTCCTAATATCTTGATGGCAAGATTTGATTGGATAGCATCTATTGTCGACAATGGGATCCAAACAATGCGTGCTTGGAAGTTGTTCAATAAAGTACGTATACTTGAATCAATGCATGTATCTAATAATAATATATTGTCTAATTAAATTCCACTATGTCATGCCCATAAAAACATTGGTACAAGCAAAAATAATTCATCATCCTTTGACAGAAAGATGTTTGCTAAGTCAACAGATGGGAGTACCCTTCAAGCATGTGGGCTAACATGACACGTGTGAGATATTTAAACTTTCCATCAAGTGGGACATAACATTTATAACTTTATTATCTTCATCAAGGCCTTGTCTCAGTTTATTTGGACCAACCACATGAATCTCATTCAACCCCTAAATCTCTATGCTTGGAGATATTAGCCATTAAATTACTTTTAGCCTTTATCTCATGCGAAAGTGGATTGTTAGTGCAGTTTTCTTAAAAGTTTATTAGACTAAATCCGGACCTACTGCCACAGGATACCCCAGGACTTTAGCTTTGGATCCAGAGTCATCACCCAATGATCTGAACCGTTCATGTGATGGGCCTTACTTTGGATGGAGCTAGGGTGGCCAATAAATCAAACTCTAAGAATTTTAAACTCTTTGATATTGGACTCTTTTCAATTAAATATGGAGGATCACCTTAAATGAAAATCTCAATTCTTTTAGTCATCCATCTATGATGAGAACAATTGTATAGACGGTTTAGATCATTGAAAAGAATGCCGATCCAATGGCTAAAGTCCTGACTTATGCAATAGATCAGGACGTATTCTAGCAAACCACTTGTTCTTGACCGTCTATTTATGTGCCATCCATGGTAAGGAATCACCGAACCACCACCCCATTTTGGACGAGGCCGAGGAAGGAAACGGATTGGCTACTCTCCCTGCCACTAGCCAGGTGGCTGGTGGTCGGTGCTCTGGAAGCCCCACCATGATGTATGTGTTTCATCCATGCCGTTCATCCATTTTTAAAGATCATTTTAACGGTTGATCCGAAAATTGAGATGGAGATAAATCTCAGGTGGACCACACCACAGGAAAACAACAGTGATTGTATATCCACCATTAAAATCCTCCTAAGGCCCACTGTACTGTTTATTTGACATCCAATCTGTTGATTAGGTCATACAGACCTAGATGAAGGGAAAAAACAAAGATCAGCTTGATCCAAAACTTTCATGGCCCCCAAAAAGATGTTAATGGTCAACGTTCATTAAACACTGTTTCCTGTAATGTGGTCCACTTAAGATTGGTATATACCTAATTTTTGGTCTTATAGTCTAAAATTATCTATAAAAATAGATGAACGGCATGGATGAAACACATACATCATGGTGGGGCCCACAGCGCACCGACCACTAGCCATTAGCTGGTGGCAGGGGGAGTAGCCAATCCACTCTCGCCAAGGAAATGCACGTCCTCCGGTGCAGGATCATATGATTCTTCTGATGCAAATCTAAGACTGGCGATGGATCGAACCCGATCCATTTACTAAGCAGGCCAAGAATAATGTGCCCTGATAATGTGGGTCGGGTCCGATCCACTTAAAAATCTGAAAATATCTATAATGTGGCCCACCTGAGTTTTAGATCAATCCGTTTTTTGGGTTTCGGGCCTCACATGGGATAAAACTAGTGGACGGGTTGGATGGCTCACACACATCACAGTGGGCCCCACACAGCTTAAATATAGGAGTTTCCATGCAGTTGACTGTATCTGATCATTCAAAAAATAATAAAAAATGGGTTTTGGATAAAACTGGCTAAACACATTTGGACATTTTATGGATATAAAAATCTAATTTTGGGCATGTTTGGAAAGCAAAAGTGCAATGGATTGGTCTTCCATTTGTGCCCATGGATACTTTGGTCATATTAGAAATTTTCAAAAACAAATAAAAAAGGCTAGTACTATTTGGTTTTGGGAACGGATATAACATCACGTGCCCCTCACTGATTCAAAAGGGTATTCCTACTGTAGGAATGGAAAAGGGTACTTTACTAATATTATCATATTTATCTCTACTACATGAGCCTATCAGCTCCCATGAGGGGGATATTTATTTTTAAATTTTTATTAAAAAATAAATTTAAATTTAAATTCAAACAGAGATGGCTACAGGAAGAGTCTCTATTTCAACTCATATGAATCATATGAATCATTGATAGTATATTAGGTTATTTTTAGACTATCTAAACCATTGATTATGTTCAGTGACTAATATGTCTGTAGAATTAAAACGGTGATTAAATTCTTTTGTAGTTAGGTGAATCATTGAATGTGAATGTTTGTCTTTAGCTTCGTGCAAAGGTTTTCAAGACTATGGATGAGATTGGATGGTATTAGGGTGGATCGCATGGATTTCAAGGTAATGATGGCTGCGTCAATGGATTGGTGCAAGATCTATGGGATTGCTATATCCCAGGATTGCATATCATCTCTGTTTGGCACGCCCGGCAAATCCCAGGATTAAACCTTTCAATCCATTCTAATCCATCGAACCAAACACGTCCTAGGCAAATTTGAACGGATCAAGGTAGTTTGAATGGAATTTAAAGGTAATGATGGTAATGTCAGTGGATTGTCTTAAGATCCATGGGATTGCTATATCCTGGATCACAATCCGGTGTCTGCTTGGCACCCCTGGCCAATCCTGGGATGTATCTTACAATCCCATCCAATCTGCCTGGCCAAACAGGCCCTAAATTCCATTAGATTTAGTAAGCCCACTCATCTGAACCTTTCATTTAGATGCTCCAAATGAGGATATTTTTCTGAATAGTGGGGTATTTTTGTTATTTATATTATCCCATTTTCATCTATCACAGAACAACTGAAGGGCCTTTGAGGAGTCTGCATCTTGAATTAAGGAGATACCTTCCCACACAACGTTGTATGTTAGCTTTTACATACAACGCTTTTTATTTTCTGCTGATGTGTCAATGTACTGGATCATCCAAACCATCGAAAGATGCACCATATCATGGATGTTACCTGGAGCAGAAATTGGAACAAATCCACTCTCCAATGAGCCACACACAATATGAGTCAAACCAACGGCTGTCCATTCATTTCGACGTTTTACCCATCATTCGTGAATGGGCCACTATGTTTTTTGGGCCAAAGTAATCTTTATGACACGATAGGATGTGATGAGCGAGCGACATGTCAGCAGAAAGTAAATTAATACTCTGTATGTGAACTTGATATGCAATGTTGTATCCGAACATCCCTTCTTCAATACAGGTAGTTAAAGCAGCTTGAGCCATGTAGCTCACTCATCTCATGCCATGCTACGTGATTGCAACCGTTAGATTGCGTGTCCCATGCTCTCATCCCTGCATGCTTGTATTTGGACAGGCCTGGATGAAAACGTACAGAGGATATCTGAGTCGTGCATATAGTGGTGGACCCCACCATGACTTGAAAGTACAAAATTTTGCTAAAACGTTGTCATACAATCCTGCCCACTTGCATCTTCATGGTGGGCACACCTCATATACGGCTCAGATGTCCTCCACATCTAACATGCTGGTACGTGAACTTTGTTGCATGTGAAGTTAACATGCAACTGGTTGTAACGGATTGCTGTGGGTGTGTTGACGTCACCAAATTATGTGGGGCCCACCATGATATATGTATTATATCCAAACCATCTTTCATTTGGTGAGATCATTTTAAGGCTTGACTCCAAAAATGAGACAGATCCAAATCTCAAGTGGACCACACTGAAGAAAGGAGTGTTGATTGAAGTTCTACCATTGAAACCTTTTTGGGTTCACGAAAGTTTTGGATCAATCTAATATATATTTTTGCCTTTAATCCAGATCTTGTGACCTTATGAAACAGGTCGGATGGCAAATAAACATCATGGCGGGCCCTAGGACTGTTTCAACGATGAGAACCATTGTTCCCACTACCTTTTGTAGCGTGGTTCACTTGAGCTTTGGATATGATTCATTTTTGGGCCCATGATCTAAAATAATCTCTTCAAATAGATGGACGGTGTGGATGTAATAAATACATTATGGTGGACCCACAGAACTTGCAATTAAGGGTGTCATTGGGCGGGCTCGGGCCTGCCAAATCAGAATTTTGAATACGCCGGCCCGACGTACCGACCCAACTGTCCGAAAACGGGCCGATACCAACCCCTGGCCTGGCCCATTGACAGCCCTACACGTAATCCGCTTCGTTAAATGCTGTACATGGTGGAACAGAAATGATCTAGGCACGTCCAAAAAATGCTACACAAATTTTTATGTCTATGATCGGATGTCTATACAAATTTCATGTCCACACACTTTTGGTGGGCCATCGTAAAAAATCCACACCAAATTTTCCATCGATCAATTCCCTACAAATTGGATATCTGCATCAGATGTCCAATGATCAATTTCAATAGTCTCCCACTTTGGATAAGATGGTTTGCTACACATGCAAATATATGTAAGACACGTGTATGAGATCTAAAGTGTCTATCACTTCACTCTTCGGGTGGGCCAGTATTTTTTTACTTCTTGGCTGGTGTATTGACGTCACTAAATTCTGTGGGTCCCACCATGAGACATGTGTTATATTCCAAAGATCAAGTGGACCACACTGCAAATAGCAGTTGGGGATTGAACGTCTACCATTGAAACCCTTTTGAGGTCACAGAGGTTTTGGATCAATATGACATTTTTTCCCTCTTCACTCAAGTTTGTGTGAACTTACGAACAGATTGGATGGAAAATAAATGTCATGGTGGGGCTTATGATTGTTTTAAGGGTGAGAATCATTATCCCCACAGCTATTTGTGGTGTAGTTCACTTGAACTTTGGATATGACTCATTTTTAGGATCATGCTCTAAAATGATCTAGCCAAATGGATGAACTGCATGGATATTATAAATATATAACTGAGGGCCCATGTAACTTTCATCACCTTTGAACGAAGTGGATTGGCTGATGTACCACGCACCAGTAATTCGGCTGATGTGTGTACGTGTCGTGCGAAGAGGATCGCTGACACTCCTAGCTTCTGGTTGTACGAATGGTTCAAGGGAGATCAAAGTTACATGGCCCCACAATGATGTATTTATAATATCCACACCCTTTATCCATTTGGCAAGATCATTTTATAGCATATCCCAAAAATGAGTCATATAAATAGCTTAAGTGGACCACACCACAAATACCAGTGGGGACAATGATTCTCACCATTAAAACATTCATGTTGCCCACCACATGCTGTTATTTTTCATCCAATTTGTTCATAATCATACAAACCTGGATGAAAAGGAAAAACAAATATCATATTGATCCAATAATTTTTTGACCCCAAAAGGATTTCAATAGTAGACATTCAATCTCCCACTGCTTTTTACAATGTGGTCGACCTTATCTTTGGATCTGTATTATTTTTCAGCTCAAGCCTTAAAATGAGCTCGCCAAATGAACAGACGGTTTGGATACAACACGAACCTCATGGTGGGACTCACAGAGCTTGGTGAGGACAACATATCAGCCAGTTGGTGGTGTGGTACACCAGCCAATCCGCTTCCGGTATGTGTGACCTTATGAACAGATTGGATGTAAAATAAATGCTATGGTGGGCCCTACAAATTTTTAACGGTGAGAATCATTGTCTCCCCCTGTTATTTCTGGTGTGGTCCACTTAAGGCTTGGATATGAATTATTTTTGGTCTCATGCTGTAAAATGATCTCACAAAATGGATGAATGGTGTGAATATAATAAATACATCATTTTGGAGGGCATGTAACTTTGATCTACTTTGAACCGTTCGTACAAACGGGAGCTCCGGGAGGTGCAACGCTCGTCTTCGCATGGCAGTACCCACACCAGCCATATCGCTGGTGTGCGGTACACCAGCCAATCCGCTTCCTTGTCTTCGCAAGACCCGTACACACGTCAGCTAGGTCAGTGGTGTGTGGTACACCAGCCAGTCAATCCGCTTCCAACATTTAGTCATTTTTTGTTAGAAAAATTGTACTGGATAAACTAAATTTCAACCGTTTAGTTTCACTGTGCCGAATCACATAAAATGATATGTTGTCTTTAGAGCATGATTCACCCTCTTATTAATTGTTGATGGGTTACAGGTGAATTGCTTCCAGGATAAGATAAACCTGTTTGGATCTAGCGTGCAGCAATCACGATGGGTCCAATTAGGAACAATTCAACGCAGCAGATCGTCTGGAAGAAACAAACAATGGATGTATTTTAACAGTATTTTATGAAGGAGATGCAACCTGGATAATCTGATGGAATGAGAGAGATGTGTGTTCGAGTTAATGAATTTGGACAGGAATGGTCTAGTTTATATAGGCGTTAGGGAGTGGATCGTTGCTAGGTGGCTATCAATAGTTCAGAATGTTTGAAAAACATTTCTGATCGTTGATCATTAATTTCATCCGTTTCTGATCATTGGATCGGAAGATTTGACCGTTGGATCATCATGGCCCGTCCGTTTTAGAACCGTTGTAGTTTTTAAGCCAGCCGTTTTTAGAAACGGCTGACCGTTTCGAATTAAAGATCTGATCGTTCTTAGTCGCCTATAAAACCTTGGCTCATTTTAGATCCATTGTACCTAGGCTCTTACTAGACCACTCGCACCGCGATCGCACCGTCTCACGACGGTTCGCATAAGGTCGCAAGGGAGTGACCACTCTGCGACACAATACGCACGTGAAAAGTGCAAAGTGCACCAACTAGCGCCACTATAGCCACACTGCCCATGCCCTTGCCCTCGCCCACGCCCATGCCCGAGCCCAAGCGCGCGCGCGTTCGTGCGTGTCAATTTTCCCTCCCTGTCGCTACAAAGGATTTTAATCTTTTTAACTAATTGATTTTCTACTTCAGATTTATATATCTTGAATGCAATAAATGCTTCATCTTTTGATTTTAATAGATATACATACACATATATTGAACAATCATCTATAAATGTTATGAAGTACCTCTTCCCTCCTCGAGTAATAATGCCATTTAGTTTACATATGTCAGTGTGCACTAGGTTTAATATTTGAAATGATTTTTCAATGCTTGGGAATGGTTTCTTAGTTATTTTAGACCGTATGCATACTTCACATTTATCTTTGTCATTATCATTATATGATATTAGGTCGTTCTTAGCCATGAGTTTTATAGTACTGTAGCCAATATGTGCTAGTCTATCATACAATAGCGTTACAGACTCAATCATGTAAGCAGAAGAATTCTTTTCATTCAAAGAAAATTTGATCATTCCATTACAAGCATAACCCTTACCCACAAAATTTCCGTTTTCGGATAAGATCAGCTTGCCTGACTCAAACACAACCCTTATCCCAGGTTTGCTCAAGAGATCCCCTGAGACCAAGTTCCTCCTTATGAATGAGACATGTAGTACATTAGTTAGGATTACCTTCTTTCCAAAGGTGAAGAGTAATTCCATGATTCCTTTGTCTATGACTTTCGATCGTCCTTCATTTCCCATTTAAACCTCTTGACCATTGGTGTAACGTCCCGTCCAACCAGCACAGTGTCCTAGGGCGTCCACGTAGAATTTGCCACAGGATTGTTCGTTCACAGTACTCATGGTGGGGTACCACAAGTTAATTAACTTAGATTTAGCCCATTAGAGTAGACCATTCTGATCATGATCGAACCAAGTGCAGGCCGCCAAGCCAGAGGGCCTGTTTACACTGAACAACAGCCCATGTGGGCCACCCAACAACTGAGGAGGGTAGAAAAAAATTCGAAAGTTTAGGAAATCATAGATCTCACTGGGCTTGTGGTCCATCGCGGACTGCGGACCCAATAGACACCCAGAATTGGAATCTGGCACTTGCAAATGAAACCGAGGTACTAAGCTTTCCAGTCAACGGATTTCTTCCAAATTTACGGTGAAGGTTTAATGTATTTTTTTACGCCCGTCCACCAAATCTGGGATCCGATCGTGGAACGGTGATCATTGATTTCAAATCGGACCTGTACGATCAAACCCCATATCCGATCGCTCCCAAAATTTGCATGGCCCTTAATCGGGCCATGGAGCAGGATAAGTTTCATGGCCAGGAGGCCACCAGAACCGCTCCAATCACCGA
Organism: Magnolia changhungtana; assembly: GCA_030180095.1. Lineage (NCBI taxonomy): Eukaryota > Viridiplantae > Streptophyta > Magnoliopsida > Magnoliales > Magnoliaceae > Magnolia > Magnolia changhungtana. The sequence goes on along the minus strand of JASAUF010000421.1, from coordinate 10,378,765 downwards.
AACGGGCCCCACAGGACCACTTAGGGCCTGTTTGATTTTCAGTGGCTGGGTAAATACCCGTGAAAATATATAATAATTACTTCCTCCCTGTTTACTTCTCATTTTCCGATGTTTGACGTGACGAGATGCAGTTTTGACACAAAACCCAATAATGTCACAGTATATTTGTGGGTCCCACTGTGATACATATCACTTATCTAAACCGTTAATTTATTATGCCCCATGAATTTATAGTATGAGCCAAAAAACAAGGCATATCAAAAGCTTAAGTGGACCACACAACAATGAAAAGGAAATCAAACACTTACCGTTAAAAACCTCTCAAGTCCACTGTTTCTTTTGGTGTGGGTCATTTGAAATTCAATCTAGCTCATTTTTCGGCTCATGGCTTAGAATATTGTGTTAAAAGGTCTGGACGGAATGGGTTTATCATATACATTATATTGGGGTCCATAAATTTAAAATAATTCTTTTAAACCGGTTTTCAAGGTGAAAACTGCCGTGATTTTTCAAAGGAAATTCAAACGGGCGAAATGGTAATAATTACCAATTTCACGGGTATTTATCCCGCCCTGAAAATCAAGCAGGCCCTTAAAGATCATAATCGTATGCTCAGACCCCATATCCGTTCATCCATTTGTTCCCAGATTTTATATGGCCCCTCATTGGGCCATAAGGCACCTACACACCAAGTTTGGTGGCTAGAGGGGTGTTAGAGCCGCCCCAACACCAATAAGGAGTCCTATAGGGCTATTTTGGAAAATTTGTAGAAGCCTAGGGCCAAAGGACCCAAGTCTAGGAAATTAACCCTAGCTCTCTCATATCTCCCTCATTTCTTACAACCACCAAAGAGAGAAAAAGGGAGAGCAAGAGAGAAAGGAGAGAAGAAAGAGAGGGTGGAGGAGAAGCAAGGTGGACCCTAGATTGAGGTGGGGCCCAAGGAAATCGAACCCTACAAATCCATACCTCTCCTCAAGGAGAAACTCTCCACCACTACCACAACAATCGGCCATTGGTCGTCTAGGTGAGATCCTTCACCTCTTCCTCTTAAAATTCATGTATTAAAAAGGCTTGGCTTGGATTTCTCACATGCAAGGGCTTGTTTTAGGGATTCCGGCCGATCGACCTTAAAGCCCTCTTTCCTAGGACGCTTTCCCAATCTCCAACGATCCATAGGTGCGGACTATTGTTCTTAGGTGGCCTAGCACCAATTTTAGTACGAGCTTAATGATTTTGATTGCTTGGGTGTTATATTTGAAATTCTAGAGAAACCCTAGGAACTTATATGTTTGTTGGAATGGTATGGATGTGCATACTTAGCTCTCTCATTATGTGTTCTTGCCTCTTACATGATTGTGTGTATGGATGATCCCATGCTCATACTTGTTGGTTTTTCTATATGTTGTACTTCATAATATGTATGATTCATTACCCTTGTGCACATGATTTCTTGAGATGGAGGAAGTGCTTAACTTCCTCACCAACTCACACCACACACACACACATTGTTCATGATATTATTAGCTTTACATGATAGTAGAAGTTTAGAATTTTATGTTGAGAAGCATGAGAACATGATGTTATTTATGTTAGATGATGCATTGATAGTTGACATGTTATGGATCTCCTTCACCCTCTTGGGTTGGTCAGGAACATGATGAGAGACGGTAGTCCAATCAATAGGACTACACTAGGGCTAGATCCGTGGGATTGGGCAGGCGTGTTCAGGTGGCTGTAGTTCGACTACATGGATCCTTTGTGCCCGAGGTCACTTGTCTCGCGCTCGCCTGACTCGTGTGGTCTAGCCTACTGTCTGACCAACCTTGTTTGTTAACCCTGTTTGCTCACCTATGTATGGAACCTGGAACACCTTACAACCATTGTATCTCATTGATAACTAGATTGTAACTGGTCCACAGTCTTGTGAGCCGGGTATGATGGAATGGGACATCGTGTCCGAGCTGTCGGCCTACGCTGGGGTGCCACGCCTCCCCGTAGTGACCGCGAGCGATCCCTTCTATTGGCACTCCTCATGTGCTTGAAGTCAGGGATGAGGAACACGACGGGATCACGGACCGCGGGGTCTCGGCCTCACGCGTTGGTGGGCCTTAGCCTCGCAACCAGTTTAGGGCATTGATACGTGGGGTGTATCAGATTCCCCAATCTGCTTGATGACTGGACTTAACTAATAACTCGGCTAACACGATCGCATTGCATCGCATTAGTTAGAGTGGCGACTCGGAAGTCGAGGTCGCTCTGAGGGAGTGTGAACATATGCGATCGTTAGATGGAGTTGCTCGAGGGAGCGTTGTGGCGAGGGCATGCATCATATCATCCCGCGGGCATACGCATTTAATAAGAGTTGTTAGGTATTGATGATTGCCTGCTTTTCATTAAGTTCATATTACAATTGATGCATGTTATAACTTAAGACTAATAGTACACACTGAGTTGATCACTCACTCCCACTCTGGGATGGTGTTTTAAAATACCAACCAGACCCGTTCATAGATGCAGGTGACTCAGGGCTTGATGAGCCTGGTGAGGCAAGCTTCGAGGAGGAGGACAAGCTGTCCTACTTCCAGTTGATGGACGGTCCTCCGCCAGCTTGAGATGCGGCATTGGATTGCTGAGCTGTGGGCTCACCCTTATTCTTTTTGGACATAGTATTCTTTTGTTACTTTTGTTGGGCAACGATTGTGCGACTCATTTATATTTTTGGATCTGTATATATGATTGATTTCTCTCATTTCAGTGAACTTGTGTGGTTGTGTTTCATGTTCCAAAAAATTCCAGGCTGCGCATTTAAACCTGATTAAACGTATTAATGAAAATCGGTTATAAGTGACATTCGGGAACTCGGGAGTCGAGTGTATGCACGACCCCCAATTTTCAGGGCGTTACAATTGGTTAACGTCTTCATAGGTTTTAAAGGAAGATTGATCGTTGCATACATGAACTGTGGTACCTGTATCATACCACCAACTGGGGATTTTTTCTTGAACTAAGTTCACTTCTGTGACCATTGCTACGATATCATCGTCTATTACATTAACCTCTTTCTTAGGCCTTTTGCAGTCCCTACAGACTCGGACGAAATGTCCGGTCTTACCGTAGACATAACAAGAACATTTGGGTTTGTCGTTTTTCTTATTTTGGAATTTCTTGAAGTTTCTTTGATCTTTGTTAGGTTTAAGGGAATCATTTTTCTCATAGTTATTGTTTTGAGAAGGTATTTCTATTGCATTTAGCTTGGACGAGGATGCACCATTAACGTCATCCTTCTTGTCTCGATTAAGAGATTATTCTTCAATACAAAGATGCTTTTGAATTTGTTCCAAGGTGAATTTTTCTGATTTATGGAGGAGCTTCTTCCTGTAAGCAATTTGGCGATAATAGCTCCGACTTGAAAAGATTCAGGTAGGTCTATTTTAAAGTCTTTGTCTTATTTATAATTAATTGTAATTCATGGATTTTAGCCAGCAGTGGCTTATTGTCTATTATAGTGAAGTCGAAATACCTGGCAATTAGGAATTTCTGTGTACCTTCTTCTTCAGCCTTATACTTGTATTCCAGCACTCTCTAGATTTTTTCGCTTATGTGGTTCCCGTGTATAGATCGTACAACCGATCAGAGAGAGCATTGAGAATATGGCTGCAACACAGCAGTTCGTCTGTTTGTCGCTTGATTCTTACGGCAACTTGTTCTTGAGTATCAGTATCCGTCGCTTCAGGCAAAGGCTGAAGATTCAAGTCCAGGATGTAGAAAATCTTCAAAGCAGTTAGCAGGAATTTCAGCTTGTCCTGCCACCTAGCGAAATCTGAACCGTCGAATTGTTCCAATCTGATCAGATCTTTGTTTATCAGTTTGACCGATGCAACACTTTCAATATCCATAATCACGCTTTAAGATTGTTAGAAAAATTGTGTTGGATATACCCAAAAATATAAAAAGAAACAAAATAAATTTCAATTGTCTCGTTTCACTAGGCCGAATGACGTAAAATGATACGATGTCCTTAAAGCGTGATTCACCCCCTTATCAATTGTTGATGGGTTACAAGGGAATTGCTTCCAAGATAAGATAAGCCCGTCTCGATCCGGCGTGCAGCAATCACGATAAGTCCACTTAAGAACAATTCAACGCAGCAGATCGTCTGGCAGAAACAAACGGTGGATGTATTTTAACAATATTCTATGAAAGAGATGTTATCTGGAGAATTTGATGGAATGGGAGAGATGTGTGTTCGAGTTGATAAATTTAGATAGGAATGGTCTACTTTATATAGGCATCAGGGAGTGGGCCGTTGCTACGTGGCTATCAATGGTTCAAAACATTTGAAAAACGTTTTTGACCGTTGATCATTAATTTCAGCTGTTTCAGGTCGTCGAATCGGAAGATCTGACCATTGGATCATCATGGCCCGAGCCCAAGCACGCACGCGTGAAATGCACTGGAATATGCAATCTGAGCGTCTCATTCTCCAAAGCTCCAAGTAAGAATACTTCATACACATCCACATATAAACCCGAAAACTTTTTGAATCATTTCCTACGTGGGATGAAAGCACACACCACATTTTTTCTATTTGAAATTCTCTAAAATCATTTTAGCGGCAAAATCCCGGAAATTTGAAAATATTTTTTCAAAAACCACAAATTTCAACATTTTTTATATGCTGTGGTCCAACCCATATATCACACACGTGTGACATTACGACATATGTGCCCACATGTGAATGTAGTCGTCTCCCACACGTGGAATTAGCAAGCCCCTTGAGTAACCGGTCTACAAAGGAACCATTTAGACAGATGACTTCAACCGTCCGATCCGCACCTTCGCGGTTATAAAATGAGATTTTAGCACCATCCCAATCACCATGAGTTATTGATGGTGGATCATGAATAGTAACTAAGTCCAATGTGCAGTCCAGATCAATGATTTTGACTGTCAACAACCAGACTGCAACAGTAGTGTCATTCCACACCTGGGACCACGCTTCCCATTTATAAAAGGTATTTATTTGATGCTCTGGCAGAGCACGACACTTGATACGCCGCATTAAGATATTATACATGTGACATATCATGTCACTATATCCTCCTACCAAAATTAAAAGATGTGGGACAATGCTAACCTCTGACTCGTGGATATTTGTTTGTTGAAACAGGATATTGGAATTTTTTTTTTATTTTTTATTTTTTCATTTTTAATCACTCTATAAATGTTCACCGATTTGAAAGGCAGATAATCAAATAAGTATAGTTTTAGGTTCATGATATATCTGGACTGGGACCCATAATTTGGACAGCTTAATTTCAATAAACTGTACTTCAGGTAGGCAATTTTGGAGCAACGTCAAAGTGCATGAGTATCATCCATCACCTTCTCCCAGAGTATCAAAGCTTTACTCTTCAAAAGATGTATTGTCATTTCGAGATAGTTGAGAAATGCATGTCATTTCAATTAAAGAAGGTTTGCCATGTGTTTTCACCCACCTTAAAACTTCATCCAGCTGTAAGGAAAACTTTCCAGCCCAATCACTTATCTTGAACATCATATTAATCAGATCCGGACCATTGATCTACTAGGTCTATTATCGAATGGACAATCCTCCACAAATCACACCAGTACTAGCCACCTCAAATGTGCTGTGTTAGAACAAGTCCAACCAAAGCCGACTGAATTGGCTACATGCGTTTGACATAGGAAGATATGGTGAAGTAGTAGAAAAGGGAAGTAACCATGGTACTATGATCTTGAATCATATGATCCTCCACCTATTAGGACCTTGGGCATTGTATCTATACTTGTGGGACGCATGGTTGGGTTGTCCATATATTTGATATTGTTGGTACCTCAGTGAATGAAGCAGGCATCACAAATTTCCCAGATGCAAAGATCCTAGCTGCCCAATCTTTGGCCTTTTCCACATTGAATGTGGCATTTGCATTTGTAGGCCATGGTTTGAAGGATTTGGGTCTTCTGAACTGGGAGAACACTGAGGCATAGTTCAAAAACTCAACTCTATATGTAGCCAGGTCTGGTCAACTCAAAGACTCAAAACAAGGTGGTAGACTGAGTGAAATATACTTCATTTCAACACTGAGGTCTTGGGATCGATCCCTAGTGGGGGTGGCTAACAGTGAAGTGTGAACTGACAGTGGGGTGTACTAACAAGCTAACAGAAAGAAAAAAAAAGAGAGACTCAAAACAAGTCCGACTCGATAGTATACACGCTGTTTTGAAATTTTATAGTCTTGAATAGCTGTACTAATAAAATATCCTCAATCCAACATAAATCTGTCTGCTGGTAATGCGCCTATGCTCTCTGGAAGCGGTTGCCTGATCAATGAGTCATGCCAACTTGATTGAGTTTTCGAGTCAACTGGATGAGTCTTGTCAAGTCCCACCCGAACCAGGTCTCTTTGAGCCAAGCTCATCAAAGAGACTTGGCTTGAAACCTTGTCAAGTCAACTAGGCCGAGTCGCCAAGTTTTTGAACTATGTACCCTCATTTACAATGGGACCCATCAACCAATGGTGAGGATCATCACCAAACGACCGTCCCAAAAGTACAGACGCAGGCAGAGGAAGCTGCATATCTTCTTGGGCCAATGATCATATGATTCCCCTAAGACCTTTCCATACATTCAAAAATTCAAATGGGGTATCATTCATAATGCTTAGTAAACATGACTTCCGAGAAATAACAAAGGCCAAAACCCAGTTCCGGTTTATCAGTCGGTAACTACTACTGGGTCTAGAGAAAGACCTTGGTCGAGCCTGCAGCTCAATTGGACAGTTGTCCCTCTGCCTTGAGCACATATCTGCATTTCACAACAAAATCTGTGGACGGTTTTCTCGTTCCTTTGCCAATTCACCCAGTCTGTGAACAACTTTACGAGCGACGTCATTATATGCTTTGGAAATTTCGCATTCAGGTGCCGATGCAACTATTGGCTTGCCTTCATCTGAGGTTCTTCTAATATCCACCTCCAACGGTATCTAAAAGTAAGAGAAACCATAAAAGTCAATGGAATCTAAGTCCAATTTTCTACAATTGATTAACAATTAGAGGATATATCGGGTAAGAGGAATTATATGATCTATGCATGGTACGCTTGGGTTTTCAGTTAGTACAAGTGGGGCCGATGGTTAGATACATGATTCTAAAACTCACTTACTTGACTGGAAACTCGGCTGAGTCAACTCAACTCAGCTAGATTTCAAGCCAAGCTGATGGGAAACTTGGTACCGGGCTTGACTCAGACTGGACTCAGTGTGACTCCAAGTCACTCGCCTTAAGAGGTTGGATTTTATTAAGAGTAAGGTGGGAGGGAGGATTCAAACCCCCAATGACCAACGTCAACCAAGGTAAGCAACGAACTTAACTGGTGAGATTAATATACTTAATGTTGTTGCTGTATGTTATGTTGAGCTTCTTTCAGTTGACTTTGGATAGTCATCGTGTCTCTTCTAGCAGGTAACAAATAGAAAGGTTCTACATTGAGGAAATTTCAGGGTACGGTACATCCATGGTGGGTCCCAACAGACCAATGTCCAGGACCGCTTAACCACAAGCCCCAGTCATTCAAACTGAAGAGCCGAGTATAGCGTGCTGCGCTCAATTATTAAATCCTATGAATGTGTCATTACGATCCTTGGCTAGGCAATTGGGTCCGGCTTCATGGATCAGTGATATACAGACTATGTTTCAACACTGAGATCAGGGATCGAGTGCCCGTGTGGTGTGGGTGGGTGTGGGAGGGTGGGTGTGCATTTTTTTTTTTTTTTAAAAGATACTTGGCTAGACAACCATCCATCTTGAACATAGACTGTTGCTTTCATTCCTTTGAAATGTCTATTTGATTTTGCATGTGGCCTACTTGATCAGTAGACAGATTAGGAACATTCAAGATGGAAATATGGATTTAATCAATTTTTGGGCCAGGTCAGACCTGCACACTACCAATTTTTTTCAGGCTCAGGCTTGGGCCTACTGTGCTGGTTAGTGGTTGGTTAAGGCCTTGGATCTCAAGTGTCGGGCCAGGCCTGGGCCTAGCCTTGCTTGGCCCAAACTCGGCCCATTGCCACCCCTAAGCAACAGTACTCAGTTTTTACTCTAGCGCTTGCCCTTGAAAAGAAACATTCACTAAAGATCTAAATAATTAATAAATACCTCGCCAAGGAAATCCATATCCATCTCATCAGCAGTCCTACGTGCTCCTCCACGGCCAAAAATGTATGATTCCTCGCCACAGTGGGGACATCTGAAGCAGCTCATGTTCTCTACAAGTCCCAATATCTGCCAAAGACAGCCGAATTCCAACATGATGAGCAAACAGGATTAACAGCAGCATTCCTCTCATCACGTGAATCAATTCAAAGCCAATTCTGCATGCTCAGAATTCAAGAGCTTTCATAGATGCCTTCTCGGAATCACAGTTAATTTAGAAAATATGGCAACCATAACAAAATTCAAAATCAACAATGCAAGTCTCCTTAAGCATTCATTTGAGAACTATTACATAGACAACAATAAAGTTTCCAAGAAAGCTACAAGGAAAGCAGTTGCGTGGAAAAGCAAAATCATGTCAGCCACTTTTGCCAGAATATGATTATTGTTTACTGGCATTGCTGCAGTGAGCATTGGACAAACAGATATATGGATATATGGGAAAAGTATCAGATTCCATCTCTGTACATGCAGCACAAGTGGACAGGATCTGGACTGTCCATCTGCTGGGTTGTCCTGTGGATGGAACATACCAAAAAGATCACACAGGTCAGATGATCCTAGCCGTCGATTGAGGACTTCACTAAGCAAAATGTCCAAGGGTCTCCACTCAACGAAAAAAAGAAGAAGAAAAAGACTACCAACCAATCAGCAGATTCTGGGGCATCCGCATCCAAGCTGGGGCCATCAGATCAACAGTCTGTATCACTGAATCATGGCCCGACTTGTGGGACTGATGCATTGGCACCCTATAATTCTTCATCCTTACCTAGTATTGGATCAGCATCACAGCCAAGTCCTTGAAAGCCTCTTTTAATTAATTAAGCATTTTGAAATTTTTATTTATTTTCAGCCCAAACAAGACAATATGCACAAAATCTTTGATGTATACATAAAGGCTTTTCAATTGCACAGTATCTGACTTTATATGGTGGTAAACTTGTGACATTGTACCTGGCTTGGATTTTAAAGGATGTAGATTGGCTCCTGCCGGGGGCTGCAGGAAGATTCCTGCAGCCTTGACATGGCCCAATGAAAAAAGCACCATGTGCGCCAGTCAAATGTGAGCCCCTGAGTGAACAAAAAATATTCCCCTGGCGAAATGAATCTTTTGCCCTTTTTACTGTGGGGCCCACATCTGACGGGGCACTTTTTCATTGGGCCATGTGAGGGCTGCAGGAAGCAGTTGCAAGCAGTCTGTGTCCAATCATAACCATGCTTTGTGTAGGACTTGTGAAATAGGCACTTGATCTTTTAAATGCAAGACAAATCAAAATACAGTAGAAATGGTTCTCCTACAGATCCAAGCTTATCAAATACTGTATTCAGTGAAGAAAGATGTCAAAAAGCGGTGCACAGAAAAGAACATACAGGAACTTCGACTTTACGAAACATATTAGCTCCTCTCCGAGCATCTATAAGCGCAACATCCTGAGGAGTTGAAACAATCAAAGCACCTGCCACAAGAACCAATATAATCACGGATTAAGTGACCAAAACATTTGTTGAAAAGTAGGGCAGCAATGGAATGGGTCCCAAAAACCCAAGCACAGCCAGTCAATTTATCAGGCCTGAAATTCAGCACCAAGCACAGCCCAATCTTGTATGGTGCATGGCCCATTTATTTGGTGGGCCTAAAAATCAGGCCCAGTGGGCTCAGCTGTAAATCTGGAACACGCCACAGTCCATTGGAAGCCCTATTGACAAGGAAAAAAGTTATCTTAGTCCACTGTCGCAATTCCGGAAAAATTTAAGTACCAGGCCAGATAGAAAGCCTATAAATTTTCATATTATAAAATGTAACGATTAAAAACGGACAGATTGCGGACCACAATATCAGGCTCCTAAAGCAAGTCAATGAGACAAGGTTTGATCTTATAACTTTGCTATTAAAAAAAAAAAAAAAAAAAACCAAAATTATAAGATACAAGGTCCACTCAATCTTTCACAACAAAACTTGGGTAAAAAATATAAGAAACTAAATAACAAAATTAGAGCTTTGCTAAGCACGTGTGTGCAACAAAGCTCATGTAAACTCTGCATGTGCCCGCATGGCACGATAGGTCCAATATCCAATCCATACATCAGAACAGCAACATTAAATTCATGCCGTAGCCCAAGAATCAGGTTGATCCACTGGTCAGGTGAGCTACAGTTTGCAAACTAAAGGAACGGCTCTGAAAAAGTTGGCTGAAGTTTTCTAACCCATCCACCTGGTTCCAATATTGGAGACCACATGCTGATTGGACCAGATTTTATTTTTGGGAAAACATGTACCATGTTGGACCAACCTGATGGATGGATTAGATCTCACACATATGTGCCACACTAGCACATTTGTGGTGTGTATAAAAGCTTTATTGTGCATGCTTGTGCACTTAGCAAAGCTCATAAATTATTCTAAAGTATTTTGGTAATTAATGTACCAAAATATTACACATACAGCCATGTTCCCATAACCTAAGTGATGCAGGACAATTAACCACTTGCTATAAAAGCTCGAACTGATAGAGCATGGTGAATCAATCCCTATATCTCATAACCCAGGCCCACATCTCATGGGTTAGGACCTCAGCCGAACTCCCCTCGTGGGCCCCACTTCACATGGGTTCCACTTCACACGAGCCACCCGCTTCACACGGATGGGGCCTGCCTCACACAAGCCACCCGCCTCACATGGGCTGCCCACCCATAGTATGCCCCTGCATCCCACAGGCCACCCCACTTGAGCCCGATGTGAAAATGCCTCTGCATTACTAAGATTAGGGAGTCAAGCGAGTCTGACACCTAGAACCTCCATCGCACCCAGTGCCCATTCCTGTACCTCTATAATGTAGCAAACCCCACTCATAACTTAGTAACAAAGTATAAAATCAACTATTTTAAGACCAATTTCGCAAGGGAGACTATAAGAACATCACTGCACAGAAAAGGTTATACAATTTTCAAAGTTCTCCAACCAACTAATGGATGTTTTCCTGCACTTCTTCCTGTTGTTGTTCTATCCTTGGTTCACAAGTGCACTTGTAATGGGCCTTTCAAAGAGACGTCACCTATCATCCATTGTCTCATCTACACACCAAGGTTTCTAGCTCATCAAGCTCCTCCTCAGTGTTTGCTACATGAGCATTCTACTCCAAGTTAAAAAAAGGCGTTCAATGAACATTGGGCCTTGTAAACCCAATTTTATAGCCCATCCTATCTCTCGAAATTGATATTAGAACTAGGGTTGCAACTTAGGTTTGGGCCAACCTGAACCTGACTGACCCAACCCAAGTTCGGGTCAGGTTGGATTGTCAGGGTCCTCGGGTCAAGTTAGGGTTGGGAAACTCCAATCCAATTTGAAATTGGGTTGGGTTCGGGTTGACCAAATACAGGTCGGGTTGGGAATAATCACATGTACTCGTGTCTGGTTGGTCGGGTCAGTATAGGGTTGAACCTCATGTTGGAATTTGGGTTAGGTCAGGTTGTGGGTTGGATCCTTCTGAGGTCAGGCCACCCAAGTTGCACCACTAACTAGAACCCCTCCACTAATAGTTTTGGTTTAGAGAGTTTTTACAGGGTTTGAACGGGCATGCCAATATTTATTGAATCCCTCCATTAATAGTGTTCGTTTAGACAATACTCAAAAAAAAAAAAAAAAAAAAGTTTAAGAGAGTTTTTTACTGGATTGGAATGGGCGTGAAAATATTTATTAACTTAAATGGTGTAAAATTACACCAGATGCCACATAAGAGGACCAGAAGATCCATTTTATTTTTTTATGTAATAGCTTGTTTCAATACCTGATAATTGCAAACCTTGTGAAATGGACAACTGAGCGTCGCCTGTGCCTGGAGGCATATCCACAACAAGTATATCGAGCTTTCCCCAAGCAACACCCCGAGTCAACTTTTCAAGAGCACTCATTACCTGCAAGGATAGAAATCAAATTCTATATGAGAACTAATTGGATATGTGTGAAGAAGTCTTCCCCTTGAGAAGAATACATTTAGATTTGAATTGTATCACGAATTCTGTGAACCTATATTCTGATAAGAGGTTGAAAATAAACAACAATGATACCTAGAAAATTGACACTCAAACATTGCAAATTCCATCAGTGACAGCTTGTAATTTGAGAATCACATCACAATCCCTTGCAATAGGATTTAAGGAATAGGCCATGATCTAATCTGAAGAAGTGACATGAGGAAGTGAAACAATGACAGTTAGATATACTCCAAATAAAATGCAATCCATCATTCCTTCTTCAGTGCTCTCCGTGTGCCCGACTAAACGATGGGGTTGGAAGCAATCTAAACCATAGTCCTAAAACTCACTGACTTGAATTGAAAGACGGCCGAGTCAACTCGACTCTGTAAGATTTTGACAGGAAACTAAGTATTGGGCATGACTCGACCTTGGTTCATCGAGTCGACTCGATGACGATCAACTGGATGCAACTCATTGTGACTCGAACCGTGTCACTCAGTTTATGATGGGAGGGATTTTATTATAATAAAAAAAGATGTTGGCAGCGAGATTATAATCAACCCCACCTGACTCAAGATTGAACAAGCTGATTCATGTCTCCTAGTCTAATAAACATGATCTAGGATAACAAAGAGAGAGTTACTTCACATCTATAACAAGTGGACATAAATAATAGCCTATCAAAGGACTAATATCCAAGCTAATGTAAACCTGCCTAAAACTACAAGGATATAAACAGGAAGAGACAACACGAAAAAGAATATACAGAATTTAAAAAAGTAGTAGAACATTATAGATGCATTGGGTCAATATTTCTAGAGTATGTATGACCTCATAATCATGTGCAATAACTGAAGAACATAATAGATGCATCATGTCGCTATGTTCGCTATGTGTGAATGCATATGAATTTTGATAGCATAATCCTGCATAATGAAAGTGTTGTCCATCCATTTTCACAAACATGAAACTAGTATTAGTTATTTGAAAAACTAGCATCCATTAGCCTACTATTATTTCCATACATCAAAAAGAAATTGTTCTAAATTCACGCCTACATGACAATACCAGCCAATTAATAATAGTAATAATAATAGATACGAATAAAATGAACATGAGAATTATGCAACAAAGGCATGACTTTAAGAAAAGAAAAACACCTCGTCATCATCTAAGCCTTATTCCAGCACCTATAAGAGTAAAAAGAGGGGGGAAAAAAATGCCAAACACAAACCATAGGACCTCTCCATACGATTGGAGCATCATTGTCTACAAGAAATCCAATCGACATACACCGCACTCCATGGTTTTCAAATGGGATCATCTTCAAATCTGCAAAGACAAGTTACGAGACAATTACACCCTGCCAAAATATGAAAACCATATATGGAACAAGGTGCATAAATTCAATCATTTTTCTTCTCGAGTTTCATATCAGTGCAAACAATACATGAAGCACAATATAGTATCAACATAGAGGAATTCTGTGATACTAGACCTGAGAATATGAGTAGTTTCTTGGGTCTGGAGCTTTTACAAGCAAGGCTCGGTGATCCAGGCAGTTGATCTACAGGCCCCATCTACGATGTTTCATACTTCGAAATCTACCTGGTGGGGAAATCCCAAGGCTTACAATCAGTGGCCTAGAAATAATTGATTAAGGACAAAATTAAAACCAAAGTCCATATTTAACAGATGAAAAGGGGCAAGAGAATGGCAGTGTAGGATCCTCCAAATGGGAGATTATTGGTACATGGTCCATCCACCATGGGCCCATCAAATCAACAGCATGATCACTGAACCATCGGCCCCAGTTGCATCAATAAGAACCCAAGGATACTATTCATATTTTCAGGTCAAGGATCACACAACTCCTCTACTGACATATGGATCACTAGAAATTGATATATAGAGAAGCTTGTCTGCTAGTGACTAGTAATTGTGTAAAATAGCAAAAGAAACTCATCCAATGGTGATTGGTCAATTAAATTCAAACTGATCAATATTGATAAGCACACATCCAACACAACATTGACTTTTAGAGAAAAATAAAGGACGGACTCAATCAACTTAAAGTGTTCACTAAAACTCAAGTTAAGTAAAAGTCTATGTATTATTGCAAAATAACCAACATGATACACAGCAAACTCACATTAATGTATTCAGACACGACAAAAAGACAAATTGACTTTATCTTGGTTCGATGCTTCTTACTGCTTCAAGCAATTATGTTGGAAGCAGAAAGAAAGAAGGAAGAAAGAAGAAGCATGCGTACTTATTACACACTCAACTCACTGCTAGGATATTTGATTTACATTCTCTGCTGGGTGCAATTCACGGTCTTCTAAGTGATGAAATAACAAAATTACTTCTTCAAAGCATAGAAGCACCATAAAAATATCTTTCAACTCATCTATCTTGTAGAGAAGCATAGAACCTCGTCAAACCATGGATTGAAATATCCGTTTTGTATCGGCCAGTTCAGCATAATGGCATATTGTATCTGTATCGGCTCAATATGATATGTGATACTGGCTATAACAGCCCCAGTTACAAAAAAAAAAAAAAAAAGGCACAGTATCAGCCGTATCAGCCAATACGGGCTGATGCAGCCACAACAGCCATTTTTTTCCCCTCATCTTCTTTCATTTAGGCTTAGAAATTCGTTTTTACAAGATCTAGGCCTATTTTGGAGATCATAACAAAAGATTTGAGTGAGATTGACGAATCAAAGTGAAATGGACCATTATAGGGAAAATCGGAAGAAAAAAGAAAAGAAAAGTGTAGACCATTTTCTTTCTTTCTTTCTTTCTTTTCCGTGCATGCGTGCGTGTGTGTTCTTTGTATTTCAATATAATGGACCTCAATTCACCAAATCAAGTTTGATTTGTGTTCAATGGCCTGTTTGGTTGACTTTCAACAGGCAAAGCCAACAGACAACATTCTTATCAAAGAAAGCTCGGAGACACCATTATATACATGTCCAAAATATATATAAAGAAAAGAATAGATTCTTGAATATCTCTTTTTTCCCCTTTTCTTTCTTTAATATTTTTTCCTTCAATCTTGGCTTTAAAAAAATTTGGTCCAATACAGGCCAATATGTTCCAATACGGGCTGATACCAATATGCAAAGCCTATGGTATTGTTTTTTGGCTGAGCTGATATGCCCCCTTATATTCAGAACCATGTGTCCAACAAAGATTCCAGATCTAGGAAATCAACAAGACCAACTAAATTGCATAAAATGAAGTTTCAGAAAAACTCCTCAATCACATAGTTGCCAATCAAACACACAAAACAGAGCAGATCTGATGTACCCAAAGAAGAGGAGCCTCCAGAAGATAACCACTCAATGTCAAAAAACGGGACTTGTAAAATAGAATAGAAACTCAAATCCTTGCAAGAGTTTATAGAAAGCCTGATATCCTGAAAAGTGAGTTGCGATTATCAGGAAATTATGCGATTGTAATGGACGGAAGAAAGGCAATCCATGATACACTTGAGTCAGAGTGGCTTCCCATAATAAGCAGGGAATGGTGATCAGACCTATGTAATATTGACAACATCTTGAATGTCCCATGGCAACAAAAGAGGATTTCAAACATGGAAATCACCACCTGTCTCCCTTCTACCAACGTGAGGTATGACCAAAGTCAGTTCAATGATAAGAAAAGGATACGAATAAAATGCCCCAACAGCACAACTTTTTTTTATAGAGAGAGAACAGAAACTTTATTCGAAAGGCAAAACAGTCAGCAAAAATACAAGGAAAACTACAAACAAGAAAGGCAGAAAAAGGACTACACACTGCAATGTAAGGCAGAAAAAAGACTATACACAGCTATGTACTTCTCCCTACAGATTATTTCTTAAAATATTTACAATTACACTTTTTCCCAACACTCTGTAGCTAAAAGGCTGCCCTCCATTGCAAGGAAAATCGTAGCCCATTCGAGAACCAAGTATTTCGCCTTAGCAAAGACTCCCTCAGCAGAACCCAACTTGTTGAAACATCTAGAATTCATCTCTTGCCAGATCACCCATAGTCCCGCAAGCAATGATAGTCTCCACACTTTCTTCCCAGCTTTGCCCACTCCTTGCCATGTTCAGAAGAAATCAAATATAGACTTTGGCATCACCCATGAAACCCCAAATAATAAGAAGATTCTATCCCAAATTCCCTTCACAATGGGACAACGCATAAATAAATGATCAACCGACTCACTAGCATAAATTAATGATCAACCGACTCACTATCCGTCCAACAAAGGGGCCACGAATTGACTAGTATTAATCCTTGCTTGCAGAGATTATCAATGGTAAGGATCTTATTCCACCCCACCAACCAAGCAAAGGCCGCAACTTTTCTTGGAGCAGCACATGACCATAGGCAGGAATGCGCCAGGTCTTCAGCCACTTGGGACCCCATCATCATGTTATAAAAAAGATCTCACTGTGAAAGAGCCAGATTTATCCAAAACCCAAGTCATCACATCCTGTTCTATACTTAATGTTACACCTGATAGTTTGTATAATAAAGCCAATAGTTTGGTCTCCTCTTCCAACTTCAGATGTCTTCTGCAAGGTGGTGTCCACACCCCTGACGGACCTAGCCAGGAGACACATTATGCAACCGAAATATCCGGTGCCGCAAAAACTGAAGCTAATCTCTAGAACACTTCCTTCAGCGAACGAGTTCCCAACCACGTATCTTCCCAAAACTTTGTGTTCCCCGTTTCCTACTGAAAAATTGGCACCAGCCTCAAAGCTTTTTACTCCCTTCACGATCGCCTTCCAAAGTCCTGTGGTCCTATACAAGGAAGATTCTAGAGGCCGCCACCTTGATTTATGTGTACCCATACTTTTTTTTATAATAATTTCCTTCATAGAATGTCGTTTTCGGTTCCAAACCTCCATAGCCATTTGCCTAGCAGTGCCTTATGCATTGGGGCCAATTTTCTAATTCTTGCTTTGCTTCTTTCGGTCGGCAGACATCATCCCAATTCATGAGGCGAAATTTCCTTTTGTCGCCTGCTCCTTCCCAAAGAAAGTCTCTTCTAAGTTTTCTCCAATTTCTTCAACACGCCTGGTGGACATTTAAACAGGGAGAAAAAATAGAGCGGAAGGTTTGCAAGAGCAGCATTAATCAATAGCAGTCTAGCACCAAACGATAAGTGGTGTCACCTCCAGGATGACAGTTTTCTCTCAAACCTTTCAATTACCCGATCCCACAGATATTTGGGGGGCTTACCAATGCATAGGGGAAGCCCAAGATAAGTGTACAAGAAGGACCCGGCTCAACACCCAAAGATTATTGTCATCTTTCTTCGTTCTTCCTTCAATATACCAACACCTGACATTTCACACTTTAGTGGATTTACCTTTAGGCCCGATGCCGCTTCAAAACAACAGATAATCTTCCTCAGGTTACCGACATAGGTTTCATTAGCATCACACATCAAAAGTGAACCGTCTACAAATTGGAGATGCGAAACTTGAAGATTACTCTTGTCCACTTTAAAGCCGCTAATAACTTAGTGACACACCATTCTCCATCATTCTACTTAATCCCTCCACAACAATAACAGAGAAAAGCGGTGATAGAGGATCACCTTGTCTTAACGCTCTCGTTGACTTGAAGAATCCTTTAGGGATCCATTTATTAGTACCAAGAATTTGGCCGAAAATACATACACGGACATCCACTATCGCTATTTCTCCTTGAATCCAAGTCTCTAGAGCATGTAATCCAAAAATTCCTATTCGACATGATCATGCAGCTTTTCCAAATCTAATTTGCATGCAATGCCTCCACGACCTTCCTTAAGCCTCAAATCCAAGCATTTATGAGCTATCAAGGCACTATCCAATATTTGCCTCCCTTCCACAAGCGCACCTTGGAATTTCGAAATATAACCTTCCCAAGTACAGTTGTAAGTCTTGATGTTAAAACCTTGGCTAGAATCTTGTACGGGGTTCCAATCAAACTAATCGGTCTAAAGTCCTTCAAACTTTCTGCTTCTTTCTTTGAGATCAATGCTATGAAAGAGGCGCCAAATCCCATCGCCAACTTACCATTCTCGAAAAAAACATAAATGAATGCCACCACT
This sequence comes from Magnolia changhungtana, assembly GCA_030180095.1. Lineage (NCBI taxonomy): Eukaryota > Viridiplantae > Streptophyta > Magnoliopsida > Magnoliales > Magnoliaceae > Magnolia > Magnolia changhungtana. Next base: position 10,360,439 of record JASAUF010000421.1, on the reverse strand, counting down.
TCCGGTTTTGCCGAGTTCCAGTCCGGTCCTAGCGCCTTATCTCTACCCAACTCGTCCACAGCCCCCTTAGTCTCCTCCTCTGATATGTCACACTCAAGATATAATGCAACATCAGGTTTGATAAATTGTAAAGACAAGTTATCAAGCTTGGATTGAAGTACCCCTTCTCCAATCAACAAATTCTTATAATAAGACACAATGGCCCCAACCACCATGGTTTTCTTTTCCACTTTCACACCACTTGTTTCCATGCTATGAATTTTGTTCACCCTTGCCCTCGCGCTAGCTATTTCGTGGAAGAATTTCGTGTTATTGTCTCCTTTCAACATGTGGCCCGCAAACGCTACCTCCACTTTATCTCGTCTTCCCTCAATCAACTTTTGTATTTAATTGTTAGCGTTTCTGGCACAACTAGCTGATGGGAAGGATCTGCCCAAAGCGTAGGCACCTTCAATCTAAGCAAGAGAACCACACAAAGTAAAAAAGAAGCAAGCTAAAAATTTTCATTCAATTCAAAGGTGCCTTCATACTACTCATCAGGCCCTTATATAAGCTCTGAAACATACATAAAAGGAAAACTCATAATGTTATTGACAACCAATGACTTGTTACAAATGTGGAAAATAAATAAAAAGGATTTGACTAGTGGATTCTTCATAGCTAGCTGATTGATTTCACTAGCTAACTACCTAAATAGGTTAGCTATCTAAATAGGAGGCCCTAACCTATCTAAATAGGAGGCTCGGGCCTCCTTATTGATGGGCCAACTATTGGGCTTGGGTTTAATGGGCCTGGGCCTAACCTATGGATCGTGGCCCCAGATCAGCCTACATCAGTCCTCTCCCGCTTGAAAGAACTCGACTCCGGCGAGTTAATGGCTTGATATTACCGATAGAGGTCGGGATTCAGACGTTGGAAGTCCGCTGCTGTGATCCATGTAGCATAGGAGAGAATCCTTGCCAACAGACAAGAAACTTTTGGTAACCACCTTGGTGCGTGGAGACGAGATGGTTATCAAGAACATCAACAATCATGTCTGTAGGTAGTAAAATGGTCGAAAGTATGATGGCTTGTTCTTCGATACAATCGGCAGTATGGTACCCATGATAGATGGAAAGATCTTCCACATTGAAAGTAGGATTGATAAGTAAATCTGGTGGGAGATCTAAAACGTAAGTATTGGCACTAATCTTCTTCATGATTTTCAACAATCCCACATTGCAAGGATGGACCTTCTTTAAGGTACCGGGGGGCAACTGTTTAGGACGAATACAGGACATCACTTTCATTAATTTCCTCAAATTCAACAAAGCGACATCTTGTGTTTGCATGTTGCTTATAATTTACATTGCTTGCAACGGTATTGCATCAAACTTCGTCATGCACCTACTGCATATGGCGAATGAAGTCATGAACTTTTGCACTTGGTCTCGAATCTGCAGGTAGAGAAACCAAATCGAATATGGGCTACCTTCTACAAATTCAACAAAGTGATGTCTTGTGTCTGCATGTTGCTTATAACTTCCATTACTTGCAGCAACATTGCATCGAACTTCGTCATGCACTTGCTGCATATGGCGGATGCAATCATCAATTTCTGCACTTGATCTCGACTCCACAGGTAGAGGAACCAAATCAACTAGAAGATGCAGTCATATACCAGTTACTGCTTTAAAAGGTAACATCCCTGTGGGCCTGTTGACTGAGTTATTATAAGCAAATTCAACCATGGGTATTACTAGGTCCAACGTAGCTATATGATCGTGGACAAGACACTGTAATAACTTGTTCAAGCTACAATTGACCACTTCCGTTTGACCATCGGTTTGTGGGTGGTACGCACTAGAGAACTGGAGCTTGGTTTTCGTTGCTGCCCAAAGAGTTCTCCAAACACAACTTGTGAACTTGGTATTAGGATCAGACACAATTGTCTTCGAACACCCATGAAGACGAAAAATCTCCAGAAAGAATAATTGAGCAATCTTGAGAGCGTTTGATGTATTCGAGCATGGTAAGAAATGAGTCATCCTTAAAAATTGATCAACCACTACAAATACTGAATCAACTTTCCGAGCAGTTTTTGGCAAACCGAGGACAAAGTCCATGCTGAGGTCTTCCCATGAAGCATGTGGGATCGACAATGGTTGATATAATCCACTGTTTTTCTTTTGGTCCCTAGCAAGCTGGCAAACCTTGTATAATTGGTAAATTTTAGCAACATCTGATTTTATACGAGGCGAAAAGTATCTATCTCCAACGAGAGCTAGGGTCTTATCACGACCCAAGCGTCCACTACACCCAACATACTCACGGATGGATGTATTGGGTAGGCAAAGTTGTTTTCCTCGGAACAAGTAGCCATTATGAATGTTGAAATGTGGGTCTCGTGTTGAGGGTCAAATATTGCATATCTGACCCCAGTAATTACCTGATTTTACGAATATGATACTATTTAACGGCCTGGTTTAATCATGTTTAGGTTGCAAGGTGAAGTTAAGAGTCAGAACCGAAAAGGATGCTAAAAGCATGGATTTAACACTCAGGAATCACCAAGACAGTGGACGGGACTCCAGGGGAACGAGATTGAAGAATTTACATGCCAGAGATCCAAGAAAATCGAGAAACTGAAGCTCAAATAGCCTAAAAGACGTCCAGAATGCAAGATCACAGGGTTCTCACCACGTTCAGCTCAAAACTTCATAAATGGCCTGAATATCATAAGTTAACCGTACACGTCAAAATTCGGCCATTAGATCCCTCTGGAAGTGGCCCAACGGACAGATCAGCCCCCATATCAGCAATATGGGGCCCGCCTAATATTTGGAAATGCTTCAATTTTGGTCTCAACGTGATAAATGAGGTGCCAAAGCAGATGGACGGAGTGGATTCCTCATGTACACCACGATGGACCCCACCTGTGCGGCTGTGAGTGCACAGTGCGGTGCACTCCTGCACCGCACCGGTGCAGCCCAGGTCGGTCAACGCCCGCTAACCGACACTCTTTCGAGAATGCGCAAAGACGCACAGGGTCTTGCAAACCGACGCCGGTTCTGCGTAGTGGGGCCCACTCGTCGATTGAAGCAACAATTAGAGCCGTCCACCATGTCCGGGAGGGGGGACCGACCACGACCATGGTGAGAATCTGCACCCATGCACGCGATTACAAGAAGGCCACGTTCAAACGCAAGATGGACGGCGGAGTAGATAATCTCATGGGCCACATTAAATTCAATAAAAAAACGATCATATCCAAATGGTTTTTCGAGTAGATCTCAATGGACGATGCGGATTTTCCACCTAACATCGATCGTGAGCTCCACCAAACATGACAGCGACTTGCGGCGACCCTGTTTCGCAATCAGACGCCGGTTTCGTGCAGTGGGGCCCACCCCTCACCCATCAGCTTGATCGGGATCGTCCAGTAGAAGTCCAAGGACCCTATCACCCCAGCCTAGGTGGAGAATTTTAAGAAACCATGGAGATAGAATTTTAATCATCCAAACGGAAGAAGGACGGTAGCTTTACAAGTTCTGTGGGCCGCAGCATGGAACGTCCAGGAGTACCCTATTATAACTAAAATTTCGAGGAGAAGCTAGTGAACGGAGTGGATCGCCTGTACAAACTCAAGAATGGGCCCCACCGGGAAATCAGCGTAAGAGTTACTGCAATTTGGATTTCGATTGCGTAAAGAGTTTACGCACTTCATATGCACCGACTCCTGTTGTGTGTAAAACGTCCCACCACCCATCTTTGCCTATAAAAGAAAGAAGGAAAAGAATGAGCAAGGGCAGGGGTGGACAAGAGAGCAAGATAAAGAGTTTGTTTTTTGTTTTTTTGTGTTTTCCTATTTTTGTTTTAGTTTTTTTAGTTCTTTTCCTTTAAGAGATTAGCCTAATTATGTCTATAAGTGGCTAAACCTCTTAGCTAGGGCTAAGAGGTGAAGCTTATAGCATGACTAGGATGTTAGTTTTGTTTTGATTCATATCTGGTAGAACCTTATGGATTCTAGTTTGATTATTAAGGAATGTTTTTAGTTTTAATGGTTTGTTGTGACTCAAATTACAATAGATCTACAATGCTTGAGATATTCTCTTTTCAGGTATTGAGATTGTGAACTTAGGAACCCTGTTGTTCACCATTGTCTCATGGGCATAGTTGGGTGACGGAACCTTTCCTAACTTTCACAATTCTCTCATGATTGGCTGTGAGATTGGTAAATTGCTGTTGTTTACCATAGTTTCCTAGGCATGGTTAGGTGACAGAATTATTTCCAAATTTTCACCACTCTTATCTATTGATGATTAGATCCATGACAAGTTCAGAGATCTGACAACTCTCTTCTTACCAACTGGATAGGATAGGACTCTGATTCCAGTTGTGTCATCAAATCATTGCTACGTAACTTCCCAATTGCTACAAGTGGATCCTTGGCACCCTAGTTTTCCACCTTTAAATTTACAAGTTTTAGATTAATATTCACTATTATTCCCTCATACTCACTTGATTTAGATTTCATCTTAGTCTAGTTCTTGTTCTGGTTACTTTCAGATTACATACAGGTTTCAGTCCACGAGGATTCGACCTCGGTCTCACCGAGTTTATTACTACATCACAACCCTATACTTGGGGAGTGAACAAGTTTTTGGTGCCGTTGCCGGGGACTGACGGTTACGTTTTTCTAAAATTGACTAGTTTTAGGATTAGTTTAAGATTAGGATTTTTCTAATTTTAGGTTAGAACTTTTTCTGTTTGATTTCTAGAAACTAACCTATTTTCCTGTTTTGTAGGATCCTGACATAAACTTCTAATTTGATAATCCCTTTCTAATTTCTCTACCTTTTCTATTTTTAGAATTAGGGTTTTAGTTTTAGAATTTTTCTAATTCTAGGCTTTCGTTTTTTAGAAATTTTCTATTTTTTTAAGATTTAGATTCTTCCTTTAAGTAACTTTCTAGTTTTAGAAAATTTTCCCTTTTAAGAAACTAACATTACTTTCTAATTTTAGGTTTAGGTTTTCTATTTTAAAAACTTTCGAATTCTAGAATTCTTTTAATTTTAGAAACTAACTTTCTATTTTTATTTTTAGAAACTTTCTGACTTTAGGATTTCTATTTTTAGAAACTAATTTATTTTGTTTTCTTTTGCAGGATTCTAACATAGGAACTTCTAACCTGGCAACTTCTTTCTAATTCTTTCTCTTTCTATTTCTAGATCTCTTATTGTTATAGGATTTTTTCTTTTATTATAGGATTAGACTCAGAATTAGGGTTCACCATGGAAGCTTGGGTACGTGTCTATGCTGAGATGGATAAGCAATTTTGGAGAATGCCTGAGGGTTTTGGAATTCAATGTATACCTCAAGATTTTTCTCCATTGAGAACCGACTAGAACGTTATGTTCCATCGGTTAATAGGTCCGTATACGATCATAATTATGGAAATGAAGATTATTATCAACCATCATATTCTCCCATATATGATCAATATGACTATAACCAGTGGAAACATCAAAACTGAGAAGATGAATCAACAACAAGTTATAATGATTATTCTCTTGGATACCCTACCATTGAGATCCAACCAGAAACAATCCAAGAGGATTCATTTCAGCGTAACATGGCCTGTCTCGCGGAAACTATAAAAACTTTAGAAGCACTTACTTCAAGTGATAATTCTCTTAGGTCCTCTACCTTTAAAATTCAACCAGAAACAATCCAAGAGAATTCTCAAAATTCCTTCCAAACTCTAGAGCTCAGCCAACAAAATATACTCCAAAGACTACAAGAACTTATAAAAGATATTCAACAAGGGAGTTCACATAATGCGATTATGGAGAACTCTAGAATTTGAAATGAGGAGTTGGATTCCATTAATGAGCATACGGTTCAATTTCTCGATGAGTCGATCTCGATGACTGTTTAAAAGAATGGTGAAAAGACATGGGTGTCTTTCAAATATAATGATGATGACATACTTCACTCACAGGACACTAGATTTCAATGATGAGGAAGATGTTGGTTTATGTGAACCTTAACCCAATCTGGGAATAGAATATGAGGAAAGTGAGCCCATCCCAAATTTGCACTGCCCTGAACTAGAATATGATGAGTATTGGGATGACGATCATGAATGTGCAGCCCCAGTTCCCCTGGAATTAATCTCAAGTTTGGTCCAGGTCAATGATCAAGAAGTACACGAAGGGAGCGATCATAATGAATTACTCCACTCACCTGACATATCTGATTTAAAAGTCGATGAACTGCTTACAACCGACCCTTCTATCTCTTGTGAGACATGTTTGAACGATTCCCCTGAATTGAATGATGATATGATTCAGGAGATGGACGAGTTACTTGATACGACTCTGGAATTTGAAACCAACCAGTTGAGGCCACCATATGAACTGTTGAATTTTGACGATTCAATGCCTCTTCTGAGTAGTATCAATGAACAGAGTCCGCATATCAATGCTTCGTCTATTGACCCTCAATCTGTCTGTACAGGACTGGAGCAAGAGAGCGTACCTCCATCCACTTTCAAGGATGATGGATTCCTTGGGCAGATCATCACGAGCTCCAATGTGAAAAATAAGTCACGCTCAGTTGAACTTCCCAACTCTTTGGATGATTGCTTGGTGCACTTTGCAGATTCAAATGATCCCATGTCAAAAGACAAAGTGGATGCCTAGCAAGACAACATCTCGATAGTCATCACTGACCGAGAGAACCCTTATTCTGAAGCCCCTTCTTCCCCAGATCCTACATGTCTACCATTAAAGGATGAGGAACTGACAATGGAATTGAATTCTGATACTTCAGAATGTGTTGAAACTACATCACTTCTTGCGAAGTTTTATAAACTTTATTTACTTGTAGTCTCTAATTCACCATGGGATACTAACGTTGAAACTTCTTCTATCACAGGTGAATCATATATACTCTGGATGCTTCAAGCAATTCAACGGAAAATCTGTTATGAGGTAAGTAAGTTTCTATGGAAAGTCATGCTCCAGGGCGTCTAAGCCTATTACAAAAGGGGCTTTTGGATGATCTTATTGAGGAACTTATTGAGAAACTTATCAAGATACTGGTGGGAAGAGGAACCTTGCGACGTGATTGAGTAGTTTTTTCTGGTTTCTTAGGACTAGGGTAGTTTGCTTTTTACTGTTATAGGTTAGACGGTTTTATGCCATTAGGTTAGTTTGCTTCCTACATTGTTTTAGAATAGTTTGATTTAGTTGTCTTCACTCTCTTGCTGACCTGCTTTCATGTTGAGATCATTGTGGAAAAGTCTCTCCCGATTCCTTTGTCCAAGTATTATCTTCCCATCACCTCTCATTTACTTTCGTTGTCCCATGTGCATTACATGCTCATATATATTTTACATTGAGGACAATGTAGATTTTAGGTTGGGGGTGGGAGATTAAGTTACCAAATCAGTGTTTTCTTAGTCTTGAGCAAAATTTATGAAAATTTTTCAAATTTTGCTAGATATTCTTGTGAAGTCGAAGTGATTTTGACGGTCATCGTTGAATTATAATTATAAGATACATGATGTTGGTAATTTATGACTCTTGGATTCAGTTATCTGTTGGAGTTCACAGTTAAGTTGAGTTATTAATCCATGATTAGAAGTTGTAAACATTGATTGAGTCATGATTTCACATGTCACATCTCGCTTTCACATCAAGGTTTCGGTTTGATATTGAAGGGTTAACTTGGTAATCACTAAGCATGTAAGGAATCAGCATGGAAAATTTGTTTATCATGATCAATTGAAGAAAAAGAAAATACCCAGCTAAAAAATAATAATAATAAATACCTTTAGAAAGGGTTGGGCGAATAATCTTCACCATAGGTTTGCTCCCTATAGGTGTAGAGTTAATTTCCCATGAACGATATGTGAAAAGGTTGGGTATACGGTCTTCACCATAGGTTTGCTCCCTATAGGTAAGGATTTGATTCCCCTCCTTGGCGTTACTTTTAATTGAAAAATCAAAAGTTGGAAGAATGAAAAGATGATTTATGAAGCAAGTTTTGGTTGTCACGAATCCTCTTGTTGGTTACCAATGATATCATAAAATTGATGATTGGATCTCTTAATGATGATAAGTCGAGATTACACTATACACCCATGGAACTCAATGTTTAGAATTTTTTCTCATTGATGGATTAATACTTTGAACTTGGTTAGGAAGTTTACCGTGCGCTTGAGTCCAGGAGAAAATAATACTCAACATTCATGAATCTTAAAATTCTCATATCCGGATTATTTTGCAAAATTCACTCGAGTATATAGAAATTATCCTGTGGTTCTCAACTTATTTTTCGCATACTTTGCTCGGGACTAGCAAAATGCTAGTTGGGGGTTGTGTTGAGGGTCAAATATTGCATATCAGACCCCAGTAATTACCTGATTTTACGAATATGATACTGTTTAACGGCCTGGTTTAATCATGTTTAGGTTGCAAGGTGAAGTTAGGAGCCTGAACCGAAAAGGATGCTAAAAGCATGGATTTAATGCTCAGGAATCACCAAGACAATGGACGGGACTCCAGGGGACCAAGATTGAAGAATTTACACGCCAGAGATCCAAGAAAATCAAGAAACTGAAGCTCAAATAGCCTAAAAGACGTCCAGAATGCAAGATCACAGGGTTCTCACCATCTGTTCAGCTCAAAACTTTATAAATGGCCTGAAGATCATAAGTTAACCGTACACGTCAAAATTCAGCCATTGGATCCCTCTGGAAGTGGCCCAATGGACAGATCAGCCCCCATATCAGCAATATGGGGCCCGCCTAATATTTGAAAATGCTTCAATTTTGGTCTCAAAGTGATAAATGAGGTGCCAAAGCAGATGGACGGAGTGGATTCCTCATGTACACCACAGTGGACCCCACCTGTGGGGCTGTGAGTGCACAATGCGGTGCACTCCTGCACCGCACCGTCTTTCGAGAATGCACAAAGATGCAAAGGGTCTTGCAAACCGACGTCGGTTCTGCGTAGTGGGGCCCACTCGTCGACTGAAGCAACAATCAGAGCCGTCCACCATGTCCGGGAGGGGGGACCGACCACGACCATGGTGAGAATCTGCACCCATGCACGTGATTACAAGAGGGCCACGTTCAAACGCAAGATGGACGGCGAGTAGATAATCTCATGGGTCAGATTGAATTCAATCAAAAAACGATCATATCCAAATGGTTTTTGAGTAGATCTCAATGGACGATGCGGATTTTCCACCTAACATCGATCGTGAGCTCCACAAAACATGACAGCGACTTGCGGCGACCCTGTTTCACAATCAGACGCCGGTTTCGTGCAGTGGGGCCCACCCTTCACCCATCAACTTGATCAGGACCGTCCAGTAGAAGTCCAAGGACCCTATCACCCCAGCCTAGGTGGAAAATTTCAAGAAACCATGGAGGTAGAATTTTGATCATCCAAACGAAAGAAGGACAGTAGCTTTACAAGTTCCGTGGGCCGCAGCATGGAACGTCCAGGAGTACCCTATTATAACTGAAATTTCGAGGAGAAGCTAGTGAACGGAGTGGATCGCCTGTACAAACTCAAGAATGGGCCCCACCGGGAAATTAGCGTAAGAGTTACTGCGATTTGGATTTCGATTGTGTAAAGAGTTTACGCACTTCATACGCACCGACTCCTGTTGTGCGTAAAACGTCCCACCGCCCATCTTTGCCTAGAAAAGAAAGAAGGAAAAGGATGAGCAAGGGTGGGGGTGGACAAGAGAGCAAGATAAAGAGTTTGTTTTTTTTTTTTTTTTTGTGTTTTCCTGTTTTTGTTTTAGTTTTTTTAGTTCTAGCTTTTTTAGTTCTTTTCTTTTAAGAGATTAGCCTAATTATGTCTATAAGTGGTTAAACCTCTTAGCTAGGGCTAAGAGGTGAAGCTTGTAGCATGACTAGGATGTTGGTTTTGTTTTGATTCATATCTGGTAAAACCTTATGGATTCTAGTTCGATTATTAAGGAATGTTTTTAGTTTTAATGGTTTGTTGTGACTCAAATTACAATAGATCTGCAATGCTTGAGATATTCTCTTTTCAGGTATTGAGATTGTGAACTTAGGAACCCCGTTGTTCACCATTGTCTCATGGGCACGGTTGGGTGACGGAACCTTTCCTAACTTTCACAATTCTCTCACGATTGGCTGTGAGATTGGTAAATTGTTGTTGTTTACCATAGTTTCCTGGGCATGGTTAGGTGACGGAATCACTTCCAAATCTTCACCACTCTTATCTATTGATGATTAGATCCATGAGAAGTTCAGAGATTTGACAACTCTCTTCTTACCAACTGGATATGATAGGACTCTGATTCCAGTTGTGTCCTCAAATCATTGCTAGGTAACTTCCCAATTGCTACAAGTGGATCCTTAGCACCCTAGTTTTCCACCTTTAAATTTATAAGTTTTAGATTAATATTCACTATTATTCCCTCATACTCACTTGATTTAGATTTCATCTTAGTCTAGTTCTAGTTCTGGTTACTTTCAGATTACATACAGGTTTCAGTCCCTGTGGATTCAACCTCGGTCTCATCGAGTTTATTACTACATCACAACCCTATACTTGGGGAGTGAACAGATCTCGCATGCTCTCCACTAAGAATGCCAGTATATATATGCCTGAAATCCTTGTCGTTAGCATACTCGCGCCATTCTCTTTAAATCTCGGAACAGTGACCACCATTGATGAAAATAGATGTGCACGATGGTAATGCATTAGCAACATGACTGTCCTTGCTAGCCTTATGACGAATGACAAAAGAAAACTCCATTTGTTTCATACAATTGGTGATTGGGGCCATGATGCTACTGACGTTCCGCACAAAATGTCTTTAAAATGTAGCGAGGCCAAGAAAACTGTGAACTTCAGAGATAGTCTTAGGTGTCAGCCAATCAACTATGGCTTTCACCTTGGCATGATCCACCTCTACACCTTGCAACGAGACAATGTACCCTAAGAAAACCATAGATGTACTCATGAAGGTACACTTTTTAAAGTTGATGTAAAAGTGCTCGCAATAAAGGACTTTGAAGATAAGACTTAGGTGATTGAGGTGCTCATTTCTTGACGTACTGTAGATAAGAAAATCATCAAAATAGACAACGATAAACTTACCAATAAAGGGCACAACAACTACGTCATGATGTGCATGAAAGTACTAGGTGCGTTTGTGAGACCGAATGGCATAACTAGCTACTCGTAGAAAACGTCCTTCGTCTTAAATGCCATCTTCCATTCGTCACCAGGTTGGATGCGAATCTAGCGGAATCCACTGTGAAAATCAATCTTTGGGAAGGGGCTAGCACCTGAAATCATGTCCAACATATCATCAAGCCGAAGAATGAGGAAAAGGTATTTCATTATGATTTTATTAATAGCTTGGCTATCTACATACATACGCCAACTTCCATCTTTCTTGGGAGTAAGGAGGGTTGGCACCACACATGGGCTTAGGCTTTCTCAGATGTAGCCCTTTTTAAGCAACTCGTCAACCTGACGCTTCAACTCAGTGTGCTCGACAGGACTCATCCAGTATGCCAGTAAGTTGGGTAAGGATGCTCCAAGAACCAAATCAATCGTGTGTTGAATATCCCGCAATGGAGGCAACTCCTCAGGCAAATCATCGAGGACCAATCATGGAAGTCATGCATCATATATTTGACTTCATCAGGAATAGGCTCATTCTGGTCAATAGCATGCTCTTGCACCTGCTTTGTGACTAAAGCGAATATTACACCTTTCTCATTACTCTCTTCTTCAAACTTCCACATGGTGAGAACATAAAAGTTTGAAAGAACGGCCGATGTTTATGATGAAGGTGTACATGAAGGAGGTGACGTAGGCTGCAATTGGCGAAGAAGGATACGATGACCTCATTATAGGAAAGTATGCGTGTTAGCTTCATCGTCATTTTGTACCTTTCAGTCAAAGAGCCAAGGTCGACCAAGAAGAATGTGAGCGACATTCATCGGAATTGTGTCACACCAAATATCATCCTCATATATGCCAATTTAAATGATGCCAAACTGGCGCAACTAGTTGATGGGAAGGATTCACCTAAGTGTAGGCACCTTCAATCCAAGCACGAGAACTACACAAAGTAGAAAAGAAGCAAGCTAGAAATTTTCATTTAATTCAAAGGTGGCTTTATACTACTCATCCCAGACCCTTATATAAGCTCTGAAACATACATAAAAGGAAAACTCATAATGTCATTAACAACTAATGACTTATTACTAATATAGAAAATAATAAAAAGGATTTGACTGATGGATTATTCATATATAGATAATTGATTTCGTTGGCTAACTACATAAATAGGCTAGCAACCTAAATAGTAGGCTTGGGCCTCCTTATTGATGGGCCAACTGTTGGGCTTCAGTTTAATGCGCCTAGGCCTGGCCCATAGATTGTGGACCCATATCAGCCAGCATCAGTTTCCCTTCTTGCTAACTCTTCAAACAACAGAGGCTGACCCTCCTTAATTTCTAAATATTGGAGTTCTGAAAGAATTGCACTTGTTTCTTCTTCTCTCTTACTATGAATATCTTTCATCCACTACTCTCTTTAGCAAACACAATTTTTGAAAGAGTATGACGCCTAGGTGTCCTTCCACCCAAAAAGAATCCCACCATTGTTTTATCATGTCCGCAAAATCTTCCACTTCAAGCCAAACAAGTTCAAATCTGAAGGGCCTTGGGCCCTAGTTTTCCTCCACTACTTCCAAAAAAAAAAAAAAAGGGAAAATGACCAAATATAGTCCCAGGAGACCGTGTTGGTATGTTTGTGGAAACATCTCAATATATAAATTTTTTTTTTTAAAGGACCCACTTCAGATTTTATGGGTCTGGCCTGACCATTCGATCATGTAAATTTGACGTTCCCCATTGGAAGATCTATGAGTTCATTTTTCTATACCCATGCCAAGAAGTCAACCATGCTTCGAAGAGTTCAATCCCCAGTAGATTTTTCAAACAGATATCTAACGGTGTTGAATTCCCCTCCGACACACCACAACACTTGCCACCTTAATGCAGTTGCTTCCATCTCAACCCACAACTTATCATGCAATTTTGGAGAGTTTGGCCCATATACTTCTATTAGAGCCCATCTATTCCCTGTTATTATCTCTTTTAACAGAATAGAGATTGAGAATTCTCCACCCCAACAATCTTCTTTGATCCATATTGATGAGTTCTAGATTACCACTATTCCTCCTGGTGACCCCACTGCGTCCTTCGCAATCCAGTCCTTTGATTGTCCTGAGCAAATATCTGAAATAATTCTCTGATCTACAGAGCACAGCTTGGATTCTTGCAATGCAACAATCTGAGCTTTGTAGCGCCTACAGAAGATGCAGATTTTGGCTCTTTTCTCGGGGCAGCCCATTCCCCTCATGTTCCAAGTGATGATCTCCATTATGAGACTTTCTTTCTTTCCCCATCTTGGCACTAGGCATAGCCATATCGTGATTCGCTAAGTATGCCAGGCTTTTCAATTCCCTGAATCCCTTAAGGGGCTTTGGTCTGAGATTCTGCAACAACAACCGCTCCTTCTCAATGCTTCTTTTCTCCATCAATTCAAATAGCTCAATGTCATCTTCTTCTCGATGTGTCTCTATTGTAAAAACAATAGAGGAATAAACAGGTTTTGTTATCTCTCTGTCCTCATATATGATAATTAACATTTGGGTATTAGCCTCCATCTGCTATAGATCTAGCTGTCGATCTAGAGCTGTATCACCTCCCAAAGGAAGATGAATTCTCGAGCTCCCTAGACTCTCCATCCCTTCATTAGCTAAAGAAATAAGAATTCGTTGGCAGCCGTAATTTGAAAATATCTTATGGATCAGTTTCTCCGGTTGTATGCCGTTGAATACAAAGCATTTCTATCGGGCTTAAAGGAATGCCTCTTTCGCACGTGACTTAAGTAGAATATGCACATGAGTCAATAACATCTCTTGCTTCACCCGTATGGGATCGAACGCATCTTTATACGTGTATACACTCCCATATAGCCAACATGTCAAGATCTCCTACAGTCCTACGTGTGCCAAGGCGGGACAATTAATGAAGTCCACTCGTCATTTCGAGCTTTCATTGAAGCTTCTTCGACATCAGTCGGGGAAGAGATTGTCCCCTTGATCATTAAAGCCCCTGCAATTGGTGGCGATATATTGCCTCTTTGCTCAACACGTGGTTGATCCTCCCGATCTCCTTAAACGTAAAACTCCCCTCCTCCCCGGCTACGTGTTGGCGGTGGAAAGCATTAGCTCCCTTTCCATAGTCGCGCAATGCATAGTACCAATCCCTTCGTCTAAGACTTCATCTACCCCCATCCTTTGAAGAGTGTTGCAACGCGTGTCTCTGATAAGTTCCGGTACTCCAGCAGATTCCTCCCCTTATGTTTTATCTTCCTTTTCAGCTATCGCTTCCATCTCCAGCAGGTCTATCTCCATCGTCAACCCACCATTTGTGTTTACCTTAAGGATGACATCCCGCACCTAGAGTTCGATAGGGAGATCCAGCAATTCGAACCACACCTACTCTCCAAGCACCAACCAAGCTTCCCACCTGCACATCCCTCTTACCAAGTTGTCCTTGGACATCCCCCCTAATAAGATAATCCTATTGATGTCTTCTTCTGGCTATAGCATTAGAAGAATTTCCATTTGATTCAGTCTCTTTAGAACCCCTTTTTCTCTCCCCACCCCGCAATTTTCGTCCAGCCACGCTTCTACCACCGACAAGGGAGTGCCATGTCTTGTGGAGAGAACCACTGATCTTAGGAGAAACTCCTCCTTATGGACTTTCTGGATCCACATTGTCGGTCTATCAACCTCCTAGGTGGTCCAAATGTCAACCTTTTCCACTTATGGGCCTCTCCTTATGCACTTCATGTTCTTCTTATCTTGCTTCCTCCCCACTAGCCTCAACTACCTCCCTCCTCTCTCCACAGAGCGATGGTTGAATCTCTACCATTGCTTTCTCCATACAACCCTCTCCTTCCTCATTTTCCTTCTCCAGAACCCAAATTCCTATTGTTGCCCAACCCTCTGTTACGCCATAAATAGAATGGAAGTCATCATCATCATCTACACCTTATCCCAACTAATTGGGGTAGGCTACAAGAACCCTATTCTCATCATATCACTCTATCAAGGACCACATCCTCAGTTAAATCTGGTCACCAAAAATTTTCTTACTACCTCCATCCACTCCTAGTACCCAAGTATCCAACTCTTTTAGCCAGCTTTTTAAAGGATCTTGGTATCCTTGTTTTCAAGTGAAGATTCTATTTCAACTATAGATTTAACTTAATCAATGCCTAAGCTAGTGACAAAACAATATCAAGGTTCTAGCTCACACTAATAGATGCACGTGATGCAAAAATAATACCAAATATGGAACATAAAAAATAAAAATAAATAAATAAAGCAGCCATGCATCGATGATAGATTGATAACTATTGACAGCATAGAATGACTTTGAGGGTGCATTTAAATAATCTAAGTAAACAAAAATCAGTCCTAGAGAGAAAAGGTAGCACCTTCACTCACTTCTGGCTTTCCATGAAGTTTCATCATAGTAGGGATAGATGGTCCATATACATCAGCATCAAGCAAGCCCACCTCCAGTTGACATGAATTTGCAAGTGCAACAGCCAAATTAACTGCATATCCCAAAAAGAATTACCCTAACACCCCATAAGAGCACATTGCAAGCAAGAACATAACATACAGAAGTACAACTAAATCTGTGTGTGTGCACGCGCGTGCATGAATAAATGCATGCCAAAAGGCATGCACCAAAAATCTCCATTTTGAGGGAAAAACTCTAGTACTTTGAGCTGTCCCAAAAGAAGTAAGCTTACAAAATTGAACAAAGAAAATTAAAATTGTGGAATTGGAATGTGTCATTTTCATGTTTCACATTGGTTTTTGCAGACCCATTTGGCTAAAAATGTCCCTTTTGCCCATTAATCATCCATTATATTATAACCTACAAACCAAAATATGAGAGACAGCAGTCAGCCAATTCGCCAATACAACTTTGGAATAAACTTGTTAGTTTTTTAATCAAGACATAAGAATGTTTATCCTGAATAAAATATCAAACCCTGAGTTCACAACTTTGTAGAACCCATTAATATAAAGCAAAAATAAATTAATTAATAATTTTTTAAAAAGTTTGCATCAATAGGTCAAGAATTGCCATTCCAAACAAGCCCATAAACCAAATATGAGAAAAACAGGAAAAATCACCGCCATAGCCTAGAAATAGCTTATTTAATTCAAAGGGAAATGTTTGTGAATACAGGGTGTATATTGCGAGTCAATCTATACCAATATCCCACCATCCAGTTTGAAACATGTATGATTCCCACCCACCATTATGTTGTGTGTGACCCTATTTGGCATAGAAACTGAGAAGATGACGGATCAGGACGAAGGATTAGGGGAAAAGGGGAGAGCAGGAGATTTCTGCTCTGACGATCTGATCCGGGAAAATCATATTCAAAACATAGACAAGGGAGATTGGACTCTGATACCTTCAAGACAGAAGCGAGTCCCTCAAATCAAAAGTGGGCAAAAAGATGTGGCGAGCTATCCCACGCTCTTTGTTAGGGGTTTCCCGGAAGGCTGGCTACCTATCAACTTCTCCAGAGTCTTCGGTAGAGCTGTAGTGATGGATGTAGTGCTGCCTAGAAACAAGGCGAATGGATCTAATAGGGCTTTTGCGTTGGTTAGGATGAGTTCGGAAAAAGAGTTATTTCAGGCGATTAAAACCCTTCATGGTGAAAGTTTCAGGGGGCAAAAAATGTTGGTTCAGCGGGCGAGATTCGGTCCAGAACTCAAACACAAACGCGTTAGAGTTTCGGAGCACCCAAATCCAAAACCAACAACATTTAAAGCAGTGCAGAGTTTTCCCCCATCGAAATATCAGCCAGGAATTACCTCCTTTAAGGAGGTGTTACTCCAACCTTCAGGGATTTCTAACCCTGACCAGGAAGCTATTCGTAGGGGTGATAAGGGTATAACAAAGGAGAGAGGAAGAAAAGAGGTACAACATATTCAGGTCGATGATTTAACAGTTCAGCTGAACCAACAATCTTACAACAAATCCAAGAAGATGCTAAGGGATTTGGTGGTGGTCATGACCAAAGAGGAAGTTTCCAAATCATCAGTAATGCGGTGGCTAGAGGAAATTGGAGGGATGCCAGCGAAATCTTATTCCATTTCTCCAATAGGCTTCAACGAGCTCTGGATGAAGCTGCCGCTCGGCTACAATACAGACTTCCTGATGATGGCAGGGGTGCTGCATACAAATGGCCCAGTTACAAGTATTTTGAGATGGGAGGAATTTTCCGCTTTCGGCTATGAAGATCTCTGGATTTTGATATGGTCGGTCCCGCCAGAATTGTGGAACGAAGATTTCTTCCACATCATCATTTCTCGTTTGGGAGATTTCATCGAGCTAGATCCCAAAACCAAGTTAGGCGAAGAGTTGGGGGTCATCAGAGCTCGGATCGGGAAAAAGAAAGGGACACCGCTACCACCATTCATCAAGGTATCTGTTGAGGAGAGGCAGCTGATCCTGCCGATTCAACAGGAGGGTAATAACGACCCCGTCCCTAGATGGGGAGACCTTTGGAGATCTATAGAGAAGTTCCCATCTAGTTCAGGAGTTCGCGCTCATCAGCCTATGGAAGAAGGTTCACACCCTCAGTACTTTGCAAGACCACCGCATAGTCGAGAGGTATCGCTCCAATGCTCAAGCGGACTACCGAATAATTGTTTTGGCACACGTCGTCACTTCGGCCCTGGTTATGAACACGTGGCGACGATTGAGCCAGATTATCAGGATCAAGAACGGCCTTTGTTTGACACGCGTTCGGAAGTTAAGAGCAGGTACTCCTTTTTTACATCGTAAGGAGGCGACGTCTAATTGCGCTCGAGATCTCTGCGCCTCTTTACATCAAGACGCTACGCATGGCAATCTAGGGACATTAGCTGGCGACGATCGGGAGACGCCACGTACCAACCTCGCGAGCAACGCTGCACCTACTACTGCCGAGACACACCATCCTCTTGCATGTTGCGCTGGCAACGATTGCGAGGCTCGAACTGACTCCTTCAGCCTCGGAGCTTGCTTAGGGTGTCATGATAGCAACGATCGTCAGGATCGGTCTGACAGGGCGAGCTTCGGACCCTGCCTCGGGAAGCTAACGGACGATCCAGTGCCTGTGAAAGCCTCATCGTTAAATCTTAGCCTTTCTTTACGAGTGGACCCCCTCTCCGAACTTAACCCGGCGCCTAAGGACATTGTATCGTCTGCATTGAGCCAATTAGCGACAATGCAACCTTTCACGAAGAGAGAAGATCTTCTCGAACCGAATACAGTATACATATCGCAATCTTCGAAATGGGGAGACTCTTCAGATACAGGCTCTATTCATTCATCTCACTACTCCGATGCTCGAGATCAGGCCATTGTTTCCTTAGTTCAAGAGGATGCTGGGAATTGCTCCTTGGATGATGAGTCTCAAGGAATTTTAGAAGCAGAACCTTTACAAATGAGGGTGGGGACAGTTACAGTCAATATGCGGTCCAAGCTGGGAACTGAAGATCAGAAGGCTCAAATAGCGAGCTGCATCCACAAGAAAAGATGGTTAAAGGATGCTCTTGGTCATGTCGGAAGGTTGATTGGTCTCTCTTTCGGAGATAATCCGGAAGACTTCATAGCATTATTTCAATGTATCGAGATGCGCGGCCGGCCCCTTTCGACGTCAATTTCTCCGAGGAAACTTCACGCCAGGACAAGCTACAACAGGGAACTCCACAGTCTCTTATCCAGCCCAAATACAATCCTTGCAAATGATAAAGGAATGGCCATAGGAGGTCGAAGGGGTAGATCGGTTTCCCAAATGGTTATAATATCTTGGAATGTTAGAGGGGTGGGGTCCAGGCAGAAGAGAAGTCTGATTAAAGACATTTGTGCCACAAGCAAAGCGGACATTATCTGCTTGCAGGAAACAAAGGTTCAGTCCTTCAGCGATATCCTTCTCAGATCTCTGTGGAAGGTGAAAGATGGGTCATGGGAGGCTTTGAACGCTAAAGGAAGCGCGGGCGGCATGCAATTGGCGTGGAACTCAGCTATCTGGTCCCTTGATTAGAGTTGGGTTGGAGAATTTTCGGTGTCGGTTGTCCTTTCAGAGGTTAGTTCTAATCGTTGTTTTCTGATTTCTTCTATGTATGGCCCTAATCAAGCAGATAGAAGGAATGCCTTCTGGGAAGAGCTGAATGACGCTAGACAGAAATTCAGCAGGCCGTGGTGCATAGGAGGAGATTTTAACACTACTCGATACTTGGAGGAGAAATCTAATGGGGGCAGAGTGAAAGCAGGTATGAGATCCTTCTCGCAATGGATCGATGTTCAGGCTCTGATAGATCTTGCTCTCCTGGGAGCTAGATTTACATGGTCGAATGGTAGAGCCAACCCAATTCTTGCGAGATTGGACAAATTCTTAGTTTCGATGGAATGGATTGAAGGCTTTCCTCACACCTCTCAATCTTCTCTTCCAAGACCCATGTTAGATTACTGGCCGATTAAACTCTCCATGATCGAAGATAACTGGGGGCCTAAACCATTCAGGTTTGAGATCTCCTAGCTGAAGATTGAGGGCTTCCAGCAACTGATAAAAGATTGGTGGGCAGGCTTTGTAGTTGGTGGTTTTGCTGGTTTCAGAATTTTCAAGAAATTAAAACTCCTTAAAGATAAGATTAAAGCGTGGAAGTCCACTCATCCCCACGTTAGAGACCGGGAAACAGAAGACTTGCTAGCAAAATTGCAGGCGCTCGATTTTGCTGCTGAAACTTATCCTTTGTCTGTTGAATCTTGGAACAGAAGGGCTCAATTAATTCATAAATATTCATACAGGGTGAGCGAAGATGAGATTTCGTGGAAGCAGAAATCGCGGAATAAATGGATTTCATAAGGAGATAAAAATACAAAATTATTTCACTTCATGGCCAACGCGCGTGCTAGAGTAAACAGGATCAGTTCTTTACAGATCAATGGTGTTCGTACCGAGGATCATCAACACATATCTGATGTGGCTATTGGATACTTTAACAACTTATTATGCAAAGAAGGATGGAACCGACCAAAGCTTGATCTTCTTCAATTCAATCAGATCTCAGCAGAAGAAGCGTCTTCTCTTGAAGCCAAATTCTCGATTGAGGAAGTTAAAGAAGCAGTGATAGCTATGGAAGGAGACAAAGCTCCAGGTCTTGATGGGTTCCTGGTTGCTTTCTTTCAGTTTTTTTGGGGCTCGGTGCAAGGAGACATCATGGAACTCATGTCAGAATTTTATGTCAGGGGTCAGCTTTCCAAGGAACTTGGAGCATCCTTCATTGCTCTCCTTCCTAAAATTCCGGGTGCTGATTCTTTGAAAGACTTTAGGCCAACAAGCCTTCTGGGTGGCCCGTAAAAGATTCTAGCTAAAGTCCTAGCGTCAAGGATGAAAAAGGTTATGGGTAAGATAATTTCTGAAAATCAAAGTGCTTTTCTTTCGGGTAGACAGGTTATCGATAGTGCTCTGATAGCCAATGAGTGTCTTCATTCAAGTCAAAAATCGGTTTCCAAATCTCTGCTATGCAAATTAGATCTTGAAAAGGCCTATGACCATGTCGACTGGGATTTTCTTTTATATATGCTTCAGAGGTTGGGTTTTGGGGCTAAATGGCGGCTTTGGATTAAGGAATGCGTCAACTCAGCTATGTTCTCGATCATCCTCAATGGTTCTCCAAAAGGCTTCTTTGGATGTTCTCGGGGCCTTCGCCAAGGGGATCCTCTATCTCCCTTACTCTTCCTAATTGTGGGGGAGGCCCTTTCCAGAATGATGAAAAGAGGGCAAGAAGTTGGAATCATAGGGGGGTGCTTTATCAAAGGAATGAATTCTCCAATCTCTCATATTCAATTTGCAAATGATACACTTCTCTTCTGTGAAGCCAACCAGGAAAAAATCAGCAACTTGCGCACGACCATCCGTTGTTTTGAAGCGGTATCGAGTCTCGGAGTCAACCTCTCTAAGTCAAAGATGTTCGGTGTTAATATGGAAGAAGCAGAGACGGCTCTTTTTGCGGATCTTTTCGATTGCCCGACGGGAGTCCTTCCAACCACTTTTGTTGGCCTTCCCTTATGCTTTGGAAAGCCTCCAAAGTGTCTATGGGACAAAGTCATTGCCAGATTTGAGCATTTTCTTGCTAGATGGAAATGCAAGTATCTATACTTTGGGGGTCGTCTCACCATGATTAAAGCGGTCCTTTCCAACTTGCCATTATACTTCATGTCTTTGTTCAAATGTCCGAATGCGATCCTGGACAAGCTTGAAAGACTTAGACGGGATTTTCTTTGGCATGGCAACGTAGACAGGAAGAAATTCCATTTGGTGAATTGGAAGACGGTGTGCCAACATGTTCATAAGGGTGGTGCAGGTGTTAGAGATCTTAGGAGTATGAATCGGGCCCTCTTAGGCAAGTGGATTTGGAGACTTGGTGCTGAGTCAGGAACTCTTTGGAATTGTCTGATAAAGAGCAAATATGGTCAATCAAAGGTGGGTGGTGGTCAGGAGAAAGCACAGCATATAGAGCTTCGGCCCTATGGAAAGGTGTCTTAGGTATGAAGAAGGAAATTCTTAAAGGCATTCGATTCTCCGTTGGCAAAGGGGATAAAATTATGTTTTGGGAAGATATCTGGATGGGTGATCAAGCTCTTAAACATGCCTTCCCTAACATCTATCGCCTTACCCCAAACAGGTTTATATCGGTGGCTGACAGCTACTATATTCAAGGGAATGACATTGTTTGGAACCCGTCCATAAGAAGAAATCTCCAAGATTGAGAGATTGAAGAATATGCGGCTCTCCTATCTTGTATTGGCTCCGATAAACCTGATCAGTCAAGTATGGATAGGTTGGTGTGGATTCCAGACAAATCGGGCTCTTTTTCGGTTAAATCCCTGTATCATTTCTCCTCCACGCCTCCAGACATTTTAGAAGAGGCAATGACAGATAAATTGTGGAAATTCAAGCTGCCCCGAAAATTGCGATGTTTGCCTGGCTGATTGGCAAGAGGAAAGTCTTGACGGTTGATAACTTGAGGAAAAAAGGTATGATAATTACCAATCTGTGGATCACCTGTTTATCCACTGTCCTTTCGTTTCCCAGATTTGGGCTTCCATCCTCCTGGTATTATGTTTCCTAGGTTTTCCCAAATTCGTAGGGGCAGTTGCTAAAAGCTTGGCACGGCGTCTCCCTTGGAAAGCAAAGTTCTATAATTTGGAGAATCTCCCTTATGGCAGTTTGGTGGGCGGTGTGGGAAGAGAGGAATGCGAGATGCTTTAAAGGGGAATCTAATGGGATGGGTTACATTGTGAAAAGAGTTCAGTTTTATATTTTCGAGTGGGCCTCCAATGTTATTCCCTTAAAAGATTGTAATTTGCTTTTGTATGGAGTTAACTAACTCGCTATCTCAGCGGGTTGGTTTCTCCCCTGTTTCGTTTCTTGTTTTAATGAAAGTTACTATTACCTCTCAAAAAAAAAGAAGTGCTTATGTTTAATATTAAGATATATGTTTATGATTATATAAAATGGGAAATGCCCATATGTTGAATTTATTGGTCCTGTGTAGAACCCACACCCCATGTCCGTGTGCAATTTTCCATGGCAATAACAATCCATTGAGTCTCCTGGTGCATATCGCATGTTTATTATTTAAGCAAGTGAATGCATCTCTTTTCTTTCATGTGTAATTGAAAGTGGGTATTTTGGGCCACATATTCTTGTATTGTGCAAGCACTTTGGCAATTAAAACCCTCGGTAATCATGTATGGCCCCTAGTTATGAATCACTTTGAATGCTATGCATTTAACCCATATCAATAGGGGTTTGGACTTTGGTGCAGCATATAAAGAGGGTAAGGTGAACACCACTAGAGCTGGGCATGTCTAACCCGATCCGACCCGTTCCGAACCGAACCAACAGCCTAGATCGGTGCAGATCGAGTAGGGCCATTCGGATCCGACAGTTTTTCAAATCGAGTTTGGATCATGGTAAATCCGGACTGATCCGATCCGAAATCCAATCCGAATGGATCCGATTCGATCCAATCCGACCCAATCCGCATAATGTTCATTCAACACTATTTACTGTAATGTTGTCCACTTGAGATTGGGATATACCTCATTTTTACTTTAATATCATAAAATGATCTAGAAAAATAGATGGACGGCATGGATGAAATAAAGACATCATGCTGGGGTCCACAGAGCACCGACTATCCACCATTGGCTGGTGGAAGGAGTAGCCAATCCCTCTGCTGTGCTCAAGGCTCGAGGTGCATCGAGCATCGAGCTACACAGAGCAGGGGAATAGGTTCTATGCCATCCAGCTCATGGGAACTTCCCGTGAGGTCGAGCTGTGTGGGCCCCTCCGTGATGTGTGTCGAACATCAACACCGTGCATTTGATGGGTCCCCTTTAAATTATGGGATATCCCAAAAATTAGCGGTATACAGAACTCAGGTGGGCCATACCATCTAAAATCATGTGAAGACATTCCTAAAACATATAAAAGCACTTGGTGGAGCCCACCTAAAATTTAGATGCATATGAAACTTAGTTTGACCCCTCATCCAAGTGGGACACACATAATGGATGGTCTGGATTTGTGAACTACACCTCGGTGGGCCCAAAAAATAATCGTGATGTTTTAATGGGAGGGGTAACTGTAACCCCTCTGGCAGGTGTACGTAAGCAAACTAGCAGGTGTACCATGCACCATGCCAGCTGCAGCTGGTGTATTGATGTAAGCAAGTTCTGTGGGTCCCATCATGAGGTATGTGTTATATCCAAACCGTCCATCCATTTGGCGGGGTCGTCTTAAGGCTTGAGCCAAAAAATAAGACAGATCTAAAGATCAAGTGGACCACACTGCAAAAAGCAGTGGGGGTTGAACGTTTACCATTGAAACGGAGGATTTGATTTGAAACGTACCCAACCTGAACCGACTTGGTTTCTGTAACCGAGTCGGACTCGGTTTGGGTCAGGCCAGCAGTGTGACGGATCAGATCGAGTCAAAGGACCCAGACTCGGTCCCGGATCAGATCGAGTTCGGTCAGGTCATTGAAAGTTTTGGACTAAGTCGAGTTGGACTCAATCCGGTCCGACTCGACTCAATGCCCACCTCTAAACACCACATATGCACTTGAGAAAATTCATCTTCCTCTTAGTGTACCTTTTAGCGTTGGCTATCTATCACTCTTTTTACGCATCTTCATTGCCAGAGATAGGTGTGCTGAACCTCAAACCACTCCATCTTCATATAGACCAAAGAATAGATGCAGATTCCTTTTTCACTGGCATTTGATGAGGTATCATATTCAAATTTGTCCACTCTCTTTGGTGGTGCTTCTGAATTTATGTTTACTGTGATATTGATGCATTTGTACATCGAACTGTAAGCTATCTCATTCTAAACCCATCTCCCAACATTGTCGTGGAAGGTGGGAGATTGTCGCAGACCGACTTCTTAGTGCCCATTGTGTACAGCGAGTTGCGCCTGTAATCAAAACATGTGATATTCTCCTAAATAATGGCATCGAATCACCCCAATTACGACTTCTCAGAGCCAATTGTGTACACTGAGTTGCGCCTAAAAACATGTGCTATTTCTCCTAAATAATGACATCAAATCACCCCAATTACATGATTTCACCAGACCCATTATGCAAAGACATTTATTAAAAGAAACCATCAAATCAAGAATCGTCAGATCAAAACTCACTATTTCAAACCCATAAACTAAAATCCCAGAAAAGGAAAACACAAAGAGAGGACAAAACCCATATTCCAATTTGTCCACTCTCTTTGACGAAGATTCTGATTTTACGCATTGTGATATTGACGCATTTGTACATCGGATTTTAAGCTACCCCATTCTCATCTCCCAACACTGCCATGAAAGGCGGGAGATTGTCACAGACCGACTTCTCAGTGCCCATTGTGTTCTCTGAAGTTACGCTTGAAATTGAAACATGTGATATTTCTCCTCAATAATAACATCAAATCACCCCCAATTATACATGGTTCACCAGACCCATTAAGCTAAGACAAAATTTTGAAAAGAAAAACCATCAAATCATGCATCATCGGCTAAAAACTCGCCATTTCAAACAAAACCCAGAAACCGAAATCCCAGAAAAAGAAAACCCAATTCACCTGCAGTGGTAGACTTTCCAACGCCGCCTTTTCCAGAAGCAACAGCGATAATATCTTTAACCCCCTCAATCCAAGGCCTTTTAGCACCAACTCTCTTCTCATTTGAGGCAACAGCATACCCTCTAACAAATCCCACCCTCTACATTTCAAAAATAATAATACTAGTTAAAACCAACAGCAATCCGAAAAAAAAAAAAAAAAGGAGAGAAAAACCGAAATTATGGCGGTTGCTACGATGCCAGCTTTCGTTGAAAAAGCCCTGGAAAATAACGGAATTTTGAAATTTCAGAAAAGGCAAGAAAGGAGTAGGAGCCAGGATGGGTTTACCGTTACAGCGTTTGGATGGGAGAAGGACGATTTCAACAGCTGTTTTATGTGAAACGATCTCATAAAACCCATTCCAGAAAAATGTCGATCTTCCGGGAATTCTATTTTAATCGATAAAACCCTGGCCAGGGCTTTTCATTCGTTCTGTTCCGTTCCGCTCTGGTGTTAAACGGAGCTGAACTCGTGCGACTACACACGTGCGAAAAAATCATGCTAATAAAAGACCTTAGGGCCTGTTTGGATAACTGTAACTTTTTTAAAATGTAACAAAGTTAAAGGTGACTTTGTTACCGTTGGTGTTTGGGAGAAAAAAGTCACAGGTAACTTTCTCTCAACCCGTGACTTTCTTATAGGAGAGAGGTGAAAATCTTACAAGCGCTTGAGTCGTTTTTCAAGCAAAAATACAGGTAACTGTTGAAAATTTTGAAATGAAAATTGTTAGGAAAAATCGCATAGGAAACTCCTTTTCTCCTTTCTATTGTGTTTTCCTTTCTTTTTTTTTCTTCTACGTTGACGGACGCAACTTGGTGAGGTGGCGTAGATAATGCAGATGATCTGTGGGGCCCACCATATTGTATTTGTTTTATTCATGCCATCCATCCATTCTTTTGGATCGTTTTAGGGCTTGACTCCAAAAAGGAGGGATATCTAAATCTCAGGTAGACCACACTACCGGAAACAATAATGATTGAAAGTCCACCATTAAAAAACCACTAGGGCCCACTGTAATGTTTGTTTCACATCCAAGTTGTTGATTAGGTCATAAAGACCTGGATGAAGGGAACAAAACAAATATTAGTTTGATCGAAAATATTGGTGGCCCACCAAAAGTTTTTAAAGGTAGATGTTCAATCAACATTGTTTCCAGTGATGTGGTCCATCAGATCAACAGTCTGGATCTTCCACTTACTGTCCTGCATACCATACATTAGTGCAAGTACCTCAAATTTTGACCTTTATGTGTCTTTTATGTGGGCCACATTACTAGCATTTTGAAAACATGGGCCCACTTTTATCCAAACACAAAAACAAAGTTATAAGTTATCCAAACACAAAAACAAAGTTACCTGTAACTAAGTTACAACTTACATCCAAACAGAATTACCTAAGTAAGTTACATGTAACTTTCTTACAACTTAAAAAAGTTACAGGCATCGGGCCTGTTTGTTTTCCAAATCCCAGGGTAAATGGTAAATACACCGTAAATGGGCAATTATTACTTTAAAAAAAAAAAAAAAAAAACTTGATTAGAAAAGAGGAAATGAGGTTAGAATTTCACCTCGAAAATAGTGGCACAAAATAGTATCATCTTATCAAAATTATGGTGGTGAAATTTGTGAGGCCCATCATTATATATGTGTCTGATCCACACTGATTATATATTCTACGTGCTCATTTTAGGGCATGAGCCAAAAAATGAGATAGAAAGCTCAAGTGGTCTACACCACGAAAGCATGAGGAATTGAACATCTACCATTGAAATTTTAAATGAGCCTAGGGCCCACAAGGATGTATACCTTCCATCCAACCTGTTCATAACATCGCACAAACATGGATGAAGGGAAAACAAAAACAATAAGCTTGATCTAAAACTTCGATGGCCCAAAAGAAAATTTGAGTGGTAAGCATTCATTTGCCCATGTTTCTTGTGTGTGGCCTACCCGAGCTTTGGATTTGCCTCATTTTTGGGCTCATGCCGTAAAATGAGAGGGAAAAATGAATGGACGGTGTAGATTAAGATCATACGTAACAGTGGACCCCATGTATTTTAATGGAAAAAAAAAATCAAAAATCTTCGCCTCTCTCCGGTGCAATAGCTTTTCAAAGAAACTTCATGTCAACACAAGTCATTGTTAAGAGGCGGCTATTGGGTGTAAATACATGGGTAAATAATAATTACCCATTTACATTGCATTTACCATTGGATTTGAAAAACAAACAGGACCTTAGGAACCGCTTGAATGGCACAGTAGACTATAGGAAGATCACAACAGTAGTAGTCATTTCCCTCCCAGCCTTTTCTTGTATGTTTGGCTTACTTTAGTTTTGGATCAGTCTCATTTTTGGGCTCATTTCCCAACATGAGTTGGAAAAATAGATAGGCATGGTATGTAGGAACTTTCCCACATAATGGGATTTCATTATAACACATGTCGGTAGTAGTCATTTCCCTCCCAGCCTTTTCTTGTATGTTTGGCTTACTTTAGTTTTGGATCAGTCTCATTTTTGGGCTCATTTTCCAACATGAGTTGGAAAAATAGATAGGCATGGTATGTAGGAACTTTCCCACGTAATGGGATTTCATTATAACACATGTCGCTATCAGAAATGATGCCTGGTTAAGTACTTGATTAAACAACTTTCAAACATACTTATTTATAACTAAGTCAAACATTATTGGGTTCACAATGACCCAACTTAACGGAATTTGATTGGATCATATGCATTGATTTTCTAAGAATATCTCCTAGTGATTCAGTCACCTAGTAATTTGCTTCCCTTCGTCACGGCGACCATCATATGAGATAGAGATGAGCCTACTATGATGCATGTGTTTATCCACACTACCCATCTATTTTGCTAGCTCATTTTAGTGCATGAGCCAAAAAAAATGAGGTAACTTTAAAGCTCAAATGGACCACATTGCAAAAAAAGGTGAGGATAATGCCAGCTATGGATGAAACCTTCCTAGGTCGCACCATATGTTTGGCTGTCATCCAAGTTGTTCACAAGGTCACACTGCCTGGATGAAGGGAAAACACAAATATTATCTTGATCCAAAACTTTTGTGGTCCTAAGAAGTTTTTAATGGGTTGCGTTCAATCCCCACTTTCAAATGATACGATCCACTTGAGATTTGAATCTACTTCATTTTTTAGTTCATGCGCTAAATAAGCTGGAAAAAAATGAATGGACAACGTAATAAAACACATACATCATGGCGAGCCCTACAGTCCGCTCTTAAAGATAGTCCTGGATAAAACCGTGGCAGACAATTTGCCTCAAGAATGTCTGTTTTCCACTATAGTCCCACTTCTCATTTCTCATACAAGCAAACACGGCTTTTTCAAGTGATTTGCATCTGTCAAATTGTATGCAGGTTGTTTTGTTTAATCTTAAACCAAGGCAGCTTCAAAAGCTCAAGTTTTATGCTATGATTCTAATTTAAAATTTTGAAAAGAACATAAAAATAAATCCCAATATAAATGATCTCCCAAAATTAATCTAACATTTTGATTACTAAAAACCATATAAAAAATATTATATTCAAGCACGGTGAGTGCAAGATATTATAAAAAGTTTAAGCATATTTATTATTTTAAGGGTCAGGTCTAAGTCAAATCAGGCCTGGATCAGATACGGGTTCCAATCCTTTCCGGGTTGGCTCAAACTGGACTCGTTTAAAAAAAGTTGAGTTTAGAGATTGGGTTGGGAATCCATGGCCTCGTAATCTAAGGCTTGGGACTTGATTTAGGGTTAACCTAACCAGAACCCAATTGATCCAACCTAAGTTTGGGTATTCTTGTGTTGGGCTGGGGTTGGAAAATGACAACCCAACATGGAATTTGATTGGATTTAGGTTGAGAAATTTGGGTCAGGTCAAGTCAAGTTGGGAACAATCACATGTATTTAAGTTGTGTGGGGTTGGGTTGTTTTAGGATTGAGCATTTAGGAATTCGAATTGGGTTCGGACTAAACACTTGGGTTGGATTTCAGATTGAACACCTATCTAAGTAGCATCTCTTGACAATATTTACATTTGGCCATCAATTCTCACGTTTGGTTTATTGGGACATAAAATTGCAATGATGATAATTTTATATTAATTTAATGTTAAATAATTTTTATACATGTTGATGTCATTATTTGGATTTTAGATTTTTGCAGTAATTACATGGAAAACGTAATGTTTACAAATTCCTTTATTTGTCTTGAGTACATTTGCATTTAATTAATAATTCATTTGTTTGGTTAGTTAATAGTAGTAAAATCATAAAGATAACCCATTTACTTTATATTGTTAGGAAAATCGGTGAAACAAACTTTTAACATTAAATTGGCCCCAATTGCCCAACTAGACCAAATTGTACCTTTTCATTATGACTTGATGGGCTTTTAGACCCAATTGCTCCCATGCTAAGTATTCTCGAGCATGAATATACTACAGCTGGAGCAGCCATGCTTACAAGGGAGTTATTTTGATGTAGAGCAGGTTGCAGACACTTTCATATCCAAGATGGATCAGAGAAGGCCCAATTGGAGGCAGAAGTCATCAAGACCATTAGAACCTTAAAATAGGCATATCTTGCAAACCGGAATGGGTTACTTGACTTATCATATATGATTTTGGGGTAGGACGAGCTACTTCAGCCAACCAACTTGGCTATCCGTGGCCAAAATTGCAAGATTTCATTAGATCGACGATTGAAAATCAATTTTATTTTAGTTTTTACTATTTATAGTAAGTTTTAGTTTGATTATTACTCTCCATCCATTGGGCTTTTGGAGTTGTGTCCAACATGAAAAGTGTTTAGAAAAATTGGAAAAATAATGGTTAAGCCACATAGTTATAGTAAGTTACGAATTTTAGGGAGTTTTAGTTGTGGTTTAATTCCGAAACTTCTTCCAAAGCTAGGTATCCTTATTTAAAGGGTTGTAAATTTGTTTTTATTATCAATCAATTTTGAATTTTATACATTTTTTTTTTATATATTTTTCTTGTTCTTTTCCTCGTGGATTTGAGAAGTCTATGTGAGGAGTCCAGAAAATAACGGAATTTTGAAATTTCAGAAAAGGCAAGAAAGGAGTAGGAGCTAGGATGGGTTTACCATTACAGCATTCGGATGGGAGAAGGACGATTTCAACAGCTGTTTTATAAGAAACGATCCCATAATACCCATTCCAGAAAAATGTCGATCTTCCGGGAATTCTATTTTAAACGATAAAACCCTGGCCAGGGCTTTTCATTCGTTCTGTTCCATTTCATTCCGTTCTGGTGTGAAACGGAGCTGAACTCGTGCGACTACACACGTGCGAAAAAATCATGCTAATAAAAGACCTTAGGGCCTGTTTGTTTTTCAAATCCTACGGTAAATGGTAAATGCAACATAAATGGGCAATTATTACTTTTTTTACCTGATTGGAAAAGAGGAAATGAGGTTGGAGTTTCACCTCGAAAACGGTGACATAAAATAGTATCATCTTACCAAAATTATGGTGGTGAAATTTGTGAGGCCCATCACTATATATGTGTCCGATCCACATTGATCATATGTTCTACATGCTCATTATAGGGCATGAGCCAAAAAATGAGATAAATACAAAGCTCGAGTGGTCCACACCACGAAAGCACGGGGAATTGAACATCTGCCATTGAAATTTTAAATGAGCCTAGGGCCCACAAGGATGTATACCTTCCATCCAACCTGTTCATAATGTCACACAAATATGGATGAAGGGAAAACAAAAACAATAAGCTTGATCTAAAACTTCTATGGCCCCAAAGAAAAATTGAGTGGTAAGCATTTATTTCCCCATCCTTCTTGTGGTGTGGTCTACCCGAGCTTTGGATCTGCCTCATTTTTGGGCTCATATCGTAAAATGAGAGGGAAAAATAAATGGACGGTGTGGATTAAGATCATACATAACAGTAGACTCCATGTATTTTAATGGAAAAAAAATCTTCACCTCTCTATTTGAGTGTAATAGCTTTTCAAAGAAGCTTCATGTCAACATTAAGTCATTGTCAAGAGGCGGCTACTGGGTGTAAATACATGGGTAAATAATAATTACCCATTTACATTGCATTTACCATTGGATTTGAAAAACAAACAAGCCCTTAGGAACCATTTGGATGGCACGGTGGACTATAGGAAAATCACAACAGTAGTTAGGGCTGTACATGAACCGGGCTAGCCCGATTAGCTCGCTCGATAGGTCCCAGTTCGGCCCGACTCGGCCTAAAACCCGACTCAACCTAGCCCGACTCGGTGTGTGTGTGTGTGTGTGTGTATTTCAAAACCCTACCCGTCCCTTTCCCCTTTACCCTACTGGGATAGTTCACCGCCCATCTTTGAAGTGACAGTGACTCATCCACCTCACAAACATATAACTTGAACGGCTTAAATTCATCCAAATACAAAAAGGAATTATGATGTCCTGACTAGTTAGATTTTTTATGGAGTCTATAATTCAACTATTAAACCGTTAATCGAGGGCCTTATAATGGGATGCAGATTACCTACTAAAGCCCTTCCCATGAACTTGTTGTAAGGTTCGAAACTGATCCGAACTCGGCCCGAACTTGCCTGATTGCTGACCAGGCCGGGTTCGGGCTGGACATGTTGGCCCATGACCGAGCTAGGCCGGGTTCGAGCTAGGTGTGGCTGGTGACCGGGCCGGGCCAGGTTGAGCCCAGTTCGACTTAGATCGACTCGTGTACACCCCTAACAGTAGTAGTCATTTCCCTCCCAGCCTTTTCTTGTACGTTTGGCTTACTTTAGTTTTGGATCAGCCTCATTTTTGGGCTCATACCCCAACATGAGTTGGAAAAACAGATAGGATGGTATGTAAGAACTTTTCCATGTAATAGGACTTCATTATAACACATGCCGCTATAAAAAATGATGCCTGGTTAAGTAAGTACTTAATTAAACAACTTCCAAACATGCTTATTTATAACTAAGTCAAACATTATTGGGTTCACGATGACCCAACTTAACGGAATTTGATTGGATCATATGCATTGATTTTCTAAGAATATCTCCTAGTGATTCAGTCACCAAGTAATTTGCTTCCCTTTGTCACGGAGACCATCATATGAGATAGAGATTAGCCTACTATGATGCATGTGTTTATCCATACTACCCATCTATTTTGCTAGCTCGTTTTAGTGCATGAGCCAAAAAAAAATGAGGTAACTTTAAAGCTCAAATGGACCATATTGCAAAAAATGGTGAGGATAATGCCAGCTATGGATGAAACCTTTCTAGGGCTCACCATGATGTTTGGTTGTCATCCAAGTTGTTCACAAGGTCACACTGCCTGGATGAAAGGAAAACACAAATATTAACTTGATCTAAAACTTTTGTGGTCCAAAGAAGTTTTTTATGGGTTGCATTCAATCCCCACTTTCCAATGATACGGTCCACTTGAGCTTTGAATCTACTTCATTTTTTAGTTCATGCGCTAATATAAGTTGGAAAAAATGAATGGACAACGTAATAAAACACATACATCATGGTGAGCCCCACAGTCCGCTCTTAAAGATATTCCTGGAGAAAACCATGGCAGACAATTTGCCTCAAGAATGTCTGTTTTCCACTATAGTCCCACTTCTCATTTCTCATACAAGCAAACACAGCTTTTTCATGTGATTTGCATCTGTCAAATTGTATGCAGGTTGTTTTGTTTAATCTTAAACCAAGGCAGCTTCAAAAGCTCAAGTTTTATGCTATGATTCTAATTTAAAATTTTGAAAAGAACTTAAAAATAAATCCCAATATAAATGATCTCCCAAAATTAATCTAACATTTTGATTACCAAACACCATATAAAAAATATTATAGTCAAGCACAGTGAGTGCAAGATATTATAAAAAGTTTAAGCATATTTATTATTTTAAGGGTCAGGTCTAAGTCAATTCAGGCCCGGATCAGATACGGGTTCCAATCCTTTCCGGGTTGGCTCAAACTGGACCCATTTTAAAAAAGTTGAGTTTAGAGATTGGGTTGGGTGTCCATGGCCTCGTATCTAAGGCTTGGGACTTGATTTAGGGTTAACCTAACCAGAACCCAATTGATCCAACCTAAGTTTGGGTATTCTTGTGTCGGGCTAGGGTTGGAAAATGCCAACCCAACATGGAATTTGATTGGATTTAGGTTGAGAAATTTGGGTCAGGTCAAGTCAAGTTGGGAACAATCACGTGTATTTAAGTTGCGTGGGGTTGGGTTGTTTTAGGATCAAGCATTTAGGAATTCGAGCTGGGTTCGAACTAAACACCTGGGTTGGATTTCAGATTGAACACCTATCTAAGTAGCATCTCTTGGCAATACATTTGACCATCAATTCTCATGTTTGGTTTATTGGGACATAAAATTGTAATGATGACATTTTTATATTAATTTAATATTCAATAATTGTTATATATGTTGATGTCGTTATTTGGATTTTAGATTTTTGTAGTAATTACATGGAAAATGTAATGTTTACAAATTCCTTTATTTGTCTTGAGTACATTTGCATTTAATTAATAATTCATTTGTTTGGTTAGTTAATAATAGTAAAATCATAAAGATAACCCATTTACTTTATATTGTTAGGAAAATCGGTGAAACAAACTTTTAAGATTAAATTGGCCCCAATTGCCCAACTAGACCAAATTGTACCTTTTTATTATGACTTGATGGGCTTTTGGACCCAATTGCTCCCATGCTAAGTATTCTCGAGCATGAAGATACAGCTGGAGCAACCACGCTTGCAAGGGAGTGATCTTGATGTAGAGTAGGTTGCAGACACTTTCATATCCAAGATGGATCAGAGAAGACCTGATTGAAGGCAGAAGTCATCAAGACTGTTAGAACTTTAAAATAGGCCTATCTTGCAAACCAGAATGGGTTACTCGACATATCATATATTTTTGGGTAGGACGAGCTACTTCAGCCGACCAACTTGGCTATCTGAGCCGAAATTGCAAGATTTCATCAAATCCATGATCGAAAATCAATTTTATTTTAGTTTTTACTATTTATAGTAAGTTTTAGTTTGATTATTACTCTCCATCCGTTGGGCTTTTGGAGTTGTGTCCAACATGAAAAGTGTTTAGAAAAATAACGGTTAAG
This sequence comes from Magnolia changhungtana, assembly GCA_030180095.1. Taxonomy (NCBI): domain Eukaryota; kingdom Viridiplantae; phylum Streptophyta; class Magnoliopsida; order Magnoliales; family Magnoliaceae; genus Magnolia; species Magnolia changhungtana. The sequence goes on along the minus strand of JASAUF010000421.1, from coordinate 10,325,969 downwards.
CCACATAATTATAGTAAGTTACGAATTTTAGGGAGTTTTAGTTGTGGTTTAATTCCGAAACTTCTTCCAAAGCTTGGTATCCTTATTTAAAGGGTTGTAAATTTATTTTTATTATCAATCAATTTTGAATTTTACAGAGTTTATTTTATATTTTTCATGTTCTTTTCCTCGTGGATTGGAGAAGTCTATGTGAGAAGTCCAGAGAAGTTCCGTGGATTCGGAACAGTTATCCCCTTGAGGAAGACAGTGCTTGACCTCAGGTCCTTCCCTGTGTCAGATCTCAAGAGTTGTTGTTGCCGAGAACTGATGAACTCCAGGTTGTGCACCACTCCTTATGGTTCAGGGCATTTTTAGCCATCGGTTTACAAGTACCTCCTCTAGGTGATGTAATTCTCATCGTTGGATCCTTGTGCTTTAGAATAAGAATTGTGTACTAAGGCATCAGGTCCATGTAGTGTTGTGGGTGATCCAAATTGCTGATCTGATGTGACGTGCGGATATCAAAAGTTATTCCAGCTTATACAATCTGTGGCCATCCAATCTATGTTTTCTCTCTGGACATTTGATGACTTTTCTTTTCTCAATTATCCATGAGGTGCCGCGGATTGAAAGCCCAACCACTCTACGGTTCCCATGGCATTCCCACCACTTGTAGGTGGTATCAGATAAGCGGTCTAGATAACGAAATCATAGGAATTTTTTAAATTATTCTTTACGGAAAAGGCAACCATCAGCCCTGCTTTCTAGGGGTGAAAATCTGGGGGGTTGGGTTGGCTTGGCTTGGGTCGGGTGAGGGTCAACCTGAGCCGAACGCAACTTGGGACCTAACTTGCAACTCAGCCCTACTGCATTTGCAACCTGAGGTGCCCAGCCCAAAATCTACTCAACCCTACGAATCTAACTCAACCCAACCCAACCTAAATACTGTTGGAATTTATACAGAATAAAATTATTTCTGTAAAATATGGAACCCAAAAAATGAAGATGATGATTTGAGCTAAGGACAGGCCGAAGCACGTTGAGACGTTGTCCTTAAAGCGTTATTTGCCCCTACTAAAAAATATTGAGTACGCACCTACTAATCACGCTTAAGGCAGGGCCTTAGAAAGAAAATTTTCTAAACCTACGCCCCATCCCAACCTTAATAAATTAATTGAGCCTAAAAACAGGCCTCTGATGGATCCACCAGCCTATGTACAACCCAAGCCTGACCCATATCAGGTGGTGCAAACAGCCAGGCTCACATATATATTGAGAGTACATTCCCTTGATGAGTGGACCAGTCTTATTTTTTGCACCGCACTTTTGCATGGCTCCTATATTTTGCATGCGCTGACAAGCTACCTTAATGTGAAAGTCAGCTTTGTATGTGAAAATTTAGTTGTTTCTACGTCAACCTTTTTTATCTGCATTTTATCTGTAATTATATATGGCTGTCAGAAAGCAGGGCTGAGAACTATCCAAGTCCAGGCGAATTAGATCCACCTCCCAAGCCACCTTAATGTGGTGAATGAACATTTTTTTTTTCCTTGGAAAAATCAGACCCTTCATCAGGTGGCAGAAACTAGGCACTAAAGAAAAAATAATAATAAATCAACGATTTGTAATCAACTAAGAAAATGCCAGAAATTCTAAGCTATGGTCATTTAATTCAGAGGGAGTTTTAGTGCACGGCTTATCTGTAGTGAGGCCCATGGAACCATCGGTTTGAATCGCTTAGACATGGACCACGCTTGTACAAACTGGAGTGGGCATGACCCAGCCAACCCATGTTGACTCGACCCAATCTCGAACTCGAACTCGAACTTGGCACTGGCGCAGGCTCGGTCTCCCTCTCTGTCTGCTTCTCTCTATCCTTCTCATATATATATATATATATATATATATATATATATATAAGATCATTTCATTAAACAAAAGGATGTACAACCTTCACCGTAGAAGTCGGCATTCGGGTCCCCCATCTACAAAAAATTCTGGGGGACCTATCGTATGGGAAAAACGCCTAATTACAAGGAGACTCGAAGCAACAAAAGGAGCCTTCATCCGGGGGGAAATTAAGAATCGTATCTGAGCGACCCTAATCCGACTTTGTCCAGAAATACGAGACCCCGGACCTGATGCGGGAGTGAAGGAAAATGGAGGAACAGTGAAATTGACTGATTTCGGCTACCTTCCCTGGCCAAACCATCCACGGGACCGTTGCTTTCCCTAAGCGTATGCGAAAAAGAAAAATTGCCTAGCTGTTTTAAGCAGTTTATTCTAGTTATCCACGGTTTCCATCTCCACGGAGCCTTTAAATGGCCCACTAGAATGTCAATCGCTAATCTTGAATCCAACTCTACCATGACATTGGACAGCCCTTTTTTAATACAAATCATCATTCCGTCGTGAATCGCTCGAAGTTCCGCCAGGTTGTTGGAGCCTTCGCCGTAGCCAAAGGAGAAGCCAAAAATAAAGGACCCATTGTCACTTCTACAAATTCCTCCTCCACCCGAGGGGCCAGGATTCCCAAGGGCCGATCCATCTATATTCAGTTTGACCCAACCAGGGATCAGAAATCTCCACTTGACGAGAACAGCGTTGGGATGCCTCTGGCATGTAGAAGGATGGTTGGGAATGCCTCTGCGATCCGGATGGAAGAGAGCCCCGACAGAGTCAGAACCTATAACTAGCTGGGCCCACCATCTAATCGCACTATCGCTCCCCTGATGTTCACCGGATTGTCTTCATATGTAGCCTCATTTCGTGAGAGCCAAATAACCCAGAGAATGAGGATCAGTAGCCGATATCTAATGTGGTGACTGAACATATATCCATGGCTTTCGTATCTATGTTAGATTTGAATAAAGAAGAATAGAAGAATTTTATTTATAAAGCATACATGAGTGTAGAAGCCTCATGTGAGGTCATCCTTTTGAAATATTAATAGAATAGTTCATACGAGTCTTTCAATACCATGTTACAAGTTCTACCCAATTTTTGGAATCCTCGTAACTACACCATAGGTGTTAACCCGAACCCAAACCCTATCACAGCGAAAGTCCTGGATGACGATCGCATCCTCATCAATGATGTAGGCAGTTACTGATGGATTCTCTCTCTCAATCGTCGTTTTTGCAACCTCTCCCGTTACATTCAACAGCTCCGGCCATTGGCTTTTACCTTCACATTCAGAGAAAAATAAGTATCATTCAACACTTTATGATAAAGAATTACAGATAAACTAACATAGCTTTTTCTACTCGCATCTAAGAAACACACACGACGACATGTGGCACATGTGTGAGATTCAAGACACTTATCAGGAGAACACCAGATTTAGATGGCCTTCACCCCAAAACCAAGCTGAGCCACATGTATAGGAGAACACTGGATGGTTTTATAAAAAATTTTCAAGTGGTCCACTGCAGACTACGGTTGTGGCTCACAAAAATGAATTGGGCAGTCTGATTTTGGGCAACGACATTCATTTGTTGGGGCCATCTAATACGTAGCTTGGATTTTGCGCATATGCTGCATGTCGGCAAAGTACCTGCATGGTGAAACAATCGCTTACCAGTGCATTCAGATGCCATCTTTTGATTTCTTTGTTTGCTCTGATTTAGAAACTCAGAGGAGGATTTAAGTACTTATAGAATGGTGTCTTGCAAGTGGGAGTTGTCTCACGTTTTGGAGTTCTTGACTAAGTAGCTGTTATATTTGAAGTTTGAAGTTTGAAAATTGAATTTGGAGAGAGAGAGAGAGAGAGAGAGAGAGAGAGAGAGAGAGAGAGAGAGAGTTTTAGACGTTTAAGGGTCGCGGAAGCTGATTAGGTGGCACACACCACCCACCTCCGCGATGTGTTAACCTCACCAAGTTCTGTGGGTCTCCGGCTCTTCTGCTGTCCGAAATAGGCTTGTATCTCTTTTTTGTGAAATGAAATCTGTCTTCTCAAAAAAAAAAAAAAATGATGTGTATTTTTATAAAATAAAATTCTGTGGGTCTCACGATGATGCATGTGTTATATCCACACCATCCATCCATTTTTATAGATTATTTTAGTTTATGGGCCAAAAAATGAGGCAGATGTAAGGATCAAGTGGCCCACAACACAGAAAAGCGGTGGAGATAAAATGCTTACCATTGAAAACTGCTTGGGGGCCACAGAAGTTTTGGATCAAGCTGATATTTCTGCTTTCCCTTCATCCAGTTCTGTGTGACGGCTAATGACAAATAAACATCATGGCGGGCCACTGGAAGGTTTCAACAGTGGGCATCATGGTCCCTAATTCTTTCTGCAGTGTGGTGCACTTGAGCTTTGAATCTGCTTCGATTTTGATCTCGCAAAATGGATGGACGGTGTGGATAGAACATAATACATAATGGTGGGCCCCACAAAACTTAGTATGTCAAAAAACCACCGCTGGAGGTCGGTGGTGCGCGGCACACCACGCACTCTGCTTCTGTCGAGAAGGAAGAAACCTCCATAAGCAATCCCCAAAAGGAAGTACTTTCCAACTTGTTCTAGGCATCCTACGTATTAGGGTGCAGATGGGTTGTATTGGACACGCAGACAATAATCATCTTCATGGGCCACCAACATTAAACCAAACTGGATTATCTTGACCATTGGATCAATGGCTTGCAAAATGGACAGTTTTCATAAATGATAAAATAACTGTATGATCATCAAAATAGATGGTACACTTGGTAGGCCCCAACTTCCATTAAAAAAAAATTATGAATCACTTAGATCCAAAGACTCTAACCATCTGATTGGTGTCTTGGGAAATAGATGATTACAACAGAAGAAATCATTGATCGGATGGTTAGGATCAACTGATTCGTGTGGTTATCATCTATTGGCTTATGAGGAATGGGCTGGGATATATGGGATGATCCAGATCAAAATTTTGGACTTCCATGTATCCAGTTAATCACATTTGCACCTTAATATGGGGAAACTAGTGGGATGGTATGCTAGTTAAAGTTTAAAACTCAATGGTACCATTTTAAAATAGATTAGCCAATTTTGACCGGTGGAACCATAATATGGTAGAGCTACACTGCCGGGTTAAATGAATGTTGTCTGACATGTCTTCAATATGTGAAGAAAATAGGGGATTGATTGATCGACTAACTTGGTCGATTAACTGAGTGAACGTTGGATTAGACGGATTGGTGTTTGTCCAATTTTGGACAGGTTTGGTTGATTGACCTAGAGGCTTGAGTGATCGAAAAAAATTCAGAAAATACTTGTGAATTCTTTGAACCCTTTTGAGCATGTTCAAGCAATCGAACATGTAATGCTTGATTGATCGAGGGTTACTCGATCAATGTCAATCGATCGATGCTTATATTGACGATGCACGCGATTTTACGTAATTGCATGGATTGTTTCTTATTTCAAATATTATACTATAAATATAAGTGTAATGTAGGATTATGATATGATTAAGAGGGCTTAAATATTCTAAGAGGGTTTTGAAGGGAGGCGAAGGTTTTATGAAGAGTTTCGTATATGTAAGTGGATCTATCTCTTGCAATATCGTCAATTTTGTTGTCACTTTGTGCTATGATTTTTTCATGTGAGAGTTTTTAATATGTAAAATTCATGTGTTCTTATGTATGCTTTGTTGCATTTATCTTTCGATTGTTTGATTCAAATTCGAGATTTGCTTCCACGGTCACTCAACAATGAAAACTATGATCATCCATCTAAAGGGGTAACTACAAGCAAATGCTAGCCATCACATTTCCTCAGTTACCTACATTGTTTTTATGGTTAACCACATTCGCAGTTAGGGTAATTTTTCAATTTCCTTTTTTTCAAGATGTATATAAGGCCATTAATGGGCCAAGTTGGCCTATTGGGCTTTTGGACATGGCCTACCTAAGGTCAGACTTGGGCTGGAGTATCAGTGTAATAAATCAATTTTTTAATGCACGTGTGACCATACACCATACACTCATGCATTTCCTCTACCCTATCATCCACCACACATATGATTAAGGTATGTGATTACCAATTTACTCGTCCTTTTATAACCTACATGATCGACCAACTAAATACATCCCAATCGTCCACTCATTTATGATATAACTCATTAACACAACATAATTGTTTACGTACGTGCATGAATAGATATTAAAGGGGGTAGAATGTAATAACCCAATTTTTTAATGCACGTGTGACCATCAACCAACCATACACATGATTAAGGTATGTAATCACCCATTTACCCATCCTTTTATAGCCTACATGATCGTCCAATCAAATACATCCCAACCGTCCATCCATTTATGATATAACTCATTGATACAACATAATTGTTTACATGCGTGTAGCATGAATAGATATTAAAAAATTTGTATTGTTGATATATATATAATTCAATTAAGTAATTATTGATTCTTATAATAAATTTAAAATAATATTTTAAGAGTATTAAAAGTATGAGAATAAATCCATGATAGGTTTATGTTTATATTTTCAATTGTGAAACAATGATTCACTTTACATGCATGTCTAGCATTCATTGAACATCGATATTGATATGTTGGATGTAATGTAAATAAGTAGGGCGATCGTGTTCCTTGTGTATAAAACCCTAAAACCAGTAAGTAGGGTAATTGTGTCCCTTAGGTGAAAGACCCTAGAACCCATTAGATCCTTTGGAGTCTCCTTTGTGTACGACGTATGAGCATAATTGTATGCATGGACATACATCAAAGGTACAGCTGGAGCAATAGTGAAACCAGCTAATGTATAAATGGATCCCTCACCACGACGTACCGGTGTGTGGCGTTAATGCAATGTGGTCATCCACTTGGGTATGGTGTTGTAAGATATGATGTATATTATTTATGAGAATTCATAGAAAGTATCACATGCATAACATATTTACGATTTTAGTGCTCAAACTTATATTTTTTTATTATCTGTATTCTAATTTTCTATCTTATTTATTTAAAAAAATGATATAATTAGAACATTTTAAATTTTGGATAAGAAATGATCATATTGGGCTGTTATCCACACCCTATTACAAAAAAATGTATAGGTGCAGAACTAGAATACTACGAGCAGGCGGGCCTCTACTATTAGTTTTTTTTTTTCCCAGCAAATTAAGTTTAGTTTAGCTTTTAATTCTTTTTGGTTATTTAGGTTTACTTTGAATTTCAAATTTCGATGTAGAACAAATAAAAAAAAAAAAAAACTATAAAAAGAGTGGAATTTAGTAAACATTATATTATTTCAACAATATTTTCCTTTTAAATGACTCTGAATATCTATTAAATTTGATGGAATTATGTGGATTGTAATGAATATCAATCTATTAAAACTGACGAACTTGGGATTTTGGTCCCGAATACCTTACTCAGTTACTCGGATTTCGAGGCGTGGCAAGTTGGTATCAGAGCCCAGGTTTAAAATCAAATTGAGGACCTAGGGGAGATTTTAACATAGAATCATTAATATAAGATGCATTTCCATAACAATATCTAAAAAAGAAAAACTTAATGTGCCGTGTCTTACTTAGATGTTAGTATACTAAAGCTTATTTGTTTAAATAATCATAGGTCATGTCAGAATTCAACTTGAATGACGAAGCCTCACCAGGGACACCTACTCCTCACGTTATTGAAAATGGACTACTTATTGGTGGGATCCTCAGGGCTATAGGAGAACATACGACCCTCATATGACATCAAGTCGATAAAAACCACGCTCAAATAAATAAAATAACTATAAAGTACAAATTTCTTGTACCACAGATGGACTATATGTTTTACATGTTAGAGGGGGTAAAACTATTTTCTAAATTAAATTGGATGAGTGTTATTACTGGCCATAATTGAAGCGTGATGTTGGAAAAGCGGTACAAAATGTCATACGTGTCAGACATCCAAGAGGCAGTCATAGAACACAGGCCTATACACTCCATTGCTAGTACTTGACGGCCCTTGGAAGTATTTATCTATGGATTTTGTGCTAGGCCTCCCACGGACTCAGCATGGAACGGACTTAGTGTTTGTTATGGTCGACAAATTCTCCAAGATGGCTCATTTCACACTGTGCAAGAAGACTCTCGACACCACACATGTTACAAATTTATTTTTCCAAGAGGTTATTTTATTTTATTTTAATTTATTTCATTTCAAAATTTTAAGATTCTACATTATATTAATTGAAACTGAGGAAATTACAATAGTGATTTCGGGCGGACCTCAGGACAAAAAGAGACAAGGGCCCACCTATCGTAAGAAGGACTGAAAAAGAAGATTGCTCGTTCTCAGATTGACCTGCCCCACCTTGTCCAGAAAAAGAAGACCTTTGGGGGACGTGTGGGACCTCTGCCAGAGAGTTGAGAAACTTAGATGATTGGGAACCACTGCCAAGTTTAGCTAGGCTGTTGGCAACACCATTTGCCTCCCTGGGGGAGTGAGGAAAAGAAACTTCCATAACTCCCTTGAGCACCTGGATCCAAGACCGCCAATAGCACATAGACCACGAAGAAGGAGACAAAGCCTCAGCAAGAAGGGAGACAATAGATTTGGAGTCACTAGCTAGTTCCACTTTAGAGAAGCCCAACTTGGCACAAAGGGAGAGACCCTCCTAGATGGCTCTAATCTCCACTCTTGAATTGGACCCAAAGTCGTATCCAGAATAGAAGCCAAAAAGGAACTCGCCATTGCTGTCTCTACCGACACCTCTCACACCCAACGGGCCCGGGTTCCAAAGCGACGACCTGTCTACATTTAATTTAATCCAGCCACCCTTAGGCCTTGACCACCTAACAACTTGAAACTTCCTAGGCTTCAAAGAAGCCCCATCAACACCCAAATCTGCCAAAATTGAGGCTGAGAAATGATTAAGCACCTTAGGGAGAGGAAGGGAAGAGCTGATCAAAGCGATCCAGTAGTGGATAGAAGAGACCACCTTGGCGACACTGGGGAGGTAGTTGTCAAAACGAGCTGCATTTCTAGCTTTCCAAATCTCCCAGAAAATGAGAATATGGGCTAAACCTCTCAAAGATTTGAGGCGACCAGATATGGCTGGAAGATTCAACCACCTAGTTGCTCTCCCCAAGGCGGAGCTATTCGTAACCGACAAAATGTGGAAAAGGGGCTAGAAATGGGCCCATACCTTCAATGTTAAACCACCCGAGGAGAAGACATGGTCGATGGTTTCAGCGTGGGGCTGGGCTAAGGGTGAGCAACATACGCAAGTAGAGGCTAAAGAGATACCTTTAGACTGAATTCTAGCATCTACCAGGACCGCCTTATGGATGATCTTCCACGTAAGGAGGGAAAGTTTAGGGGAAAGTTTAGAGTGCCAAACCCATTGAGCCCAAGCTTTCTTGACCTGCACCGGTTTGACCATCTGCCGAGATGTTATATGCCTACATGACGTCCCAAAATCTATCACCTCAAATCATGACACTAAGTTCTTCAGTCACACTTGGAGGACTTTGTGGAGGAAATTTGATACAGACTTACAGTTCAACAGTATATATCATCCGCAAATAGATGGACAAACCGAGGTGGTGAATCGTACACTTGGGAACCTTATACGATGCTTTTCGGGTGATAAACCCAAGCAGTGGGATTTTTCTGTTGCTCATCGGCAAGTTCCTGTTTGAAGTTGTCTATGTATGGGTGCCGCGACATACTCTTAATTCGGTTCCTTTGCCCAAGCTTCCGGACGTGAGCATCGCTACAGAACATATGGCGGACCGAATCATGGGCATTCATGTTAATGTTTAAGCAAAGTTACAAGCTTCCAATAAAAAAAACAAAGAGTTGGCTAACAAACATCGGCGTCCGAAGGTGTTCAAGGTGGGCGACAACGTGATGGTTTATCTATACATAGAAAGATTTCCAACTGGGATTTACCATAAGTTGAAGAACAAGCTTACAATCTAGTGGCGTAACTACAAGCAAATGCTGGCCATCACATTTCCTCAGTTACCTACATTATTTTGGGTTCAAGTCCTTACCTCAGTGGTAGACTCTGAGGAGTTTCGACACGAGGTCTTGGGTTCGATACCCATAGGTAGTGAAATCCCACTACAACGTGCGTGGGGGTGTGTAAAAAAAAAAAAAAGAAGAAGCTAAAGAACAAAAAGATTGGATCGGTACCTATCTTCCATAAGATCAATGACAATACTTATGTTGTTGATTTTCCTGAAGACATGGAGATCTCATGCATGTTCAATGTGGCGGACCTGTACGAGTATGATGAACTAAAACTGGGGGATAACTCGGGGATGAGTTTCCTTATTTCAGAATTTGTTTCCTTATTTGATTTGGATTCTTTAATTATGTTTTAGGTTTTTTTTTTTTTTTTTTTTTTATTTAAAAATTTTAGAAATCTATCAATAAAAATTTTAGTCTCTTGCAAATTCGAGAATTTACTGATGTGGATTCAAGAGTACCTTATGGATTCAAGATGTTTATCGATTAAGGAAGACGGTGATCGACCTCATCACATCCTTCCCCGTGTCATTCGTCCGTTTTGAAAACTCATTTTAGGACATGATCCTAAAAATAAAGCAGATCCAAATCTTTGGTTGACAATAATACAAGAAACAATGGTAATTGACCATTAAAAACTTCTCGTGGGCCATAAAAGTTTTGGATCAAGCTGATATTTGTGTGGTGAAGGTCTCCGTGACCTTATCAACCGGTTAAAGTTTTTAATGGTGGGGATTCAATCACGACTGTTTCCTATGATATAGTCCACCTAAGATTTGGATATGCTTCATTTTTTGGATCATGCCTTGAAATGAGATGTCAAAATGGATGGACAGTGCGGATGTAAGGAACATACATCATAGTGGGCCCTACTGATAGGGATCTACCCTAACCACGCCTTGTTGCATTTAAGCTCCTTATGGCCCGTTGTCATCTCTATGTCGAAGAAGAATATTGTTTGGAAATCGGTCCATAGAGCGTGCAGACTTATGATGAGCCATCATGGATGGCATGTTAATCAAGAATCCACGCTTTTGGACGGTATCTCATCACCCAATCGGTTGGATTGGAGCTTTTTTTCTCTCATTATTACTTTTAAAATAGGAGTCAAACCAAGTAAAGCCATGACACAACGTCTACAATATTTTATTCAAACCGTGTATCATTTTCATGATAATATTACAGTTATCATATATAGGATTATACAATGCCTGAGAAGTCTTGTATGACTTTGATATGCCCCAGGAATTGCGGTGAATAGTTTTTGTAGAGTAATTTATAAAAGAAATCATATTCATAAGAAAAATCCAAAATCAGCTACATAATTGATGCAGGCCACACCATATGAAACAGTGTGAAATCATGCTTAAAATATCTAGAAGCACCTGTAGGAGCCCACCTGTGCTATTGAAACTTGTTATGACCTCTTATCCAATGGGACACATACAATGAATGAGCTGAATTTCTAAACCGCATATTAGTAGGCCTTATAAGCTATCATAAAGATTTCAATTGGTGCATATTTACTCTCAACTGTTGTCTATGGTGTGGCCCACCTAATTAATGGATTGGCCTTATTTTTAGGCCCATTACCCACCATGGAAGGGTACATTTGATTGATGGAGAGGATGTGTGTCACACATCACGGTAGAGGATCCACACAATTTAACCTCATAGGAAGCTTCCCACAAGGTCGACCTCGTAGTACTTTCATCCTACACAGACAAATATATAAAGAAGTTACAAAGGTGCAATAAAGATTAAGATTATCAAACCACATACTGAAATTATCGCATATATCTCCAAGTTACAAGTTGCAAAGGACATTAATCCTATGAAGGCTAAGGGGAAACAAAGGTTAAGAAGAAGAAGAAACTCTCCCTTTTGGATTAAAAACAATCCATATATATATATATATATATATATATATATATATATATATATATATATATATATATATATATATATATATATAGAAAGGAAGTGGACTCTTGCCACAAATTCATTAATCACAGAATTTACAGTGCTTCAGGTGTGTCTCAATAAAATTAAGAGACGCATCTATCATATACGAAATGGACCAAGAAAAGGGAACCAAAAAAACAGGGGAATGATTATGCCACTGCGGTTTTGAGAGTTCCTAGTCCTAGACAATCTAGGAAGATCAGACCCCGCACATGAACTGGAAGAGATGCTGAGTGGAGATGAATGGCGTGGGACTGACTGACGCTGCCTTCGCAGGCCATGCCATCTGTCGGGCCGTTGCCCTCTCTATGGATATGATTGAATACGAACGTACCCAGCTACTTCAAATGGTTTATCCTGGCGAGCCAAGGGCCCCACCGCCATGGGGTCAAAATCTTCTTGGAGAGAAGGTCCACCACGATCCTAGAATCCGATTCCACAACTACTTTATGTAGCCCTCTTTCCAAGCAAATCGCCATTCCATCTTTAAAAAAAAAAAAAAAAAAATTACACACACACACACACCCCCACACACTCACGCTAGTGGAATTTCACCACCTATGGTACTCGAACCTTGACCGGGAGTTGAAACTCCTAAGAGTCTACCACCCAAGCAAGAGTAAGGACCCCAATCACCATTCCATCATGAATTGCATGCAGCTCAGCAAGATTATTAGGTCCCACACCATACCCAGTAGCAAAGGCAAAAATGAAATCACCGTTGCTATTTCGACAAATACCACCACCACCCGAACTGCCAGGATTGCCTCTAGCAGATCCGTCAACATTTAGTTTAACCCAATCTAGAGGGGGGGTCTTCCACTTGATGATGACTGAGCTGACTAGGCGCTGACCCCCGTGCCAAGCGCGCAGACTGCCTCTTCTACTGATTGGTTCACTGCTCAAGTTGGAGTTGAAGAGGTCACCGAAGATAACTCTGCCCCACCAAGTAATGCGAGCAATGGAAGATCTGATATGCATCGCCCTATTCTCATATTTCGCTTCGTTTCTAGCACGCCGAATCTCCCATAGAATAAGGAGAGGGAGGCGATTGCGAATGTTAGTCGGGGCGCAACCCGGGGCCGATGCGCTTCTCCACTGCATCGGCCTCCCTTTAATCGAGTTATGAAGGATCGGAGCCACCCTGAAACAAGCGCAGAAGTAGCTCCAGATGGAGGTGGCCAGATGCCCGAGAAGGAAAAGATGTTGGATGGATTCTACGTCCGGCTTCGAGGATGACCCGGTATTACAACAATAACATTTGGATGCAAGCGCGATTCCTTTCGACTGGATCCTAACGTCCACCAGGGTTGCTACTTGGATCAATCTCTAGATAAAGACAGAGATTTTTGGAGGTAGATTGCTACGCCAAGCCCAATCAGCCCACCTTACAGACAGGGTGATAACTCTGTTCACTTTCTAGGCCGACTTGACAGTGAAGGAGCCTGACGAGTCATGGGGCCAGATACAAGCATCTCCATCGTCGGAAGTAGCGAAGCCTCCCTGAAAGATGGCGTCGATGGAATCACACATATCTAGATCTAGGATAGCAATCCAATAACGTCAAGCAATCACAAGAGAACACAAAGATTTAACGTGGAAAACCCTTCGGGAAAAAACCACGGCACAAAGCGACATAAATCCACTATGAAATAGAAATTACAAGAGAGAGGACTTACCCGATTCGAACAACCTCGAATCTCACCCTTGTTACACCCTTTGACAACCCTAAAACCCTTTTAAGAACCCTTGAAAAACTTTTAGAAAGCCTTAGAATACTTTAGAATAGCCCTAGGAACCCCTATTTATCGTTTAGGAAACTCCACTTACGCACCTCCTTTGGAAAAGTCCGGAAACCGCCTCAAATTTACGTAGTCCGCGCAGGATCTGCGTAACCTGACTAGTCGGAGGGCCTCGACTGGTCGAGCTTGACCCTCAACTGGTCGAGCCAGACGGACACCCAAAAAACGAGCTCGCTGGACTTTGAGTCGAGCGTGCCTCGACTGGTCGAGCAGCGGATTGAAGACTTCTGACAACAATCTCCACCAAGTCTTCAATCTTCAATCGTGTATCTTGCTGCCATCCTCTTATCTCTGCATCATATCATAGCTTCAATCAACGCTTCTCGTGCACACTCCGTCATTCTTTTACGCCATCGCCAAGCCCAGAGAAGTTGCACAGAACTTGAACTTCTCTATAGGAATGACCTTGGTGAGCATGTCTGCTGGATTCAAGTTGGTATGAATCTTCTCCAGTGTTACGCCTCCTTCCTCAAGCACCTGTCAGATAAAGTGATGACGAATATCAATGTGTTTAGTACGTGAGTGATAAACAGAATTTTGAGCCAAATTGATAGTACTCTCGCTATCACAGTTAACCGACACGACCTCCTGCTGAAGTCCCAACTAATTTATCATGCCTTTGAGCCAAAACACTTTCTTTAAACGCTTCCGTCACTGCCATATATTCTGCTTTGGTCGTGGAAAGAGCCACCACAGACTGAAGCTTCGACATCCAACTGATTGCTCCACCCGCTAGTACAAATGAGTATCCTGAAGTAGACTTTTTGGAATCTATACTACCTGTGTAGTCAGAATCCACATACCCTATCAACTTTATCCTTGTCTTTTCAAAAGTTAAGACGTAGTCTTTCGTACTTCGAATGTATCGAAGTAACCATTTCGCCGCTTCCCAATGTTGCTTGCCGGGATTTGACATGTATCTGCTCACAACACCAACTGTCTGTGAAATATCCGGTCTCGTACAAACCATGGCATACATTAAACTGTCAACCGCATTCGAATAAGGCACATAAAACATAACCTGCTTTTCCTCATTGGATTTAGGACATTGTTCTGAGGAAAGCTTGAAGTGAGCCGCGTGGGGAACGCTCACCGGCTTTGCTTGGTCCATCCCATACTTGATCAACACCTTTTCAAGGTATTCTGCCTGTGATAACCAAAGCCTACTCTTCTTCCTGTCTCTATGAATATCTATGCCGAGAACCCTCTTTGCAGTCCCCAGATCTTTCATCTCGAATGTCCCTGATAATTGAGTCTTCAATACGTTGATTTCAAACATTTCATGACAGGCGATCAACATATCATCAACATATAGTACTAGGATGATGAATTTTCCATCACTCAGTGTCTTCTAATAGACACAGTGATCGTATTCACTCCGAGTAATTTTCTGACTCACCATGAAAGAATCGAATTTTTTATACTACTGCCTATGCGACTGTTTCAGGCCGTACAACGACCTCATTAACCTGCCAACTTTTTTCTTTGCCCCTTTAACTTCGTAGCCCTCTGGTTGCATCATGTAGATCTGCTCTTCCAACTCCCCATGCAGGAATGCAGTGTTGACATCCATTTGTTCCAGCTTGAGATCGTATTGGGCAATCAGTGCCAACACGAATCTGATAGACACCTGCTTAACCACCGGCATGAATATCTCTCATGTTGATGCACTTGTCCATCAAAACTCCATTTGTTTCATACAATTGGTGATTGGGGCCATGATGCTACTGAAGTTCCGCACAAAATGTCTTTAAAATGTAGCGAGGCCAAGAAAACTATGAACTTCAGAGATAGTCCTAGGTGTCAACCAATCAACTATGGCTTTCACCTTGGCATGATCCACCACTACACCTTACAACGAGACAATGTACCCTAAGAAAACCATTAATGTACTCATGAAGGTACACTTTTTAAAGTTGATGTAAAAGTGCTCGCGATAAAGGACTTTGAAGATAAGACTTAGGTGATTGAGGTGCTCATTTCTTGATATACTGTAGATAAGAAAATCATCAAAATAGACCGATAAACTTACCAATAAAGGGCACAACAACTACGTCATGATGTGCTAGTTGATGGAAAGGATTCGCCTAAGTGTAGGCACCTTCAATCCAAGCACGAGAACTACACAAAGTAGAAAGAAGCAAGCTAGAAATTTTCATTCAATTCAAAAGGTGCCTTTATACTACTCATCCCAGACCCTTATATAAGCTCTGAAACATACATAAAACGAAAACTCATAATGTCATTGACAACCAATGACTTATTACTAATATGGAAAATAATAAAAAGGATTTGACTGATGGATTATTCATATATAGATAATTGATTTCGTTGGCTAACTACATAAATAGGCTAGCTACCTAAATAGTAGGCTTGGGCCTCCTTATTGATGGACCAACTGTTGGGCTTCAGTTTAATGCGCCTAGGTCTGGCCCATGGATTGTGGACCCATATCAGCCAGCATCAGTTTCCCTTCTTGCTAACTCTTCAAATGACAGAGGCTGACCCTCCTTAATTTCTAAATATTGGAGTTCTGAAAGAATTGCACTTGTTTCTTCTTCTCTCTTACTATGAATATCTTTCATCCACTACTCTCTTTAGCAAACACAATTTTTGAAAGAGCATGAAGCCTAGGTGTCCTTCCACCCAAAAAAAATCCCACCATTGTTTTATCATGTCCGCAAAATCTTCCACTTCAAGCCAAACAAGTTCAAATCTGAAGGGCCTTGGGCCCTAGTTTTCCTCCACTACTTCCAAAAAAAAAAAGAAGGGAAAATGACCAAATATAGTCCCGGGAGACCGTGTTGGTATGTTAGTGGAAACGTCTCAATATATAAATTTTTTTTTTTTTTTAAAGGACCCACTTCAGATTATATGGGTCTGGCCTGACCATTCGACCATGTAAATTTGACGTTCCCCATTGGAAGATCTATGAGTTCATTTTTCTATACCCATGCCGAGAAGTCAACCATGCTTCGAAGAGTTCGATCCCCTGTAGATTTTTCAAACAGATATCTAACAGTGTTGAATTCCCCTCCGACACACCATGACACTTGCCACCTTAATGCAGTTGCTTCCATCTCAACCCACAACTTATCATGCAATTTTGGAGAGTTTGGCCCATATACTTCTATTAGAGCCCATCTATTCCCTGTTATTATCTCTTTTAACAGAATAAAGATTGAGAATTCTCCACCCCAACAATCTTCTTTGATCCATATTGATGAGTTCTAGATTACCACTATTCCTCCTGGTGACCCCACTGCATCCTTCGCAATCCAGTCCTTTGATTGTCCCGAGCAAATATCTGAAATAATTCTCTGATCTACAGAGCTCAGCTTGGATTCTTGCAATGCAACAATCTGAGCTTTGTAGCGCCTACAGAAGATGCAGATTTTGGCTCTTTTCTCGGGGCAGCCCATTCCCCTCATGTTCCAAGTGATGATCTCCATTATGAGACTCCTTTCCCCATCTCGGCACTAGGCGTAGCCATATAGTGATTCGCTAAGTATGCCAGGCTTTTCAATTCCCCGAATCCCTTAAGGGGCTTTGGTCTGAGATTCTGCAACAACAACCGCTCCTTCTCAATGCTTCTTTTCTCCATCAATTCAAATAGCTCAATGTCATCTTCTTCTCGATGTGTCTCTATTGCAAAAACAATAGAGGAATAAACAGCTTTTGTTATTTCTCTGTCCTCATATATGATCATTGCCATTTGGGTATTAGCCTCCATCTGCTATAGATCTAGCTATCGATCTAGAGCTGTATCACCTCCCAAAGGAAGATGAATTCTCGAGCTCCCTAGACTCTCCATCCCTTCATTAGCTGAAGAAATAAGAATTCGTTGGCAGCCGTAATTCGCAAATATCTTATGGATCAGTTTCTCCGGTTGTATGCCGTCGAATACAAAGCATTTCTATCGGGCTTAAAGGAATGCCTCTTTCGCACGTGACTTAAGTAGAATATGCACATGAGTCAATAACATCTCTTGCTTCACCCGTATGGGATCGAACGCATCTTTATACGTGTATACACTCCCATATAGCCAACATGTCAAGATCTCCTACAGTCCTACGTGTGCCAAGGCGTGACAATTAATGAAGTCCACTTGTCATTTCGAGCTTTCGTTGAAGCTTCTTCGACATCCATCGGGGAAGAGATTGTCCCCTTGATCATTAAAGCCCGTGCAATTGGTGGCGATATATTGCCTCTTTGCTCAACACGTGGTTGATCCTCCCGATCTCCTTCAACGTAAAACTCCCCTTCTCCCCGGCTACATGTTGGCGGTGGAAAGCATTAGCTCCTTTTCCATAGTCGCGCAATGCATAGTACCAATCCCCTCACCAATCCCTTCGTCTAAGACTTCATCTACCCCCATCCTTTGAAGAGTATTGCAATGCGTGTCTCTGATAAGTTCCGGTACTCCAGCAGATTCCTCCCCTTATGTTTTATCTTCCTTTTCAGCTATCGCTTCCATCTCCAGGAGGTCTATCCCCATCGTCAACCCACCATTTGTGTTTACCTTAAAGGATGACATCCGGCACCTAGAGTTTGATAGGGAGATCCAGCAATTCGAACCACACCTACTCTCCAAGCACCAACCAAGCTTCCCACCTGCACATCCCTCTTACCAAGTTGTCCTTGGACATCCCCCCTAATAAGATAATCCTATTGATGTCTTCTTCTGGCTATAGCATTAGAAGAATTTCCATTTGATTCAGTCTCTTTAGAACCCCTTTTTCTCTCCCCACCCCGCAATTTTCGTCCAGCCACGCTTCTACCACCGACAAGGGAGTGCCATGTCTTGTGGAGAGAACCACCGATCTTAGGAGAAACTCCTCCTTATGGACTTTCTGGATCCACATTGTCAGTCTATCAACCTCCTAGGTGGTCCAAATGTCAACCTTTTCCACTTATGGGCCTCTCCTTACGCACTTCATGTTCTTCTTATCTTGCTTCCTCCCCACTAGCCTCAACTACCTCCCTCCTCTCTCCACCGAGCGATGGTTGAATCTCTACCATTGCTTTCTCCATACAACCCTCTCCTTCCTCATTTTCCTTCTCCAGAACCCAAATTCCTATTGTTGCCCTACCCTCTTTTACGCCATAAATAGAATGGAAGTCATCATCATCATCTACGCCTTATCCCAACTAATTGGGGTAGGCTACAAGAACCCTATTCTCATCATATCACTCTATCAAGGACCACATCCTCAGTTAAATCTGGTCACCAAAAATTTTCTTACTACCTCCATCCACTCCTAGTACCCAAGTATCCAACTCTTTTAGCCAGCTTTTTAAAGGATCTTGGTATCCTGGTTTTCAAGTGAAGATTCCATTTCAACTATAGATTTAACTTAATCAATGCCTAAGCTAGTGACAAAACAATATCAAGGTTCTAGCTCACACTAATAGATGCACGTGATGCAAAAATAATACTAAATATGGAACATAAAAAATAAAAATAAATAAATAAAGCAGCCATGCATCGATGATAGATTGATAACTATTGAAAGCATAGAATGACTTTGAGGGTGCATTTAAATAATCTAAGTAAACAAAAATCAGTCCTAGAGAGAAAAGGTCGCACCTTCACTCACTTCTGGCTTTCCATGAAGTTTCATCATAGTAGGGATAGATGGTCCATATACATCAGCATCAAGCAAGCCCGCCTCCAGTTGACATGTCTTTGCAAGTGCAACAGCCAAATTAACTGCATATCCCAAAAAGAATTACCCTAACACCCCATAAGAGCACATTGCAAGCAAGAACATAACATGCAGAAGTACAACTAAATCTGTGTGTGTGCATGCGCATGTGCATGAATAAATTTTGGCATGCACCAAAAATCTCCATTTTGAGGGAAAAACTCTAGTACTTTGAGCTGTCCCAAAAGAAGTAAGCTTACAAAATTGAACAAAGAAAATTAAAATTGTGGAATTGGAATGTGTCATTTTCATGTTTCACATTGGTTTTTGCAGACCCCTTTGGCTACAAATGTCCCTTTTGCCCATTAATCATCCATTCAATTGAAATATGAGAGAGAGCAGTCACCCAATTCGCCAATACAACTTTGGAATAAACTTGTTAGTTTTTTAATCAAGACATAAGAATGTTTATCCTGAATAAACCCTGAGTTCACAACTTTGTAGAACCCATTAATATAAAGCAAAAATAAATTAATTAATAATTTTTTAAAAAGTTTGCATCAATAGGTCAAGAATTGCCATTCCAAACAAGCCCATAAACCAAATATGAGAAAACAGGGGAAAAATCACTGCCATAGCCTAGAAATAGCTTATTTAATTCAAAGGGAAATGTTTGTGAATACAGGGTGTATATTTCGAGTCAATCTATACCAATATCCCACCATCCAGTTTGAAACATGTATTATTCCCACCCACCATTATGTTGTGTGTGACCCTATTTGGCATAGAAACTGAGAAGATGACGGATCAGGATGAAGGATTAGGGGAAAAGGGGAGAGCAGGAGATTTCTACTCTGACAATCTGATCTGGGAAAATCAGATTCAAAACATAGACAAGGGAGATTGGACTCTGATACCTTCGAGACAGAAGCGAGTCCCTCAAATCAAAAGTGGGCGAGAAGATGTGGCGAGCTATCCCACGCTCTTTGTTAGGGGTTTCCCGGAAGGCTGGCTGCCTATCAACTTCTCCAGAGTCTTTGGTAGAGTTGGAGTAGTGATGGATGTAGTGCTGCCTAGAAACAAGGCGAATGGATCTATTCGGGCTTTTGCGTTGGTTAGGATGAGTTCAGAAAAAGAGTTATTTCAGGCGATTAAAACCCTTCATAGTGAAAGTTTCGGGGGGCAAAAAATGCTGGTTCAGCGGGCGAGATTCGGTCCGGAACTCAAACACAAAAGCGTTAGTGTTTTGGAGCACCCAAATCCAAAACCGACACCATTTAAAGCAGTGCAGAGTTTTCCCCCATCGAAATATCAGCCAGGAATTACCTCCTTTAAGGAGGTGTTACTCCAACCTTCAGGGATTTCTAATCCTGACCAGGAAGCTATTCGTAGGGGTGATAAGGGTATAACAAAGGAGAGAGGAAGAAAAGAGGTACAACATATTCAGGTCGATGATTTAACAGTTCAGCTGAACCAACAATCTTACAACAAATCCAAGAAGATGCTAAGGGATTCGGTGGTGGTCATGACCAAAGAGGAAGTTTCCAAAGCATCAGTAATGCGGTGGCTAGAGGAAATTGGAGGGATGCCAGCAAAATCTTATTCCATTTCTCCAATAGGCTTCAACGAGCTCTGGATGAAGCTGCCGCTCGGCTACAATACAGACTTCCTGATGATGGCAGGGGTGCTGCATACAAATGGCCCGGTTACAAGTATTTTGAGATGGGAGGAATTTTCCGCTTTCGGCTATGAAGATATCTGGATTTTGATATGGTCGGTCCCGCTAGAATTGTGGAACGAAGATTTCATCCACATCATCGTTTCTCGTTTGGGAGATTTCATCGAGCTAGATCCCAAAACCAAGTTAGGCGAAGAGTTGGGGGTCATCAAAGCTCGGATCAGGAAAAAGAAAGGGACGCCGCTACCACCATTCATCAAGGTATCTGCTGAGGAGAGGCAGCTGATCCTGCCGATTCAACAGGAGGGTAATAACGATCCCATCCCTAGATGGGGAGACCTTTGGAGATCCGTAGAGAAGTTCCCATCTAGTTCGGGAGTTCGCGCTCATCAGCCTATGGAAGAAGGCTCACACCCTCAGTACTCCGCAAGACCACCGCATAGTCGAGAGGTATCGCTTCAATGCTCAAGCGGACTACCGAATAATCGTTTTGGCACGCGTCGTCACTTCAGCCCTGGTTATGAACACATGGCGACGATTGAGCCAGATGATCAGGATCAAGACCAGCCTTTGTTTGACACGCGTTCGGAAGTTAGAGCAGGTACTCCTTTTTTGCATCGTAAGGAGGCGACGTCTAATTGCTCTCGAGATCTCTGCGCCTCTTTACATCAAGACGCTACGCATGGCAGTCCAGGGACATTAGCTGGCGACGATCGGGAGACGCCACGTACCAACCTCAGGAGCAACGCTGCACCTGCTACCACCGAGACACACCATCCTCTTGCATGTTGCGCTGGCAACGATTGCGAGGCTCGGACTGACTCCTTCAGCCTCGAAGCTTGCTTAGGGTGTCATGATAGCAACGATCGTCAGGATCGGTCTGACAGGGCGAGCTTCGAACCCTGCCTCGGGAAGCTAATGGACGGTCCAGTGCCTGTGAAAGCCTCATCGTTAAATCTTAGCCTTTCTTTACAAGTGGACCCCCTCTCCGAACTTAACCCGGCGCCTAAGGACATTGTATCGTCTGCATCGAGCCGATAAGCGACAATGCAACCTTTCACGGAGAGAGAAGATCTTCTCGAACCGAATACGGAATACATATCGCAATCTTCGGAATGGGGAGACTCTTCAGATACAGGCTCTATTCATTCATCTCACTGCTCCGATGCTCGAGATCAGGCCATTGTTTCCTTATTTCAAGAGGATGCTGGGAATTGCTCCTTGGATGACGAGTCTCAAGGAATTGCAGAAGCAGAACCTTTACAAATGAGGGTTGGGATAGTCACAGTCAATATGCGGTCCAAGCTGGGAACTGAAGATCAGAAGGCTCAAATAGCCAGCTGCATCCACAAGAAAAGATGGTTAAAGGATGCCCTTGGTCATGTCGGAAGGTTGATTGGTCTCTCTTTCGAAGATAATTCGGAAGACTTCATAGCATTATTTCAATGTATCGAGATGCGCGGCCAGCCCCTTTCAACGTCAATTTCTCCGAGGAAACTTCACACCAGGACAAGCTACAACAAGGAACTCCACAGTCTCTTATCCAGCCCAAATACAATCCCTGCAAATGATAAAGGAATGGCCATAGGAGCTCGAAGGGGTAGATCGGTTTCCTACATGATTATAATATCTTGGAATGTTAGAGGGGTGGGGTCCAGGCGGAAGAGAAGTCTGATTAAAGACATCTGTGCCACAAGCAAAGCGGACATTATCTGCTTGTAGGAAACCAAGGTTCATCACTTCAATGATATCCTTCTCAGATCTCTGTGGAAGGTGAAAGATGGGTCATGGGAGGCTTTGAACGCTAAAGGAAGCGCGGGCAGCATGCAATTGGAGTGGAACTCAGCTGTCTGGTCCCTTGATCAGAGTTGGGTTGGAGAATTTTCGGTGTCAGCTGTCCTTTCAGAGGTTAGTTTTAATCGTTGTTTTCTGATTTCCTCTATGTATGGCCCTAATCAAGCAGATAGAAGGAATGCCTTCTGGGAAGAGCTGAATGATGCTAGACAGAAATTCAACTGGCCGTGGTGCATAGGAGGAGATTTTAACACTACTCGATACTCGAAGGAGAAATCTAATGGGGGCAGAGTGAAAGCAGGTATGAGATCCTTCTCACAATGGATGGACGTCCAGGCTCTGATAGATCTTCCTCTCCTAGGAGCTAGATTTACCTGGTCGAATGGTAGAGCCAACCCAATTCTTGCGAGATTGGACAATTCTTAGTTTCGACGGAATGGATTGAAGCCTTTCCTCATACCTCTCAATCTTCTCTTCCAAGACCCACGTTAGGTCACTGGCCGATTAAACTCCCCATGATCAAAGATAACTGGGGGCCTAAACCATTCAGGTTTGAGATCTCCTGGCTGAAGATTGAGGGCTTCCAGCAGCAACTGATAAAAGATTGGTGGGCAGGCTTTGTAGTTGGTGGTTTTGCTGGTTTCAGAATTTTCAAGAAATTAAAACTCCTTAAAGATAAGATTAAAGCGTGGAAGTCCACTCATCTCCATGCTAGAGACCTGGAAACAGAAGACTTGTTAGCAAAATTGCAGGCGCTCAATTTTGCTGCTGAAACTTATCCTCTGTCTGTTGAATCTTGAAACAGAAGGGCTCAATTAATTCATAAATATTCATCCCGAGTGAGCGAAGATGAGATTTCGTGGAAGCAGAAATCGCGGTATAAATGGATTTCATAAGGAGATAAAAATACAAAAAAATTTTCAATTCATGGCCAACGCGCGTGCTAGAGTAAACAGGATCAGTTATTTACATATCAATGGTGTTCGTACCGAGGATCATCAACTCATATCTGATGAGGTTATTGGATACTTTAGCAACTTATTACGCAAAGAAGGATGGAACAGACCAAAGCTTGATCTTCTTCAATCCAATCAGATCTCAGCAGAAGAAGCGTCTTCTCTTGAAGCCAAATTCTCGATTGAGGAAGTTAAAGAAGCAGTGATAGCTATGGAAGGAGACAAAGCTCCAGGTCCTGATGGGTTCCCGATTGCTTTCTTTCAGTTTTTTAGGGGCTCGGTGCAAGGAGACATCAAGGAATTCATGTCAGAATTTTATGTCAGGGGTCAGCTTTCCAAGGAACTTGGAGCATCCTTCATTGCTCTCCTTCCAAAAATTTCGGGTGCTGATTCTTTGAAAGACTTTAGGCCAATAAGCCTTCTGGGTGGCTCGTACAAGATTCTGGCTAAAGTCCTAGCGTCAAGGATGAAAAAGGTTATGGGTAAGATAATTTCTGAAAATCAAAGTGCTTTTCTTTCGGGAAGACAGATTATCGATAGTGCTCTGATAGCCAATGAGAGTCTTCATTCAAGTCAAAAATCGGTTTCCAAATCTCTGCTATGCAAATTAGATCTTGAAAAGGCCTATGACCATGTCGACTGGGATTTTCTTTTATACATGCTTCAGAGGATGGGTTTTAGGGCTAAATGGCGGCTTTGGATTAAGGAATGCATCAGCTCAGCTATGTTCTCGATCATCCTCAATGGTTCTCCATAAGGCTTCTTTGGATGTTCTCGGGGCCTTCGCCAAGGGGATTCTCTATCTCCCCTCCTCTTCCTAATTGTGGGGGAGGCCCTTTCCAGAATGATGAAAAGAGGGCAAGAAGTTGGA
The DNA here is from genome assembly GCA_030180095.1 of Magnolia changhungtana. Taxonomy (NCBI): domain Eukaryota; kingdom Viridiplantae; phylum Streptophyta; class Magnoliopsida; order Magnoliales; family Magnoliaceae; genus Magnolia; species Magnolia changhungtana. The sequence goes on along the minus strand of JASAUF010000421.1, from coordinate 10,301,292 downwards.
ATCATAGGGCTTTATCAAAGGAATGAATTCTCCAATTTCTCATATTTAATTTGCAAATGATACACTTCTCTTCTGTGAAGCCAACCAGGAAAAAATCAGCAACTTGTGCACGACCATCCGTTGTTTTGAGGCGGTATCGGGTCTCAAAGTCAACCTCTCTAAGTCAAAGATGTTCGGTGTTAATATGGAAGAAGCAGAGACGGCTCTTTTTGCGGATCTTTTCGATTGCCCGACGGGAGTCCTTCCGACCACTTTTGTTGGCCTTCCCTTATGCTTTGGAAAGCCTCCAAAGTGTCTATGGGACAAAGTCATTGCCAGATTTGAGCATTTTCTTGCTAGATGGAAATGCAAGTATCTATCCTTTGGGGGTCGTCTCACCATGATTAAAGCGGTCCTTTCCAATTTGCCATTATACTTCATGTCTTTGTTCAAATGTCCGAATGCGATCCTGGACAAGCTTGAAAGACTTAGTCGGGATTTTCTTTGGCATGGCAACGTAGATAGGAAGAAATTCCATTTGGTGAATTGGAAGACGGTGTGCCAACATGTTCATAAGGGTGGTGCAGGTGTTAGAGATCTCAGGAATATGAACCGGGCCCTCTTAGGCAAGTGGATTTGGAAACTTGGTGCTGAGTCAGGAACTCTTTGGAATTGTCTTATAAAGAGCAAATATGGTCAATCAAAAGGTGGGTGGTGGTCAAGAGAAAGCACAGCATATAGAGCTTCGGCCCTATGGAAAGGTGTCTTAGGTATGAAGAAGGAAATTCTTAAAGGCATTCGATTCTCCATTGGCAAAGGGGATAAAATTATGTTTTGGGAAGATATCTGGATGGGTGATCAAGCTCTTAAACATGCCTTCGCTAACATCTATCGCCTTGCCCCAAACAGGTTTATATCGGTGGCTGACAGCTACTATATTCAAGGGAATGACATTGTTTGGAACCCGTCCATAAGAAGAAATCTCCAAGATTGAGAGATCGAAGAATATGCGGCTCTCCTATCTTGTATTGGCTTCGGTAAACCTGATCAGTCAAGTATGGATAGGTTGGTGTGGATTCCAGACAAATCAGGCTCTTTTCGGTTAAATCCCTGTATCATTTCTCCTCCACACCTCCAGACGTTTTAGAAGAGGCAATGACAGATAAATTGTGGAAATACAAGCTGCCCCCGAAAATTGTGAGGTTTGCCTGGCTGGTTGGCAAGAGGAAAGTCTTGACGGTTGATAACTTGAGGAAAAAAGGTATGATAATTACCAATATATGCCTTTGTTGTATGGAGGACGCAGAATCTGTAGATCACCTGTTTATCCACTGTCCTTTCGTTTCCCAGATTTGGGCTTCCATCCTCTCCTGGTTTCATGTTTTCTGGGTTTTCCCAAATTCATCGGGGCAGTTGCTAAAAGCTTGGAACGGCGTCTCCCTTGTAAAGCAAAGTTCTATAATTTGAAGAATCTCCCTTATGGCAGTTTGGTGGGCGGTGTGGGAAGAGAGGAATGCGAGATGCTTTAAAGAAGAATCTAACGAGATGGGTTACATTGTGAAAAGAGTTCAGTTTTATATTTTCGAGTGGGCCTCCAATGTTATTCCTTTAAAAGATTGTAATTGGCTTTTGTATGGAGTTAACTAACTCGCTATCTCAGCGGGTTGGTTTCTCCCCTGTTTCGTTTCTCGTTTTAATGAAAGTTATTATCACCTCTCAAAAAAAAAAAGTAAGTGCTTATGTTTAATATTAAGATATATGTTTATGATTATATAAAATGGGAAATGCCCATATGTTGAATTTATTGGTCCTGCATAAAACCCACACCCCATGTCCGTGTGCAATTTACCATGGCAATAACAATCCATTGAGTCTCCTGGTGCATATCGCATGTTTATTATTTAAGCAAGTGAATGCATCTCTTTTCCTTCATGTGTAATTGAAAGTGGGTATTTTGGGCCACATATTCTTGTATTGTGCAAGCACTTTGGCAGTTAAAACCCTCGGTAATCATGTATGGCCCCTAGTTATGAATCACTTTGAATGATATGCCTTTAACCCATATCTATAGGGGTTTGGACTTTGGTGCAGCGTATAAAGAGGGTAAGGTGAACACCACTAGAGCTGGGCATGTCTAACCCGATCCGGTGGATTTGACCCAATCAGACCCGATCCGACCCGTTCCGAACCGAACCAACGGCCTGGATCGGTGCAGATCGAGTAGGGTCATTCAGATCCGACAGTTTTTCGAATCGAGTTTGGATCGTGGTCAATCCGGACCGATCCGATCCGAAATCCAATCCGAATGGATCCGATTCCATCCAATCCGACCCAATCCGCACCATGTTCATTCAACACTATTTACTGTAATTTTGTCCACTTGAGATTGGGATATACCTCATTTTTACTTTAATATCATAAAATGATCTAGAAAAATAGATGGACGGCATGGATGAAATAAAGACATCATGCTGGGGTCCACAGAGCACCGACTATCCACCATTGGTTGGTGGAAGGAGGAGTAGCCAGTCCCTCTGCTGTGCTCAAGGCTCGAGGTGCATCGAGCACTGAGCTACACAGAGCAGGGGAATAGGTTCTATGCCATCCAGCTCATGGGAACTTCCCGTGAGGTCGAGCTGTGTGGGCCCCTCCGTGATGTGTGTCGAACATCAACACCGTGCATTTGATGGGTCCCCTTTAAATTATGGGATATCCCAAAAATTAGCGGTATACGAAACTCAAGTGGGTCATACCATCTAAAATCATGTGAAGACATTCCTAAAACATATAAAAGCACTTGGTGGGGCCCACCTAAAATTTGGATGCATATGAAACTTAGTCTGACCCCTCATCCAAGTGGGACACACATAATGGATGGTCTGGATTTGTGAACTACACCTCGGTGGGCCCAAAAAATAATCATGATGTTTTAATGGGAAGGTAACCGTAACCCCTCTAGAGGTGTACATAAGCAGACTGGCAGGTGTACCATGCACCATGCCAGCTGCAGCTGGTGTATTGACGTAAGCAAGTTCTGTGGGTCCCATCATGAGGTATGTGTTATATCCAAACCGTCCATCCATTTGGCAGGCTCGTCTTAAGGCTTGAGCCGAAAAATAAGACAGATCTAAAGATCAAGTGGACCACACTGCAAAAAGCAGTGGGGGTTGAACGTTTACCATTGAAACGGAGGATTTGATCTGAACCGTACCTAACCCGATCCAACTTGGTTTCCCTGACCGAGTCGGACTCAGTTTAGGTCAGGCCAACAGTGTGACGGATCAGATCGAGTCAAAGGACCCAGACTCGGTCCCGGATCAGATCGAGTTCGGTCAGGCCATTGAAAGTTTCGGACCGAGTCGAGTTGGACTCAATCCAGTCCGACTCGACTCAATGCCCACCTCTAAACACCACATATGCACTTGAGAAAATTCATCTTCCTCTCGGTGTACCTTTTAGCGTTGGCTATCTATAACTCTTTTTTACGCATCTTCATTGCCAGAGATAGGTGTGCTGAACCTCGAACCACTCTATCTTCATATAGACCAAAGAATAGATGCGGATTCCTTTTTCATTGGCATTTGATGAAGTATCCACTCTCTTTGGTGGTGCTTCTGAATTTATGTTTACTGTGATATTGATGCATTTGTACATCGAACTGTAAGCTATCTCATTCTAAACCCATCTCCCGACATTGTCGTGGAAGGTGGGAGATTGTCGCAGACCGACTTCTTAGTGCCCATTGTGTACAGCGAGTTGCGCCTGTAATCAAAACATGTGATATTCTCCTAAATAATGGCATCAAATCACCCCAATTACGACTTCTCAGAGCCAATTGTGTACACCGAGTTGCGCCTGTAATAAAAACATGTGATATTTCTCCTAAATAATGGCATCAAATCACCCCAATTACATGATTTCACCAGACCCATTATGCTAAGACATTTATTAAAAGAAACCATCAAATTAAGAATCGTCCGATCAAAACTCACTATTTCAAACCCATAAACTAAAATCCCCGAAAAAGAAAACACAGAGAGGACAAAACCCATATTCCAATTTGTCCACTCTCTTTGACGAAGATTCTGATTTTACGCATTGTGATATTGACGCATTTGTACATCGGATTTTAAGCTACCCCATTCTCATCTCCCAACACTGCCATGAAAGGCGGGAGATTGTCACAGACCGACTTCTCAGTGCCCATTGTGTTCTCTAAAGTTACGCTTGAAATTGAAACATGTGATATTTCTCCTCAATAATAACATCCAATCACCCCCAATTATACATGGTTCACCAGACCCATTAAGCTAAGACAAAATTTTGAAAAGAAAAACCATCAAATCATGCATCATCGGATAAAAACTCGCCATTTCAAACAAAACCCAGAAACCGAAATCCCAGAAAAATAAAACCCAATTCACCTGCAGTGGTAGACTTTCCAACGCCGCCTTTCCCAGACGCAACAGCGATAATATCTTTAACCCCCTCAATCCAAGGCCTTTTAGCACCAACTCTCTTCTCATTTGAGGCAACAGCATACCCTCTAACAAATCCCACCCTCTACATTTCAAAAATAATAATACTAGTTAAAACCAACAGCAATCCGAAAAAAATAAAAAATAGGAGAGAAAAACCGAAATTATGGCGGTTGCCACGATGCCAGCTTTCGTTGAAAAAGCCCTGGAAAATAACGGAATTTTGAAATTTCAGAAAAGGCAAGAAAGGAGTAGGAGCCAGGATGGGTTTACCGTTACAGCGTTTGGATGGGAGAAGGGCGATTTCAACAGCTGTTTTATGTGAAACGATCTCATAAAACCCATTCCAGAAAAATGTCGATCTTCCGGGAATTCTATTTTAATCGATAAAACCCTGGCCAGGGCTTTTCATTCGTTCTGTTCCATTCCGTTCTGGTGTTAAACGGAGCTGAACTCGTGCGACTACACACGTGCGAAAAAATCATGCTAATAAAAGACCTCTAGTCCTATTTGGATGCCCGTACCTTTTCTAAAATGTAACAATGTTAAAAAGGTGGCTTTGTTACGGCTGGTGTCGGGGGAGGAAAGGCACAGGTAACTTTCTCTCAATTTGTGACTTTCTTACCGGAGAAACAGACAAAAATCTTATAGGCGCTTGAGTCGTTTTTCAAGTAAAGATACAGGTAATTGTTGAAAATTTTGAAATGAAAATTTTTAGGAAGAATCGCACCTGCATTTCCCTCTCTCAGCCTACGTTTCCCTCTCTCAAGTCTCCTTCTCCCTCTCTCAGTCTACTTCTACCTCTCTCATCGAGCTTCTGCAAGATAGGAAACTCCTTTTCTCTCTTTCTATTGCGTTTTCCTTTCTTTTTTTTGTAATCTTTTTTTTTCTTTTTTTTCTTTTTTTTTTGCTTCTGCGTTGACGGACGCAGCTTGGTGAGGTGGCGTGCATAATGCGGATGAACTGTGGGGCCCACCATATTGTATTTGTTTTATCCATGCCGTCCATCCATTCTTTTGGATCGTTTTAGGGCTTGACTCAAAAAAGGAGGGATATCTAAATCTCAGGAGGACCACACTACCGAAAACAATAATGATTGAAAGTCCACCATTAAAAAACTACTAGGGCTCACTGTAATGTTTGTTTCACATCCAAGTTGTTGATTAAGTCATAAAGACCTGGATGAAGGGAACAAAACAAATATTAGTTTGATCGAAAATATTGGTGGACCACCAAAAGTTTTTAATGGTGGGTGTTCAATCAACATTGTTTTCAGTGATGTGGTCCATCAGATCAACAGTCTGGATCTTCCACTTACTGTCCTGCATACCGTACATTAGTGCAAATACCTCAATTTTTTACCTTTATGTGTCTTTTATGTGGACCACATTACTAGCATTTTGAAAACATGGGCCCACTTTTATCCAAACACAAAAATAAAGTTATAAGTTATCCAAACACAAAAACAAAGTTTCCTGTAACTAAGTTATACCTTACATCCAAACAGAATTACATGTAACTTACTTACACCTATGAGTAAGTTACATGTAACTTCCTTACAACTTAAAAAAGTTACAGGCATCGGGCCTATTTGTTTTCCAAATCTTAGGGTAAATGGTAAATACAACGTAAATGGGCAATTATTACTTTTTTTTTTACCAGATTAGAAAAGAGGAAATGAGGTTGGAATTTCACCTCGAAACAAGTGGCACAAAACAGTATCATCTTATCAAAATTATGGTGGTGAAATTTGTGAGGCCCATCACTATATATGTGTCTGATCCACACTGATCATATGTTCTACGTACTCATTTTAGGGCATGAGCCAAAAAATGAGATAGAAAGCTCATGTGGTCCACACCATGAAAGCATGAGGAATTGAACATCTGCCATTGAAATTTTAAATGAGCCTAGAGCCCACAAGGATGTATACCTTCCATCCAACCTGTTCATAACATCCCACAAACATGGATGAAGGGAAAACAAAAACAATAAGCTTGATCTAAAACTTCTATGGCCCCAAAGAAAAATTGAGTGGTAAGCATTCATTTCCCCATGTTTCTTGTGTGTGGCCTACCCGAGCTTTGGATCTGCTTCATTTTTGGGCTCATGCCGTAAAATGAGAGGGAAAAATGAATGGACGGTGTGGATTAAGATCATACATAACAGTGACCCCATGTATTTTAATGGAAAAATATCTTCGCCTCTCTCCGGTGCAATAGCTTTTCAAAGAAACTTCATATCAACATCAAGTCATTGTCAAGAGGCGGCTACTGGGTGTAAATACATGGGTAAATAATAATTACCCATTTACATTGCATTTACCATTGGATTTGAAAAACAAATAGGCCCTTAGGAACCGCTTGAATGGCACAGTAGACTATAGGAAGATCACAACAATAGTAGTCATTTCCTCCCAGCCTTTTCTTGTATGTTTGGCTTACTTTAGTTTTGGATCAGCCTCATTTTTGGGCTCATTCCTCAACATGAGTTGGAAAAACAGATAGGCATGGTATGTAGGAACTTTCCCACATAATGGGATTTCATTATAACACATGCCGCTATCAGAAATGATGCCTGGTTAAGTACTTGATTAAACAACTTTCAAACATACTTATTTATAACTAAGTCAAACATTATTGGGTTCACAATGACCCAACTTAACGGAATTTGATTGGATCATATGCGTTGATTTTCTAAGAATATATCCTAGTGATTCAGCCACCAAGTAATTTGCTTCCCTTCGTCACGGGGACCATCATATGAGATAGAGATGAGCCTACTATGATGCATGTGTTTATCCACACTACACATCTATTTTGCTAGCTCATTTTAGTGCATGAGCCAAAGAAATGAGGTAACTTTAAAGCTCAAATGGACGACATTGCAAAAAACGGTGAGGATAATGCTAGCTATGGATGAAACCTTCCTAGGTCTCACCATGATGTTTGGTTGTCATCCAAGTTGTTCACAAGGTCACACTGCCTGGATGAAAGGAAAACACAAATATTAACTTGATCCAAAACTTTTGTGGACATAAGAAGTTTTTAATGGGTTGCATTCAGTCCCCACTTTCCAATGATACGGTCCACTTGAGCTTTGAATCTACTTCATTTTTTAGTTCATGCGCTAAAATAAGCTGGAAAAAAATGAATGGACAACGCAATAAAACACATACATCATGGTGAGCCCCACAGTCCGCTCTTAAAGATATTCCTCGAGAAAACCGTGGCAGACAATTTGCCTCAAGAATGTCTGTTTTCCACTATAGTCCCACTTCTCATTTCTCATACAAGCAAACACAGCTTTTTCATGTGATTTGCATCTGCCAAATTGTATGCAGGTTGTTTTGTTTAATCTTAAACCAAGGCAGCTTCAAAAGCTCAAGTTTTATGCTATAATTCTAATTTAAAATTTTGAAAAGAACTTAAAAATAAATCCCAATATAAATGATCTCCCAAAATTAATCTAACATTTTGATTACTAAAAGCCATATAAAAAATATTATAGTCAAGCACGGTGAGTGCAAGATATTATAAAAAGTTTAAGCATATTTATTATTTTAAGTGTCAGGTCTAAGTCAAATCAGGCCTGGATCAGATACGGGTTCCAATCCTTTCCGGGTTGGCTCAAACTGGACCCATTTAAAAAAAGTTGAGTTTAGATCGATTGGGTTGGGTGTCCATGGCCTCGTAATCGGCTTGGGACTTGATTTAGGGTCAACCTAACCAAAACCCAATTGATCCAACCTAAGTTCGGGTATTCTTGTGTCGGGCTAGGGTTGGAAAATGTCAACCCAACGTGGAATTTGATTGGATTTAGGTTGAGAAATTTGGGTCAGGTCAAGTCAAGTTGGGAACAATCACATGTATTTAAGGTGTGTGGGGTTGGGTTGTTTTAGGAACGAGCATGTAGGAATTCGAGCTGGGTTCGGACTAAACACCTGGGTTGGATTTCAGATTGAACACCTAAGTAGTATCTCTTGACAATATTTACATTTGGCCATCAATTCTCACGTTTGGTTTATTGGGATATAAAATTGCAATGATGACATTTTTATATTAATTTAATGTTAAATAATTTTTATATATGTTGATGTCGTTATTTGGATTTTAGATTTTTGCAGTAATTACATGGAAAATGTAATGTTTACAAATTCCTTTATTTGTCTTGAGTACATTTGCATTTAATTAATAATTCATTTGTTTGGTTAGTTAATAATAGTAAAATCATAAAGATAACCCATTTACTTTATATTGTTAGGAAAATCGGTGAAACAAACTTTTAAAATTAAATTGGCCCAGTTGCCCAACTAGACCAAATTGTACCTTTTTATTATGACTTGATGGGCTTTTGGACCAATTGCTCCCATGCTAAGTATTCTCGAGCATGAAGATACTACAGCTGGAGCAGCCATGCTTGTAAGGGAGTGATTTTGATGTAGAGCGGGTTGCAGACACTTTCATATACAAGATGGATCAGAGAAGGCCCGATCTGAGGCAGAAGTCGTCAAGACCGTTAGAACCTTAAAATAGGCATATCTTGCAAACCGAAATGGGTTACTTGACTTATCGTATATGATTTTGGGGTAGGACGAGCTACTTTAGCCAACCAACTTGGCTATCCGTGCCGAAATTGCAAGATTTCATTAGATCGACGATCGAAAATCAATTTTATTTTAGTTTTTACTATTTATATTAAGTTTTAGTTTGATTATTACTCTCCATCCGTTGGACTTTTGGAGTTGTGTCCAACATGAAAAGTGTTTAGAAAAATTAGAAAAATAACGGTTAAGTCACATAGTTATTGTAAGTTACGAATTTTAGGGAGTTTTAGTTGTCGTTTAATTCTGAAACTTCTTCCAAAGCTTGGTATCCTTATTTAAAGGGTTGTAAATTCGTTTTTATTATCAATCAATTTTGAATTTTATAGAGTTTATTTTATATTTTTCTTGTTCTTTTCCTCTTGGATTCGAGAAGTCTATGTGAGGAGTTCAGAAAATATGGAATTTTGAAATTTCAGAAAAGGCAAGAAAGGAGTAGGAGCCAGGATGGGTTTACCATTACAACATTTGGATGGGAGAAGGACGATTTCAACAGCTGTTTTATGTGAAACGATCCCATAAAACCCATTCCAGAAAAATGTCGATCTTCTGGGAATTCTATTTTAATCGATAAAACCCTGGCCAGGGCTTTTCATTTGTTCTGTTCCGTTCCATTCCATTCTGGTGTGAAACGGAGCTGAACTCGTGCGACTACACACGTGCGAAAAAATCATGCTAATAAAAGACCTTAGGGCCTGTTTGTTTTTCAAATCCTACGGTAAATGGTAAATGCAACGTAAATGGGCAATTATTACTTTTTTTACCTGATTGGAAAAGAGGAAATGAGGTTGGAATTTCACCTTGAAAACAGTGACACAAAGCAGTATCATCTTACCAAAATTATGGTGGTGAAATTTGTGAGGCCCATCACTATATATGTGTCTGATCCACACTAATCATATGTTCTACGTGCTCATTTTAGGGCATGAGCCAAAAAATGAGATAAATACAAAGCTCGAATGGTCCACACCACAAAAGCATGAGGAATTAAACATCTGCCATTGAAATTTTAAATGAGCCTAGGGCCCACAACGACGTATACCATCCATCCAACCTATTCATAACGTCACACAAACATAGATGAAGGGAAAACAAAAATAATAAGCTTGATCTAAAACTTCTATGGCCCTAAAGAAAAATTGAGTGGTAAGCATTTATTTCCCCATGTTTCTTGTGGTGTGGTCTATCCGAGCTTTGGATCTGCCTCATTTTTGGGCTCATGCCGTAAAATGAGAGGGAAAAAATAAATGGACAGTGTGGATTAAGATCATACATAACAGTGGACCCCGTGTATTTTAATGGAAAAAAAATCTTCACCTCGCTATTCGAGTGCAATAGCTTTTCAAAGAAGCTTCATGTCAACATCAAGTCATTGTCAAGAGGCAGCTACTGGGTGTAAATATATGGGTAAATAATAATTACCCATTTACATTGCATTTACCATTGGATTTGAAAAACAAATAGGCCCTTAGGAACCGTTTGGATGGCACGGTGGACTATAGGAAGATCACAACAGTAGTTAGGGTTGTACACGAACCGGGCAAGCCCGGTTAGCTCGCTCGACTCGGCCCAACCTGGAATTGAGTTCGGGTCGGGACGGGCCATTTTTTCAGCTCGAAACTGAGTTCGAGCTGAGTTCAGATAGGTCCCAGTTCGGCCCGACTCGTCCTGAAACCCGACTCGACCTGGCCCGACCCGACTTGACTCGGTCAAGTGGTGTGTGTGTGTGTGTGTGTATTCAAAACCTTACCCGTCCCTTTCCCCTTTACCCTTCTGGGATAGTTCACCGCCCATCTTTAAAGTGACAGTGACTCATCCACCTCACAGACGTATAACTTGAACGGCTTAGATTCATCCAAATATAAAAAGGAATTATAATGTCCTGATAAGTTACATTTTTTGTGGAGTTTAAGTTCAACTATCTAAACCGTTGATTGGGGGCCTTGTAATGGGATGCGAATTACCTACCAAAGCTCTTCCCATGAACTTGCTGTAAGGTTCGAAACTGGTCCGAACTCGGCCCGAACTCGCCTGATTGCTGATCAGGCCGGGTTCGAGCTGGACATGTTGGCCTATGATTAGGTCGGGCCAGGTTCGGGCTGGGTGTGACTGGTGACCGGGTCGGGCCTTGTATTTGTTGGTACCTTCTTCTTTAGCCTTGTATTTGAATTCCAGAGCGGCCCAGATCTCCTTTGCTGATGAAATTTGTTGGTACCTTCTTCTTCAGCCTTATATTTGAATTCCAGAGCGGCCCAGATCTCCTTTGCTGATGATGTCTGTTGGTACAGATTGTACAGGCGGTCGGAGAGCGTGTTCAGGATGTGTCCTCTGCACAAGAGTTTTTCTTCAACTCATTTGGTGCGGGCAGCCACCTGTTCAGGTGTGTCTGTGTCGGATGCTTCAGGTAGTGCTTGCAGATTTGGATCTAATATGTAGTAGATCTTCAGCGCCGTCAGAAGAAATTTCATCTTGTCTTGCCATCTCGTAAAATTGGTTCCATCGAACCGATCAAGACGTATCAAGTCCTGATTCATCAACTTGATTGATGAAACACTGTCGGCTTCCATCACAAATAACGTTTTAAGATTGTTGGAATTTATACAAAATAAAATTATTTCTATAAAATATGGAACCCCAAAAATCAAGATGATCTGAACTAAGGACAGGCTGAAGCACGTCTGAGACGTTGTCCTTAAAGCGTTATTTGCCCCTACTCAAAAAGATTGAGTATGCTGATAGGTTACAGGCAAACCACTTATAGGATACGACGAGCCTGGTGTGGGTCTGCGTTCAGCAAACACGAAGGCCCACTAATGGAACTCTTTTACACATTATCTGGCAGAAGTACAATAAAAGAAAAATCCCAAAAGAGAAAAGAGAAGAGAAGAGAATTTGTGATTTAGACCACTGCACTGGTCAGTTCTTCAGCCACTGGTTCAGTTGAACCGTTCTAGACCACACCGTTAGTCTGTTTTTCAAGCAATGGTTCTGATCAATCCTTGCTATATTGCTGATATTTTGGTCTGTAGGAGAGGAGATGCTTTGATTCGTATTGGTATTGCTGGAGTGTGCTGAGATGGTTTGAAAACCCATCAAGGCCTTGTTTATATAGGCTATGGTGGCTGGAGGTTATAGTCTAAGGAAATAAATCCCATGACCATTTTCTAACTGTTGGAGAAAACTAGCCGTTTTATGGCCGTTTCGATCACAGTGCATGGGCCATTAAGCTCTTGCATCTTGTTGTTGTTGAGACAGTAGCTAGCCATTTTCTAGCTGTTGGGCTAGCCATGCAGCAGTTATAGCTGGACCCTACACTAATTGCACAGCTGTTACAGATCTGCTGCAATAACTCCTTTTTTTTCAGCTCTCAATATATTTAGAGGGACTCTCATTCAGTCCTCTAGATTTTGTCCAACCAACCATTCGCCTTAGCCACTTAGTCGCACTGCGTCTCGCACACGTCTCGCTCCGGTTCGCGAAGGAGCGACCCTCTGCGACACGATACGGACATGCGAAGTGCGCCATTAGCGCCTCTACAGCCATACTGCCTCACATGCCCACGCCCTCGCACTGAGCCCGTGACTGAGTCCTAGCCGAGCTCGTACGCACTGGAACACGTAAGTTCCATTCTCCTTTGGACCATGTGGGTAAGTATTGTAATACTCCACCACTATCTTATAAACCACTTTTTCTTCTCTTCTTTTTCCAATGTGGACTATTCCCAAAAACCCACAAAAAGGTATTTTTCAAACACTTTTTATATATTATATTATTATATTTTATTAAAGTATATTTTAAAATCAATATTTTTGCAACAAATACACATGATTACTTTCAACTATAGTTGTACACGAGTTGAAGCGAGTAGAGCTTGGCCTAGCTCGGCTCGGCTTGGCCAACAGGCCCCCCAGCTCGAACTAAGCTCAACTTGGCTCAACTCAATCCTCGAGCTTAACTAGGCAGCTCGACTCAGCTCAGGCCAACTCGAGCCAATTTTGAGCCGAGCTTGAGCTTAATCTTTCAAGCCGAGTTCGAGTTCAAGCCTACAGGTGGAGTGAGTTTAGGTTTTATTATTTTTAATATATATATATATATAATTTATTTAAATATATAAATATATACAAAATATTTATACTAAGTGAACCCGCTCCAGTCAAATCGATGCGAACCAAGTCAAGTTTGAGTAAACACCGAGGTCTTGGTATCGATTCCCTAGCGGGGGTGGCTAACTGTGAAGTGTGAACTGACAGTGGGTGTGCTAATAAGCTTACCAAAAAAAAAAAAAAAAAAGAGTCAAGTTCAAGTCAAGTTATGAGTTGAGTTTGATTTAGGTCAAATTCAGCTTGAAATTTTTTCAATTTTAAAAAATTAGCTCAACTCGCCTTGAACTCGAGCTTTAGTTAATTGAGCTAACTTGATTCATGTACAACTCTACTTCCAACTAACCTAAGGGCCTGTTTGGTTTTCCAATTACCACGGTAGTTAGCTGTAAAGACATCATAATTACTTTTACACATGTATTATCAATGATTGGCGTAATACCGATATTCTACTTTATCATGCTTGTTTTTCGAAACTTTGAGGGTGTATTTACAAGCAATACAGTAGTCGCATGTTTGGGTATTCATTGTAGTAGTCAAATCAAAGCATTTTTTCTCTTATGGTGTCCCCCATTTTAGCTATACAACTGCAATCAGTTGTTTGATTTTTTACAGCTGCGTTGAATATATACCGTGCACCAACGATCGCCCACCAGTACCCCGATCAATGTCCAATGGGACCCAATCTTTCTCCACTTTTATCCTTCAAGCCGTTGATACAATCGTACCAACATCGTACCCAATCTTTCTCCACTTTTATCCTTCAAGCTGTTGATACAATCGTACCAACCTCGTGGTGCGATGTTCTTTTTAATCAGTGGGGGTCGTCTGTGTAGGTATGAACGTGGGATAATCTCACAGGGAATTCTTCCAGGCATATTGTTTGGTCCACATGCGATTGCACCAGGTCTCAATTTAGAATATAGCAAATGATGATCTTTCTTCATGTTGTTTAGTCCACAACATAAACCAATTTGCACCAATATGTATTCCAGCTCTCTGTGGTGGACCTGTTGTAAACGGACGTATGGATCAGTGTTGACATATCAATGATGGAAACTAGATGGCCACTAGCAATGGAAAAAAAGCACCAACATAGGAGCTTACCTGTTCTCCCTAATATAACAATTGACCAGAACAGTCAGCCTGTGATGTAAATGGGCCTTCCATAAATATAGTACACTATGATGTACATTATAGTCAGTTACTTATATTGTCTACCATGTACACAGACAAACATGGATTCAGATATATCAGTGCTAACCAAGCAAATGACAAGTCCAGAATTTAAAGATAAACCATCCGTTTAATCATAGTCCATGACACTACAATAGTTGTAAATCATTGTCCAAAAACATATCCCAAAACGTCCATACAAAAGAAACAAAAACAACCTAATAGCGGCACGGGAAGAGATGAATGGCCAGGATAATAATCAAGCAACCGATTATTATCCTTATCAACGCCTCCAGTGCATGCGGCGTTTCTTCAACGCCATCTCCCTCTGTCCCATGCCCGGCACTGTTCTGACAGTCATATGATGCTGATCTAGAGCTCCCTATAGGATCGTTGTTATATATGGCAAAATAACGCGGTCCATGCGTCAAGACCATGTTGTCATAATCCACTGCCACATCACCCACTCCTGTCTTTTATTGAGCTGATAGATCGCAGAAAGCTGTTTATTGAGTAAATGCCTTAGACGCCAATTTGTAGCCACGGAAGATCGCGTGAGAATATTCTTCAACCTGTTGACGACACTCCTCCCACGTGTAACAGATTCCGGGCTGGCGACCTTTGAAAACAATGTACATCTTTTTACCCATTTGAAGATAACGATATTTTATTATCAACATCAATCTATATCCAAAAATAATGGAAGATATAAACAGAAAGAATATTATATCTATATAAGCACATGAAATTAGTGCAGCTATATCGATGGTTAGAGCATACCTGAAGCGATGACTGAAAATGTTAAATCTGTCAATTTACACTATACACGTTGCAAATATGAACAGGATAGTTATAATTAATATGAACTTAGCAGCAGATTAAAATAGGTAATGCGGGTTAACAGGCATTGATGGATATATCATTAAAATACACCGAATGACAGTTCAAAAAAATAACATAAAAAAATATCATCCAAATTAACCCACATTCATCCAGCTAGTGAACACAACTAGCCTGTGTAACCAGAAAAAGTTAAGTCCAAAAAATGATTGGTTGTCCAACCAATCAAAACAACAACCATGACGATCAACTTCAAGAGACTAAGCTCAGTCGTACGACTGATCTGGAGCAAGTAGCATCAACACAAACTCCAACCTTCTATGCTCAGGGCGAGAAAGGAATGAAGCAGATTGTTGTTCATCTGTCGATAGTATCTTTGTAGCGTGTATGATCTCATAACCTGTAAGGCCCTCAATCTGCTCTAGAGCTGGTACAACCTGCGACATACGTACCATGTCCTTTCCTTGCCGTATGGTAAGGGCCAGTGATTTGACGGCATCAGCAACTTCACTCATTCCTTTACCGATGATATCACAGGGGCGATTCATCCTAGCTCGCTTCCTTGAATTGGTTGTACTTCCTGTGTTGACAGAGTTGTTCCCATTCACAGACGGACTTCAGTGTGCAATATGATTACCATCACGGCTTTCATATGACCAGTGGATATTAGGCACACTGTCCCCTACATCATCACTGGATAACACGAGAGTATCGTCATTTAGATCAACCGACGGTGTCGGTGAAGTATCAAGATCCCTGGACCTTCTCGAAGGCGGAGTGTTACGCATGTTTCCTGTGGAAGCACGTAATCCAGTCGCTCGGTCATTGCCAAATAGGTATGTTAGGTCGTCATACCTTCGCACTGTTTTCCCGCGTACATGTTGTCCGTACGGTGTGACTATTGATAACAATAAAGATAAATCAATATAAGTAAACAAACATGAGATGATACATATAACTTAAGAATAAAAATAATTGCTGAAGTTATACAAAATTTTATTTCAAAAATTCTCTCACCTGTATGTAATCCTCCCAAACATCATCCGGAGTGGTTACTACCTTCAAGTCATCATCCCAACCAAATCCACTAGTGTTTAGGGTATCCCAAACCTCGAAATACAACCTTTTCATAGTGCGAAGGCGATTCCCAACATGTTTCTCTTGCACTGATATTCCTATCGCACTCCTCACGCTCTCCACGACTGTTTTATACGTCTCCTTCTTAAAACCATTCGCACTCTTAAGGCCATTTGCAACCACATCCATCAGCGTATCGATCAGACAGTCATCCATTTCATTTGTCCATCGCATTAACCAACCCAACTTGGACTCAAGCCAGGATCACATTTTCCAACCTAAACCCAATACAGGTACCTTGATAACCTAACTAAAGCCTAAACCCAAGTCCTAGCCCTACTAATTTCCACTTGTTTGGGGTAGTTTCTTACATGCAAATGTACACGTGTGTACGGATCAAAGATTGCCTCACCTGATTTACAAGGGCGTTTCAGACTTAGGAAATTTCCTACTGTACGACCCATTTATGGCCCACCAGCCATTTTAAGCCCACCTCTTTTTAAGTTTCCAAGAATACTCCCCTGTGTACGGTCGACTTTTCAAGGGACCAAAATATCCCCCGTCATTCATTCCTTCCAGAAGCCGATTGGCTGGTGTGCGAAGACGAGCGCTAACGCTCCTCGACATGGCCCTACAAATGTATTTATTATATCCACACCATTCATCCATATTCCAAGATCATTTCAGAGCATTATCGGAAAAGAAAATCATATCCAAAGATCAATTGGACCACACCATAAATAGCAGCGGGACACTTGATTTTCACTGTTAAAAATTTCGTAGGGCCCACCATAACATATATTTTCCATCCAATCTATTCATAAGGTCACAAAGACCTAGATGAAGAGGAAAAAACAAATTTCATATTGATCTAAAACTTTTGTGACCCCTAAAAGGGTTTTGATGGTAGACGTTCGATCCTCCACTACCTTTTACAGTGTGGTCCACTTGATAGCTAGATCTATCTTATTTTTCGTCTCAAGCCTTAATATGAGTTCGCCAAATAGATGGATGGTTTGGATATAACACATAAATCATAATGGGACCCATAAAAAGCGGTGGGATTACAGTAGGGAAAAAAAAACAGCCTGACTCAACCCTGACTCTCTGTCCCACCTATGTATTTTTTTTTTTTAGGAGAACTTTTTCTCTCCTACATTTTTCTCTAATACACATTTATATAAATATGTATATATAAGCATATAAAAATTTTTTTGTCTCTTTTTATTCATTTCTTTCTTTATTCATTAATAAACATATCTCTTAAACCAGAATGAGTTACTTGACGTACTATATAGGATTTTGGGGAGGAGATGATACTTTAGCTAACCAACCTACTTATTTTTCAATATTCCATCAAGTCGATGGTCGAAAATCCATTTCATTCACTTCCCGGTCAATTTTATTAAGTTCGCGATCAATTTCATTCATTTCATTCACTTCGTGGTCAATTTCAATCAGTTCGCAGTGAATTTCATTCATTTCATTTCATGGTCAATTCCATGCATTTCACGGTCAATTCCTTTCACTTTCCTGGTCAATTCGCTTCACTTCATGGTCAATTCCATGCATTTCATGGTCAATTCGCTTCACTTCATGGTCAATTCCGGCGATTCCCCTTCACTTCACGGTCAATTCCATGCATTTCACGGTCAATTTTGGCGATTCCCCTTCACTTCACAGTCAATTCTATGCATTTCACGGTCAATTCCCTTTACTTCACGGTCAATTCAATACATTTTACGGTCAATTCCCTTCACTTCATGGTCATTTTCATTCATTTCATAGTTAATTCCGGCGATTCCCTTTCACTTCACGGTCAATTCAATGCATTTCACGGTCAATTCCCTTTACTTCATGGTTAATTCAATGCATTTTACGGTCAATTCCCTTTACTTCACGGTCAATTCAATGCATTTCACGGTCAATTCCCTTCACTTCAAGGTCAATTCCATGCATTTCATGGTCAATTCTGGTGATTCCCCTTCGCTTCACGGTCAATTCAATGCATTTCACGGTCAATTCCCTTCACTTCACGGTCAATTCCATGCATTTCACGGTCAATTCCCTTTACTTCACGGTCAATTCAATGCATTTCACGGTCAATTCCCTTCACTTCACGGTCAATTCCATGCATTTCACGGTCAATTCCCTTCACTTCACAGTCATTTCCATTCATTTCACGGTCAATTCCAGCGATTCCCCTTCACTTCACAGTCAATTCTATGCATTTCATGGTCAATTCCCTTTGCTTCACGGTCAATTCAATGCATTTCACGGTCAATTCCCTTTACTTCACGGTCAATTCAATGCATTTCATGGTCAATTCCCTTCACTTTACGGTCAATTCCATTCATTTCATGGTCAATTCCAATGATTCCTCTTCACTTCACGGTCAATTCAATGCATTTTACAGTCAATTTCCTTTACTTCACGGTTAATTCCATGCATTTCACGGTCAATTCCCTTCACTTCATGGTTAATTCCATGCATTTCACGGTCAATTCCCTTTACTTCATGGTCAATTCCGGTGATTCCCCTTCACTTCACGGTTATTTCAATGCATTTCACGATCAATTCCCTTTACTTCACGGTCAATTCCATGCATTTCATGGTCAATTCCCTTCACTTCAAGGTCAATTCTATGCATTTCACGGTAAATTCCGGCAATTCCCCTTCACTTCACAGTCAATTCTATGCATTTCATGATCAATTCCCTTTACTTCAGGTCAATTCAATGCATTTCACAGTCAATTCCCTTTACTTCACAGTCAATTCAATGCATTTCACGGTCAATTCCTTTCACTTCATGGTCAATTCCGGTGATTCCCCTTTACTTCACGGTCATTTCAATGCATTTCATGGTCAATTCCCTTTACTTCACGGTCAATTCCATGCATTTTAGGGTCAATTCCCTTCACTTCACGGTCAATTCCATGCATTTCACGGTCAATTCCGGCAATTCTCCTTCACTTCACGGTCAATTCTATGCATTTCATGGTTAATTCCCTTTACTTCACGGTCAATTTAATGCATTTCACGGTCAATTCCGTTTACTTCACTGTCAATTCTATGCACTTCATGGTCATTCTATACCTTTCACGGTCAATTCCCTTTACTTCATGCTCAATTCAATGCATTTCACAGTCAATTTCCTTCACTTCACGGTCGATTCCATGCATTTCACGGTCAATTCCCTTCACTTCACGGTCATTTCCATTCATTTCATGATCAATTTCGGCGATTCCCCTTCACTTCACTATCAATTCTATGCATTTCAAGGTCAATTCCCTTTACTTCACGGTCGATTCAATGCATTTCACGATCAATTGGTCAATTCCATGCATTTCATGGTCAATTTTGGTGATTCCCCTTCACTTCACGATCAATTCTATGCATTTCACGATCAATTTTCTTTACTTCATTGTCAATTCCATGCATTTCATCAGAATTGACCATGAAGTGAAGGGAATTGACCGTGAAATGAATTGAATTGATCGTGAAGTGAAGGAGAATCGTTGAAATTGACCGTGAAATGAATGGAAATGACGGTGAAATGAAGGGAATTAACCATGAAATGAAGGGAATTAATCATGAAATGAATTGAATTGATTGTGAAGTGAAGGGAATTGACCGTGAAATGAATTGAAATGATCATGAAGTGAAGGGGAATCGCTGGAATTGACCGTGAAATGCATGGAAATGAACGTGAAGTGAAGGGAATTGACCGTGAAGTGCATGGAAATGATCGTGAAGTGAAGGGAATTGACCGTGAAGTGCATGAAATTGACCGTGAAGTGAAGGGAATTGTCCTTGAATGCATTGAATTGATCGTGAAGTAAAGGAAATTAACCGTAAAATGTATGGAATTGACCGTGAAGTAAAGGGGAATCGCCAGAATTGACTGTAAAATGTATGGAAATGACCATGAAGTAAAGGAAATTGACCGTGAAGTGCATGGAAATGACCGTGAAGTGAAGGGAATTGACCGTGAAGTGCATAGAATTGACTATGAAGTGAAGGGAATTAATCGACACCTAGATCCATAGCTCAACTGGTAGACTGAGTGGAAATACCTCGTTTCAACACTTGAGGTCTTGGTATCGATCCCTAGTGGGGGTGGCTAACATGGAGTGTGTGTATTGACATGGGTGTGTACTAACATTCTAACCCAAAAAAAAAAGGGAATTGACCGTGAAGTGAAGCAAATTGACCGTGAAGTGAAGTGATTTGACCGTGAAAGTGAAGGGAATATACCGTGAAATGCATGGAATTGACCGTGAAATGAACTGATTGAAATTGACCGTGAAGTGAATGAAATGGATTTTCAACCATCGACCTGATAGAATCTTGGAAAATAAGTAGGTTGGTTAGCTAAAGTAGCATCTCCTACCCCAAAATCCTATATGGTACATCAAGTAACTCATTCTGGTTTAAGAGATATGTTTATTAAATGAATAAAAAGAGAGAAAAAATTTTTATATGCTTATATATACATATTTATATAAATATGTATTAGAGAAAAATGTTGGAGAGAAAAAGTTCTCCTTGTAAAAAAAAAAAAAAGGTGGGACAGCGAGTCAGGGTCAACCGGCCCAGTCGACCCCAACTCGCTGTCCCACTGACCCGGTCGACCTCGACTCGCTGTCCACCCTCTTGCAATTGACAAGTTATGGCTACGAGTATAATCCGTAGCTAAACGGATCCGAGCCAAGCACCCGGAAAAGCGGGGGGCATTTTCGACGTGGGAATTGGGGCCGTACAGCTGGGGCTTATTATTGGGAGCTCAAAATAAGTGGGCTTACGGTAGGAAATTTCCCTTCACTTTCAGGTATTTGAAGGGAGGTTTGCCAGAATACGTGCAGGTGTACTGCTACAGGATACCTTCGGACTTTATCATTTGGATTTGGGGTCATCTTCCGACGATCCAAACCGTTTATATGATGATGGATGGAAAATAAAAATAAAAATCTCGAAGCGATGCATCTTAACCGTTTTGATTCCTTTCATTTGAATATGCAGGTTTTCATAGCTCCTGAGTAATCAAAGGGTTAAAAAATTCCAAGTTATTTTCAACATGCGTATCCTTGCCGCGGCCCTTCCTATAAAGGGTTTGGGCCTCTGAAAAGGACCTATCCTAAAACGTAGTTTATTGCAATACACGTGGATGTCTTCCAGCGGACCTTTCTTTTTCTCAGTTCTTAGGCACTTTCAGAAGTGGAAATGGCCCCCACACCTGTGGGGTTTGGTCGGTTAGCTTGCCTGGCTTGACGTCATTCCATCATGGCACACCACCTCTCTGGCAACTTAACCCAGCTTTTCATTGGACAAGATTATCCCCAAAATTACGATAAAACCAATACACCATGTGCAAGAGTAGCCGATCTGGTGGGCCACCACTCTGCAGTGGGAAAACTAGTTTAAGGGAAAAATGAACGGTTGAGAAAAATAGTTCAACTATTCAAATTCTAGGTACAAATACGGCCCACCAGATGATCGGATGGGCCTAGCTTGAGACATGGCATTTACATGGTGGGGATTGCTTGATGAGTGCCTCCCATCTCCCACATGTGTGGCAAGTGCACATAGAGCTGTACACGAGTCAAGTTAGCTCAGTCGACTTGTTGGACTCGACTCAGAAAAGCTTGACTCACCTCTACTTGAAATTGGAATCCGACCGAGTCAAGTTGATTTTTGAAGCTTAGATAAAATTTGGAGCTGAGTTCAAACTTGCCCGGGCTCAACTCGAATAGGTTTGATGACTCAGCTATTTTAATATTGATATGCTGGCTAAGTGTTTGATGAAATGACTCAACCAAGTGTTGTTTCGGGTGTGTACATCCTCCGCAGGATCAGTTAATGGCGAGGAAGGAATGGATATGAAACAAATCATTACAAGTACATCCTCCGCAGGATCAGTTGATGGCGAGGAAGGAATGGATATGAAACAAATCATTACAAAAAAATCACTTTACATTATAAGACTATCTTCGCATCGTGATTTTGATCCTACTTGCCGAGTGTTCCATGAAATACCTATAAAGTGTTGTTACTATTTTATATTTTGTAAGAAACTGAAAATGTAATATATGCATTTGAAAAAATGCTGCATAGACTCGAAGTCGACTCGAATTGGCCTGAATTAGCCTGAGCTGCTGACTGAACAAAGCTAAGCTAGCCCATCATGTTCGAGGATTGTTCAAGCTGGGGTTAGCTACTGGTTTGCTAATGGTCATGATCCAAAGATGTGGGTCCCATGTTTGGTGATTCCAACTGTTGATCTGACTGGGTGTCTCGGAAGATTCTATCCCTTTGATTAGTGTCCTACAAATAAAAGGTTGAGAGAAATGTGCAGTAGTCGTCCAAATTCAATGCGGAAAATGACCAAACATGGCAGATTTTTGGTTTATTCACACATCCATGGTGGGTCCCATCACTGGGCCACACATACAAATCGTGCGCCTTTGTTTGCGATGCACATGATTTTGCAACATCGACGCATGATGCAAGCGAGTGGCTATCGTACGATCCCTCACCCATCGCACCACACTTCCGACGAGATGATCTGTGACTGCGTCGGACCGAAAGATCCAGCTCGGACGGCGGATATTAGATAAGAGATGAACAACGCGTGAGAAGTGATCCAGTGATCCTGAATACATATGGGATTATGGGTGGTATGTGGACGGTATAAATCAATCTGAACTGTTCATTTGGTCTAGCCCAGTCTTAATGGGCCATCGAGTCACATTGCTTGGACGGTTCTAACCATCTAATCGGACGGTCATGGATTGCTTATAGTTCCAAAGAGTCACTTTGATGAGCCAATCCTAACCATCCCGTACCTAGCTAGGAATACGTACACTTTTTCTGGATTATTGGATTGTACAGGTGGGCCTAATGCCCCCCCACATGGGCGTCTGCCGCCAACAACGACCAAGATTAGAAGCTCATAGGGAAAAGGTACTATGCGCTCGAGCGCATACGGTCGTCCATGAGGTCGAGTTGGTGTGGGGCCCACTGTGATGCCGTTCGAACATCTACCCCCTCAGTCAGATGCATCATCTCAGGTGGGTCCCACACGGATGAAAATCACCTCAATCCGTGACTTTTGTGGGCCACACAACGTACAGAAGTGGAGAGGGGCCGTGCACCATTGAAACATTCAAAACTAGTTGTGGGAGCCTTTCAAGAGGTTTATTCATAATCAAAACCGTCCATCATGTGTGTCCCACTTGAAAGTAATTTTAAACCACTTTTCAGGTGGTATCTACATCTCAGATGGGGCCCACCAAGTGCTTTTACATGTTTTTGCTTGTATACTTATGTTTTCAGATGGTATGGCCCACCTGATCACGGTGGACGGACGATTTTGGGCCGTACAGGTCCAAAATGGGATGGTGCATCTGGTGGACGGTGTGGATCTTCGAACAGAATCACAATGGGGCCCACCCCAGCTCGACCTCACGGACGACCGCTTTACGCTCGAGCGCATAATACCTTTTCCCACATATATATATATATATATATATATATATATATATATATAGACACGCACACACTTCTATTTTATGGCCACCAAAGGTTAGGACTGATGGTTGTCCTTGGTGCATGGTCGTGCATCCGCATCAGGGCCTATCATTTCTAAGACTTGGATCTTGAACCACGGACAGGGGCGGCTCAAAGGGGTAGGCAGGTGAGGCAATCGCCTAAGGTGCCTAATTATGAAGGCCTAATATTATAGTAAAATTAAAATTTCTTAATTATGAAGGTCCTATATTATAGCAAAATTAAAATTAAGAAGAAGAAAAAAAGCCTAAATTTTTTGAAATAAAATTTATTGAAAGGCTTACCAAATAGGAACATCTAAAAATTAGTTTACGAATTTGAAATTGAAAATAAAAAACAAATCCTAGAAACTAGCATTATCAATAATAACAGTCTAACTCTATTGTCTCTTTTCAAAATAATAGCATCATTCCCAATAAATTATTCTCCTAAAACCTAGGACCACAACTACATACTTTATTGCTAATTAAGTTCTCAAAAAATTAAATTCTGACGTCATTTTTCTAAATTAAATTCTAACTTCATTTTGCATGTAAAAAGGCAAGAAGCAAATTTATAGTTTAATTTTGAATTTCTTATTATTATTATTTTTTTAAAACTAAAAAGCCTCATTTTTATGACTTGCCTTAGGTCCCCCAAAAATGTTGAGCCGCCCCTGACCATGGATCGTGCTTGGACAAACTGAAAAACCTGTCAAGTAGCACGTAATCTTGGGTCCTGCGCTGGATTGAGGTACAACCTGGACGGTTTGGATTTAAGGTTCAAATCCTCAGTTCCGATAACTCTCATGTATATATATTTTTGGCCCTGAAAACGTTTTTTTAGACCAAAATGCCCTTGTGTCATTTGAAGCTGCTTACGATAATTGTTTGTCTCATAAATTGAATATATATATATATATATATATATATATATATATATATATATATATATATATATATAATATTATAAAAGGAGAGTAGATCTCCTTAAATGAAGATTGGGCCAACTCCATGACAGATAAGAGATTTGATCCGTTCAGTTCATTCACGGCATCCTGCAGTGATCTTAAAAGGTATTAATTTCATCTAAGTCTGAGCCATGTGCTGCCTATAAAAGAAGAAAATGGTGGCATTCTTTTAGAGTGTTTTCCTCTTTTATGATCCACCCTTGATGTCTTCATCACTCATTCTTAGAGCCATGCCTTAAATTAATTCCTCTTCTAAGTCATCAAAGTGGATTTCAGTAAAAACTTATAGTGGGCCTCACAAAACTTATTTGAAAATGTATATGTGGGGCCAAGACTATAGATTGGACCCCATTTGAGTTTTTTTCGAATTTTTTTTTAGGGAGAGAAGACCACCACTGTAGAAGGCCGTTGGACATTACTTCTACCTCCATGGGACCCATTCCTTCGAGATTCCGATGACTTGACGACGACATTCTCTCTATTTCCGGCATGTTTTCGACGACCTTTTTGAACTTTTTTTTTCAGATAGTGGGACCCTCAACTATTCTGAAAGTTTTAACGGTTGGAAGGTAGTTGTGCGGGCTACTACACTCTCCGGTCAATCTCCAACGAGCCTTCGACGAACTATTCACTTTGTTGTGAGACCCGCATCAACTATTAGGTTGAAAAATGACTTGTTTTACCCCTGAATGGGCCTTATTGTATGGCCATACTGCAAAAGAATATGGATGGGGAGGAGGAGTTAGGATACGAAGGTGGATAGGGAGGAGAGGTTGAAGAAGAAGATGGATGGGGAGGAGGAGGTAGGAAAGGAAGATGACGGGAAGAGAGGCGGGGAAGGAGAGGATCGCACTTGGGGTCTGTAAATCGTACTTGGGGTTTGTGGATCGCACCTGAGACACTATGATTGCACCTGAGACACTCGTATTGCACTTGGGACACTGAGATCACACCTAAGATATGTGGATTGCACCTGAGACACTGTGATCACACTCAAGATTTGTGGGTCGCACCTAGGACACTAGGATCCCACTTGGGATAATTTTAATGAAAACAGTCATAACTCTCTCGTTACAAGTTCGATTGGGGTAACGTTACAATCATTGGAAAGATAATTTGATGAAATTTCAAATAGATTTAGAATAATCTCATTTGAATACTATTTAACTACCCAAAAGTGGGCCTAAAGTCTATCATGGCATGGATCGTAACTAGAAAAAAAGAGCAAAAGTAATCCCACAAAAAACAATTATAACTTGCTCGTTACTGATCCAATTGGGGTGATCTTATACTTATTGGAAACATAATTTGATGAACTTTTCAAATGAATTTAGAATAATCTCATTTGGATACTATTTTAGTAGCCCAAAAGTAAGCTCAAAGTCCATCATGGCATGCATCGCACTTGAAAATGAAAGCAAGTGCTATTCCACAAAAATAGTCATAACTCTCTCGTTATATGACTGATTGGGGTGATCTTATATTTATCGAAAAGATAATTTGATGAACTTTCAAATGACATTAGGGCTAAGAGGCTTTCAGACCTAACTTTTGATGCACAACAGAGATCCTTAGACCATGCTCGACGGTGATCCTATAAAAAATGAATAAGAAAAATCATTAGACTAAGCTCAACGATAATCATATTGAAAATGCACAATAAAGATCCTAAGACTAACCTTGATAATGATCTTGTTGAAAATGCAAATGGAGATCCTTTGACTAAGGACAACTATTATCCTATAAAAAATGCACAACAGATATCCTTGGACTAAGCTCGACGGTGATCATGTTAAAAATGTACAATGGAGATCTTTGTACTAATATCAATGATGATCTTGTTAAAAATGCATAATGAAAATCATTGGACTAAGCTCAATTATGATCTTATAAAAAATGTACAATGGAGATCTCCGGACTAAGCGCAGTGGTGATTTTGTAGAAAATGCATAACGAAGATCCTCGTAATAAGCTCAATTATGACCTTGTCGAAAATGCATAACAAAAATCTTGGGACTAAACTCAATGGTGATCTTATAAAAAATACACAACGAAGATCCTTGAACTAAGCTCAATGGTGATCTTGTTGAAAATGCACCGTTGATCTTAGTCCAAGGATCTTTGTTGTGCATTTTCAACATGATCATTGTTAAACTTACTCCAAGGATCTCCATTGTATACTTTCGATAAGATTATCATAGTTCAAGGATCTCTGTTGTGCATTTTCAATAGGATCACCACTGTTGTGCATTTTTAACATAATCACTATTGAGCTTAGTCCCAAGATCTTTGTTGTGCATTTTCAATATGATCACCATTGAGCTTACTCCAATGATCTCCGTTATGGATTTTTGACAAGATTACTGCTGAGCTTAGTTCAAGGTTTTCCATGTGCATTTTCAATAAAATCACCATTTAGCCTAGTTCAAGGATCTCTGTTTTGCATTTTTAATAAGTGATTACAATTGAGCTTTGTCTGAGGATCTCCCTATGAATTTTTAAAAGAATCCTCGTTAAGCTTAGTATAAGGATCTCCATTGTGCATTTCAAACATGATCACCTTGAGCTTAGTCCAATGACCTCTGTTGTACATTTTTTAATAAGATCACTGTTGAGAATAGTCTAGGGATCTCCTTATGCATTTTCAACATAATCACTATTGCGCTTTGTCCAAGGATATAAGGTTATGAATTTTCAACAAGTGATCACAGTTGAGCTTAGTCCGAGGATCTCCCTGTGCATTTTCAACATAATCACCATTGAGCTTAGTCCAAAGATATTTATCGTGCACTTTCAACATGATCACCATTTAAGTCTAAGGATCTCCATTTGCATCAAAAGATGGGCCCGTATAGCCTCTTAGCCTTACATCCATTTAAAATTTCATTAAATTATCTTTTCAATCATCACAAGATCAGTCTTGTAATAAGGGAGTGATTACAGTTTTCATGGGATCACTCTCGTTCTCATTTCTATATGTGATACATGCCTTAATGGACTTTGTGCCCACTTTTAATCTATAAAATGGTGTTAAAATGTGATGATTCCAAATCCATTTGTAAGTTTATCAAATTATCTTTCTAACAAGTAGAAGATCACCCTAATCGGACCTGTAACGAGGGAGTTATGATCATTTTCGTGGAATCGCTCTCGCTCTAATTTTCAAGTGTGATATATGCCATGATGGAATTTTTGGGCTGCAAAATGGATTCCAAATGATATGATTCTATATCCATTTGAAAGTTCATCAAATTATCTTTCCAACGAGAACAAGATTTCCCTAATCGGATCCATAATAAGGGAGTTATGACTGTTTTCGTGGGATCACTTTAGTTCTCTTTTCCAGGTGTGATCCATGCAATGGTGGGCTTTAGGCCCATATTTAGGCAGTTAATATAGTATCAAAATGAGATGTTCTAAATTCATTTGAAAGTTCATCAAATTATCTTTTTCAATTAGTATAAGATCACCCCAATCATACCTATAACGAGGGAGTTATGACCATTTTCATCGAAAGTGTCTCAGGTAGGATCCTTGTGTCCCAAGTGCGTGTGATCCCAGTGTGTCAGATGTGATCCACAGACCCCAGGTGCGATCCACAACCCCTAGGTGCAATCCTCTCATTCCTCACCTCCCTTCCCGTCATCTTCCTTTCCTACCTCCTCCCTATCCATCTTCTTCGTTGACCTCTCCTCCTTATCCATCTTCATTTCCTACCTTCTCATCCCTATCCATCCTCTCTTATAGCAGGGCTCCACAATAAGGCCCCTGGGGGTAAAACAAGTCATTTTTTGTCTTGAAAGTTTATGTGAGTCCATAATGAAGTGAATAGTTCACCGAAGGATTGCCAAATATTAATCAAAGAGTGTAGTGGCCCCCACAACTACTTTCCAACCTTTTGGAACTTTCGAAATGGTTGAGGGTTCTACCCTTTAGAAAAAAAATTTGAAATCATCATCAGAAACACGTTGGAATAGAGAGAATGTCACTATTAAGTCATCAAAATCTCAAACGAATGGGTCCCACAGAGGTACAAGTAATGTCCAATGGCCTTCTGCAATAGTGGTCCCCTCTCCTTTAAAAAAATCAAAAAAAGCTCAAATGGGGTCCAAGCTACGGTCTTGGCCCCACATAGACATTTTCGGATAGGTTTGTGGGGCCCACTATGAGTCTTGATGCAATCCACTCCAACCATTCAAAAAACAAAATTAATTTTAGGGTATGGCCTAAGAATGAGGGATGAAGATATCAGGGGTGGACCGCACCAGAGAAAAAATGTAGAAAGAAAGGCCATTGTTATCTCCATTTAAGGGTCACATAGAACTCAGATCCTGATGAAATCAATGCCTTTTGAAGTTGAAGGATGCCACAAATGAACTGAATGGATTAGATCTGCCTTGAAGTGGGCCTAAGTTCATTTAATGGGACCCATTTTCCTTTTATAGACTTTTCAACTTGGGAGACAAGTAACCATAGTATATTGCTTAAAATGGCAGAAGGGCATTTTAGTCTAAAAAATATTCAAAAAGTGTGTCGGGGCAAAAAAAAAGTTATGGAAACTGAGTTTAAAACCTTGCAAAGGTCAACCACTCATCAAATATTGTAATTTAAGTCTACAAATAATAACTATCAAAATCTTGTTGTAGGCAAATGTAAGAGAAGTAGAAGGCAGTGTCTTCATGCTCTATGCAATTGTTGTATGTACTGTCTCATCTTGTTTCACACTCTCCTCTTCCTCGAACTCCTCTTCAATAGAGTTTCCTTTCCACGCAACCAATCCTGTGTACAAATGAGCGCTTCAACTGATTATGGTGTAAGTGAGCTTCGATACTTGTTCACGATCCTACTCTCCGTACTAAGAGCAAAATCTAACGCCACGATTGAAATTGGAATTGATAATATGTCTTGTGCCATTAACGAGAGCACATGGTACTGTAAATCACGAGCTTTCGACTTCCACTAATCTAAACCATCAAATTCTTTGTCTTTGTGCTTTACAAGTGGTTACTTGAGATAGTGCTTAAGTTCTGTTTAGGTTATTTGCATTTGAGTCTCAACCTGTGCCATGAAAGACATGAAATTGTCAATCGTGTTTCGTTGGTCATCAACACTAGAACTAGAACCCACTTCAGGAGTTTGACACGTGGCTACAGTATTGTCTTTTGTGGCTCCCAATGTTTATACATAGAAATTGTACAAATCATCAACTGCATCACGAATCTTATCGACATCAGTGACACTCTTCTCACCATACAACTTATTAAAGATGAATATAATTATGAACATCTTGTATTGAGGATCAAGAACTATTAGAACAACCATTACTAAATTGCACTCAGACCAATACTTATCAAGCTTTTACTGCATACCTATAGTGATTAATCGTAAAAAGTTTGGTCCACTACAACTTATATACAAAACATCTTTTATTGTTTAAAGTTCTAGAAGAAATATATTTGTTATTGGATACCTGCTTCCTAAAATTTTCTTCATCATGCGTAAAAAACATAAAGGAACTTACGAACTGCTTCAGCTCTTGTTCAATCATCATCATAAGAAAACCATTGATACACACTATCATGCTCTACATAATGAGATAATGCATATTTGAAAACTATCATTGAATCCAACATTTCGTAAGTTGAATTCCAATGTGTTGTGACATCTAGCTTCATTATTCTCTAAGATGACAAATTTAACCAATTTACGATCTCATTCCATGTATTTAATTATGAAGGTGATCCTCGTATGTACTTCACACTCTCTCTTATGTTCTCGATCGTTGACTTAATTATTTTAAGCCAATCTTAGGATATAAACACAACACCTAACATGGAATATTTTTCCACCAAAATATAAATCACTGGTGCCCCTAAACTGGTTTTTCAAATTCATTATTACGCTATCGTTTGAAGATGAATCGTCTAAAGTTATTGAGGAGATTTTCTTCTCAATGCCCCACTCCACAAGGCATCTGTAGATGCAGTCTGAAATCATTAATCCAGTTTGATGAAGCGCAAGATAATATAAGTTTATAATTCTTTTGTAAAGCCTCCATTTGGCATTAACGTAGTGGGTAGTTAGTGATATATATCTCTTTATTTGATTGGATGTCGTCCACAAATCTGATGTTAGACTTATTCGGGAAACTGATTCCAACTATCCTTTCAACTTGACATTCTCACTTGCATACATCTTCATGCACACTCTCTTTATTATTGTACGAGAGACCTTCTCGTATCTAGGGTTAAGGCTTCTGGCTAATTCAATAAAAAAAGGACTTTTTACCATCTGAAATGGTCTTTCATTGGCAATAATAAATCTGGTTGGCAACTCATTCACGTGATCTCTATTATACTTATAAATGGACAATGTACCTTGCGACAGATGCACTAAAGATTTGGTAAATGAAAGTGTCTGTTACCCTGAGGTCAGGCTTCTTACTTTTTTATGACACTTCAAAATGTATTTTTTGAGAGTTGTGTTCAAACCATCTACTTATTTAGCATATTGAGCCTTGCAGTACTTGCATTGTATCTTCACTGTGCCATTTTTCTGGATTATTTCTTCAAAATCTTCCCACACAACCGATATTTTTTTTTGTTGCTTTTCCTAAAATCTGTAACTGTGAGGTACTAATATCAATGGGCACCTCTTCATCTTTAGACCTGATCCTTCATCATCTAAGATCATCGGCGATGTGACTGATAAAGTGCCAGGGGTATTGAAAATTTTCTCATTAGCCATATACTAATTAAAAGATACTAAATCAGATTAACATTAACACTCTAATACCTTAAAAGTTTATACTAAACCCTAAATTAGTCACCTGTAATACTTTCATATTCCCATTTAAATGCCTATGTTGAAAATCCAGCAGCATCTCCTCATGCCTAGCTCTTTAGATAAGTTGATCTTTCATTTCATTCCGATGCTAAAATCTAAGCAATGTGAAGATATTTGACATGAGAAATGAAAATGAATAAACATATCTAGAGAGAAATGGGTAGATGGAGCACATATCAGGCATGGACATTTAATATATTATATGAAAGCGTGCTATCTATCTAACGTTGAACAGTCTAAAATGGAACAATTTAAGTGATTTCTATAACACCAAAAACATATTATATTTATGTTTGGCTGCATAAAAATCCTCAAATGGGCAAGTAATTATCTAACTCACAATAATAAGCTAAGAAATAAGTAATGTAATCCATACATATTAACTAACTATCTAATGCACAATAATAAGATAAGCAAAAAGCAATGTAATCTATACATATTAAGTTAATTATCTAATGCACAATAATAAGCTAAGCAATAAGCAATGTAATCCATAATTCACAAAAATAAACCACTAATTGTTTAATTCAAATAAATATATAAAACACATTAGGAATTTAGGATTTAGGATTTAGAGATTTGGTTTAGCCGTCTAGGTCTTAGAGTTTAAGGATTAGGGTTTAAGGTTTAGGTCTTTAGGGTTTAGGAATTTGGTTTAGGGTTAGGGTTTAAGGTTAAAGTTAGGTTTTAGGTTTAGGGATTAGGGTTTGGGGTTAAGGTTTAGATTTTAGGGATTAGGGATTGGGGTTAGGCTTTAGTGTTTTGGGTTTAGGTTTAAGGATTAGGGAATAGGGTTTAGGGTTAAGGTTATGGTTATTTTTTAGGGCTTATGGTTTATGTTTAGGGATTATGGTTAGGGTTAGGGTTTAGGTATAGGGATTAGGGATTAGGGTTAGGGTTTACATTTTAGGGATTAAAGATTAGGGTTAGGGTAGGTTTAGGGATTAGGGATTAGAGTTAGGGTTAGAGATTAGCCTGGCCGCACTCGAGGCAACTCAGACACACCACTAGCATCCCGACCACACTCAAGCCAGCTCGGACTTACCCTAGCGAGCCCGACCATATTGGAGCAAGCCCAGATGCACCACAATGAGACTGACCGTATCGGAGCAAGCCCGGACGCACCATAATGAGCCTAGGTGGCATTTGAGCTAGCCCGGACGCATCACAGCGAGCCCAGTCCTCACCAGAACCAACCCGAATGTACCCAAGCCAGCTTGGCCAAATTAAAAATTAAAATTTTTAAAAAACTTAAAAATTACCTTTAAAAGAAAATAAAAGGAAGGTGGGTGGGACTGTTGATGGAGCGACTGCAGCCCCCGGGCTCAAAAGATGAGGGAGGGAGGGAGAGAGAGAGAGAGAGAGAGAGAGAGAGAGAGAGAGAGGGTTGCCGGATGGGTTTTCAGATCAGGTAGGTTTGGTCGGGTGGGTAGGGGTAGGGTAGAGAAGAAGATTAGGTCACACACACACACACATATACCTGACAATCCGAGTCAAGTCAGGTTTCGGATCGGGTCGAGTTTGACTAGATCGAGTTTCGAGTTGAGTCAAACTCGACTCAGTTTGCTTTCAAATCGGGCTGAGACTACTCGGTTCAGTTCGATTCAAGTCGAGTGTGATCAAGTCGGACGAGTTTAAGTCCATCAAGTTGAGTCGAGTGGACCCGTGACCAGCTTTATACCCAATCCATGCCTGTTTCAATTTGTAGAGTAATTTGATACTCCAAGGGGGGTATTAAGTTGGTTAGGCAGGAGATACCTCGTTTCAACACTTGAGGTCTTGGTATCGATCCCTCGCGAGGGTGGCTAACCCGGAGTGTGTGTACTGACATGGGTGTGTACTAACAAGCTAACCCAAAAAAAAAAAAAGTTGGTTAGGCAGGTGTTGAGACTTAAATATTGCATAATTTTCTCCATTTATATCTTGGTTTTATGAACATAAATAATCTTAATATTCTATTTTACTCATGCATGTGTTGCAAGGTAAATTTAAGTGCTTGGATTGAAAAAGGGTGTTAAAAGCATGGATTTGATGCTCAAGAATCACCAAGGCAAGGGATGGATCTTTGGAGATCAAGATTAAAGAATTCACATGCCAAAGATCTAAGAAAACCAAGTGAGAAATGAAGAGAATCGAAGATTTGAAGTGAAGAATCCCGAAATCGTCCTGAAAAAGTATATTCTAAAGTCGTTAAGTTTATTTTGGAAAACTGTGCAATAGGAAGTCTGTTTTAAACGAACTATGCAGCGAGAAGTCTATTTTAAGAAAATACGTATATTTGGGGCGGTTTCTAGGGTTTTTCAAATTTGTACGAAAATTGGAGTTCCATACTTATAAATAGGGCTTCCTAGGGCATTCCTAAATATCATTCAAAGCATGCAAGTGCAAAATTTAGGGTTTTTAAAGAGTTTTCAATTTTATTTAAGTTTTATAAATTATTATTATTATTATTTTTCCTTTTAGATCTTTTCTATTTGCATTTATTCTTTCTTGTTTATTTCTTTTTCTATTCTAGTTATGTTTTTCTAAGTTCCCTCTAGCCCAAGTTAGAAGGGAAGCACATGGGTTTAATATTTCTTTAAGTTATGATGATTGATTGTTTTAACGATGAGAAGAATGGTGTATGCATATTATCTATCATTTAGGTTTTTATTTTTTATCCTCTTGTGAGATCCATATGTTTCCATCATATGAGATCCATACTGATGGATAGGCTTACCCTGAATCAATCAGATTTCCTAGATAGGAGAGGTTCTCAACCTGTTGTATTTATTTAATATTTATTATCCTATAGATATTGAATACTTAAAATCACTGGCACTTGAGAATATATGTCAATGGTGCAAATCCATAATTGTCTAATTTTTTTTAATATCATTTATTAAAATATTTAAACTGTTTTATTTTTCGATTAGGCTAACCATAGTGATTAGATCTTAGTTGTGTTATCCAAGTCATCATGATTTTGGAACATTAACCTATGTGTGGAATTTAAAGCTTGGGTGTTATTTTATTCAGTTGAATTACATCCATTCAAAAATTCCAAAATCAAATCATCAGTTTAATTTTTATTACTTAGTTTGTTTTGCATTTGATTTTTTCCTTCTCACAATTCATCTCCTTGTGGGATCGACCCTGTATTCTTGAGATATTACTTACGAACCTCTGCACTTAGAGGCAAGCAATCAGCAGGCACTACGAAACTTAAACATGACAAACATTAAGAACTGTTTGTTTTCTATTTTAGAATATAAATAAAAACAACCATTTCGTGTGGACAAAAGATTGTTTGGAAAGCTTTAAAATAAATGAGGCTTTTGTTTCAGCTTTAAAGTAAATGAGGCTTTTTTTTTTTCACTAACATTTATAGAACTCATTATATGTCTGCGTCTAATCCACGCTCTCCATCTATTTTTCACACTTATGGTAAGGCATAGTTCAAAATGAGGCAGCTCCAAAACTCAAGTAGGCCACACCACAACAAGTAAGGAAATTGAAACACTTAAGGGCGTGTTTGGCCGGGCGCTAGATATGGGATTAAGACGTTTTACGAGGGTTATACTGTTTACATCTCATCCCCTTTTCTGTTTGGGACGGCGGGATAAAAACCATTCCACCGCACCCTCGTAAACAGCGCCTGGATTCCGCCAATCTCGATATATAGGTTTTCACTGCTGTGTAGGGCCCACCAAGATATCAATGACATATCTACTCCCCCCATCATTTTCACCTGCCTACATTTAGCCATGAAGTTGTTTTGAGGCAGCTATAAAACAGTGAGTGGGGCACACTATGAGAAGCAGTGGAGATGCAAACCCATCCATTTGTGACTATCCAAACACCCTGCTGGATATCCCATGGGCTATCCCAAACCCATGAGATCAACGACCAAACACTGACACCACTATCATTACCTTAAAAATCATTCCATCCCACCTAATTGTTGGACGTAGGCCAGTGGGGTCCACTGGTGAGCAATCACTAGTGGGTGGGTCCCACGAGCTTTGGCTTCTTCCGGTCTTTTTCATCTTCTGTTATATTTCAAATTCAATTTTGAATTTGATTTATGATAGGAGATAGGGATAAGACCGGATGATGTGGCCTTATCCCAATCCCACCCAAACTCTACTTTCTTTGTTATAAAAAGGAGTGCGCTTCTCTCATGGAACGCATCGAATCATACGAAACATAGAGAGTATACAGAGAGAAATAGAGTGCGCTATAGTCTGTCCATCTTGGCTTGTCCTTGGGACGATCTGATCCATAGATCGCTATCTGGGACCACTATATACCATAGGATCAGAGGTGTGAATAGATCAATCTGCTCCAGTAGTAGATAGGCGGGCCGTTGGAGGATCAATCTTCAGCTTTGTGAGGGTCCCAATTATCGTGTAGACCGTCAGATCTTGAGGGCTCATCTTCCGCATTTCCCTACAGTGGTATCAGAGCTTTTTAACGGCGGATCTCCGATTATATTCATCTAAAAAGGTAAGTGGCCCATCCTTTCTTTTAGGATAGGAATCCATAACTTGATGTATATGGACGTGATGTACTTGGCTAATGTAAATGAATGTACACATGTTGGATGTTGTATTTGTTGCCTACACATGCAGTAAACGTATTACCTACACATGTTGCCTACACGTATAGTACATGTGCTGTTGAACGTAGACCAATTGAGTACAATGATTCAACGTGTAATATTATCCTTCTGTTACAATACGTTTAATGTTACAGTTTCATGTTACAATACGTTTCATGTTACAGTTTCATGTTACAATACGTTTAAACTGTTACAATGCGTTTCATGTTGTAAAGAAACTGTAAACGTTTCATGTTGGATTACAACACGTTTCACATTTAATCCAATACGTTTCACGTGATCTGCAATGGATCTGTTGTATAAATGTATATATGTTTCCATATACACATTGCAATGGATCTGTTGTACATATGCATCACACGTTTCACGTGATCTGCAATGGATCGTTATACATATGGTTCACATGATCTGTTGTACACATTTCACGTTTAATCCAACACGTGTATACACATGTTGGCAGATCTGCTATAAATGTGATCTGCTGTACACGTGTATACATATGTTGGCTGATCTGCCACAATACAAGTATTGATGGCTGATGGCTATATGAGATGTTTTGTACATCTTAACCACTAGACACGTTTTGTAATGAAATACATCACATGCATACGTGTTGTACACGTTTTGTATTGAAATACGTCACATGTTGGACGCATACACGTTTCTGTACACATGTAAACGTATGTAAAAGTACAGTAACTCACGTATGCTGTGATGTATACATAATTATATGTGATGGATACACATGTACTGTGATGTACACGTTTTGAAATCCATCTTTACACCTGTTATACATGGCTGATGTACATGTACTGAGTTGTACAAGTGTACACATGTTGTACTTATGACATCTCTCTCAACAGACGTGCTACACACGTATTGTACAGGAGGTGTGTTGTACAGGAGACATGCTACACACGTGTTGTACAGGGACATGTTGTACAGGGATAGCTAAATTTGAGACTGTACACGTGTGATGTGCTTCAGTTGTACACGTTTTCTGTACACGCGATCTGGTGCTTTACTGTACACGTGATTTGGTGCTTCACATGTACACGTTTACTAAATGTTGAAAACGTATACAGCGACGTGTTGCACCATGACTGAGATGAATTTATTAATATAATGGTACACATGTACATTTGTTGAATAATGGTACACATGTACAAATCACGTAATTAGCTAACGTACACGTGTTGGATGAAGTCCACGTGTAGTAACTATGTTTTAGTTTTGCTAATTCCACATGTGTAGATCTGTTAAAAGATGAATGCAGATATTTGTTAAATTCATGTTTAATCTACAAAGCAATAGTGTGGCCCACATATATATGATATGATATTGTTTTCTTCATGATATTATCTTCACTGTTGATCTAGAGATCATTAGTGAGCGAAACGATCATCAACCATGATGATCAATGTTGATGAAAGGATCCATCATCAACAATGATCATTAACGGTAATGATCGGATCTATCACTAATGGTCGTGATCACAGATGAAGATAGAACTCTCCTGATATCTTAACACTTTATTTTCCTTCTGATGATGTTTACATGTGTGAAATAATTAGGTTTGATGTGTTTAGATCTAAGCCCTCCTTATTTTTCATTTGAACATATAGAAAAACTTAGTGCTAGAATCTTCCCTAAAACTAAAGGTTGTGCATAACCTGAGTGGGAGTTTAATCTCCATCACCAAATGATGCATGCAACCAAATAATGGAAGGTTGCATGTTATACAATTATAATTTTATAAAAGTACCAATTTCATCTTAATTTGAGAACTTGATTGTTCTACACCGCCCATTCGGGTATATAGACTTTCAGATCTCGTTAAGATGTGTTGACTACTTTTATATTATGAAAATTTGTATAACACGTAGAAATGTTGATGATTAGTGTCAATACCTTAGATCTTAGCTAAGTAGTGATACTCATGCAATGTAGAGATGACTACCAAAGCGTTGATCGCTGAACAACTGAAAGGACAACATTTCAACGGTAACAACTACGAAGACTGGTCCCGCGCGGTGTAATGCCTTCTGGACGAGGACGATATATCTCACACACTCGATGTAGTTCAAGAGGAACCCATCTTAACTGATGTAAGACCCGTAACCTAAACCGTACCATTCGGTCGGCTTCCGCAATTCTACCGGTCGAATTCCTGCAACCCTCGACCCATTTCCGACGTTGCGCGTGATTTTAAGCCGAGTCCTGCCTACCGAAGGCAGCTCGATCTGAAACTTGTATCCTAGCGATCGCGCCGTCGCCGCGGTTCTAACGCCGTGACTCGCGCATCGAACCGATACCTAGGTGGGAAGATGTCAGTCAGCGTTTGGTTCGAAGAAACACCGCACGTTGCGAACTTCGAGGGAATCTCTACGAGATGTCCCATCAATCAAGTCAAGTACACCACCATACCTCCATGCCACCTCACCCAACAACAAGTACACACAACCCATCCTTCTTTTTTCAAAAGTCCACTCTCTCTTCCATCACCATATCTCCTTTACAAAATTTCAAAGCAAACCATTCCTTATTTTTACAAAAAAATCAAACAAACCCATGCCTCATTAACTACACCCATTCCCTCCACCCATTCCATCCATTACTTCTATCACTCCCTCATTCTTTTCTCAAAAAAAATCCCATGGAAAATTCCATGAGAAATCCAAGCTCTCTCTTTCCCTCTCCCAAAACTCCAAGTGTGGCCCACCCTCTCATCTCTCATCCACACCATTAAAAGTCCATCATCTACCATTGAACGCGAAGGCAAGGAGCTTACAAGTTTAAGGGAGCAAGAAGGAGGCCAACAAGGTGGGTGTAATACCGTTGCTCTCAATTTTAAGGGCCCACTTGTTGCGGGACCCACATGATGTTTGTATTGTTTAAGGGAGGGCCCATTAGTGGCGGGGTCCCTCCCTCCTTCACCGTCACTCTCTCTCTCTCTCTCTCTCTCTCTCTCTCTCTCTCTCTCTCTTCTTCTCTCTTTTACCCATTGGGTGTGGTGGGCCCCACCATTTAGAGTTCCATTTATACCATCCATCATGAATGGTGGGACCCACCATGAAACACCCTGATCCATAGCTCAACTGGTAGACTGTGTGGATATACCTTGTTTCTACACTTGAGGCCTTGGTATCTATCCCTAGTCGGGGTGGCTAATGTGGGTGGGACCCACCATAAGGTCTGTGTCCGTGGGACCCACCATGAGGTCCGTGTACGTGGGACCCACCATGAGTCATGTGTATATCGTCCAGCGTCCAGAGACGCTGGACGTGAGGGACGTTTACAAGCAAAAAAAAAAAAAAAAATTTACTTTTAGTGTAGGCTGCTCATGCAGGCCCCACCTTGATGTATGATACTGATCCACACCGTCCATTCTGATCTTCAGATCATTTTAGGCGTTGAGCCAGAGTTTCAAGGTGATCTGATCACCAGGTGGGCCATACCTTCTAAAACCATGTGAAGAGATGCCTGAACATATAAAAGTACTTGGTGGGACCCACCTGGAGTTTGGATGCAGCTGAAATTTGGTCTGGACGGCCAGACTTGTAGGACACATATAATGGGTGGGCTGGATCTTGCTGATGCGGGCCCCATTTAAAAAAAAAAAAAAATTTGCGGCTGCTGTCTTTCTTCTTCTCAAGTCAGACGAGGGCTGCGATGGCTACTGCACGGCGGACGGTGGCTAGGCCTCACGGCTCCAGCTGTGGGCCCCCACCGTGATGCGTTTCGAGCATCAGCTCCGTGCATTGGGTAGGCCTCCCCCCTGGCCATGGGCCACCCAAAAATCAGCCGTATACGGAACTCAGGTGGGCTATACCATCCAAATCATGTGAAGACATGCCTAAATCATTTAAAAACACATGGTGGCGCCTACCTGAATTTTTAATGGGGCTGAAACTTGGTCTGGACCCTCAGACAGGTGGGACACACATAATGTATGGGTTGGATTTGTGAACCACCTCGCGGTGGGACCCCTGATCATGGGCCCAGGTCACGTGTGACCTTGTGAACAGGTTTGATGAAAAATAAATACCACGGTGGGCCCTGGTCCGTGATATTGTAAATAGGTTGGATTTTAAATAAACATTTCAGTGGGCCATTAGGTCTGTGTGACCTCATCAACAGGCGGATAGAAAAATAAACATTTTGGTGGGCCCCCTCCCTAGCCGTGAGACCCTGTGAACAGGGTGAGTGGCAAATAAACATTTTGGTGGGCCCCGCCCTGGTCCACATGACCTTATGAATAGATTGGATGAAAAGTAAACATTATGGTGGGCCTTGGTCCATATGACCATATAAACGGATTGGATAGGAAAATAAACATTATGGTAAGCCCGCTATTGAGGCCCACTTAGATGCATATGGGCTAGTGTGCTTAGGCCCAATTGATGTAATTGTGGCCCCTCATTAAGGCCCACTTTGGTATTCATGGGCCCATGGATGTAGGCCATCTTGTTGTGTTCATAGGCTCGTTGTTGAGGCCTACCTTGATATATATAGGCCCACGTTATGAGGCCCATTCGATGTATGTGTGGCCCGTTGTTGAGGCCCACTTGGGTTTGTATAAGGCCCATGTTGTGAGGCCCATTGTGATGAATGCAAGGCCCATGGGTGATGGCCCATTGCAATGTACCTAAGGCCCATTGGTGAGGCTTATTGAGGTAGCCCACTTGATGAATATAAGGCCTATGAGATACGGCCCATTTGATATATTCAGGGCCCCATGGGATGTACCTAAGGCACATTGCAATGTGTAATTCCACCAGGATTTATTTAATGGTATTTGAGGCGAGCCGAGCCTTGGGGACAATGTTGGTTTGACGTCCACATTGTACGAGTAATGTTGGTTCGATGTCCACATTATAACTCTCCCGAGGCCACCGATAGGCCGTGTCTCATTTCATGTAGGCCATATAGACCCATCTTCATTGAGAGGATAGTTTATTGCTTTATAACATGTTTAGCACGGCCCATGATTCATGATCATACGCATCATATGTATGCTTGAGATGAGGAGTGTCTCGATCATAGCATATGCCTTCGGGCAGTCGTTTACGGCTCCACGATAGGTGGTGTTGCCCTACATGAGCGCGTGCTTCACGCAGGATGGTTGCATGATTGGTAGTGTGGTTCATGCATTTGCATCTGTATGATTGAGATATGCCCTAGCGACATCAGGGCCATAGCCTCCACAGATATATCGTGGTTGGCTGGTTGGATACCGAAAAATCTTGTTCCAAGCAATTGGGGCGCCATAGATGTCCCTGAATGAGAGTCCCTGAACCCGATGGTACCAGAGGATGACTCCAACGTCGAGACCGAGTGGATATATGAGCGCACGAGGGCCGAATACCATAAGGCCGCGTCTTCCACTGTGTCGTGGTCGGTTGGAAAGGAGTGGTGGCCTTACTCGCCCGAGAGCAGGGGGTATTAC
The DNA here is from genome assembly GCA_030180095.1 of Magnolia changhungtana. NCBI lineage: Eukaryota > Viridiplantae > Streptophyta > Magnoliopsida > Magnoliales > Magnoliaceae > Magnolia > Magnolia changhungtana. Next base: position 10,259,623 of record JASAUF010000421.1, on the reverse strand, counting down.
TAGGCTGAGTTTGACCAGCTCGGAAATGGGTTCGCTATCGACGTGCCGGATAGGTATTAGGCTGACTATTGGCCAGGCGGATAGTGAGGTTTCTTACGCTCACTTGGGTGTCTTTGCTTGGAGAGAGACAGTGCCATTTGGAGTGTACTGAACCCCAGTGATTATCCATACTGAGAACCGTACTGATTGATGCTCTAGTGAGGAGTTGCATTGGTATGAGGATTGACATGCTTGACTTACATATTGCATCGCATGGCCTTGGTATGGCCGATAGCATTCACATCTTGTACTGCATAGCCTTGGTACGGCTAGTTGCATTTCGTATTCATCAGCATGATTTCGCATTACTCCGGCATTGCATTCTGAGCACGTTCGCACACACTTACACCGCCCTCTAAGCTTTCTATAAGCTTATGCACGATTGATGCGTGCAGGTGACGCCAGGACGCAGTTGTAGTCTCGCCGCAGTTGGAGCGTGCCGCCAAGCTTTTGGAGTTTTGCTATTACTACTATCTTGTATTTCCCTTTATACGCACTGTACTCAAAGTTTTTGTTCATAGTGGATTTTGTGATGGTGTTCTTGTGGTTATTGTTCGTGGGTTATGCTTGGTTATGCTCATTACGAATCAAATTGATATTAGAAATCCTCCTTGTAGCATCCCAGGATCGCAACCTGGTATATGGGTGCCGGGGGTCGAGAATGGGGTACTACGGAGGCTGTCGGCGCCAGATTCGGCGATCGGAAATTTTGTAAGCCCGGTCTCAGAGTTCGGGGCGTGACAACTGAAAACGGAAATTTACAAGAACATAGGGTTGCGATGACTCGCTACAATAAGTGGCGAAAACAAAATCGTTCAGCCCGTAATGTTCTTCTTAGCACCATGCACAAAGAACTCATACCTACGTATGAAGTGCATGAAACTGCTAAGGGAATCTGGGAAGCAATGACAGATGCCTATGCACAGAAGTCAGATGCAAGAGTTGGGGCAATGAAATTGGAATTCCAGGAGTATAGGATGCCCGTCGGCTGCCCCATCAAAGATCATATCCGTAAGATGGAGCAAATGATAGGCGCCCTTAGGAATGTTGGGTGTAAATTGACTGAAAATCAAAAGATTATAAGCATGCACCGTTCCTTGCCTGAATCTTGGGCCCAAATCAAAAGAATTCTGAACCATACTGATTCTATCACTACGTTCAGAGACTTTTGTGGCCACTTGGTACGTGAGGTTGAAATGAATACAATTCAGCCAAGTTCGGCCAGGGCCTTTGTAACAGAGACCCGTAAGCAGAAAGCTAACAATAAACGGTCCAAAGCTCGCAAGAAGGCGAAGAAGAATAACCAAGAACAGAAGATCACAGCACCTGCTCCAAATCTCAAGAAGGGGAACGGAAAGAAGAAGCAGAAAAACACAAATGTAGTTTGCTTTGTCTGTGGAAATTTCGGCCATTATGCTCGACAGTGCGCCCATAAAAAGACGGTAATTTCTCAGTCACTAGATACTTTGTATGTAGGTGTTTGTTCTGAAATCCTTTCCGTTGATACTATATCTAACGAGTGGATTTTGGATTCAGGCGCAACAAAGCACGTGACAAGTAGTCGTTGAGGACTCGAGGAATTCTGGCCTGTAGCCAAGGGGAGTTACAAGCTGTACATGGGCAATAATGCTGTTGAAGACGTACAAGGGATTGTCGTTTTCCATCTACGTACGCGCATAGGGCGAACAATCATACTCCGTGATATTCTATATGCACCGGGGATGCGTCGGAATTTAATTTCTGTTTCTAGGTTATTAGCTGATGGTTTTGATATTCGATTTTTCGGGACAAGAGTTTCTTTGAGACAGAATAACTTCATTTTTGCATGGGGTAATTTAAATTCAGATTTATTTATTCTAGACGTAGAATGTGATAATACATCTATTGCTTTGTCTGCTATGTCGAATGAAACTGTAGTATCTGAATCTCAAAAATGGCACGTGAGGTTAGGTCACATTGGAAAGGATCGTATGACAAGACTAGTACGTTCTGGTCTGTTAGACTCCTTATCCAAAGTTGATTTGCCATTTTGTGAACATTGTGTGTCCGGGAAGACTTCGAAGAAACCATTTCCCAAAGCGGCTAGGTCAAAGGGCACACTAGAGATAATCCATTCAGATATCTGTGGACCCTTTAATGTACATGCCAGAAACGGATGTCAATACTTTGTCACTTTCATTGACGATTACTCGCGCTATGGATATGTGTATCTCATATCTCACACAAATCTGAGGCTTTTGATTGTTTTCTTAAATACAAAGCTGAGGTGAAAAATCAGCTTGAGAAAAAGATTAAAATCCTTTGATCTGATAGAGGTGGCGAGTATACATCTGAAACGTTTAAATCATACTGTGAACACGTTGGAATAGTTCGGCAGTACACAATGGCTTACACACCACAGTAAAATGGTGTTGCAGAGAGAAGGAATAGGACATTATTGGACATGGTTAGATCGATGATGGCTCAAGCCAATCTCTCTACCACATTCTGGGGAGATGCACTGTTAACAGCCGTCTACGTCCTAAATAGAGTCCCATCCAAATCAATTCCTAAGACTCCATATGAGATGTGGTCTGGGAGGATTCCTTCTCTGGCCAACCTACGCCCTTAGGGATCTTTGGGATATGTTTTGCTACCTACTCCGCATAGAGGTAAACTTGATAGTAAGACCATTGAATGCGTATTCATAAGATACCCTATGCATTCAAAGGGATACGTTCTAGTTTATGAGGACCATGGACGATGGATTGAGATAGAATCCCGAGACGTGACCTTCGTTGAAGATAGATACCCAAGCCGAATGAAGCAAAAGGTTCCAATCCAACTTTTTGAAATACCCGATGTATCTCAGGAGAGTGGAAATTCTGCTTCACAAGACGATGATACTCCGATAGTTCGTCAGGACAGTGGGAGGACATCTCAGCAGGCTCCTGAGTTACGTCGAAGCGAAAGAGGATTGATTCCCCGAAGATATTTCGATATTGAAGGGCAAACATTCTCTTGCGTTGCAGTTGAGATGATGAACCTGATTCGTATCAGGATGCATTATTATCTTCTAACTCAGCCGATTGGGTAAATGCTATGGACGAAGAGATCGCATCCATTGAGAAGAATAAAGTTTGGGAACTTGTTGATCTGCCTTCCAATCGCAAAGCGATAGGTAACAAATGGGTACTAAAAATCAAAAGAAATACGGATGGTACAGTGGACAAGTATAAAGCACGATTAGTTGCTAAAGGTTTTACACAACAAGAAGGCATTGATTACGAGGAGACCTTTTCACCTGTTGCAAAGTTCTCCTCAATCCGCATGATCTTGTCCATTGTCGCAAGTTTAGACTTAGAGTTATATCAGATGGATGTAAAGACCGCATTCTTAAATGGTGACTTGGATGAAGAAATATACATGCAACAACGCATGGGTTATGTGGATAAAAAACATCCAAAGAAAGTCTGCAAATTGTTGAAATCTATCAATGGGCTGAAGCAATCTTCAAGACAATGGTACATGAGGTTCCACTTGGCCATCACCATTTTTGGATTCACAATGAGTGAAGAAGATCATTGTGTATACATGAAACGGTTTGGAAGATCTTTTTTGATACTATCTCTATATGTAGACGATATCCTGTTAGCTGGTAATGACATGCAATTGTTGATATTGACTAAAGATTGGCTATTCTCGAACTTTGAGATGAAAGACCTCGGTGAAGCCAACTTTATCCTTGGAGTAAAAATCATCATGGATCGCCCTAAGAAATTTTTAGGCTTGTCTCAAGCAACCTATATACAAAAGATCTTAGAACGGTTCAGGATGGAAAATTCAAAAGCTGTTGAAACCCCTATGTAAGACCCGTGTCCTAGTCTGTACTGTTCCGACGAATCCCGCGATCCTTTCCGTCGAAGTCCGGCAATCCACGACTGATAATCGACGTTGCGATTGATCGTAAGTCACATCCTTTAGATTTGAGTCGGTTTAATCCGAGACCTGTATCATTGCGACCGCATCGTCGCCGCGGTTCCAACGCCGTGACTCACGCATCGATCCGATACCCTGACCAGAAGATGCGGGCCGGCGTTCAATTCGAAGAAAACACCACGCGTTACAAATCCCAAGAGAATCTCTATGACCCATCCCATCAATCAATCACATCAATCAGTCACATCAATCAATCAATCACTTCAATGACAAGCACCCATGCTTCCTTTCTCCACAAGACAAGCAAGCCCAAAAGTCAACCAATCCATCCCCTCACCCATCACTCACATCCATCACTCACCTCACATCACTCTCTCTCCTTATCTCTCTCTTTCTCTACACTATTTTTCAAGCAACACCAAGAGCAAAGAGAGCTCTCACGTCCAAGCCTTCCATGGAAAAAATGACCTTGTGTGGCCCACCTTTCCCTTCCCAAAACCTCTCATCCTAGCCCTTGATTTCCCCTCTCCACCGTCAAAGAGGAGCACAAGAAGGTTGGCGTTCCAACGGACTGAAGAAGATCGACGGTGGGTGTTTCCATAGGCTAGATTTCATAAATTTTGTGATGGGCCAAGTGAGGCCTACTGATCAATGGTATGGATCTCACTTGGGACCCTAAGATGTGGCCAATGGCCCACTTTGATTATCATTTGATGTACGATTAGATGCAAGGGAGGACCCATAGTGTTGGGGTCCCTCCATCACACGTGTGTCCCACTCTTTTTCTCTCTCCCTCTCTCTTTACATTTTTCTTTCCTTGTGATGATATAGTTGTGTGGCCCACTTGGATGGACCCCACAAAGGAGCATGCATTGGAATCCAAACCATCTAAAGGGGGGGCCTACTTTACATACGTATGGTGACCACACCACCTCACCATGTGGTGGCCCATCTACAAAGGGCCCACCCTAAAGGCATTGCATGCCCACACAAAAAAAAAAGAGAAGAAGAGTCCAGGGACTCTCTGACGTGAAAAGGAAAACACAAATATTGGCTTGGATTTACAAGCCATTGGGGTGACCCACTTGCATAGGACCCACCTTGATGTTTGCATCCAATCCAAGCCGTCCATTCCACTCTTCATATTGTTTGAGGCGTTGAGTAGAAAAATGAGCTTGATCGGTTAATTAGACAGGCCATGCCGTAGAAAACCGTGTCTCATACCGTTCAAAGCTATTTGGGCCCACCTTTCTATTTCTACACGCCAAGAAATGTTGGATATCGGACTTATTTGATCCCTTTCGAGCCCTAGAACATAATGGGCGGAGAGGATTTATCTAAAGCGGGCCCCACATATGAAAAATCATAGAAAAAGGTGATTTCAAAAAAAAAAGAAAAAGAAACACAACAGCAGCATTGCTGCTGCTGCTGTCAGAGAGGGAGAGAGAGGACGTCAGCGTGAAACAGGCTGGGACGCACGGCCCCAGCCATGGGCCCCACTATGATGTATATTTACCATCCAAGCAGTTCATTAGGTGGACCACTACCTGACGTGGGCCCCCTCCAAAAATCAGGCCAATCCAGCACTCAGGTGGCCCACATCACAAAAAACAGTGTAAATTGAACTCTACCATTGAAACCTTTCCTGGCCCCACAGAAGTTTGGATCAATCTGAAATTTATTTTTCCTCTTCATTTCCATGTCTGTGTGACCTCATGAACGGATTGGATGGTGTATAAACAGTAAGGTGGGCCCCACATGGGACCCACAATGATGCATGTGTTTTTTTTACCACCGTCCGCCTGGACGGTGGTACCCACTGTGATGTTTGTTTGGACGGTGGGCGTGTGGGGAGTGCACGTGTGTGTGCATACGTGTGCGTGTGTGCGTGCGTGTGTGCATGCGTGTGTGTGTGTGTGTGTGAGTGTATGTGGGTGCATGTGTGTATGTGTATATATATATATATATATATATATATTATAGTATATATATATTATATATATATATATTTTATATATATTATATGGTATATATATATATATGTGGGTGGGCCTTTATGGGCCCCACCATGATGCATGTGTTGCATCCAAGTCGTTCAACTATTTGTGGCCGTTGTTGAGGCCTACCTGGATGAGTACTTGTGGCCGTTGTTGAGGCCCACCTGGATGTGTATTTACGGCTGTTGTTGAGGCCCACTTCAATGTGTACTTATGGCCGTTGTTGAGGCACACCTTGATGTGTAATTGTGGCCTTTATTGAGGCCCACCTTGATGTGTAATTGTGGCCTTTATTGAGGCCCACCTTGATGTGTAATTGTGGCCGTTATTGAGGCCCACCTTGATGTACATAAAGCCCATGTGATTAGGCTCATTCGAGGTATTCGTGGCCCGTTGTTAAGTCCAACTTTGATATATATGAGAACCATGTTACAAGGCCCATTGTGATGTTTTCAAAGGCCCATGGGACATGGCCCATTGTAATGTACTTAAGGCCCATTGATGCGGCCCACTTGATTTATGAAAGGCCCATATGAGGCAGCCCATTTGCTGTATTTGAGGACTTTGGGTCGAGGCCCAATGAGATGTGTATAGGTCCATTGCAATGTGTGATTCCCTATGGTTCGTGTAATGATGTTTATGACCGACCGTGCCTTGGGGACAATGTTGGTTTGACGTCCACATTGTACGAGTAATGTTGGTTAAATGTCCACAGTATAACTCTCCCTAAGGCCACTGATAGGCCCATACTGGTTATGTGTAGGCCGTCTAGGCCCATCTTCCGTGTAAGGATAGTCAATTACTTTATAACATGTTTAGTATGGCTCCATGATTCATATCCATACGCATCATTTGTATGCTTGATATGAGGAATGTTTGATCATAGCATAAGCCATTGGGCTGAGACATTTACGGGACTCTATATGAGACGGAGTGCCCCCATATGAGCGCATGGTATGCGCGAGATTACTGCATGACTGACGGTGTGACTCATGCATTTCGCATTGTATGTTGTGACTCACTGCACGCCCTAGCGACATCAGGGACGTGGCTCCACAGGCACATCGTGGATGGCCGTATCGGATACCGGAAATACTTTGTTCTAGCACTGTGGGCACTTAGGATGTCCTTGGGTGAAAATTTCAGAACCTTTTTGGTACCAGGAGTTGCTCCAACGTCTAGACCGAGTGGATACACGAGCGCCCGAGTGCCGAAGCCAGTAGGCCGCGTCTCCCACTGTGTCATGGTCGGTTGGAAAGGGGTGTGGCCTTATCCGCCTGAGTGAGGGGGCTATAAGCTGGTGAGGAGTTTGACCAGCTCGCAAATGTGTCCGCTATCGACGAGCCGGGTAGGTATTGGCAGACTACTGGTCAGGCGGATAGTGTGGTCTCTTCCACTTGCTTGACTGTGCAGCTAGGGAGGAGGCAGTCAGTGTGAGGTGTATTAGACCCCGGTGATATCCAGAGAGGAACTGTACTGATGTGTACTTATGAGTACTATCACGCTTGCTTTGCATCCCGCATATGACATTTGGCTACATAGGCCTCGCATCGCATGGTCTTGGTATGACCGACAGCATTCATGCCTTGCATTACATAGCTTTAGTATAGCTGATAGCATTCATGGACTTACCGCATATTTCCGCATTACTCTGATATTGTACACTTGACACTCGCCTTACACACACTTTCACCACCCTCTAAGCTTTTATAAGCTTATGCACGATAGATGCGTGCAGGTGGCGTTAGGTTGCAGCAGCGTTGAGCTCGGAGCGTGCAGCAGTCTTCTGGAGCTTTTGGAGTTTTCTTTGATAGCATTACATTGTATTTTCCTTCCCGCATTGTACTTAAAAGTTTTTGATATTGTGGATATGTGGTGTTGTTGTTTCGTGTCTTGGTTATGCTTGTGGTTATGCTCCATTACATTACAAAAAAAAAATCATGCTGAAAATCCTCCTTATAGGATCCCAGGATCGGAATTTGGCGTATGGGCGCTGGGAGCCGAGAATGGGGTACTACGGAGGCTGTCGGCGCCGGATTCGGCGATCGGGAATTTTGTAAGCCCGGTTTCCGAGTTTGGGGCGTGACACCCTATGAAAAAAGCTACCAAGTTAGACAGAAAATCGTGTCCCCAGACTGAAGCCGAGAAATTGGCTATGTCCTCAGTACCTTATGCAAGCGCAGTAGGAAGCTTAATGTATGCTATGCTATGCACCAGACCGGATATTAGCTATGCAGTTGGCATAGTCAGCCGTTATCAGAGTAACCCGGAATAGTCTCATTGGCAAGCCGTCAAACGTATATTCCGCTATCTCAGAGGAACAAAAGACCTAATGTTGTGTTATGAAGGCACAAGCCTCGAGCTCAAAGGATATTCTGACGCTGCTTGGGGTAATGACGCCGACGAGGGAAAGTCTACTTCAGGGTATGTATTCTTACTCGGAGGAGGAGCTATCTCATGGTCGAGTAAGAAACAGACATCCACAGCTCTTTCATCTATGGAGGCCGAGTACATTGCATCTTTGTCTTTGATTCGGAGTGTGTATGGGTTTGCGGATTTCTATTGAGTCCGGGTATTGTATGCAGAGTGTTCGTCAGCCTATATCGCTGAAGATAGACAATACTTACTGTTTGACTTGGTAAAGGACCCTAAACACCACCAGAAATCTAAGCACATTGAGATCAAGTATCATTACGTCCGTGATCAAGTGAGAGATAAAAAGGTCGCCCTCAGCTACATTCCTACCAATGAGATGATGACTGATCCCATGACAAAACCTATAGCTAGAGATCTATTTCAGGTTCACGTCAGGCAGATGGGATTGAGGAAAACTTGATTGATGTACTTGTTTTGTAATACCTTTGATCTTTCATTAATGAATAATATATTCCATTTCTTCAGTATTGAACACTAATATAAACTAGGTAAGAAGATCATTAGCATTTATCTTGAAATCATGTAGGATTTCTAATTTTGTCGGCAGGCCGGTCACCCACTCGCACGGATTGACCAACCTTAAATGTACAAGAGAGGTACATTTGGGGCTATATTTATACATTGAGGTATGAACTTCCCTTTATTGTGAATAATAAAGGATGAGGATATGAGTGAGTCGTATCCGCCTACAATCTTATAAAGATTGTAGATGAGACTGATAAAGTCAAATAACATAATCGCACCATTCCTATACATGTGATCAATGTTATGGCCTGAAATTAAAGCCAGGTTATGAGGTTATGAGATGAGTTGTACCTTATGTAGAATAACCTGCGTACTGTAGACCCGACTTACACCTAGTATTGTCTACTTTACGACGTGGGTTGTAGCCACGTGCAGGGACCTATTACCTACAGATTGCTTTGATTCGATCTAATCATTGCAACGTGCGAGTAGCCAGTCCCGTAGGTGACTCCTTGTGTCCTTAGCTACCCTCCTCTTGTGTATATGAGGATGAGATTGAGTGTCGCTACTTTAGTGTACAATGACGAAAGGTCCTTGATTGACTCAGACTTCGATTACGCTTAGGAAAGCGACTTGATTAATTCCAAATTACACATTTGCGTGGGGAAGATCCGTGATTTACCTACACCAAGTTTCTAGAACTATAAATACGCACTTGAAGACTTATTCGCCGGCAGTATCGAGTTGTTTTTATTAGACTTTTGCAAACAGTATTTTTCTTAAAAAGCATATATATATATAAATATTGCTTTGAATTGGTTTTAATCGAAGTTTGTGAAAAATCAAGTTTTCAGAATAACTCGATAAGTTGGATAAGTGCGTATGTTGGCCGAGTACTCCAGATCGGGAGTTAACTCTATCCGGTGTGGTCATGCGGACTAGGACAGGCATTACAAAGCTTGGGTTATTGAGTACTAGTTAGGTGGTCACTTAGTACTTAAGCACCTGTGAGAAGATTATGGTGATCCAGCTGGTCCCACGTCTCTGATTCTTTTGATCGCAATGTTTTGGTATTTGATTGTTATAAGGCAAGTTAGTTGGACAAATTTTTGTGCCTATCCCACAATGTGATTGAGTGGGAGATGTTGGACGTAAGCCAGTGGAGCCCACTGGTGAGCAATCACTAGTGGGTGGGTCCCACGAGCTTTGGCTTCTTCCGGTCTTTTTCGTCTTCTGTTATATTTCAAATTCAATTTTGAATTTGATTTATGATAGGAGATAGGGATAAGACCGGATGATGTGGCCTTTCCCAATCCCGCCCAAACTCTACTTCCTCTGTTATAAAAAGGAGTGCGCTTTTCTCATTGAACGCATCGAATCATACGAAACACAGAGAGTATACAGAGAGAAATAGAGTGCGCTATAGTCTGTCCATCTTGGCTTGTCCTTGGGACGATCTGATCCATAGATCGCTATCCGGAACCACTATATACCATAGGATCAGAGGTGTGAATAGATCAATCTGCTCCAGTAGTAGATAGGCGGGTCGTTGGAGGATCAATCTTCAGCTTTGTGAGGGTCCCAATTATCGTGTAGACCGTCAGATCTTGAGGGCTCATCTTCCGCATTTCCCTACACTAATCCCATGGGATCGGTCTGGCCAAACATGCCCTAAGTAAGCTTATATGTGTTTTCTGTTAATCCATGTTTCTGTGACGCTACCAAGAGGTTAGATGACAGGTACACATCCTTGTGAGCCTAAGGTTCATGTTAACTTTCAACAATCTATGTTTAGTTCTCCTTATTTCTGTGGTGTGGTCCACTTGAACTTGGATTTACTTCATATATATATATATATATATATATATATATATATATATATATATATATATATATATATATATATATATATATATGGGAAAAGGTACTATGCGCTCGAGCGTAAAGCGGTCGTCCGTGAGGTCGAGTTGTGTGGGCCCCACCGTGATGCCGTTCGAAGATCTACACCGTCCACCAGATGCGCGAGCCCAAGTTGGGCCTACACGGCCCAAAATCAGCCGTCCATGTAACTCAGGTAGGCCATACCATCGGCAAACATAAGTATACACGCAAAAACATGTAAATGCACTTGGTGGGCCCCACCTGAGTTGTGAATACCACATGAAACTTGGTCTAAAATTATATTCAAGTGGGACACACATTATGGATGGTGTTGATCATCAAAAAATGTCTCGAAAGGTCCCCAAAAATGGTTTTGAATGTTTCAATGGTGCACGGCCCCTCTCAACTTCTATACGTAGTGTGGCCCACAAAAGTCACGGATTGACTTGATTTTCAGCCGTGTGGGCCCCCTTTGGAATGGTGCATCCGGTGGACAGTGTGGATCTTCGAACGGCATCACGGTGGGGCCCACACCAGCTCGACCTCACTAACGATCGCTTTACGCTCGAGCGCATAGTACCTTTTCCCTATATATATATATATATATATATATATATATATATATATATATATATATATATATATATAGGGAAAAGGTACTATGCGCTCGAGCGTAAAGCTGTCGTCCGTGAGGTTGAGTGGGTGGGCCCCACCGTGATTACGTTCGAAGATCCACACCGTCCACCATATGCACCGTCCCATTTTGGGTGCGACGGCCCAAAATCGTCCGTCCACCGTGATCAAGTGGGCCATACCATCTGAAAACATAAGTATACAAGCAAAAACATGTAAAAGCACTTGGTGGGCCCCACCTAAGATGTGGATACCACTAAAAAGTGGTTTAAAATTACTTTCAAGTGGGACACACATGATGGACGGTTTTGATCATGAAGAAACCTCTCGAAAGGCCCCCACAACTGGTTTTGAATGTTTCAATGGTGCACGGCCCCTCTTCACTTCTGTACGTGGTGTGGCCCACAAAAGTCACGGATTGAGGTGATTTTCAGCCGTGTGGGCCCCACCTGGGATGGTGCATCTTACTGAGGGGGTAGATGTTCAAACGGCATCACGGTGGGCCCCACACCAACTCGACCTCATGGACGACCGTATGCGCTCGAGCGCATAGTACCTTTTCCCATATATATATATATATATATATATATATATATATATATATATATATATATATAATACTGTGAACCCTAAAATAGATACATAGAATAGATGAACCATCTGGATCAGACAGATAAACATAGCAGTGGCTCTATAAATTTTACTGCCACAATTTCATCACAGTGTCTACGATTTTACATGGTGTTGGACGCTAAATTACTGTGTAAATTCCTCTTACCCAAGGTGTTAAAAGTTAATAAAAAGACCCAAACTCCAATGGAACCATTAGAATATGAAACTTACTATCAATAAAGTCATGATTCCAAAAGCAGATTAATTTAACTATCCTTACCTGTGATTGGTGGACACTTTTTAGTTGACTCAGTTGATACCTTTTAATCTCAACCGTCCAACCAACAGTCAGGTAAAGTAAATAATCTTATTTTTGGGGGTTCATAATACATCTAAATTGGGACCTTTAGAAAGTATAACTGGATTTACTTGGATACAGCATGCAGTTCTAAGTAAATTTTCAAATACGGTGTATCAACCATCACACTCTGCCACTGTATGAAATTCATGTGTGTACATGAAAATGGCGGCGAAAGAGTAACCCTTCATCACGTCACATCGATACGTGATATTTCATGCTCATACACTAAGAAGTTGTACCTTGGCATTTGCATATGTATCAATCAGATAAAACCATCTGATTATTGGGTCAGAAGATCACCAAACTGATGATCTGATTTCCAATCGACGGCTTGTAATGGATGGTTCACCCGAAAATTCAACGATCCAAATTCAACCACTAAATATCTGCTAATCAGTGGTTTGAATGGACCAATAGATTCTAATATGACCTATCTAATCTGGTTCCAGTGATTTAGACGGTTTGATAATACTTAAATGTATGCCAAATGTACAAGTTTTAAGTGTATGCGTATAAACTATCTTGCTCTTCCAGAGTATGAAATAACTTCCCTGGACACTTTCGGTATTTCGTCGGCTTTCTGTACGTTCAACCGACTTTAACATTGTCGGCGTCGTCTTTTTGAATTGAAATTCCGAGCTGGCAGAAATTCTCAATCTTTCGGTTGGTTTGTCTTTCTCTCATTCAGAATCTCTTCTGCAATCAGGTATCTGTTTCATCAGAAATGCGAAGAAAAGTGACTTTATTGATCTCTTGATCTCTGTTTCGTTGGTTTTTTTTTTCTTCAGAAGAACAGGTTAGTATTTTTTTATTATTATTTTGGATTGACTATTTTAATTTGGTTTTTACCAGATAGGCTGCTTCTTTTTGTTCATGGTATTATTATTATTATTATTGGGTGTATTGTGGTTTTTGATCGATTCGGCGAATTGGGTTTCTCTTGTTTTGATTTTCGAATGGACTATTTTAATTTGATTTTTTGCAGTTGGGCTGCTTGTTTGTGTTTGTTCATGATTTTTATCTGATTTTGTTTGATTGGGTTCTGTTTGTAGTATTTGATCGATTCGGGGAAGTGGGTTTCTTTGTTTTTGATTTCGAGTGGATTATTTAAATTTGATTTTTACCAGTTGGGCTGTTGCTCTGTGTTTGTTCATGATTTTTTATCTGATTCTGTTTGATATGGGTCGTTTATTTATTTATTTATTTTTATTTTTTTAATTTTAATTTTAATTTTTGATCGATACAGCGAAGTGCGTCTCTCTCTCTCTCTCTCTCTCTCTCTCTCTCTCTCTCTCTCTCTCTCTCTCTCTCTCCCCAAGAACGGTGAGTTTATCAGAAGAACTGGATGGTTTGAATTGCTGAATGTTTTGATCTGATTTTATTCAACTGGGTTCTGTTTTGGGGTTGCTTTTAGTAAATTTAGTTGAAGAGTAAGTTTAACAGAAGAAGAGGATATTTTGAATTGCTGAATGGATTTGATCTGATGTTCTTTGTTCAACTGGTATCTTTCTTGCGGTTTTTTTTTTTTTTTTTTTATTGTTTCTGTGAAGTGGGTTTCTTTCTTTGTTTGTAATTTGGTTTTTATAAGAAGACAGGGGCAGTTGTAATTGCTAAATATTGTGATCTGATTTTATTCCTTTGGGGGCTTGTTTGGGTTTTTTGATTGTTCCAGCTAAGCGGGTCTGTTCCTTTGGAATTTTTTTGAACGGAAGGTTTATAAGATGAAATCGACAATTCAAATTGCTGAATTTTTTTTCATTGAATTCCCAATTGGATTCTGTTTTAGATTTTTTATTTGTAGTTTTGAAATGGCTTTGTGTTAAACTGAACGAATCGAAGTCCCAATTGGGTTCTGAATTTTTACCAGTTGGGTTGCTTCTTTGTGTTTGATCTGATTAAAATATTCAACAGCTTTTAATTTGACTTTTACCAGTTTAAAATTTTAGGAATGGTTTAAACTGTTGAATATTTTAATCAGATTCTGTTAAAATTGCATCTACTTTTAGGTTTTTATTTTTTTTCTCCCGATGCAGAATGGGCTTCTTTGTTTTTTGTTTTTTTTTGTTTTGGTTTTTCTCTTTTCTTGTCAAAGGGAAGGTATGCCTGTAGAAGAGGACAGTGGAAATTGCTGATTTTTTTGATCTGATTTTGTTGTGTTAGGCTTGTGACTGTTCCTGAGAAATGGGGTCCTTTGCTTGTTTGGATCTTTGTTGTCAGTTAGGTTTATGAAGAGATGTGAATAGTCTGAAGTGCTGAGTGTTTTGACCTGAGTTTGTGCTTTGAGATGCAATTTTCTGTTCTTTTTCTTTGTTTTCTGAAATGGATTTCTTTGATTTGTTAGAATTCTTTAGAAAGTTGAGTCTATCAGAATTGGGTAGTATAGATGCTGAATATTTTGATGAATTGGGGTCTGTGCGTCTTTGTTCTGAGAAATGGGTTTCTTTGTGTTTTTTTTTTTGGGGGTCCAAATTCATAAAAAAGTTAGCTTTATTAGAAGAAGAGGACAGTTTAATTTTTGTATTTCCCATTTTCTTTTGCAGAATGTGCTGATTTTATTTATTTCAATTGGGGTCTTGATTGTTTGGTCTCTTTGTTAATTCAAAGTTTGTTGAGGATAAGTTCTATTTTAAGTTGGACCTGTCTTAGGCGCTTGGGGGTAGACGACTGAAAATGGGTTCATCTCATTTTAGCTGATTGTAATGTTCTCATTTTAGTTAATCATAATTATGTATCAGAGATCATGATCTCTAATACATAATTCCATTTTAGTTAATCATCATTATGTATTGGAGATCATGATCTCTAATACATAATTATGATTAAACAAAATGAGATGAACCCATTTTCAGGCATCTGCAAACAGGCCCTTGGCTTTTCTGCAAAATGGGTTTCTTTGTTTCTTCAGAATTTTGTTTGGAGTTATCTTTTTCAGAAGAAGAGGGTACTTTAAAATCTAATACTGTTTTCTTCCTTCTGTGGTTACTTTACTAGTTACTCAATCAGTCCTGTTTTAGGGTTTTCAATACTTTTTATAATATGTGTTTATTTTTTCAGTTCAAACCTTTTTGATTAGGTTTATCCGATGCAAAGTGCAATTCTATTCTTTCATTTAAAAGAAAGCATGCAACTATTCTTTCTTTCCAATTATCATTCTTTTGATTTTCTCTCTTTCTTTTTTCCTTTCTTGTTGTGTGTATTTGGGTTATTGATTTTGGCTTCTCCATATCTGCAGTGTAAGTTCTAGCTCAGATTCCCAAGTTCGCTTGTGTGGAAAGACTGGGATTTTGTTCCTGGATAGGAGTTACATGTGTATCTTGTTTCTCCATTTCAAGTGTTTTCTCAAACTCTGAAGTAATTCTTCTCGGGCATGGCTTCGAAAAGGACTTCGCTCAGAGTTCGGAGGGATCATCATGGGTTATCATCTGTTTTGGCTTCTGCTGTTCTTGAATGGTTGTTGATGTTTCTGTTGTTCCTTGATGCTCTATTCTCGTACTTGGTGACAAAATTCGCTAGTTTCTTCGAATTGGAAACCCCATGTCTATTATGCTCAAGGCTTGATCATATTATTGGTGGTGAAAAGCCAGGATTTTATAGGGATCTAATCTGTCGTGCTCATAAATTGGAGATCTCGTCTTTCGCTTATTGTCATGCTCATGAGAAACTTGCAAATACCCATGGTATGTGTGAAGGTTGCCTCTTTTCATTTGCCACAAAGAAGAAATCCAACCCTGAGGCATACAGATCATTGGTAGGTAAGTTGGGCCCGGATCTCGAATGTTGTGCGGGTGATGACGGTAACATGCATCTTACCATGCCTGAAATTGGAGATGGAGATGGATTGCCGATTCGACTTGATGGAGAGGACCTGGTAAAGGATCCTTTACTCAAGGATCCTCTACTTGGTTTGGCAGGTACAAGGCACTGTTCATGTTGCAATGTGCCATTGAGGAGTAATAGATGTACCAATCTATTGGTTCGGATCAAATCTATCGGCGACGAGGTTGCTGAACTTGATGGTCCTATATCAGGTGCAATGGGACATCATTCTTCAATCCATCGAGATGGCTTGAAGAGGAGAAGGGAAAAATCATCTGGGTCCGCAATGGTATCTGATCTTGGGAACCACAGTTTCGATCCCTGGTCACGTATTGGATACACAGAGGTCAAGATTACATCGGATTCTGAATCCGAAGTCCATATTGGATACACAGAAGTCAAGATTACATCGGATTCTGAATCTGAAGTCCTCATCTTGGATGACGATGATGGAAGTGAACTGGGTTGTGAAAATCATGACCTCAAGGATGAATTCTTAGCCCGATGTCTGAAACCGGAGTCTGGCAGTGTTGATGCGGACATTTTACCTGAGACTCTATCCACTGATTCAGCCCAAGAGAAGCTCGTCCATCAAGCTCCAGTGCCTGAGCCTTCAGTGCCAGTCCCTCATGAGCAACTACATGTAGTTGAGCCTTCAGTGCCAGTCCCTCATGAGCAACTACATGTAGTTGAGCCTTCAGTGCCAGTCCCTCATGAGCAACTACATGTAGTTGGGCCTCATGAGGCATCTGCTGTTGTCGGCAGCATTGATTCAGACGTTTTACTGAAGAATCTGACCACAAGTTTGACCCAAGAAGAGCTCATCCATCAATCTCAGGTGCCTGAGCCTTCACTATCATTTCCTCATGAGCAGCTTCATGTAGGTGAGCCTCATGAGGTTTCGTCTTTAGCACCTGTTGTTGATGCCAGGCATGGTTTGGAGGAGCTTAACTGGGACCCAGTTGATGATCAGAGCAATCCTCCTGCCACATCACGTGAACTACCCTCATCAGCTACCTTGACAGAAGCTCCGGTTGGAGTATCTGAAGATAAATGTGTGTGAATCTTTCTGCGATGTTCTGTTATTTTAGATATTTTATGATGTTTGATTGAAAGAAACAGCTTCTTTTTGTATGACCCAGTAATGTACATACATGGCCCACCTCTCAGTAAAGTAAGCCGTTGGTTCGGTGGGCTCTGATAAGGTTGGGCTGTGCTATCTCCTCTATCAGATTATGGTAGCTAACCGATGACAATGGACATTTTAATGCTTTGGATTATCGGACTGGGCAGTTTTTTGGATACCTCCCATCTACCATGGGCCTGGCCCACAATGTGAAGAGTTGGATCACCAATAGGTGGGGCCCCACATTGATAGCTTGTTGGGTGAACTAAATGCTCAATCAAACAATGTATATTTCCTCGTTATTGTAACTTTATGCAATGATGTCGAATTATTTGACCTTTTTATTTTATGATGGTTTCTTGCAGTGGATGTTACAGAAGCTGGTGATGTGGTACATGCTTCTATCACTGAGAGTGCAGAAATCGTCAAGCTGGAAGGTGGGTTAGCTTCAATTGAATCACAATTGAAAACTGAGCAGACCATCAATGAGCTTGGTCTGCTGATGCCCAATTGTATGGATCTAAATGATGCATACAAGCTGGCTGTGGGTAACAAGGGAAGTCTGCCATCTGGTGCCTTCACAGAAATACCGACCAGGAAGGATTCCTCTAGAGTCCATGAAGATTTTAAGATACTGCTATCACAGATATCAGCTGCCCGCGGGTTCGACCTCTTGTGGAGTGATATGAGTCCCCGAGTGCATGTACATGGTGATGATTCTAAAAGCTCTGATGCTTCTAGCTCTATTGGACTGCAGATACTTCAGAAGAGGCTCTCAAGAAATGAGTCTGGATTTGAGTCATTGGACGGAAGCATTGTCAGTGAAATTGAAGGAGAAAGTGCAGTCGATAGGCTGAAGCGACAGATCGAGTTGGACCGCAAGTCCATGAGTGCTTTGTACAAAGAACTGGAGGAAGAAAGAAATGCCTCTGCCATTGCTGTGCATCAAGCAATGGCTATGATTAATAAATTGCAGGAGGAGAAAGCCACAATGCAAATGGAGGCACTGCAGTACCAAAGAGTGATGGAAGAGCAAGCGGAGTATGACCAAGAAGCAATCCAAACGTTAAATGAACTCCTTATTCAAAGAGAGAAAGAAATACATGATTTGGAAGAAGAGTTTGAAAATTATAGGAGAAGGTTTGAAAATGAACCAGTGGGGGAGAAAATATTGGGATTGGCAAATGATTTGAGTGGTGGAGACATCATAACCGAATCCTCTTATTTGCATTCTAATGTCAATTGTGATGAAAATAACACCCATTTTCCTGTAAGGAGATCTGATGGTGATGGTAAACTCGGTGTTCTAAAGGATTCATTGCTAGATTTTGAAGACGAAAAGCTGTATATTTCAAAGTGTCTGAAAATGTTGGAGAAGAAGCTTCGCTTGTTTTCTAATAATGGGATATATACTGATAAATGTAAACTTGATGCTAATGGGGATGGCATTGCTGATACAAAATGTGAGGATTTTATTTTTCGGGAATTTACCGAAGAACGAGGCTTTCAAGATGATGTAGCCAGAAATGGCGGATTTGTTCGAGAAGATGCACTTGGAGGAAGTGATGTGGAACAGATTCATTTGAATGAGAGAGAGGACTTTTCAGCGCAAAATGATTCATCTCTGTTTGGGGGAGGTGCTCATGCAAAAGTAAGGTGGGACACTCAGTTAATCACCAAAGAAAATTGCAGTGAAAATTTATTGCCTGCTAATTTTGATCACGACAGACCGCAGAGTTCTGTGGCCTCGGGAGAGACTGATTTAGTTTCTCTTGGAGATGAAGTTTCACACCTCAAGGAGAGGTTGGAGACCCTCGAGGCAGATCGGAGCTTTCTTGAGCACACTATGAATTCACTTGGACATGGAAATGAAGGGGTGCAATTTGTTCGGGAGATAGCCATTCACCTACGAGATTTACGGAAGATTGGAATAGGAAGAAGAGAGCAACATGTTGCTTGAGCCTTTGCTCATGTCATCTCAAAGGTAATTTTTCTAAAGAAAAAAACCATTATTGTTATAATAATTGTATAGATTCTCCTGAGAAAGCTGCAACTCCTGTTTGGGTGTTAGGTTTTTGAAATTCTACAACTTGTCATCAGTTTATCTTTTTGTTTAAATGCATGATCGGAAAGAATTACATGCGTGCATGTTTTATTGCAGAACTGCTCTTTATTGTTTATCGTGTTAAATGAATTACAATTGTATGCAAAATTCAAGTTACCTGTCTTACGAAATTTTGAATTTTTTGGAAGCTTTTCTTGCACGATGATTAGTTACAAAATTCAGCCATTTTTTAAGAACTCGAAAGAGGGTTCCTCCCTAGATAGTTTTTGAATCACTGAATTATTATATAGTTCACAAATTATTCAATAATCATGGACAAGCAATGAATTATTTAGCAATTGAAAAAGGAGAACTCAAAAGTGGTCTTCTATCTCTTTTTTTTTGGTGTTCTAATTTTTCTTGAATAAATCCTGGAGTTTGTCCGACCTTTCAAGCTTTTCCCAAAATATTCACAAATTGCAGATAATTTCCTTACTAGAATTTTCCTAGTTCTGAACTTAGAATTATGGCACACTGTTTTCACGTCTTCTTAAGTGATTGAAATGCTTATCCTTTACACTGATGATTCTGGATTTCAAAAGCATTTCTTTTGTTAAGCTTGCTCCATTGATTTAAAGGAGATACAAAAGATCCTCCTCACATATTGTTTCAAAAAGAACAAGTTGGAGATTTGAGGAAGACTGGTTGCAGGTTGTCTGGGTAAGTAGTCTGAAGGAATCATTGCTTAGGGAATTAAAAATAAAATCAAGCGCTCAACCTCTCTAATAGAATAATTTATCTATACTGAAATGTGGTTTTTCCACAGAGCAATAAATAGCTGCAACTCATCCACGCTGCACGTGGTATATATGCATGCTTATCCAAACTGTCAAAATTTCTGGTTCCATTTTATTGGAGTGTAGGCTGAAAATCAGACTGATTGGATGGTTAAAAAGAAAATTGTCAGGTTGTAATTCAACAAGAAGAGCTTGTCTCAGTTTGTCACCTGTATCTGTCCATGAGGTCTGGGGCTATTAAAGGGTGGTACTGCTGTACCCATATCTGGACCAGCCTAGTGGAGTCAGGCTATCAGGTTGGGTCTGGGTACCATATTTGAAGTACTGGACCCAAATCCAATCAGGGCTCTAGGATATTAATTATTCTAATATACTTATACATCAATATGAATATATTCCCCAGGTACCTGATTCTATTTTTGAATGTCTAAAATGATGGAGCTGAATCCACCTGACTTTTAAATAGTTCTGGTTTTAGGACTCAGATCCATTTAAAATGGGTCATGTAATCTGGAAGTGTGCATGCATGGCAAGTGTACCATGGATGAACTGTCACAATTTATCACAGGGTCCAACATTGGAGTTGATCCGCTGTAGTGTAGAAGTTAGAGGTATGAGATCACAATCATGTTTCTAAGTATTGGCTTGGTGGGAAAAACTTCGAGTCCAAATATTAGATGGCTATGAGCTCCCAATCTAAGGAATCTTTGGGGGCATGGTCTATCCACATTGGGGCCCATTGGATCAATGCCCCTGGGATCACTAAGAAATGGGGGCCCGTGTCCACTCTCAAGGCTCTAGGATATTGTGCACGTGCTCCACTCCAGCTTCATATAATCTCCTAGCATGAAATCAAACAACTCCAGCTTACTGTCTGATTAGCTTTCTGCTTCTATGCTGAGATTTAACATTTGAGAACTCTCTGCATTACACAACCATAGCTTTGCAGGTTCTTCTGTGATACCTTGGTCATCCAGTGTTACGAGGTGGTATCGGGTCTGAAGGTTAATATTGCCAAAAGCGAGATGTTATCCGAATGTCCAAGGAAGAGGTCAATTGGATGGCAGTGGTGTTTAAACTCAGCGCGAGAACTTTTCCGTCCACATACCTATGCATTTGTGTAGGGAAACCGGCAAAACACGTATGGGATAAGGTAGTGGAGAGGGTCGGGCGTTAAGTTGGCAAGAGGGAAGTGTTGGTACTTGTCTCTAGGTGGTGACTAACTCTCATTAAAGCAGTATTGTCGAACATGCCTTTATGCTTCATATCCTTATCCAGGTGCCCAAAGTTGGTCTTATGTAGGCTGGAGAAGTTGAGATGCAACTTCTTATGGGATGCTACAGAATGAAAAGAAGTTCCATCTGATGAGATGGGAGGAAGTTTTGCAAACCTTATGGGCGGTGGGAGAGCTGGTACTAGGGATTTAGAGAAGATGAATCTTGCCTTAACGGGAAAGTGAGGGTTGGGATAGAAGAGGGGTCTTTACAAAGGGAGGTAATAGCGAGTATGGGTGCCAGGTTGGTGGGTGGTGGGTTAGAGAGTCCTCGCTTTACAAAGCATCAGGAATTTGGAAGCCTATCAAGCTTGATGGACAAGTTCAGCGAGGGAATATGCTTTGATATTGGCAATGGGGAAAGGACATGGTTTTGGGAAGATGTATGGATAGGGGAAACTCCCCTAAAAATTGAAATTCCATCAGTCGGCGAATCTCACCTTGGATCGGGATATCCTTGTCACTAGATGTTACTCCTGGTGCAGTGGGGTAATGGCATGTTCTGTCCCATGTTGCAAGAATTTGCTTGATGTAGAAGTGGGGGAGTTTGTGAGGTTAGAATGCTATTTTCTAAGTTGCTCGCCGGTGGAGGCTCGCGATAGGGATGGCGTGGAAAATGGACAAGTCTTGTCGATTCTCTATCTGCTCCTACAAGATACTTCTATCTTCATTGGCAGGTGAGGAGATGTGTCCAGACAGCTAGGCTATGGTCTTATGGTGCTCCCCCCAAAGTAGCAGCTTTTGCTTGTCTTGTTGGGAAAAAGAGAGTCCTTACCATTGACAACCTCCAAAAAGGTTAATGGCGATTCCCAACATGTGTTTTCTGTGCATGGCTTAGGGGGAGATGATCGATCGTCTCTTTGTGCTCTACCCGTTCACCTGGAAAATATGAAAAAGCTTCCATGTTTCGTTTGAGGTAACATTGGTGTTGCTGGGGTCAATAGGCGACCTGTTAATGGCATGGCATGGCATGGACTCAGGCTTGGAAAGAAAGAAGAGCATCCTGGAGATTGGTTTTGCTGGCTGGCCTGGCCTATGGGCAATTTGGGGGGAAAGAAGCAATATATGCTTCTGGAATCTTTGTGGACTGGAGGGGGTGGTCTCCAACAAAGTGAAGCCTTTTGTAGTTGAATTGGCCTCTTCTTTAAAGGATTTGGAGGATTGTAATTTTTCCTTTTTTGGGGCTGTACTCCTTTTGGGTTGTTTATTCTTTGTGCCAACTTGGCGCTAGCTAATAAAATTCTGTTATCTTTCAAAAAAAAAAAAAAAAAACAAAAAACTTCTGTGATTCAACTATCTAAAAACAGTAGAAAATTTCTCTTTGATCCTTATTTCCTTAGCATGTGAACTGACATTGTAGATTGGTTATTTCAGGTGAGGCCTACCAAGACTGAAATGATCAAACATTACTTGGGAGAGAGCGAAGTTGTTGTTAACCCCTCAAACTCAACAGCCAAAGTTGAAGATCCAAATAAGGGTCTATTGTACAGTATTATAGGATAGGGTGCTCCACATAATGCGTGTATCGAGTTTGGTTTTTTTTCGGGTTTGTTTTGTTTTGTTTCCTTTTCTTTCATTTGGTTTTTTTTTTTTTTTCCTTTTCTTTTTCCTGGTGTGTTTTACCGTCTTTTGCTTTTTTTTTTTTTTTACCTGCAGTGCTTGTAAGAGTCTGGAGAGTTGATTTTTGTGATTGATCTTAAGCATTTGAGTGATTGAAATTGTATAATTGGTGATTTTTGTATGTAGCATTCATAATTATTTGTTGGGTTGTAAAGGTCAGGTTCAAGTGGGCCCATTTGATGATTTTTTGTAAAATTCAACAGATTCATATTTACTTTGTTAGAAGTGATTATATACAATGAAAGTGTGCTTATAAGGATAAACCATCCATGGGTCTTTCAGAAATTATGAAAATCTTACCCTTATGGTTTGACACCATGGCTGTAATGCTTGATTTTTGTAAACCATGAATTGCTTTTATTTCTCATCGAAAACACTTTCTTTGCCATTGTAGTTTCTCTTTCCTCAAACGTTCAATTTAATAATATTATTATTATTATTATTTTGAGTGATTAGAACAAAAATTTATTAAGGAAAAGGTGGAGGCCAAAATATACAAAAAAAAAAAAAAAAAAAGAGAAGGAAAAGTTCCTTGGTTCAAAATTGCTCTCACTAAATGGTCATGTCGATCACTAAATATGGAAATTTAACCATCCATTCGCAAACCGCTAATGACATTGATGCATGGAAGAGCAAGAAACAAAAAATGAGAAAGATCACCTTCTTCAAGTAGGCAAAACCTTGAATTCAGAAAGTTATTCTTGTATCCACAAGATAAAAAGAGAAATTTAAAATTTCATTATTCAATGATCCCTACAGTTCCTGAGTACAGTACTTATAAAGAAAAAGTGAAATCTTAATTAGGAGTCCTGATCTGACTAAACTAAAATTTACTCGAAATAGTAAATTTTATCAAAATAAAAATTAACTCCTAAGAAGACCATATATACTAAAGCTCTAGAGTGAAAGAAATACATCCAAATTAAAACTTACTAAAAATAGCAAGTTTTTCCAAAAACCACAATTTTGAATGGAGGGAAGTGTTTTCTCACGAAAAGGACTGATGCGACCCGCTGACCCTCAAATGGCCTGTTACTGTAAAGATTGATAGGTCATGCATCCCATAACGATGCCATATTAAAAGTTATAGCCAATTTATGGTTTAGACTTTGAATGGCAATTTCTCCTTGTCCGGAATGAATTTTTTTGAACCGGTTGCGCCTGGGGCCCAATTATGTCATGCCTTACATAGGACAGCCCACATCTAACAGATTATGTTCACTTTCATTTGGACTTCTTTCGGTCGAGCCGTGCCAAGAATAGGTCTGCCGCCCACTCTACATCAGAAATGGCTAGGATCATCTAATGGATTGTAATGTGAGAATCTGATGGACTACCAAATGAATGGCTATATTAACTAAAGATTAGTTGTATCTATATTACATGTCGCATGGTCCTCTAATCTGTATCTATATTAGACGTGGCATGGTCCTCTGAAGAGTGTTTTACAATGATCCACGTGGTCCAGCAGGCTAACTACAGTATACGTAAGTAGTCCCCTTAATCTTTTGGATAAAAGCCTAAGGGCTAGATCCCAGTCTCTCTGATCAGGTAGTCACCCGTGCCATACCCAAGTTTCTTATCTGTTGGGTCCCACCTTTTTTTTTTTCCCTTCATCGTCGATGGATACGAAACAACCCAAAAAATGTACCTGACGGGTGATCTTGATTGTCCAACTGGGCCCTCTAATAAATGTGGCATTGGCCCACATTAGCAAAGTTTCAATTTGATTGTCTATGCTCATTACATGGATAGGATTATTCCAAGGAGGCAGTGTGATGGGGTTTTTGGCCCCGTGCTCGACCAGTCGTGAGCCCTGCTCGACCGGTCGAGGGCTGGTACGACCAGTCGTAGGAGTCGAGTCGTAGCTCGACTCAAAGTCCAGCGAGTTCGGACTATTTTTCTCCGAGGTTCTCGACCGGTCGTAGGTGACCCACGACCGGTCGTAGGTGGTCTACGACCAGTCGTAGGTGAGCTACGACCAGTCGTAGGAGGCTAAGACCAGTCCTGAAATTTCCAGGACTAGTCGAAGGTTACGCAATTTGTTCCGCGATTTTGCGCGAAACTGCGGATTTGAGTCATTTCGCAACTGGGATGCGGAAAGGAGTTTCCCAAAACTATAAAAGGGGTTGCCTAGGGTTTTTCTAGGCATCACAAAATAGCAAGAGGGTTTTCTAAAGCTTTGCAAGGGATTTGCTAAAGGGTTTAGGGCTATCAAAGGTGAGAGAGAGGGAGAAAGAGAGAGAGGAAGCTTATAGAAGGGAGGTTCTGCTCGTGGAGGTTCTCTACTTTGCTATCTACATCTCAGCGCTTCTATGTCCTCGTAATCGGTTAGATCTCTCCGTTTTCTCTATTTCTCTTATTGTTTATCCACTCCTGCGTGAGTGAAGAAGATTGTAACGTTCTACTTCATAGTGGATTGTTGATCTGGACGAGGTCCCGTGGTTTTTACCTCTTTGAGGGTTTTCCACGTAAAAATCTCTTGTGTGGTGTGTGATTGATGCTTTGATTTATTTCATTGCTTTATCCATAATTCTGGTTTGTTTCGGGAGGCTAGATCCTAAGGTTTGTGCAAGGCATCCCAACACAGTGATCATTTGCTCTATATGCACATGGGAGAGCGGAAGTAGATTGCAAGATGTGGGAGAAATGGGTAGAGAAGCAGTTGTAAACAGAGCTGGGTATCGAATCGGACCAAGTTAGGGCTGACCTGACTCCATCTAATTTTGAAATAGACCTGACTGGAACTTGACCTGACTCAGTACGGAGTCCAGCATATCCGAGTTCGGGTCTGGCCTGGACTAATCCAACACCGAGTCGGGTCAAGTCCGCACCGAGTTGGGTCGGTTGCAGCGGGTATCCACGGGCTGAAATCACAACTCAAAACCTAGGTGCACTTGCCAGAAATGCAGCCTCTCCATCAGTTACATGGCGTCTCAAATCTGAAATGTTATACACACACACACACACCTGCGCACCTTCTTATGTGAGCACCCTGCGCACCTTTGCACACGTGTCTTGGGCACAACAGTTGAATAGTCCACTTGATGCGGCACCCTTGAAACCTCATGAGCTTAACTTTTAGCCTGATACAAAACTTTGGTGGCCCATGGAAAAAGGAAATAGCTTCCTCCCTTGATTTGCATCTCTCTCTCTCTCTCTCTCTCTCTCTCTCTCTCTCTCTCTCTCTTTGTGGCCCACTAGAGTTTTGGATCAAGCTGAAAATTGGGCCTAGGGGTGCCGCATCACGTGGACTATTCAGATTTAGGGGTGCACACGGGTCGGTTTGGTCCGGTTTTGGGGTAAAACCGGAACCGAACTGTTCCTAACGGTTCTAGGATTTTTGGAACCGGAACCGAACCGTTAGCACATTAGAACCGAACCAAAACCAGACCATAAAAACCGGTTTGGTTCCGGATTGGTTCCACGGTTCTGGCTTTTTAAAAAATTTAACAAAAGAAAAAAACGGTGAAAAAAAAATCCCTACAGTCCCTTTGCAATTTTCTTAGTGTGGCCCACTCCACATTCAAATCGTCAATCTGTACCGTCCATTGTTTACAGAAGGGAGATTTAACCCTTGGCAATGTGACATTCTGAAACCATGTAGGCTGTTGTAGAATTATGACCGTTGAACATGAAATGGACGGCGGAGTAGATAAGCTCATGTGCCACGCTGATTTTCCTCCAAAAGCACTGTATTCCTGATGGTTTTTCATCCTCAATCCCTTGAACGGAGTAGATTTTCCAATAGACATTAGCAAGTGGGCCACCAAATTTCACAGTCGACGTACGTCAACTCTGTTGAAAACAGAGCTTCCGTCATTTTGTTGTGGGCCACCATCATGCAGGAAGAGATGGATTTGAACCGTTCATCAGGTAGAGGGGGTAGAACCCATTAAAACCATGTTGAGCTTTCTTAGCCGTGTACATCCTCGTGATCTCTACAGCGATCGAAAGAAAGTCGTCTAACTGCTTTTAAGGCTTGATTATTCAGGTGGGCCATATCATCAGATGATCAAAGCTCACTATTCACAGTATAAATTCCAAGAGGAAGTCAATGGACGGTGCGGATCTGGGCCACGGTTTAACGGATCGGGTCCACGGCTCGGTTAACGGTTTGGTTCGGTTATGCTTGCCCCTTGAACCGGAACCGAACCGTATCCAACGGTTCTGGCAATTTTGGAACCGGAACCGGAACCGTTGCTGTCTAGAACCGGACCAAACCGGACCGACCCAACGGTTCCGGTCCGGTTCCACGGTTCTATCGGTTAAATGTGCACCCCTATTCAGATTATGTGCCTATTACACATGTGTAAAGGTACGTATGGATGCTCACACACACACACGTACAAGTTGAGTTTCAAATTGAGTCGAGTCAGTGACGAGTTGGATTACGGGTCGAGTTATTGGGTGACCTAAACTTGTCTTGGTTTTGAGTTTGGATTGGATGAAGTCTACTCAGTTTGGATCGACTCACCCACTTGGTTTGGATTAAGTCAGGTTTGAACGAGTCAAATAATTCGAGTTTGCCAAGTCGAGTCGTTCCGTGCACAACCCTAGTTGTAAAAAGGGGGGATTTCTTTTATTAAGGGTGTCAATGGCTGTAAAGCAAGCCCAACGAGCCTGATCCTGCTTTGGGCTGGACCTACTGGGCTTGGGCCTCTTGGTCCGATGAATTATCAGGTCAGGCTTGGGCGTAAATCATTTTAGCCCCGACCCAACTCGACCCAACTTTACCATCCTACAAAATTGCAATCCTAATCCTTAGTTAGGCAATCAATTCCTTTGAAATGTCTATTTTTTGTGCATATGTGGCCCACTTGATCAATATTAGATTATAAATGTTTAAGCGGTAAATAGGATTGTTATATTTTGGGCTGGATTGGTCGGGTCGGGCCAGGCCTGGCCCAAGCATATTTTTTTAGGCTCAGCCTTGAGCCTTCGGTTTTAGTACCCGGTGCAAACCGCCCATTCCACCCTTATCTTTAATACTCTGGTAGTTGGTCATGCTTCTAAGTACTTCTTTCTGATTGATGGTGTAGATCCTCCGGCATTAAATGAAATTTCTCTTGATCACTTTGCTGCACTTCTACACTGATTGCCAACAATTAGATGGCTTGTGCGGAAATTACATTGATCTGAACCATCCATTGCCAAGAAGACGTACAATCTTTATAAAGTAGTTTAGATTTCGGAGCCTGAAAGTTCCTCTTACATTTTCCCTCCTTTTTTGATTTGGATGGCACATCAATTAATGGGCATGGAATGTCCAATTATCAAATGGGTTCAATCTAAGCTGTTCAAACTTTGGCCTCAACCAATTTAGGTCTCTGTATAATCAGTTCTCACAAAGTAATCTACTCACGATTACATCTATACTGTTGATTTCTGTGACCTAATGGTATGAAATGTAACACCTGGTATTGACCATGACCATTGATTCAAATCGATTTAGTTGTCCCTTAGGCCCGTTTGGATACTACCAAATAAGTAGTTTTTTAAACTACATTAGATAAATTAGTTTTCTTAAATAAGTTAGTCTGGTTATTAAACTTAAATAAGTAGTTTTTTCTTTTAAAAATAAAAATAGAAAATGTCACTTTTTATTTATTTATTTATTATTTATTATTTCTTTTCATTTTTCAACTTCCAAATGTAAATTGTTTCCTTCAGTTTATTGGTGATACAACAACTTAGAAAATTATTTAAGGGAATATGCTTTTAGTGGCCATGAACCTTTTTTAAGTTCATGAAATTGGAAAATCATCCAATGAACGGGTAGAAGATTTAGTGGGCCCCACATGATGATGACCCATATCGAGGTGGCCCCACATGATGGATAATCCACATCCCTAATGATAAATGGCCCACATCCAAGGCGAGCCTCACGCAACCCACATTGAAGGTGGGGCCTACATGATGGGCGACCCAAAATGACGGTGGGGCCGCATGACGCGCACTTAATAATGGTGGGCCCTACATGATGGATGATCCACATCAAGATGGGCCCCACATGATAGAAAATGCACATCAAAGGTCTGCCTAATGATGAGTGGCCCATATCCGGTCGATCCCACACGATGGATGACTAACATCAAAGGTGGCCGGGCTCACATGATGGACGATCCACATCAAAGGTGGGCTCCACAATCCACATGATGGGCAATGGATATTGAAGATGTGCCCCATATGATGGACAATAACATTGATAGTGGGCCCCACATGATGGATGACTAACATCAAAGGTGGGCCCTACATAATGAACCGTGCACATTAAAGGTTGGTGCCTAATGATGAATGGCCAACAACCAAGGTTGGCCTTGCATGATGGACGGTCTACATCAAAGGTGGGGCTACACAATGAATGATTCACATCAAAGGTTGGCCCCACATGATGGATGATGGAAGTGAGGGGAACCTAAAGACTTTCGGGATAATTACTTATGATGCTGAAAATCAAATATGCTTTTTTACTTTTGGATGACAAATATATTGTTTGCCAATCATACCTTGGCCGATTAAGTAGAAACAAAAAATAAGCTACTTATGACATAAGTAGCTTATCTAAAGTAACTTATGATCCAGGCGCTCTCCCCTAGTGTGTGCACTTGAGCAGCACCCCATACTCTTGTAACTCCTCATATAAATCACATCTGTGTAGGTTGAACCCAGGGCAAACCCAGGTCAAATTATGGCTGGTCTAGGGTGAACCCAGGTTTCGTAATGGCCGGGCTAGGGTTGGACCTGGGTTTGCCGGAGACCAGCCATAATGTGCCTGGCTTGTCCTCTTAAGAAAAAAAAGTTAAAGTGATCAAAGGTTTTTAAATGGGTCCAAATTTTACACACATACACGTGTGTGTTTGTGGGGTCCAGACCACAAACTTGGGCCAGTCCAGCCCGAACATGATCTACATTTCGGCTGGGGTCCAGACCTCAGGCTAAGTTTAGTGGGCCAAGCCCTGGCACTCCTGGATTGGTTCACCTAGGTTGATGGGGTGGCCCCATTGTCACCCTTATCTCATGCACAGGTTTGAACGACTCAAAATTCAATCAGCCCAAGCCTGACCATCAAGTCATAAATGCACCTACTAATTGCCCTAATTAGGCAGGGCCTTAGAAAGAAATTTTCTTAAACCTACACCCCATCCCAACCTTAATAAATTAATTGGCCTTAAAAACAGGCCTATGATGGATCCACCAGCCTATGTACAACCCAAGCCTGACCCATATCAGGTGGTGCAAACAGCCAGGCCCACATATATATTGAGAGTACATTCCCTTGATGAATGGACCAACCTTATTTTTTGCACCGTATAATTTCCGTAGTCTGACTCACTTTTGCATGGCTCCTATGTTTTGCATGAGCTGACAAGCTGCCTAGAAAGTCAGGTTTGCATGTGAAAATTTAGTTGTTTCTCCCTCGACATTTTTTATCTGCATTTTATCTGTAATTATATATGGCGGTCAGAAAGCAGGCCGAGATGGAAACGGATTGGCTACTCCCCCTGCCACCAGCTCGATGGCTGGTGGTCGGTGCTCTATGGCCCCACCATGATGTATGTATTTCATTCATGCGGTTCATCCATTTTTACATCAGTTTAGTGCTTGATCAAAAAAAATGAGAGGGATATAAATATCAGGTAGACCCCACCACAGGAAAACAATAGTGATTGGATATCCGTCAATATTAAAATCCCCCTAAAGACCCAGATGAAGGGAAAAAGCAAAGATGGCCTCCAAAAAGTTTTTAACGGTCAACGTCCATTTAACACTGTTTCTTTAATGTGGTTCAATTGAGATTGGGATATAGCTCATTTTTTATATCATACCATAAAATGATCTATAAAAACATATGAACGGCATGGATGAGACACATACATCGTGGTGAGTCCCACAGAGCACCAACCTCCAGCCATTGGCTGGTGGCAGGGGGAGTAGCCAATCCGATTCTGGCTGAGATCTATCCAAGTCCAGACCAATTAGATCCACCTCCCAAGCCACCTTAATGTGGTGACTGAACATATATCCATGGCTTTCAGATCTATGTTAGATTTGAATAAAGAAGAATAGAAGGATTTTATTTATAAAGCATACATGAGTGTAGAAGCCTCATGTGAGGTCATCCTTTTCATATAGTAATACAATAGTTCATACGAGTCTTTCAATACCATGTTACATGTTCTACCCAATTTTTGGAATCCTCGTAACCACGCCATTGTTGTTAACCCGAACCCAAACCCTATCGCAGCGAAATTGTGTGTCGACAATCGCTCCCTCATCAATGATGTAGGCAGTTACCAATGGATTCTCTCTCTCAATAGTCGTTTTTGCAACCACTCCCGTTACATTCAACAGCTCCGGCCATTGGCTTTTACCTTCACATTCAAAGAAAAATAAGTATCATTCAACATTTTATGATAAAGAATTACAGATAAACTAACATAGCTTTTTCTACTCGCATCTAAGAAACACACATAACGACATGTGGCACATGTGTGAGATTCAAGACACTTATAAGGAGAACACCAGAATTAGATGGCCTTCACCCCAAAACCAAGCTGAGCCACATGTATAGGAGAACACTGGATGGTTTTATAAAAAATTTTCAAGTGGTCCACTGCGGACTACGGTTGTGGCTCACAAAAATGAATTGGGCAGTCTGATTTTTGGCCACGACATACATTTGTTGGGGCCATCTAATACGTAGCTTGGATTTTGCGCATGTGCTGCATGTCGGCAAAGTACCTGCATGGTGAAACAATCGCTTACCAGTGCATTCAGATGCCATCTTTTGATTTCTTTGTTTGTTCTGATTCAGAAACTCAAAGGAGGATTTGGGTATTTATAGAATGGTGTCTTGCAAGTGGGAGTTGTCTCACGTTTTGGAGTTCTTGACTAAGTAGCTGTTATATTTGAAGTTTGAATATTGAATTTGGAGAGAGAGAGAGAGAGAGAGAGAGAGAGAGAGAGAGAGAGAGAGAGAGAGGGTTTTAGACGTTTAAGGGAGCCACCGCATTGTTAGGTTTCTCATGTCAAAGCTTATCGAGAAGGGAAGCCGATTACGTGGCACACACAACCCCCCTCCGCGGTGTAACCTCACCAAGTTCTGTGGGTCACACGATGATGTATATATTATATCCACACCGTCCATCCATTTTTATAGATCATTTTAGTATATGGGTCAAAAAATGAGGCAGATGTAAGGATCAAGCGGACCACAGCACAGAAAAGTGGTGGAGATAAAATGCTTACCATTGAAAACTGCTTGGGGCCACAGAAGTTTTGTATCAAGCTGATATTTTTTCTTTCCCTTCATCCAGTTCTGTGTGACCTTATTAACAGGCTAATGACAAATAAACATCATGGCGGGCCACTGAAAGGTTTCAGCAGTGGGCGTCATGGTCCCTAATTCTTTCTGCAGTGTGGTCCACTTAGCTTTGAATCTGCTTCGATTTTGATCTCGCAAAATGGATGGACGGTGTGGATATAACATAATACATAATGGTGGCCCCATAGAACTTAGTATGTCAAAAAACCACCGCTGGAGGTCGGTGGTGCGCGGCACACCACGCAGTCTGCTTCCGTCGAGAAGGAAGAAACCTCCATAAGCAATCCCCAAAAGGAAGTACTTTCCAACTTGTTCTATGCATCTTACGTGTCAGGGTGCAAATGGGTTGTACTGGACACGCGGACAATATTCATCTTTATGGGCCACCAACATTAAACTAAACTGGATTATCTTGACCGTTGGATCAATGGCTTGCAAAATGGACAGTTTTCATAAATGATAAAATAACAGTATGATCATCAAAATAGATGGTGCACTTGGTAGGCCCCAACTTCCATTAAAAAAAAATAATATGAATCGCTTAGATCCAAAGACTCTAATCATCTGATTGGTGTCTTGGGAAATAGATGACTACAACAGAAGAAATCATTGATCGGATGGTTAGGATCGACTGATCCGTGTGGTTATATCATCTATTGGCTCATGAGGAATGGGCTGGGATATATTGGATGATCCAGATCAAAATTTTGAACTTCCATGTATCCAATTCATCACATTTGCACGATAATATGGGGAAACTAGTGGGATGGTATGCTAGTTAAAGTTTAAAACTCAATGGTACCATTTTAAAATAGATTAGCCAATTTTGACTGATGGAACCATAATATGGTAGAGCTACACCGTCGGGTAAAATGAATGTTGTCTGACATGTCTTCAATCTGTGAAGACAACAGGGGATTGATAGATCGACTAGCTTCGTCGATTAATTGAGCGAACCTTGGATTAGACAGATTGGTGTTTGTCCAATTTTGAACAGGTTTGGTTGATTGACCTAGAAGCTTGAGTGATCCAAAAAATTCAGAAAATACTAGTGAATTCTTTGAACGCTTTTTGAGCATGCTCAAGCAATCGAACATGTAAAGCTTGATTGATCGAGGGTTATCAATCGATTGATGCTTATATTGATGATGCGCACGATTTTACGTAATTGCATGAATTGTTTCTTATTTCAAATATTATACTATAAATATAAGTGTAATGTGGGATTATGATAAGATTAAGAGGGCTTGAATATTCTAAGAGGGTTTTGAAGGGAGACGAAGGTTTTATGAAGAGTTTCGTATATGTAAGTGGATCTATCTCTTGCAATATCGTTTCATGGTCAATTTTGTTGTCACTTTTTGCTATGATTTTTTCATGCGAGGGTTTTTCATATAAAATTTGATTGGGTTTTTCCTCCTTAGTCCGCGCTGCTCGACTGGTCAAGCGGGCTGCTCGACCAGTTGAGGGTTCACTCGACCGGTCGAGGCCACTCAACTCAAAGTCC
The DNA here is from genome assembly GCA_030180095.1 of Magnolia changhungtana. Classification (NCBI taxonomy): domain Eukaryota; kingdom Viridiplantae; phylum Streptophyta; class Magnoliopsida; order Magnoliales; family Magnoliaceae; genus Magnolia; species Magnolia changhungtana. The sequence continues at coordinate 10,225,770 of JASAUF010000421.1, read as the reverse complement.
AACAGGCGGGCTTTTTATTGCTCAACTAGTTGAGGACTTGGCTCGACTAGTCAAGGGTTATACAGATTCAGTCCGGATTTGCTACGAACTGCGTAAATTTGAGGTAATTTTTGCAGATGTGCGGAAAAGAGTTCCCTAAACTATAAATAGGGGTCCCTAGGGCTATTCTAGGGCAATACTAAGGCTTTTCATTTCACGTCCAAGGTGAGAGAGAGAAAAAGAGGAAAAGAGAGAGAAAAGAGAGAGAAAAGAGAGAGAGGAAGCTTGTGTAAGGGAGGATTCTACTCGTAGAGGTGATCTACTTCGCAGTCGATGTCTCGGTGCTTGTATGTCCTCGTGATCGGTGAGATCTCTCCTTTTATTATTATCTTATTGTTTATCCTCTCCTATGTGAGTGAAGAAGGTTTGATCCAAGTGAAGTGTACTTGTGATCGGTTGTAACGTTCTTCTTCATAGTGAATTGTTGCTCTGGACGAGGTCCTATGGTTTTTTACCTCTTTGAGGATTTTCCATGTAAAATTCCTTGTGTCGTGTGATTTATGCTTTGATTTATTTCGTCGCTTTATTATATCCCATAATTTTAGTGTTTTTGGGAGGCGAGATTTTAAGGTTTTTGTGCAACGCTCCCAACAAAATTCATGTATTCTTATGCATGCTTTGTTGCATTTATCTTTCGCTTGTTTGATTCAAATTCGAGATTTGCTTTCGTGGTCACTCAACAATATGAAAACTATGACCATCCATCTAGTGGGGTAATGACGCAGGGGAGGACGTGAGGTCGAGCACCGTCTTCCTCAAGAGGATAACTATTCCGAATCCACGGAACTTCTCTGGACTCCTCACAGAGACTTTCTCAAATCCACGAGAAAGAGAGCAGAAAATAGAAATAAATTCTAATAAATTCGAAATAGATTAATCAATGCATAAAAACGAGTTCACAACACTTTAAATAAGGGTACTAAGCAATGGGAAAGAAATCATAATCAAACTACAACTAAAACTCCTAGAAATCGCGACTTATTATAAATAGTAAACTTACTATTTATAGATGGTCATGATGTCTACTAGTGCGCAAGGTTTTCGGCCGAAAATAGTAAGTGTCCTATTTGGCTTCACCAAACCGTTCCCCTAATTATTCTAAGCTCTTTTCACGTTGGGCGCAACTCCTAAAGCCCGATAGATGAAGAGTTATAGTAAAACTAAAACTTACTATTTATATTAAAAATGAAATTGAAATAGGAAAATGACCATCGAATCAGGGGTTTCTCGCAATTCCGAGCATCGCAACTCTACATAGATGGGTTGGTTGGCTAAAGTAGCTCATTCTACCCCAAAATCATATATTTTATGTTGGCTAACTCATCCCGAATTGCGAGATACGCCTGATTGAAGGTCTGATGGTCCAGATCACTTCTGTCGCCGACCGGGCCTTTTCTGATCCATATTTGCCATGTAATTGTCCACGACCCGCTCTACATCAGGTAACTACAAACAAATGCTAGCCATCACATTTCATCAGTTACCTACAATGTTTTTATGGTTAACTACATTTGCTTCCCATTATTGGAGTGGGTTAGGGTAATTTTTCAATTTCCTTTTTTGTCAAGATGTATATAAGGCCATTAATGGGCCAAGGTGGCCTATTGAGCTTTTGGACATGGCCTACCTAAGGTCAAACTTAGGCTAGAGTATCAGTGTAATAACCCAATTTTTTAATGCACGTGTGACTATACACCATACACTCATGCATTTCCCCTACACTATCATCCACCACACATATGATTAAGGTATGTGATCACCCATTTACTCGTCCTTTATAACCTACATGATCGACCAACTAAATACATCCCAATCGTCCACTCATTTATAATATAATTCATTAACACAATATAATTGTTTACATACGAGCATGAATAGATATTAAAGGGGGTAAAATGTAATAACCCAAATTTTTAATGCACATGTGACCGTCAACCAGACACTCTTGTATTTCTCCCATCCTACCATCCACCATACACATGATTAAGATATGTCATCACCCATTTACCCATCCTTGTATAGCCTACATGATCGACCAATCAAATACATTCCAACCGTCCATCCATTTATGATATAACTCATTGATACAACATAATTGTTTACATGCGTGTAGCATGAATACATATTAAGAATATGTATGGTTAAGAGCATACATTCATCAGTTCATTTTTAATTGAAGTGTATGTTATAAATATAAATATATATATATATATTAATAAAATAAATGAAAAACTTGCATGTGTTAGTCACCTGGGTGTATAGATTTTATGAAGTACAAGGCACATGATCAGGATCGATGATCAATAATATAGATCGTCCATCATACCTAACAACTTTACTATTACAAAATGTCTAAGTTACAAGATTGCCTTACCATCCATTCGATAACTTAGACCAACAACATACAACCATTAAGTTCATACGCAAAACCATCACGGTCCATAAAACTTCAAAATTTATCTGCTACCCAAATCCATCAATCAATCTGATCAATCGAATATTGTACATCAATGATTTCATGTATACAGCTATGTATATACTGCCCAAATGAGCACCATATACATACTTTGCTAAGCATTACAATCATCACATCATATATACACGTGGGTCCATTATTATAATCAATGGAGTAAGTGCTTTGTTTACTAGAGATGTCATTTAAGGGCAAGTTTAGGTGATTTTTTTTTTTTTTGGAAATGGACTGCTGCCACTGCTTGTATTAATCACAGGAAAATTACATCAATTCGGGTGGGGCTGAACAAAAGAACACAGCCCACACCTATCATATGAGCAGAGGAACATAAAAAGGAAACAGGGGAGCCTACTATGTAATCACAAAACATACAATCTATCCTCCCATTCTGATGGAGCCAAGGCCCACCCTATCAAGGAAGTACGAACCTCGGGCAAGATGAGGGAGATCCTTGGAAGAAAGGTAAGCAATCATACCTTGTGTCCCATTTCCAACGTTTGCCAGCACATTAGCTACCGTATTGGCCTCTCGTGGAACGAAGGAGAACCGCAGGGTGGCCCATTGTTTCAGGCGAGAAATCGCAGCCCAAGTATACTAGAGGGCCCAGCCTGGGTTGTCATCCCTTGTAAGAAGATCTATCAGGCTCTTAAAATTACTTTCCATGACAATGCAATAGTGCCCTTTGGATACCGCTAGATTGAGCCCCTCAGCAAGGGCCATAGCTTCTGCCCTGAAATTTGTACCCGTTTCATAACCCGAGGAGAAGGCGAAAAGAAAATTCCCGTTGCTTCCCCTGCAAATACCCCCGCCTCCCGAAGCCCCCGGGTTCCCCTTGGCAGATCCGTCAATATTAACTTTAACCCACCCATTGTCAGGCCTGGACCACTTCACGACTGAGGGCTTTCTTGCAATGGAAGGCAAAAATCTGATGTTAAGGCCGGGAAGGGGAGGCACATGGGGTGGAGATCGCCAGATGGGGCTCAGAAGAGAACTACCAATCTGTTGCAGCCAGAAAGAAATTTTGGAGATAACCTGATGGCTGTTCATCGGAGTATCCTCAAACTTGGACCCATTTCGATCCATCCAGATTTCCCATAACAGAAGACAAGGCAGGAGGCCTTGCAGCAGCAGAGTGGGGTTGGATATGCTGGCGGAGGACCACCAGTGGAGTACACGAGGAAGCAAATTGTGGAAAGACATGATCGACATGTTGAACTGAATGCCAAAAAATGACCAAACATTGGTAGCAAGGGGCCCGAGAGCAAAAAGGTGATCTAGAGATTCAGAGGAAGGCTAGGTGTTTGAAATAGTTGCGTAGCAATGACATTTGGATGCTAAGGATATGCCCTTTTGTTGGATACGGTCATCCACAGAGACTGCTCTATGTAGTACCCTCCAAGTAAAGAGAGAGACTTTAGGTGGAAGTTTTGAATGCCACACCCAATGGGTCCACTGTTTGTGAGCTGCAACAATTTTGGTTAATTGCCATGCCATCCTAACAACAAAGTTTCCAAAAGGAGCGGCTGTCCAGACGTAGACATCAGGACACGAAGTAGTGCAAAACCCGTTGCTAAAGATGAACTCCCAGACGTGTTGGGGCAGAAGATGGGCAATAGGTTTTGGTTCTATAAGGCCCTCCGAGCCAATAACATTTTTGACGTGAAGGTGATGGAAATCATGTGGGATGCTATCCGTCACCAGCTCTTGAAGTGGCCCTAGGCCAGTCTAGTTAGACATCCAGAAGTTCAGGTCCCCCTGACCGATTAGCCACTTCAAATGACTATTGACAAGCGGGATGGCGGCCCTAATTTTCTTCCAGAACGGGGAAGATATAGTATTAGTAGAGCTAGTGGTAGATGGCTGTGAGTGAAGGTGTGCAGAATATTTAGAACGGACAAGGGAACACCACAAGCTGTCAGTTGAAGAGGAGTGTACTGACCAAGCAAATTTCACGATGAAGCTGTGCATGATCTCTTTGAGGTTCTTGCACCCAATGCCACCTTCAGATTTCGGGAGGGAGAGGCATTTCCAACTGCACCAATGAGTCTTCTTAACACCATTAGCCGTGCCCTAGAAAAAATCCAAGCAAAGCTTCTCCAATGTCCCAATGACTGCAGAAGGGACATGGGTGGATATTAAGGTGTGGATTGGAATGTTGGACAGCACGTGATTGGTCAAGGTAAGCCTACCTGCCTGGGACAAAATCTTGGCCGACCACCCTTGAAGACGGTGCTGAATTCTGGCCACGAGGGGTTGAAAGAAAACTGATTTGGAATGGCCAGAAAAGATAGGGACCCCTAGGTAGATTAGCGGGTTGCGGGAAGAGTGGATTCCAACGATTCTTTCCATTCATCTGATTCTGTAGTTGGGCAGGTTGGGAGGGACAATGAGTGTACTCTTGGACTTATTGAATTTTTGACCTGAACATTTCTCAAACATCTTCAGAAAGTTATTTGCTGCCTGTAGAGAATTGCTAGAACCGTTTAAGAAGACCATCGTGTCATCGGCAAAAAGCATATGGGAGATAAGAGGTGAGCCTCGCTTAAGACGGAAAGGATGGCAGATTCCACTTTGCATCTGTCTCCTAAGTCCCCTACTAAAAGCATTAGTGAGAAGGATGAAGAGAGAAGGAGATAGAGGGTCGCCCTGACGGAGGCCCTTGGAAGATTTGAAGTAACCATAGTTGTCCCCATTGACCAAAACTGAGAACCAGTAGTTGTTCCAACATCTCTCAACTAAGTGGATCCACTGAGGATTAAAGCCGAACCGATCTAAAACTTCCGTTAGGAAACTCCAATCCACTCTATCATAAGCCTTCTCTAGGTCTAATTTTAGGATCACGTTTGCCCCTCTGACCTTCTGACCCAAGTCTCTGAAAATCTCTTGGACGAGGGCAATGTTCACGGAGATAAAGCGGCCTTTAACAAAGGCACCCTATTCGGGGGAGATCAGCTTACGCAGCAGAAGGTTCAGCCTGGTAGCAACAACTTTGGAGACAATTTTATATATAACATTACACAAGCTGATAGGACGAAAATCGAAAAACTTAGCTGGAGAAGGAGCCTTGGGGATGAGGCAAATGAGCGTGCTGGTGAAGGCTCTGGCCATTGTATGGCCTTGGAAAAAAGATGTCGCTACCAGAATGAGGTCATCAGCCACAATCTCCCAGCATGTAGAGAAAAAAGCTGCAGAGAAGCCATCAGGACTGGGAGCGCTGTCCACGGGGATGGAGAAACCTGCAGCCCAAACTTCCTCACGAGAAGGGGGGGTGAGAAGGCTAACATTATCGACATCGTTGATAGCAAGAGGAATTGCGTCTAGTAGGTACGCACAAGGGTGTACGCGCTCGACAGTGAGGAGGTTGCTGAAGAAGTTTACCGCCTCCAATTTGATTCTATTCTGATCGGACGTCTTGTCTCCCTGGTCTAAATCAATTTCAACAATGGATGATTTTCTAGCGCGAATTGTTGCCGATTGATGGAAAAATTTGGTATTGCGGTCGCCTTCCTTAAGCTAGTTGTTTTGCGCTTTCTGTTTCCAATAAACCTCCTGTAAGAATTCCAAGTGGGAGAGACGCTCCCTGGCTTCCCTTTCTTTCATCATGGCAGAAGGGGAGTCATCAGTTTGAACAAAAAATTCAGCGTGATGCATTTCATCCTCCGTGGTTTTGATCAGGTGGAATATGTTACCAAACATTTCCTTGTTCCAAGCCTTGAGGCCAGCTTTAACATTTCTTAACTTATCTTGCAGTACAAACATTGGTTGACCTGTGATCCTGGCTACCCATGACCCCTTGATCAAATCATAGAAAGAGTCATGAAAGGTCCACATTCTTTGGAACCTGAAAGGGTTTGGGATGAGAAATGGCTTAAGGAGGGAATTGAACACATAGCGGAGCATGGTCAGAGTTGGTCCTGGGCAAATGCAGTACCCGAAACCGAGGAAAGCAGAGAAGCCAATTTGAGTTCATAGGACCCTGTCGAGCCTTTCCCACAGACGGCTTCTCCCAGAATGATTGTTGCTTCACGTGAATCTACTACCAGAAAAGCCTGTATCGATTTGCCGAGCCTGATTGATAACAGCGACAAATTTAGCTGACGAACCCGGATCAGATGGTTGGCCTCCAATGCGCTCACTTAGGTCAATAATTGCATTGAAGTCACCTCCCACCACCCAGGCAGATTGAGCTAAGGTGGCAGTAAGCTCTAAATCAGTCCACAACTGCCAACGCAAGAACTTAGTACATTTGGCATAAATAACTGAAAGCAGAAAATGGTCCGCTGAACCCGGAAGGCCGACCTGAATTGTTAGGATTTGGGAGGCAGTCGAGATTTTCTCCACTAGCAGTGAGGCATTGAAGAAGAGCCAAATTTTCCCGCCTTCATCCGCATTGGATAGGGACGAATGGAAGCCCAACTGCAGACCAGTTCTGACCCTCCTAAATTCCCCCAACATTGGTTCAAGTAACGCAACAATCCTTGGTTTATGGTTGGCAATGTGGCGTTTCAGGGTTCGAACAGAGCTGACATTTCCTACACCTTGGATATTCCAGATGACAAAACTATCCATCAGTAACATATCCTGAATCCACGGCCCATCGCTTTGGCTTTTCCTGTCTAACACTTCTTCTGAGGAGAGGGATAAAGGACTTGGAGCAGTTTGGAGTAACAACTGTACCTGGGGAGCGGATATTGATTCTGCCCATGAGCTCCTTGGATGATTCGTGAAGCTGATTCCTTGAACTTAGCTGCATGTGGGTATCTGTGTGAATCCTTAATGTAACAGATTGATTGGAAGAGTCAGTGATAGGGTGGCCTTCAGAACGGTCCTCTTCCATATGGGCAAAACCAGTGTTAGAATCTCCCCATAATCTTTTCCTGATGCTGCTGGTACGCACGGAAGCATTAGTTGAGAGGTGAATTTGGTTCCTGGGACTGAAATGCTGTTGGGCATGTTGTTGAGATCCTTCTTTACCAGTATCCTGGCCATCTTCAGCAATATCAGGGCCATCTTCACCTGTATTAGGGCCTTCTTCACCATTGTCATTGCCATCTTGGACGGACCCAATGATAGAGCGGGGATCTCCCCATAGAGTTTTCGTAATGCTGCTGTTGCGATGGATGCCATTCCAACGGTTGGGTGTAGAAGGGGTGTTTGCCGGACTGTTTCCCAGGAGATTGGTCGGGAAAAATGGTGAGAGGTCAACTACCAATTGAAAAGAGGGTGGGGATGTCGATAAACACATGGTGTTAGAGCTGTCCCTACTCAGAGGTGTGCTCCATTCAACAGCTAAGGGGGATGTGGCCGACAGGAACTTATCTGCTGATGAGGAAGGGCCCAATCTATCGCACAGGAAATTATCTATTGATGAGGAACGACCCAATTTGTTGCACAGGGCAGGGGGACCAGGGGGTGGAAAAGGCACATTATGCACCAGGATAGGGGAAAGAGGAAGGGGAAAAGATTGGGCAGGGGGAGGTGGATCACACTGACCAGACCAAATTTCAGGGAAAACAATATTGCTATGTAGTGAGTTGTTATGAGTGGTAGAACCCAAGGGAGGGAAGAGGGTAATGGGGTCAGGGAGAGAGTCATAAGAGGATTGACTGGTGAGTCCCGTAACCAAGGCTGGAGGCAATAGTTGTGGAGGCGAGGGGTTAACAGGCAGGATCATGACAGGAGTTGGGGCATCGGCTGGGCCATAAATGTAAGCAGGAGGATGGAGCATAGAATCAGGTTGGCAGGTGAGAAGGTTAGCAGCTGACCCAAAGTCACCATTGTCAAGTAGGGGTAGCAAGGGGGGTTGAGAGGCTGTTGGATCGAAGTTGGGACCTGATAGGGTATTGGGAAGGGTAGGGGAAGTAAATGAGGGCAGAGGTGTATGGGACCCAATTTGAGGATCATCAGGCAAAGGGGGTCGGGGGTCGGCAGCGGAATCTGATCAGGAAGGGAGACAAGCCTTGTCATTTCTACAAACAGGTGCTATGTAGGTCTCAGGTTCGGATATAGAAGCTGGAGGACAAATGGGTTCGGCATTTCATCGAACAGGAGATGAGCAGGCTGCAACATCCCCTGCAGAGGGATGGAAGACCCTGTTTACCCAAGTGGTAGTGGGTTCCACTCCAGTATCGAGAACAGGAGGAGGGCCGAAAAAATGGCAGCTACCCAACCACCCCTCAAGTATCCCAAAAACTTGATAATGTTTCTTAGTGACAATAAGGTCTCTGGCCCTGTGGAAGTTCAGGTTTGAAGAGAGCCAGACTCTCACTCAAGAAAACATTTGAAAAGTCCCCATGGTAGATGCGTTATCAATATCCACCACCTCTCCGAATGTGGCTGCGATGTCGTGAATGACTGATCGGAACTAGGCGTGGGGTGGGATTCCGAAGAGACGAATCCAAACTCTCTGGCTACTAGGAGCCACATCCAGAGACCAGGTAGAGACGGCTATCAATCCCATACGGTAATGGAGGAAGGAGTCCTTACTGAAAGCACACATCTCTTCCCCGGATTGAAAGCGTATCAGGAACTCTGTCGGTCCTATCCTCGTGAAATCAAGTTGGGACGCTGCGAAGTTGGAATTTCGAACGGTACTGATCAGGTCGAGGATGGATACTCTGTTGTTTTCTGTCACTCCAATTAGGGCATTTGCCAGATCTATCCTCTTTGAAGCCACCATCTTCTCATCGGCAAGAATGGAGAGAAACCCTTGTTGCGGTTCAGTAGAAATGTTAGTGGTGGTGGGTAGGCCATCCCTTGTCATGCTATTTACAATGCCAGTCCTGGCTGTCGTCAGGTATGTTGCAGGAGCTACTTGAGGGCCAGCCTCTTTGGCAGACGTGCTTGCCCCCTTGCTAGAAGGGGTTGGTTTCTCCAGCTGTTTCACCGAACGGGGTTTTGCCACTACCACAGTAATGATTCAGCCATCGACCCGCTTGCCGTGTAGGGTTCCTTGAGCTGCGCTAGTATCCGCTGCATACATGAAATGAATGAAGACGAAGCCCTTGGGTCTCTGCATCTGGTTATCCCAAGGCATGTAAACGTCAACAATCTTACCATACCTACCAAAAATCCGCCAGAGGTCTTCATCAGTGGTGTCGAAGGTGAGATTGGCTGTGAACAGGGTGAAGAGATTGTGAGAATTTGGTTGATCCTTGGACGACGTTCTTCTCTGTGCACCCGCTTTCGTCATGCAAACAGGGTGAAGAGATGGTGAGAAGTTTAGGTGATTTTAAGCATGTGTACATTTAAGGTATGTTTTAGTCATTTTAAACATGTGTGTATGGTGGGACACATCTATTATAAATACGAATGTGTAGGTTCGAGTAGCACAACGTGAAAAAAGAAAAATAAAAAAAAAGCTTCTTGAAGTTTTTGTTATGTAGGTGATCTTAACTTGAAGTTTAAAAATTTCAGCTTATTGTTTATGTCATTTTATTTCAAAATTTAATAATAATGTTTCTTAAATTAGTTTTAGATTACTTGTATAATTATTAATGTGATTGATCTTTTTTCAATTAAGATATATTTATTTATTTAGTTTAATTATTGAAAATTTGAGATATACCTTTAAATAATTATTGAATCAAATCATTTTGATTCATAGTAAAATTCTAATTTAATATTCAAATGATAAAAAAAGAAAAAAAATTGAATCTTATTTAACTTAGAATATAACATAACTCAAATAATAAATTATTGAAAGCATAATTTGATTTAAAATTTAAAGTAAAAAGCTGATTTTAATTCTAACATTTTAGAAATTAATAATTTAAAATTTGTTTGTTATTAAACTAATCGAATTCACAACCTTTGGAATTTATTTAATAAATTTGTTAGATTATAATTTGATTGATTTAAATAAAATTTATCCAAAGTTAAATTTAAATATAAATTAATTCCTTAATTGCAAAAATACTTGATTTATATAAATTGGCTCGGGGTCCAGTTTGGTATCAATGTTTTCCACGCTTCTTCAGTTGAGACGAGGTTGTTTCAGTGGTGGGGTGCAGGGCATGGGAGGCGTTTTTCAAACTCCATCTGTAATATCGCTCCGTCCTTCCTGCTGTGGGAATTATGAAAGGGGAGAAATGCGACAAGGTTTGAAGGTAAACCCCCCACAGTAGGTTCCGTCATTCTTTGAGTTCAACGGTGGCTCTCCCTCTGCGTTGGCCCCCATCTCAACGCTCTTCAGGTGCGGCCTTCTGTTACGTTTTATGACCAGCAAGGGAGAACGCCTCACCGCACTAGGGTCAGTCCGCTGGTATCTTCTTCCAGGTCGTCTCCTGACAGAGTTGTTGACGTGGTGAAATGGGTAAGGCCGTGCTGCAATTGGGTTAAAGAAAATGTGGATGGCTCCTCCGGATCCAACCCAGGTGCTGCGGGCGGCGGCGGTATTTGTAGAGGTGACAGGGGCCATTTCCTTTTCGCTTTCTCTTGCGGATATGGGGTCGGTTCCAACACCTACTCTGAGTTCCGTGCGGTGTATGACAGGTTGAATTTTTGTCTAGCTAGAGGCCTCAATCAGATCATTATTGAATCAGGTTCTCTGTTTGTTGTGAAAGTTCTTAATGGGATTTTCAAGCCGGGTTGGAGATGGAGCTATTGGATAAGGAGGATAAATAGTTTGAAGAGTAAAGGCCGGATTGAATTCTCTCATATCTTTAGGGAAGGTAATGCCCCAGCGGACGCCTTGGCTAGGCAGGGTAGTGATGTGCAGTGCTCCTCTATTTTTGAGGATCTGGTGGATCTTTCTCTGACGATCCGTGGCCTCTTATTCCTAGATAAGCTTGGGCTGGGAGCGATCAGAGAGAGATTGTGCTCCTGATCAGGCGGTTGCCTTTCTTGGTCCCCGTCTTGTTAGTCATTTTAATATGATAGGTCTCCCCGGGGCCTTTTTCTCCTGGGGTTTCCCGAAAAAAAAAGGTATCGAAGCCATCACAAGTTCTACTTGACGGCTCCTTTTTATTTATTTTATGGCTGTCCCTTCTTCTGTGTAGCCTTGCTTCTAGTTTTATGCTAGGTGTGGTCTGTATTCTCTTTGTTGGGACCCACCCGAATGGCTGTATATTTTGATGATTAATGGAATTATTGTGGCATGAGTCCACTTCTTGGAAATATATATATATATATATATATATATATATATATATATATATATATATATATATATATATATATATATATATATATATATATATCAAAAATATGATTTAAGTGAAAATTTTGATTTAATTAAAGTTAGAATTTAAATTTTTTATATACATTATCAAAAATTTGAAAATTCCTAAATAATAAATTAAAAATATTGTATTTAAGAAATTTAATTATTAAAGTTTCAACAAAGTTATATATAAAACTTAGAAATTTAAAAATTTGTATTGTTGATATATCTATAATTCAATTAAGTAATTATTGATTCTTATAATAAATTTGGAATATTATTTTAAGAGTATTAAAAGTATAAAAATAAATTTATGATAGCTTTATGTTTATATTTTCAATTGTGAAATAATGATTCACTTTACATATATGTCTAACATTCATTATGCATCGATATTGATATGTTGGATGTAATGTAAACAAGTAGGGTGATTGTGTTCCTTATATATAAGATCCTAAAACCAGCAAGTAGGGTTATTGTGTTCCTTAGGTGAAAGACCCTAAAACCCAATAGATTCTTTGGAGTCTCTTTTGTGTACGACTTATGAGTATAATTGTATGCGTAGATATACATCAAAGGTACAATTGGAGCAGTAGTCTGACTGGCCAATGTATAAATGGATTCCTCACCACGACGTACCGGTGTGTAACGTTAATGCAATATGACTATCCACTTGGGTATGGTGTTGTAAGAGATGATGTTTATTATTTATAAGAATTCATGGAAAGTATCACATGCATAACATATTTACGATTATAGTGTTCAAATTTATGTTTTTTTTTTTTTTTATAATTATCTATATTCTATTTTTTTTTCTCTTATTTATAAAAAAATGATATAATTTGAACATTTTAAATTTTGGGCAAGAAATGATCCTATTGGCTGTTATACTCACCCTATTACAAAAAAATGTATAGGTATAGAACTGTAATACTATGAGCAGGTGGGCCTCTACTATTAGTTTTTTTTTTTATTATAGCAAGTTAGGTTTAGTTTAGCTTTTAATTCTTTATTGTTATTTAGGTTAACTTTATATTTCAAATTTCGATGTAGAACAAAAAAAACTATCAAAAGAGTGGAATTTAGTAAACATTATATTATTTTAACAATACTTTCCTTTTAAACGACACTGAATATCTATTAAATTTGATGGAATTATGTGGATTGTAGTGAATATCAATCTATTAAAACTGATGAACTTGAGATTTTGGTCCCGAATACCTTACTCGGTTACTTGGATTTCAGGGCATGACAAGTTGGTATCAGAGACCAGGTTTAAAATCAAATTGAGGACCTAGGGGAGATTTTAACATAGAATCATTAACTTAAGATGCATTTCCATAACAGTATCTAAAAAAGAAAAACTTAATATGTCGTGTCTTACTTAGATGTTAGTATACTAAAACTTGTTTGATTAAATAATCATAGGTCATGTCAGAATTCAACTTGAATGATGGAGCCTCACGAGGGACACCTACCCCTCACGTTATTGAAAATGGACTACTTATTGGCGGGATCCTCAGGGCTATAGGAGAACTTATGACCCTTGTATGACATCAGGTCGGTAAAAACCACGCTCAAATAAATAAAATAACTATGAAGTATAAATTTCTTGTACCACAGATGGACTATATGTTTTACATGTTAGAGGGGGTAAAACTATTTTCTAAATTGAATTGGATGAGAGTTATTATTGGACATAATTGAAGCGTGATGTTGGAAAAGCGGTACAACAATACCATACGTGTCAGACATCCAAGAGGTAGTCATAGAACATAGGCCTATACACTATTGCTAGTACCTGACGGCCCATGAGAGGATTTATCTACGAATTTTGTGCTAGGCCTCCCATGGACTCAGCGTGGAACGGATTTAGTGTTTGTTATGGTTGATAAATTCTCCAAGATAGCTCATTTCACATTGTGCAAGAAGACTCTCGACACCACACATGTTACGAATTTGTTTTTCGGAGAGATTTTTTTTTATTTATTTAACAGATTCTATATTATATTAATTAAAACTGAGGAAATTACAATAGAGATTTTGAGCGGACCCCAGGACAAAAAGAGACAAGGGCCCACCTATCGTAAGGACTAAGAAAAGAAGGTTTTCTCGCTCTCAGGTTGCCCAGCCCCACCCTGTCCAGAAAAAGAAGACCATTGGGGATATGTGGGACCTCTGCTAGAGAGTTAAGAAACTTAGACGATTGGGAACCACTGCTAAGTTTAGCTAGGTTGTCGGCAACACCATTTCCCTCCCTAGTGGAGTGAGGAAAAGAAACTTCCATAACTCTCCTGAGTGCCTAAATTCGAGACCACCAATAGCACATAGACCACGAAGAAGGAGACGAAGCCTCTGCAAGAAGGGAGAAAACAGATTTGGAGTCACTAGCTACTTCCACTTTGGAGAAGCCCAACTTGGTACAAAGGGAGAGACCCTTCTAGATGGCTCTAATCTCTGCTCTTGAATTGGAGCTAAAGCCATATCCCAAATAGAAGCCAAAAAGGAACTCTCCATCGCTGTCTCTATCGACACCTCCCACACCCGAGGGGCCCAGGTTCCCAAGTGATGACCCCTCTACATCTAATTTAATCCAGACACCCTTAGGCCTTGACCACTTGACAACTTGAAACTTCTTAGGCTTCAAAGAACCCCCATCAACACCCAAATCCGCCAAAATTGAGGCTGAGAAATGATTAAGCACCTTAGGGAGAGGAATGGAAGAGCTGATCCAAGCAATTCAGTAGGACACCACCTTGGTGACACTGGGGAGGTAGTTGTCAAAACGAGCTGCGTTTCTAGCTTTCTAAATCTCCCAGAAAATGAGAATATGGGCTAAACTTCTCAAAGATTTGAGGTGACCAGATGTGGTCGGAAGATTCTGCCACCTTGTTGTTCTCCCCACGACGGAGCTGTTCGTAACCGGTAAAATGTGGAAAAGGGGTTGGAAATGTGGCCATACCTTCATTGTTAAACCACTTGAGGAGAAGACATGGTTGATGGTTTCAATGTGGGGCTGGGCCAAGGGCGAGCAACATACGCAAGTAGAGGCTAAAGAGATATCTTTAGACTGAATTCTAGCATCTACCGGGACTGCCATCTGGATGATCTTCCATGTAAGGAGGGAAAGTTTAGGGGGAAGTTTAGAGTGCCAAACCCATTGAGCCCAAGCTTTCTTGACTTCCACCGGTCTGATTGTCTACTGAGAGGTTATATGCCTACATGATGTCCTAAAATCTATCGCCTCAAATCATGACACTAAGTTCCTCAGCCACACTTGGAGGACTTTGTGGAGGCAATTTGACACCAGCTTACAGTTTAATAGTATATATCATCCGCAAACAGATGGACAAACTAAGGTGGTGAATCGTGCACTTGGGAATCTTATATGATGCTTTTCGAGTGATAAACCCAAGCAGTGAGTTGTTTGGGAATTTTCTCTTGCTCAGGTGGAGTTTACCTTCAACAATATGTAAAATTGTTCCATCGGCAAGTTCCTGTTTGAAGTTGTCTATGTATGGGTGCCGTGACATACTCTTGATTTGGTTCCTTTGCCTAAGTTTCCAGACGTGAACGTCACTACAAAACATATGGCGGACCAAATCATGGGCATTCATGTTAATGTTTAAGCCAAGTTGCAAGGTTCCAATAAAAAAATACAATGAGCTGGCTAACAAACATCGGCGTCTGAAGGTGTTCAAGGTGGGCGACAACGTGATGGTTTATCTATGCATAGAAAGATTTCCAACTAGGACATACTATAAGTTGAAGAACAAGCTTACAATCTAGTGGGGTAACTACAAGCAAATGCTAGCCATCACATTTCCTTAGTTACCTACATTGTTTTGGGTTCGAGTCCTTACCTCAGTGGTAGACTCTGAGGAGTTTCAACACGAGGTCTTGGGTTGAATACCCATAGGTGGTGAAATCCCACTACGACATGCGTGGGTGTGTGTGTAGTAAAAAATAAGCTGAAGAACAAAAAGATTGGATTGGTACCTATCCTCCATAAGATCAATGACAATACTTATGTTGTTGATTTTCCTAAAGACATGGAGATCTCATGCATGTTCAATGTGGCAGACTTGTACGAGTATGATGAACCAAAACTGGAGGATAACTCGGGGATGAGTTTTCTTGAAGTGGAGGGGACTGATGCAGGACATGGATCAATAAACCCAAAGAGGAGCCCAAGGATGAGTTAAAATTCAGCATAGTTTGATCGGTCGACAGATCTAGTCAACAAGTCAAAATTTTGCCAGAAATTTTAGATTGGTTGATGTATAATTTCTGCCATTTTGGCAGGTTGACTGATCTGGTTGACAGGTCAAAGGCCCTGTTCAATAAGTTGACTAATCGGGTTGACAGAATTCACAGAATTTTTGGTTTTAGTCTTTGGATGTTTTTTAGTTTGTTTGACCAATCAATTTGACTCGTCGACGGACGATGAAAATTTGCACGTTTTTCAAAATTTATTTCCTTATTTGATTTGGATTCTGTAATTATGTTTTGGGATTTTTTTAGGGTTATTTAAGAATGTTAAATTCATGTTTTTATTTTTTTATTATTATTATTATCATTATTGTATTTTTTAAAGAAATCTATTAATAAAAATTTTAGGAAACTTTTATATCTCTTGCATATTTGAGAATTTACTAATGTGGATTCAAGAGTACCTTATGAATTCAAGATGTTTATCAATTAAGGAAGACGGTGATCAACCTCATCACATCCTTCCCTACGTCATTCGTCCGTTTTGAAAACTCATTTTAGGACATGATCCTAAAAATAAAGCAGATCCAAATCTTAGGTTGACAATAATACAAGAAACAATAGTAATTGACCATTAATTTTGGATCAAGTTGATATTTGTGTGGTGAAGGTCTTTGTGACCTTATCAACAGGCTGAAGTTTTTAATGGGGGGGGATTCAATCACGACTGTTTCCTATGATATAGTCCACCTAAGATTTGGATATGCTTCATTTTTTTGGATTATGCCTTGAAATGAACTGTCAAATTGGATGGACAGTTTGGATGTAAGGAACATACATCAGAGTGGGCCCTACAGATAGGGATCTACCCTAACCATGCCCTGCTGCATTTAAGCTCCTTATGGCCAGTTGCCATCTCTATGTCGAAGAAGAATATTGTTTGGAAATCGGTCCATAGAGTGTGCAGACTTATGATGAGCCATCATGGATGGCATGTTGATCAAGAATCCATGATTTTAGACTGTATCTTATCACCCAATCGGTTGGATTGGAGGTTTTTTTTTTTTCTTTCATTATTACTTTTTAAACAGGAGTCAAACCCTGTAAAGCTATTACACAACGTCTACAATATTTTATTCAAACCGTGTATCGTTTTCATGATAATATTAGAGTTATCATATATAGGATTATACAATGCCTGAGAAGTCTTGCATGACTTTGACATGCCCCAGGAATTGTGGTGAATAGTTTTTGTAGAGTAATTTATAAAAGAAATCCTATTCATAAGAAAAATCCAAAATCAGCTGCATAATTGATGCGGGCCACACCATATGAAACAGTGTTAAATCATGCTTAAAATATCTAGAAGCACCTGTTGGAGCCCACCTGTACTATTGAAATGTGTTATGAGCCCTTATCTAATGGGACACATACAATGAACATTGTATGCTCATGAATTTCTAAACCGCACATTAGTAGGCCTTATAAGCTATCATAAAGATTTCAATACGTGCATATATATCTACTCTCAATTGTTGTCCATGGTGTGGCCCACCTAATTAATGGATTGGCCTTATTTTTAGGCCCATTACCCACCATGGAAGGGTACATTTAATTGGGATGTCAGAGACCCCTCCCCCCTGGGAGCAGGAATTTGATCATCCGTATGGCTTCGGTGTTTTTTTTTGTGGGAGATTTGGAAGGCTAGGAACGCAACCAGATTCGACAACAGTCCTTACTCAGCAGTTGCTATTGTCCAGAAGGTTCGACGGTGGCTGTTTTTCATTTTCCCCCAGCTAGATTATTTCTTCCTCTCCTGTCACCTGTCTTCTCCCCCTTCTACTTTGCACGCTGGCCCCTTTGCTCATTTCCTTGCCTGCCTCCCCTCTATTATTAAGTGGATCAAGCCAAGGGCTGGATTCTTCAAGACGAACATAGACGGTTCAGCTCTAGCTAATCTTGGTCCTGCTGGAGGTGGCTGGATCTGCCAGGACCATCATGGTGACCCAATTTTTGGCTTCACAAGTGCTTATGGTACTGCCTCCAACAACTCGGCTGAACTGTGTGCAGTGCATGACGGAATTAAATTCTGTTTAGCTATCGGGATCACAAACGTCACCATTGAGTCCGATTCTACTTGGGTGGTGTCCATCTTAACCAAGGCTTCTTCCACTTCCTGGAAATGGTCTTATTGGCTAAGAAAGATAAAACGTCTCTCCTCTCAGGGAAACTTTCGGATTCTCCATGTTTACAGGGAAGCAAACAGCCCGGCTGACAGTTTGGCTAAGATGGGCAGCTCGGAGCAGACTAACTCCTTCTTCCAAGGTCTTGCTTCTCTCCCTTGTCTGATCAAGGGTGAGGTCACGTTGGATAAATCTGGTTTTTCTTACTTTAGAAAGGGTTCCCACACAATACATGTATAACACATGATAGGCAGAACTTCTGCCTGAAATAGGCATGTAATTCTCCTGCAATAATGAAATCTGAGAGACAAGTCTCTCTCTTCTTCCAAAAAATTAAAAAAAAAATTGATGGAGAGGATGTCTGTCACACATCATGGTAGAGGGTCCACACAATTCAACCTCATAGGAAGCTTCCCACAAGGTCGACCTCGTAGTACTTTCATCCTACATAGACAAATATATAAAGAAGTTACAAAGGTGCAATAAAGATTAAGATTATCAAACCACATACTGAAATTATCGCATATTGTTGAGAAGTGGAGCCACATCTGGGGCCGCCCACGACCAGTCGAGGTTATGCAGATTCGATCCGCATTATTGCACGGATTTCATGTCACAAGTCCTTTTGCAACTGGGATGTGGAAAGGAGTTTTGCGGATTTCGTGTCGCAAGTCCTTTTGCAACTAGGATGCAGAAAGGAGTTTCGCGGATTTCGTGTCGTAATCCTTTCGCAACTGGGATGCGGAAAGGAGTTTCCTAAATTATAAATAAGGGTACCTAGGGCTTTTCTATGCATGATGGGAAAGTTATTCTAAGGTGTGGGCAAAGAGTTTTTTATGTGCTTCCAAGGGAAAGGTTACTATATTGCCTTGTAATCCTTGTTTTTCTTCAGAGTGGAAGTTTTGCATCAATGGTTTTTTACCCTTATTGGGGTTTTTCCTCGTATATCTTGTCTTGTGGTTTGTTTGAATGCTTTTATTCCTTTCTAGTTTATATTTCTTCCTGTTTATTGTTTGTAGGTGAGACTTGAGATTGGATCTCGGTTCACTGCATTGTTGGCATGCTGCGTAACAACTGGTATCAAAGCTATTGGTTTAGTTCTATTGGGAGCGATGATAGAATAAGGGAAAACTAGAATTGAGAAGTTTGATGGTTCAAACTTTGCCTTCTGGAAGATGCAGATGGAGGATTTTCTGTATCAGAAGGACCTCTATGTTCCTCTAGGAGGAAAAGAGAAGAAATAAAAAAAGATGACAGATGATGAATGGTTTTTACTAGATAGGAAAGCTTTAAGAACGATCCGACTCTCTTTGTCTAAGAGCTTCACCTTCAATATATCCAAGGTGAAAACTACAAAAGAATTAATGGAAGCCCTAGCCACCATGTATGAAAAGCCCTCAGCATCCAACAAGGTTCATCTTATGAAATAACTATTCAACATGAAGATGTTAGATGGTGGGAGCGTGGCTGAACATCTAAACGAGTTCAATACAGTCACGAGCCAGTTGGATTCCATTGACATTATTTTTGAGGATGAGGTCAGGGCGTTATTGATCTTGTCCAGTTAGCCAGATAGTTGGGATGGTTTCGTGATTGCTGTGAGCAATTCTTCAGGGTCGACAAAGTTAAAATTTGATGATGTGGTCGGTCTAATTCTCAGCGAAGAATCTAGAAGAAAAGCAACAAGAGTTTCAAGGGATTCAGGGAATGCTCTAAACGTTGAAGGAAGAGGAAAATTGCTGAACAAAGGAGGTAATAAACACGGGCGTTCTAAGTCGAGGAAGAAGTCAAAGGGACCGAAAGACAAGGACGGGTGTTGGCATTGCGTCAAGAAGGGGCACATGAAACGTGATTGCAGGGCGCTCAAGAAAAAAGAAGGAAGCTCTCAAGGCGGGAAGGATTCAGTGAATCTATCTGATGAGAGTGACACAGAGGTATTGATCTTATCTCTTAATGTGAGGAATGAGTCTTGAGTTATAGACTTGGGTACTTCGTTTCATGCCACTTCATGTAAGGAAGTTCTGCGTGATTATGTGTCAGGTGACTTTGAGAGAGTCTACCTAGGTGATGATGAGCTATGCAGTATTGTTGGAAAGGGGGACGTTCATGTAAATCAGAAAGACGGAACGTCTTTGAAATTGAAGGATGTCAGACATGTACCAAGTTTGAAACGTAACTTGATCTTAATGGGGCAGTTGGCCGATACCGGTTATATAACGACATTCACCAGTGATTCCTAGAAGATCACAAAAGGTGCCTTGGTGATATCTTGAGGTAAAAAGGAAGGTACTTTGTACGTGACTTCAGGATTGTACAGTTCACTCGCAACCGCATCAACTGGAGTGAATGGACAGTTATGGCATCAGAGGTTGAGACATATGAGTGAGAAGGGGATGAAAGTGCTATTGTCTAAAGGGAAGCTATCAGAGCTAAAGTCTATTGACTTGGAATTCTGCGAGGACTGCGTGTATGGCAAGCAAAAGAAAGTAAGCTTCAAGAAGACAGGACGCGCTCCAAAGACGCATCTGTTAGAGCTTGTACACACTGATGTGTAAGGATCGAAACAGGTATTATCTCTTGGTGGCTCACGTTATTTTGTTACTTTTATTGATGATGCTAGTAGAAAACTGTGGGTTTATTTCTTAAAGCATAAATCTGATGTATTTGATGTATTTAAGAAGTGGAAAATTATGGTAGAAAACGAGATAGGTAAAACAGTAAAATGTCTCAGATTTGATAATGGGGGAGAGTATTGTGATAAGAGGTTTGAGGAGTATTGTGCAGCAAATGGAATCAAACATTAGAAAACAATTCCAGGGACGCCACAATAGAATGGTGTGGCTGAGCGCATTAACAAGACCATCCTTGAGCGCGTAAGGAGCATGAGGTTACATGCAGGGTTGCTTAAGACCTTTTGGGCAGATGTTGTGAATACTGCCACATATCTCATCAATAAAAGTCCCTCAACACCATTGGATGGTGGGCTACCAGAAGAAATGTGGACTGAGAAAGAAGTGAACCTTGCACATCTCAGAGTGTTCGGTTGCACTTCATATGGTCATATTGATGCAGGGCACAGAAATAAGCTGGATGAGAAATCCAGGAGGTGCACATTTATAGGCTACGGGCAGCATGATTTTGGCTACAGGTTTTGGGATGCAAAAAACAGAAAAATCATCAGAAGCAAGGACGTAGTCTTCAATGAAAAAGTGATGCATAAGGACAGTGCACAGGAAAATAAGGCAGAGGAGAAAGAATTCGTAGAGATGGAAGAGTTATTGGACACGGGTGTTACAACGCCACAGGATGATCATACATAAGAACATTATGAGGCAGAGCCGTATACACCGGTTGTGAGGAGGTCTACTCGGGAGAGGAGACCCATGGTCTGATACTCACCTCCCTTACATTATCTACTATTAACAGATAATGGTGAACCAGAGTGTTTTGAAGAGGTATTACAGACAGATACACGGGTTAAGTGGAAGCAGGCCATGGATGAGGAGATGGATTCTCTTGAGTCTAATCGTACATGGGAGCTAGTCACTCTACTTAAGGGTAAGAAAGCTCTTCATAACAAGTGGGTTTACAGACTGAAGGAGGAGCACGATGGTTCGAAATGGTACAAGGCTAGATTGGTTGTGAAAGGGTTTTAACAAAAGGCAGGTATCGATTTCACTGAAATATTTTCACCTATAGTGAAAATGTCTACGATTCGCATGATTTTAAGTATAGTGGTTATAGAGGACTTACATCTAGAGTAGCTAGATTTTAAGATAACCTTTCTTCATGGGGACCTTGAAGAAGATATATATATATATATATATGCATCAGCCGACAGGATACGTGACACTAGGAAAGGAGAACAAGGTGTGCAGACTGAAGAAGAGTCTATATGGCCTAAAGCAGGCCCCGAGGCAGTGGTACAAGAAGTTCGATAGTTTCATGTTAGGAAACGGTTACAGGAGATGTCATGCAGACCACTGTTATTATTTGAAGAAGTTTGATACGTCGTACATCGTCCTTCTTCTGTATGTTGATTACATGCTTGTGGCCGGTTTAAGCATGAAGGACATCTCAGATCTTAAAAGATAACTGTCTAGAGAATTTGCAATAAAGGATTTAGGAGCTGCAAAACAAATATTAGGCATGAGGATAAAGCGTGACAGGGAAAACAAGAAACTAGTTTTGTCACAGGCAGAGTACATAGCCAAGGTACTTGATCGATTCAATATAGGAGGTGCTAATCCAGTTAGCACTTCATTAGCCAACCACTTCAAGCTATCTAAGGAGCAAGGTGCAAAGACGCAGGAGGAATGGGACTACATGGCTAAAGTCCTATACACGTCAGCTATTGGGAGTCTCATGTATGCTATGGTGAGCACGAGGCCAGATATTGCTCAAGCAGTGGGAGTTGTTAGTAGGTTCATGAACAACCCCGGGAAGGAACATTGAGAAGCTGTGAAGTAGATCCTTAGATACTTGGTAGGTACTAAGGATGTAGGACTGTGCTATGGTGGATTGGAAATCAAGCTACAAGGCTACGTGGATTCAGATTTGGCAGGAGATATCGATAACAGAAGAAGCATTACAGGTTATGTCTTTACTCTGGGTAGTGCTGCAGTCAGTTGGGTCTCTCAGTTACAGAAGATAGTATCTATCAGTACGATAAAGGTAGAATATGTTGCGGCTACAGAAGCGTGCAAGGAGATGGTGTGGATGCAAGGTTTTATGGAAGAGTTAGGTAAGAAGTAAGCAGATTGCAAGCTGTACAGTGACAGTCAGAGTGCAATACACTTGGCTAAGAATTCAGCCTTTCATTTAAGGACTAAGCATATTGCCATCAGATATCACTTCATACGCTCGTTACTAAAGATGGATCGATTACTCTTGAGAAGATTCATACAAGTGAGAATCTTGTAGATGTGCTGACCAAGGCGGTCATAAGGAAGAAGCTGAAGTTCTGTTCAACTTTAATTGGTCTTTAGGCTTGAAGACGGGGAGGTGGTACACTCCGAAGAAGAAGACAAAGGTTTATGCTGATGTGTCTCCAAGTGGGAGATTGTTGAGAAGTGGAGCCACATCTGGGGCCGTCCACGACTAGTCGAGGTTATACAGATTCCATCCGCGTTTTTACACGGATTTCATGTCGCAAGTCCTTTCGCAACTGGGATGTAGAAAACAGTTTTGTGGATTTTGTGTCGCAAGTCCTTTCGCAACTGGGATGCAGAAAGGAGTTTCGCGGATTTCGTGTCGCAAGTCCTTTCGCAACTGGGATGCGGAAAGGAGTTTCGCAGATTTCGTGTCGTAAGTCCTTTCGCAACTGGGATGCGGAAATGAGTTTCCTAAATTATAAATAAGGGTACCTAGGGCTTTTCTAGGCATGATGGGAAAGTTATTCTAAGGTGTGGGCAAAGAGTTTTCTATGTGCTTCCAAGGGAAAGGTTAGTATATTGCTTTGTAATCCTTGTTTTTCTTCATAGTGGAAGTTTTGCATTCGCGGTTTTTTACCCTTGTTGGGGTTTTTTCACGTATATCTTGTCTTGTGGTTTGTTTGAATGCTTTTATTCCTTTCTAGTTTATATTCACTACAAAAAAGAGGATTTTTAGCGACGAAACTTTTAGCGACGAAATGCATTTTCATCGCCAAAAGTCACTTTTAGCGACGAAATAAATTTTCGTCGCTAAAAGTGAGATTTTAGCGACGAAACTTTTAGCGACGAAAATTTTCGTAGCTAAAAATGGTGCATTAGACTTTTAGCAACGAAAATTTTCGTCGCTAAATACTCCAAACATTTTTTATAAATTTCTTTTAGCTGCGAAAATTTTCGTAGTTAAAAATACTGTATAAAACCTTTAGCGACGAATATTTTCATCGCTAAAGACTCGGAACATTTCCTTAAACTTTTAGCAGCGAAAATTTTCGCTGCTAGAAGTCTTGTACTGTACAAGACTTTTAGCGGCGAAAAGTTTCGTTGCTAAAAGTCTTGCACTGTACAAGACTTCTAGTAGCGAAAATTTTCGCTGCTAAAAATAAACTAACATATCGTTTAGCGACGAAAATTTTCGTCGCCAAAGGTAACTTTAAAAAAATATATATATTTCAGTTCAAAATTAGTATAACAATATATTTCATCATATTCATCCTGCTATACACATTTCATCATATTCACAAACTTTTAGCGGCGAAAATTTTCATAGCTAAAAAATACTATTCAAAACTTTTAGCAGCAAAACGTTTCGCGGCTAAAAATTTTCAAAATATGTCTGTTTTTAGCAGCGAAAATTTTCGCTGCTAAAACTAAACTAGCACATCTTTTAGCGACGAAAATTTTCGTCGCCAAAAGTTTCTTTTTAAAAAAAATATTCCAGCTCAAAATCCATACAAAATTCCTGATATACATCTGTTAACAATATATTACATCATATTCACATTCACATCCATCTAAACCCAAACTACATAAAGTTTTAGCGGCGAAAATATTCGTCGCTAAAAAATACTATACAAGACTTTTAAAAATTTTCGCTGCTAAAAATAAACTGACATATCTTTTAGCAACGAAAATTGTCGTCGCCAGAAGTTTCTTTTAAAAAAAAAATATTCCAGCTCAAAATCCGTACAAAATTCCTGATATACATCTGTTAACAGTATATTCCATCATATTCGCATTCACATCCATCTAAACCCAAACTACATAAAGTTTTAGCGGCGAAAATGTTCGTCGCTAAAAAATACTATACAAGACTTTTAGCAACGAAAATTTTCGCTGCTAAAAGTCTTGTACAGTACAAGACTTTTAGCAGCGAAAATTTTCGCTGCTAAAAATAAACTGACATATCTTTTAGCAACGAAAATTTTCGTCGCCAAAAGTTTCTTTTTTAAAAAAAATATTCCAGCTCAAAATCCGTAAAAATTCCTGATATACACCTGTTAACAATATATTCCATCATATTCATCCTGATATACACATTTCATCATATTCACATTCACATCCATCTAAACCCAAACTACATAAACTACATTCATCCAAACACAAACAATCTTATCTACATCACATTCATTCACGCATAAATGCATATAAACTTAACATCATAAACAAATAAACAAAAAATCACAAAGATGAAGACGGAGGTGGTGGGGCATCGGTGGGTAAGCGTGCAGCGAAAGCCTGAAACATCTTCGTCATCCGTCGCTCATGCTCCACCCGCATCTCCGCCATGCTCCTCTCCTGCTCCTCCCTCTGCCTCACCAACTCCTCCATCCTCCTCTGTCTCGCCAGCTGATCCTCTATCCTCCTCTCCTACTCCTCCCTCTGCCTGTCCTGCTCCTCTCTCTGCCTCGCCAGCTCCTCCAGGTTTAGGTTTAGGTTTAGGTTTAGGTTCAAGTTATAAGTATAGGTTTTGGGATTTGAGAATAGGTTTAGGGTTTAGGGTTTAGGAAATCGAGTTTGGATTCGGGATCGGGTTTAGGTTTGGGTTTTCAAGTTTAAGCTTAGGTTAAGGTTAGGGAGTTGAGATTAGGATTAGGTGTAGGTGTAGGTTTAGGTTTAGGGATTTGAGAATACATTTAGGTTTTAGGTTTAGGTTTAGGTTACTGTTAGGTTATAAGTTATAAGTTTAGGTTTTGGTTTAGGTTAAGGTTTAGGTTTAGTTTTAGGTTAAGGTTTAGGTTTAGGTTATAAGCTATAGGCTTAGGGAATTGAGAATTGGTTAAGGTTTAGGTTTAGGTAATCGGGTTCGAGTTCGGGATTTGGTTTAGGCTTGGGTTTTCATGTTTAGGTTTAGGTTACTGAGTTGAGATTGGGATTAGGTGTAGGTTTAGGTTTAGGGATTTGAGAATAGGTTTAGGTTTAGGTTTAGGTTTTAGCTTATAGGTTAAGGTATAGGTTATAGGTTTTTGTTTAGGTTGAGGTTATAGGTTTTGGTTTAGGTTTAGGTTATAGTTCATAGGTTTAGGTTAAGGTTTAGGTTACAAGTTTTGGTTTAGGTTAAGGTTATAGGCTTTGGTTTAGGTTAAGGTTTAGGTTTTGGGTTTATGTTAAGGTTATAGGTTAAGGTTATAGGTTTAGGTTAGGTTTAGGTTTAGGTTATAGGTTATAGCTTTGGGAATTGAAAATAGGTTAAGGCTTAGGTTTAGGAAATCGGGTTCGGGTTCGGGATCGGGTTTAAGCTTGGCTTTTCATGTTTAGGTTTAGGTTTAGTTTAGGGAGTTGAGATTGGGATTTGGTGTAGGTTTAGGTTTAAGGATTTGAGAATAAGTTAAGGTTTAGGTATAGGTTTAGGAAATCGGGTTCGGGTTCGGGATCGGATTTAGGCTTGGGTTTTCATGTTTAGGTTTAGGTTTAGGTTAGGGAATTGAGATTGGGATTTGGTGTAGGTATAAGTTTAGGGATTTGAGAATAGGTTAAGGTTTAGGTATAGGTTTAGGAAATCGGGTTCGGGTTCGAATCGGGTTTAGGCTTGGGTTTTCAAGTTTAGGTTTAGGTTTAGGTTAGGGAGTTGATATTGGGATCGGTGTAGGTTTAGGTTTAGGGATTGGAGAATAGGTTAAGGTTTAGGTATAGGTTTAGGTTTTAGCTTATAGGTTTAGGTTATAGGTTTAGGTTTTGGTTTTAGGTTTAGGTTAAGGTTATAAGTTTAGGTTATAGGTTATAAGTTATAGGTTGAGGTTTAGGTTATAGGTTTTAGTTTAGGTTACGGTTATAGGTTTTGGTTTAGGTTATAGGTTTAGGTTTTAGTTTATAGGTTTAGGTTTTGGTTTTAGGTTTTGGTTTAAGTTAAGGTTATAGGCTTTGGTTTAGGTTAAGGTTTAGGTTTTGGGTTTATGTTAAGGTTATAGGTTTAGGTTAGGTTTAGGTTTAGGTTATAGGTTATATCTTTGGGAATTGAGAATAGGTTAAGGTTTAGGTTTAGGAAATCGGGTTTGGGTTCGGGATCGGGTTTAGGCTTGGGTTTTCATGTTTAGATTTAGGTTTAGGTTAGTGAGTTGAGATTGGGATAAGGTGTAGGTTTAGGTTTAGGGATTTGAGAATAGGTTAAGGTTTAGGTTTAGAAAATCGGGTTCGGGTTCGGGATCGGGATTAGGCTTGGGTTTTCATTTTTAGGTTTAGGTTTAGGTTAGGGAGTTGAGATTGGGATTTGGTGTAGGTTTAGGTTTAGGGATTTGAGAATAGGTTAAGGTTTAGGTTTAGGTTTAGGAAATCGGGTTCGAGTTCGGGATCGGGTTTAGGCTTGGGTTTTCAAGGTTAGGTTTAGGTTTAGGTTAGGGAGTTGAGATTGGGATTAGGTGTAGGTTTAGGTTTAGGGATTTGAGAATAGGTTAAGGTTTAAGTTTAGGTTTAGGTTTAGGTTTTAGTTTATAGGTTTAGGTTATAGGTTTTGGTTTTGGTTTTGGTTTTGGTTTTGGTTTTGGTTTTAGGTTAAAGTTATAAGTTTAGGTTAAGGTTTAGGTTACGAGGTTTTGGTTTAGGTTATAGGTTTTGGTTTAGGTTAAGGTTTAGGTTAAGGTTATAAGTTTAGGTTATAGGTAATAGGTTATAGGTTTTGGTTTAGGTTATAGGTTTAGGTTTAGGCTTAGGTTTAGGTTTTAGTTTATAGGTTTAGGTTAGAGGTTTAGGTTTAGGGATTTGAGAATAGGTTTTAAGTTTAGGTTTAGGAAATCGGGTTTTCATGTTTAGGTTTAGTTTTAGGTTAGGGAGTTGAGATTGGGATTAGGTGTAGGTTTAGGTTTAGGGATTTGAGAATACATTAAGGTTTATGTTTAGGAAATCGGGTTCGGGTTTAGAAGTTTAGGTTTAGGTTTAGGTTGGGGACTTAAGATTGGGATTGGGATTAGGTTTAAGTTTAGGGATTTGAGAATACTATTAGGTTTTAGGTAGGTTAGGGTTTAGGTTACGAGGTTTTGGTTTAGGTTATAGGTTATGGTTTAGGTTAAGGTTATAGGTTTTGGTTTTGGTTTTGGTTTTAGGTTTAGGTTAAGGTTATAAGTTTAGGTCATAGGTTATAGGTTATAGGTTTTGGTTTTGGTTTAGGTTAAGGTTATAGGTTTTGGTTTAGGGATTTGAGAATAGGTTAAGGTTTAGGTTTAGGAAATCAGTGTTAATGCTTGGGTTTTCATGTTTAGGTTTAGGTTTAGGTTAGGGAGTTGAGATTGGGATTAGGTGTAGGTTTAGGTTTAGGGATTTGAGAATAGGTTAAGGTTTAGGTTTTGGTTTTAGCTTATAGGTTTAGGTTATAGGTTTAGGTTTTGGTTATAGGTTATAGGTTATAGGTTATAGGTTATAGGCTAAGGTTTAGGTTATAGGTTTTGGTTTAGGTTAAGCTTATATGTTTTGGTTTAGGTTATAGGTTATGATTTAGGTTTAGGTTTAGGTTTTAGTTTATAGGTTTAGGTTTTGGTTGAAGGTTTAGGTTATAGGTTATAGGTTTGGGGTTATAGGTTTAGGTTAAGGGTGTGGTACCTGCAAATACAGATATAAACACGGCCTGTCCAAATGGCCAGGCCCTTCCAATGTTGTCCATAGGAAATGGACAACTTCATCATGGTCATAACAGCGGTTCCCACCTTCCAGGGACCCCCGCTCATCCGGATAGCTCCGACGCACATCCGGGTCTGCTCCATTAATCTCGAGCAAATACAGATATAAACACGGCCTGTCCAAATAGCCAGGCCCTTCCAATGCTGTCCATAGGAAATGGACAGCTTCATCATGGTCATAACAGCGGTTCCCACCTTCCAGGGACCCCCGCTCATCCGGATAGCTCCGACGCACATCTGGGTCTGCTCCATTAATCTCGAGCGAATACAGATATAAACACGGCCTGTCCAGATGGCCAGGCCCCTCCAATGACGGAATTTAATAAACATAATCAGCAAAGAATCACCTGGAAAGTATTCTATCTAAGAGCTCCCCACCTTCACATAACCTGAAATATACAACAAATGAACCATGAGGATTTCAAACTACCATCTTTAATTTAAGCAGTTCATTTATCTCAAATAGCCACACATTATTTCCATGCACATGATAGAGGAATTTCAGTGACTATTATATCCTATTAGAACTACTCCATGATAGATAAGATTGACACTAAAAGTTCAACAATGCCAAGTTCAAATGTTTCACCATCTGCCATCAATCGCATGTATTCACTTTATGAATTACATGCCTTAGAAGCAAGTTTTGCCATTGGAAAATAATGGAGAGAGGGATTTCAGGATTGTAACATCCAACTGAATGGTTGGAATCATTCTGTCAGATTGATATTTCGGGTATGCTCCATTCCTAATTGGGTCAATCTGTATTGATGCAATATTGCATATGCTCCTTAAGCCTAGGGCTGTTTCAACCACTCACAATTCAGAATGCATCACAAAGTCATAACATTACATCACTATAAAAGCTTATAAAGGTTCATATACCTACCCGAATTCACGGAGATCCACATAAACACACACAGAGCAGAGCTCATGCCAAAGATAACTAC
This sequence comes from Magnolia changhungtana, assembly GCA_030180095.1. NCBI lineage: Eukaryota > Viridiplantae > Streptophyta > Magnoliopsida > Magnoliales > Magnoliaceae > Magnolia > Magnolia changhungtana. The sequence continues at coordinate 10,196,213 of JASAUF010000421.1, read as the reverse complement.
CTGAACAAGTTGGTCCTCGTTTAGAGCTGACAAACTAACGAGTATTGGAAACCGTCCAATAAATTCTGGTATCAAACCATATGCAATAAGATCACCGCATTGACGACCTGGATAAAGTTGAATCGAATTTCAAAAAACATATTAAAGCAAGCATTTCTCTTTGCAACCTCTTCCCTGCACATCCAAATACAAAATTGACACAAGGTAACACCGAAAGCATCCACATGGATCACAAAGAAAAAGGGAATAAAATCAAAAGTGGAGAAGTTACCCAATCACATGATATTACCTTCTCAATGATGGTATCTCTTTTAGTTATCTTCCGGCATCCTAAGAGTGTATCTTGGACATAACAGGGCGATTTGATTGAGGCGAGACAATGCATTTTGGTACCATCATCAGCTCCAACACTTCTGCTCTAGTTTCAAATGATTGAGGAACATGCATGTTCAGTTCATCCCCATCAAAATCAGCATTGTATGGAGAAGTCACAGACAAATTCAAGCGAAAAGTCGAGTATGGCATGATTTTGATTCGATGCCCCATTATAGACATTTTGTGAAGACTAGGTTGCCAATTGAAAAGAACGAAAAGAACGAAGTCCCCATCATTCAAGTGCCTCTCCACCTGCAAACAAGATTGCACATTTTCAACAAGGTGAAACCATGGTTGCACAGCAATAAAGAATGAAAAATAGATAATCGTGTACCTTATAACCAAGCTCCAGATGATGATCACTACTTTTCAAATAAAGAATGAAACCATGCTTACTGTCCAAATTTCTGAACATCAGTCCTATTATAATGCAACTACAAAAGTGTTTCTTCAGGAAGCATCTCTGACCTCTTCACTTTGTTCTGTGACAATTGGAAACAAAAGCTTCGGTCAAAGGCTCAACGGACTAAGCAATCCCCGAAGGAGATGACTGGATAAATTAAAGAATCTGCAGGAATATACATCAACAGCTACTAAAGCCTAGTCACCACAAGGTTTCATAAGATGGAGTTAATGGTTGCAACATCGCTATGAGAAACAAAGGCAGCTTATTTGTAATTTAGAGAACAAGAAAAGGAAATCCAGCTAACCAGATTTCTCCCAACAAGAAAATGGATGACAGAAACTACTAATACAGTTGAATAAATACAGAGTTTGAAATGACGGCTACATGTTTTGCCAATTTTGCATCCTGGCAACTCCATTGCCACATCGGTTCTTCTTTGATTTATTTCAACTCATCTTTGAAAATTACAAAATAAAAATAAAAAATAAAGTCAAATAAGCAACGCAAATTGACAAACTTACTGGTTATGTAAAGAGCTAGGAATGAGGCTTGAATACGACAGTCAAGACAAATATAAAACTGGCATAATAGAAAAGAATTCATAGTGTTTATAGTGAACTAGTCTTGTTTCCTCCTAAAAACAGAATCTTTAGCTGTGTCGAGAGATTAGCAATGGAGCTGGGCAATTCACCCTCCAGATTATTAGTAGTTGCACCTATAGCTTTTAGACGGGTGCAGTTGGTAAGTGAATTGAGGAAGCTCGGGTCATCACCTTCTCTGCTTCCAAGCTGATTTTTCTTGATATTGAAATGGTAGAGACCCGAAAGACTTCCTAGATTCAAAGGCACATGTCCACTAAAACTGTTGGAGCTAAAATCAACTAATTTGAGACTTGACGCATTGGACAATGAAATTGGCAGCCTTCCAGTGAATTGGTTTATAGCTACAGAAATCTGTTGCAGGTGTGGAAACACAAGGCCTAGGTTGGGGGGAATGCTTCCATGTATTTAAACCAAATCCCTCTCCATTCCAAAATCATGATTTTGGTGTAGTGACATGAATCAAAATGCTACTGCAACACAACAAAAACCAGTGTAAGCGCATCAGCCATGTAGAAATGTGCCCTGAACGAAGAAGAATCAATAGCTCGAGCTCTGTTGCAATCTCTAATAGCCATATGAACATCATTTTTCCCTCGTCTTCATGCCATCAGACGTGCCAACATGGTACACAGGTCTGAGATCCAAGCCATCCACTAGGCAAGTCATATCATGTAAATAACCAAGCCAACAAATCAAGCCGATCCAGTCATCAGGTGGGCCCCCAACAGTGAAACAAATGGATTGCTCCCAACTTTTCTTCAGCCATCAGATTATTTCTAAAAGCATGGCCCATGTTAGAAGGACCCAGCTACAGACATCGAAAAAAAGAGAAGAGTAGAAGACCCAAATTGGAACATATGGTGGCATGAAATTGCAATGGCTGGTACTCATGTCAGAATAGCAAACGTCCCCATGAGTGTGTGCTCATGAACAGCATATAAATTTCCAAAAATTTACAGGATGATCACATCACTGCCCATAAGCAACAGTTCCAGGTCTAGAAACCAAAATAAGAAGCAAACAGAAAATTTTAACGAAGAGAATGAAACCACCAGCAATGCTACTCAAGATGTTAAGATTTTGGATCCTGCTATTCTTTTTTATGATTATTTTGGATCCTACTCTTTCATATGAAACATGGAAGATACTCAGATGGGCTCATCTTGGACATGCGCCTGAAAGTCATGCCATTGCAGTCATCAAGTGAGCGATGTGTACATCAAATGTGGAGTGTTGGTCTTTTTCTAACCATCGATTATTTGCATAAATGTGTGGCCCACCAATGACTGCAGACCTGATACTCAAGCCCTGAAACATGCAGACCTGATCAATGGCCATGCACATGCCGCAGGCACGTGTGATGAGAATCCCAAGTAGCATTCTTATTTCTCATCCAAATTTCTGTGGTTTACTCTGGACAAAGGTGAAGAATGCTAATGGATGCCATGATCCATATTTGTATGTTTGAGTCCACTTTTGGACTTCACAAACTTAAAAATAGTGAAAAACAGGGCAGCTGTCTCAATAGATGTGACAGCCCAGGTCAAATTCTCCATCACCTGCCATCTTAGGTTCCCCTTCTTAATTGTTTATGCCACCAATTTAAAACTGAAACTGCAAGAGCAAACTGAACCTGGTACCAAGTGTCCTTTAGCTCATCCCATCAAGGGATTTGTACGCATGTGCCTATTTTATGGGGAAAAAAAAAGAGGAGGCAGTAAGAAAGCTGCCAACTATGCTTCGTAAAAACTACCCACCACAAAATTGAGGCTCAAGTGAACACCCTCAACAACCACTGATTCTTTTCGCTCTTCCCATGCAGTGATCAGGCGATCAAGACTGTCAATAACCATCTCACTTTGTGCTTTAAATCCTTCAATCGCCATCTGCTTCACACCAATCAGTTCAGTAGTAGAAGTAGAACTGACATCTGCAGGTCTGCTGTCAGGTTTCTCACTAGAAGCTCCATCAGATAATTCATCCTTGATGAGTATGTGCAAGATTCCTGCTAATTACACAGAGGTATAGTCTGGAATGTCCTCGTTGGATGATCATAGACCAATTAAGAGACTGTAAAAAGGAAGGTTGCTGAATTGTCTTCCCATCAATTTTACAGATTCTTGATTATAGTTACACGAAGCGCCAAGCAAAGGGCCAACAAATTCAGGTGCAGGAGCCAGGAAGTGTCTATTTCATAATGTTTTCAAGTATAACAGGTAGGATTTCAACACTTGAGGTCTTGGTATCGATCCCTAGTGGGGGTGGCTAACATGGAGTGTGTGTACTGACATGGGTGTGTACTAACAAGCTAACTCAAAAAAAAAAAAGTATAACAGGTAGGAAGCATAAGCAAAAGCACTTACCTGAAATGCAATTTGAAGCAAGAGCATGAGCCTGAAGTGTGATTCAAAGCAAGAGCAGCACCTAGTTAGAACTTAGAAGAATTGTGCAACTAAGTTCCCGATGTCCACAATCATACCGCAAGGATGAATTTTGGTCCTAGAGCAATCCATTGTTGTCTGCCTATCTAATCCACACAATTCAATGGTGCAGCCCATCGTCCAGGGGAAAGGACTTCAAACTACAATATAGTGCGAACAATTACAATAAGCTTGGGTTCTTCCAACTATGCTAAAGTAAACAACCAGAGAAAATAAAATAAAATAAAAAAGTTTGTATGCAAATCAAATTGATGCTACTGAACAAAATACATGTGAAGAACAGAAGTACCAGCAATGCAGACAAAGTAGATTTGCCACACCCACTTGTGCCGCACAACAGAATAGTGACAGATTCCTTCCTCTCTCGAATTCTGTGACAAAAGAAGAAATTCAAAGTAAAAAAAAAAACTCGGCAACTCAACTCAGCCATAAATCAAGCCAAGTCACTATGAAACTCGCTGGCAAGCTCGACTCGGTTCAGACTCGGCATGACTCATTGAGTTGTCTTGCCTACTCGGGCAACTTGACACGACTAGGCATAATTCAAACTGTGTCACTCCCCAAGTTGATACAGTTTTAAATAATAATATATTAGGTAGTTGGCAGGAATCAAACTGACAAACCAAGCAATACAGGCAACAGTATCTTCCAGTAGACCAAGCAATATTTTATTGATATTGCTTGCCTATTTTTATACTCATACTTGCAAGTACCTATTCTTAGTAAAATCTTACTTGTAATTTGGTTATTAAATATGGAGTCCAGTCAAACCAAGTCTTTTGGAGTTGACCTGACCTGACCATATTAGGGCTTAAATATGGAGTCCAGCATGCATAGGGCTTGAACTTTAGGGGCTGTCTGGATTTGTCAAAAGCATGAGAAAGGAAATACCATTTCACGAGAAACTTTGTTTCCAGGAAAGCACGAGAAACTAAATATTGTTTCTCATGTTTGTTTATCACCAACATTTTCTCAAAAAATTTGGTCCTAATTTCAAATCAAATGTTTGGGAAAACAAAACTTTTCTAAGAAAATTTTCCTACTGGCCAAAATGGGTTTGGATTGAAAGCCATTTGCATGGCCCACGTGTGGAAGGGCCATATGCAAAATAGATCAATGGAACATTATTATACCCATATATGCTGATGAAAGGATTCTATAGTTTTTCTTCTTCTTTTTTCTTTTTATGGAAAGTTAAAGAGGGTAGTTCCTCTACAAGCCATTGTAGAATAAGCTTATTGTACAAGTGTTGGGCATGGCCGCACACAGGCCTGCATATGCAGCAAGCCGTACATTACATGAGCTCCATCATATGGGCTACCATGTGAATTTGGAGGTGTTTGGATGGTTTTCTTGGGTGGGCCCCATTATGTGGGCCACCATTTGAATTTGGAGGTGTTTGGATGGTTTTTGGGTGGGCCCCATCATGTGGGCCACCATGTGAATTTGGAGGGCCTACAATACAACCACTACATCCATAACATGTCGCCCTTCAAGTTCACCCACTATCCCAAAAAATCCGACCGCTCCAAAACATAGGTGGGCATACCGCAACAAACGGTTGGGTTGGGGATGCCCGCCATTAAAATTTACCAAAATGTGTGTGGGGGCCATAGCATTCTGTATAAATTATCCAAACCATTCATAAGATGATCCAACTAAGATGAGGGGGTTCACATGATGGACCGAGTAGATTTCATAAACGAGTGATAGTGGACCCCCCACGTAGTTGCAAAATAAAAAGCTTACTTTATAAATGTTGTGTAGCAAGTGATGAGAAATAATGGGAAAGGATAGGAAAGGAAAAAATGCTTTCTAATGGTGGAAGGTGACAATAAATTGGAGACTTTGGAGGAATTGTGTTGGAAACGCACTTTCCTGTTGTTTCGACTATCACAAACATGGGAAACATGGGGATTGAATTTATAATAATTGGGTAACTTGGAAACTCCTCACAAAACAATGACTTGCCTATGATAACTTAACATGCGGAACTTTAAATTGCAAATTAGAGCGATTTAAAAGATCTTCCAAATCATGATCCATGTACTCAAGAACCAAGTAGATGTTACCATTGAACTGGTTGTAAACTGCGGGCCACATGGATCCACCTGCAGCCCACATGGAAATCGTAATAGCATTAGTAACTTCCTTCAAATTAATAGTGAGCATCAAAAAGGAATGTTATGACACTACATTTAACCTATCATCATTCGACACTTAAACAGACACTAAGATTAAAAAATTAAGACTCAAAAAAGGAGAAGTAACAATACATAATCAAAGGGTTTAAGAAATCCTAAAAAATGGAGGGTTAGGCCATCCTTTTTTCAGAAATCCTAAATCCCCAAATCCCCAAATCCCTAAATCCCCAAATCGTTTCAATCAGTATTGAGATTGAGAGAGAGAGAGAGAGAGAGAGAGAGATACCTGTTTGAGTTGGAGCCCCAATCACGGTCAACCGAGCTTTAGAGGATGCGTGAGAGAAAGAGAGGACCGAGAGAGACAGCGAGAGAGAGAGAGCACCGAGAGAGAGGGCGTGGTAGGGCGTTCGGCAACAGTAGGGGAGAGAGAGAGAGAGGGGAAGAAGAGAAAACATAGAGAGAAAGAGGAGGGATGCGAGAGAGATAGAGAGAGAGAGAAGGGAGGGTGCGAGAGAGAGTCGGATTAGGGCGAGAGAGAGAGGATGCGAGAGAGGAGAGGGTGAGAGACAGAGATGAGATGGTGCAGCCGTCTCTGGACGCGGCTAAGATAATGACGCCACCAAGTTTGGTGGCCCCACGATGTATGTGTTATATCTACACCATCCATCCCTTTTTAGATATTATTTAGTACACGAACCAAAAAATGAGGTAAAATAAAAATATGTAGTGACCCCACCAAATAAAACAATGGGGAGAGTGATTCCCACCGTTGAAACTATCCAAAGGCTCCTCATAATGTTTATTTGAAATCCAACCTGCCCAAAAGTTAAAAAAGACAGGAAATAAGGGAATACACAAATATCAACTTGATCTAAAACTTTTGTGGCTTTTAGATTGGGGTCCACTTGAGCTTTAGATTTAACTCGCTCTTTGGATATTGCCCTAAAATGATCTCTTCAAATAGAAGGAAGGTGTGGATACAAAACATACATCATGGTGGGGCCCATGGAACTTGCTGACGTCACTTCAGTAGCCAGTCTCGCTACTCCCCCTGACACCAGCCCCGTAGCTGATGGTTGGTGCTCTGTGGGCCCCACCATGATGTATATATTTCATCCATTATGTTCATCTATTTTTAAATATATCATCGTGGGCCACCATGAGGTATATATTTATTCAACTCCATTAATCAGGTTTACATTTCAAGGAAACTCTTTCGTAAATTGTGTTCAATCCAATCTCCTATCTTATATCTTAAAAAAAAACATCTTGAAAAGTTTTAAGTCTTTTTTGATAACCTTTACACGGATTGCCAGTGCCCTAGGAAGTTCCTGTGGAAGTTAAGTGGGGTCCACATCCACCTTGATATGTATAAGAGATCCACTCGGCTACGTGGTGTGGCCACTTAGTTTTAGACTTGAGCTAACAAAATAGATAAATTCACACAAACATGGCGGTGGTGGCAAGCAATTTGCGGCCACTTCACCGAATATTGGAAAGTTTTAACGGACGAGGATTGCCTACAAACCAGGAACTTCTTAGGGAAGCCAGGTGGGGCCACCGTGAAAAATCTACTCCATCCATGCAAATTTTTTTTTTTTTTTTCCAGATTGTGCTAGGACAAGGATAAAAAATAACGTATTCAAAATTTAAGTGGGCTGCACAACAGAGGATTGAACGTACACCGTTCAAAACTTTATGAGGCTACAGAATTTTGGATCAGGCTAATTTTGTGTGTTTTCTGTTCATCCCAGTAGGAATGACCTTATGGAGGGTATGAATGGAATATAAGCATCACAGTGGGCCCTAGAGATTTCAACGGCTGGCATTTACCTACCTACGTTTTCCTGTCGTACGGCTCACTTGAGTTTTGGATTTGCATAAATTTTAAGACCCATGTTCTAACATGATCTGAAAAAACGAAAGGACAGGGTGGATTTCTCACAAACATTACGGTGGGCCACCTAGCTTACCGTCGCAAAAAAAATTTCCAAGAAAGGTTTTGGAATTTAAAAGTAGTGATACAGACAACTACCAACCTGTAGGGCCCACTAAAGTTGGGAAATGATAATATCTTGCTAGTTGCTATCTCCTGAAATTTCCAATATCTCATGATGAGATGACTATGTACATTTTTGCCAATTGGCATGGCCCGCTAGATGGACAAACTAGATCACCACATGCACATTTAGCACTAGAACAATGACCTTGCAAGTTACAACATTTTTTGATAGATGTCACTACCTTAACCATTAACTCATTCATACAATTAGGAACAGGCCATGGTGTAATAATCACACCGGTCGGATGATCATAACCCTTTGAATGGACCCAATTTGCTAACAACCACCCATTGTTTGCGACCCATAATTCACATGGTGCCCCTATCCATAATTGGCAATGGACCTGGATGGCTTCAAGCATAACTATCAATTAGGGTTGTCCAAGGGCCCTGGCTTAGTTAGTCTGTTCTCAGGTTTTGAACTACAGGTGACAATGTATTGGGTCAGTTAGCAGGTTAATAGACCCAAGCTATTCCTAATGAAGGTTGGAGTAAGCTAAATGGGTATGGATTTGATTAGGGTTGAACTATATCCAACCTAACCCAACGCTGCCATATAATTAACCAATGGGATGGGCTAGATGAACCAATCCAACTTGGACCATATAGCCTAATGTTCCATTCTTAAACTTAGGGCTACAACTTGTGTTCGGATTGAACCAAACCCAATTGACCCAAACCTATGACCGGATCAAGTTGTCAAGGTCCTCGATTGGTTTATGATTGGAAAATACCAACCTAATCTGCATTTGGGTTGAGCATATTCGGGTCAGGTTAAGTCAAATAGGGAATAATGAAAACATCAACCTAATCTCATTGTTTCCCATAGTATGACCCACTTCGACAATGAATTTATCTCAATTTTTAGATCTCATTCCATCATGGTTCGGAGAAAATGATGGATGAAGTATATTTTACGCTGTCATCGTAGTTGGCCCACATTAATTCATATCTTCTCATGTTTTATCTTCATTTATATTTTTTTGATATTATGAATATATTGGATGTCAAATAAACATTACTATGCGCCCAATGAACAATGGTGGAAATCATTATTCCACACTGTTTCGTGTGGCATGGTCTACTTGAGTTTTGAATTTATCGAAAATTCGGGATCATTGGCTTGTTTATCCATCTTTCGAGATCATTTTAGAGAACTATCCAAAAAATTATTCATATCCAAAGATTAATTAAATGAACCATACCACAAATAAGGGGAACAAATTGGTTGCTTCCCCTGATACCATCCAATGGCTTGTGGTTGGTGCTCTGTGGGCCATACCATGACATATGTGTTTAATCTACGCTGTCCATTTATTTTTAAAAATCATCTTACAGCATGAGAAAAAAAATAAGGCATATCATAATATGAAATGGACCACATTAACAAGAAACAGTGTTGAATGAGCATCAACCATTTAAAACATTTCGGGGGCCACAAAAGTCTTAGATCGAGATGATTTTTGTTTTTCCGCTTTATCTAAGCCTGTATGACCTAACCAACAGATTGGATGTCAAATAAAAAGTACACTGGGCCTTAGGAGGGTTTTAATGATGGATAACCAATTATTATTGTTTTTATGTGGTGTGGTTCGCCTGATATTTATATACCAAGCAATGGCTGGTGGACAGTGCTATGGTCCCCACCATGATGTATGTGTTTCATCCTCGCTGTCCATCTATTTTTATAGATCATTTTATGATATGAGAGAAAAAATGAGGTATATCTAAATCTCAAGTGGACCACATTACAGGAAAATGTGTTGGATGACGTTGACCATTAAAAACGTTTTGGGGGTCATAAAAGCTTTGGATAAAAATGATATTCATTGTTTCCCTTCATCGGGGTCTTTATGACCTAATCAACGTATTAGATTTCAAATAAACAGTAAAGTGGGCCTTAGGAGGATTTTAATAGTGGATATCCAACCATTATTGATTTCGTGTGGTGTGGTCCACCTATGATTTATATACCTATTATTTTTTGCATAGAGCCTAAAATGATCTCTAAAAATAGATGAACGGAATGGATGAAACACATACATCATGGTGGGGCCCACAAAGTACCCACCACCAGTAGCCAATCCGCCTCCCAAATTTGGGCGCGCGCTCAAAACAGAGCCGCGCCCAAACTTTAGAGATTTCATTCTCTCTCTCTCTCTCCCTTCTCTATCTCTCTCCGTTCCCTAATCCGAGCACCACCTAAACCTTTCTTTCCTTAATCCTCTCTCTCCCTCCATGTCCTCTCCATTTCCCTCCACAATCATCTTTTATCCTGCGCACCCCCGCAGCTCTCTTTCGTTCTTAGATCTTCTTCTTCATCTGCATCTGCAATATCAGACAGATGGAAGCAGCGCTGGATCTGATGCGGAGAATCTCACCGAACCATGCGGAAACGGCTCTCTCAGCTCTCCTAACTCTTCTCCCTCACCACTCCTCCAGTCTCCTCTCTCAAGTCGATCAGCCGCTCCAACAGTATGGAGGAAACTAGAATGCTAGGATTATGATATCTTTAATGATATTGGGGCATGTTTAAATTCAATTTGAGTTTATCTTTGATTTTGTATAGTTGTATATAAACATTAGTTCTCCATGGGATACAAACACAAGTTTTCCACCATATATAGTTCTATCACTGTCTAGGCTCATTCATTGTGTGGCCCACCTGATAAAAGATTTATCAATGATTGTGACATATATGGTGAAGTTGGGCTAACCAACAAGCAAGGGAAAATCATTGGAGTGCCAATTTACGTAAAACCAATGCAATTACTGCATGTTTTTGTCTTACATTTGCTTTTCTTCTCCTCTGTGGAATGTAGGTTTGTAAGAAGCTTGGCGGTTGTCCATCTTTACAGCATCTGTTTCAGCTCCTCAACTGGAAAGATTTAGCACCTTGTTTAGTTCTTTGTTTTTTATTTATCTTTTTGATTTCCATATGTTCATGGTTTATTTTGTTTGAACTATTTATACACATTGTCTGTATAATGTGGATTGAATACACAAGTGATCACATTCAAGATGTTTGCTTGAAACAGATCACAAAACAGTGTCTAGGAGGTGTGAGATATTTGGCTTGGCTTAATTTAGATTTCATGATGTTTGTTTGAATCTTGTTGGCCTATGATATTTGATTGCATAGTCCCACAGACTCCCATAGCATTTATTTCTTAATAAATAGTGAAATGGGTGGGGTTGTAAACGGGTCTAGGGGTGTCAACAGGCCAGTTTAGGGTTGGGTCAAGCTTGGGGTCAGATATTCCTAGGGGTGTCAACAGGCAGATTAAGGCCAGGCCAAACTTTGTCCAGGCCTAGTTCAGGCCCATGAAGAGCCAAGATAATCCAGATCGAGCTTGGCTCGTAATGTCTATGATGGTCTTGAGCCCAAGCCTGAGGGTTGGTGTGTGTAGAGACAGAGGTCTTAAGGTGTGGCCAGCTGAAGTGTGCCCCACCGTGATGTTTTAAGTGGTCCAGCCCGATCACCTGGTGCAACACCCCATTTTAGCCGTAGGGCTCAAATAAAGCCCAATCTGTGGTTCAGGTGGGCTATATGAAGGAAATAGTTGAGAAATGCCTTCCCCCTTCTCTCAATCTGTATCTTTCGTACCTCTGGAATGAGATTTCTCTTCTTGCATCTCTTTTTCCCGCTCGTTTTTGTTGTTGTTAGGGTTTCGATTTGTCTGATTTGAATTCGAGCTCCGGCGGTTGGTTTCCGTAGCTTGATTTTGTTAGAACCATATCCCTTTGTTAGGCTTCTGACGAATAGATGGTCAGGAGAAAATACCGCAATGGTATTTGTTCAACTGAGTAAAGTGTCAAATATGATACAGAGATTTTCATTATGGGGGCTTTTGGTGCATGGGCCATCAGCAATGTGACCTGTCATATCAACGGTTTGGATCCATGAAGTGTGGGCCCCACTTGTACAACGTGAAAAGCTGAACTGTACTGTAATATCAATAGGGCTAACTATGAATTGGGTGCTTTATTTTAAAATTTTTTGGCTCAGCAAGTGAGAAACTAACTTTTTATTCAATTGGGTGGATCATCAAAATATGCAATGGAATATGGTTTGCTATGAGAAGGCAATTGAGATACAAAACTGAAAAGATTCCAACACTTGCAAGCATGGCCAGCAATGAAGACGTGCTCCCTAGTGCCTTGACTTGACACATTTTACTCTAGGGTGATAGGGACTGTTGATATTGTGGGCTGCAATGTGGATGGGCCACAAGCCCCAAAGTGAGGTGATAAGACTATCTTTGTTGTTTCATAGGTGGCCTGCATTTGGAAAAAGTTGAAGAATAGGAGAAACTGTCCGCGGTTAATGGGAGAAAATTGCACTGATTGGATAGCTAGTATTGCGCAATAGCTACAAATTCCAGCTTTGGATTTTCCGCAGCGTGGACCCCCTGCTCTACTGTCCTGATTGCCATAGATTTGTCTTGTGTGTACAGTCACCATCCATCTGTAACTAGCAATTGTTTAAAATGGCTCATATTTTCTTGTCGGCTGTCAAGAAGTCTTCTAGGCTAGGGATTAAACCTCTTTACCCTTCCACTTTTGTAACACCTGGATCAGCAAGTTGATTTGCAACCAGAGTAATCTCTTGGTAAGTGTGAGAAATCCTCCTTTGAATGCTTTGTGGTAATTGTGCTTGCTTTTTCATTGATGGCGGAAGACATCATAATGAAAGAGCTTTTGTGGTTTAATATCAATGAGAACTTGGTTCCTTTTGTTCCTTAACGAAGAAGCAGTTTCAAGAGTCTAAAGTGATGTCTACTTTAGTTGGTTTGGATTCTTCGTGTCAAATGCTTCAGTAAAAGCCCTTAGGGTGTGTTTGGATTACTGTAATTGGTGGTGATGTAGTGCATTATAGCCATCATTACATTTTTATAGTGTTTGTTTAAACTAGAAACTTGGCACGTAATTCGGTGGTCAAATGCATGAATAACAAAATCAAGCTACGGAAACCAAACTTGGTGATGTAGTGAATAGGGATTTCGTTAGTTGTTCTCTGTCTATGGCCGAGTCAATTGTTTAGAGCTTTCGGCCATTTCAGGAGCAGAGAAAAGTAATTTGTGATTTTCGTATTTGTACTTGTACTGGAATTTCTGAAAATATGCAAACCCAGTCTCTCTTGTGTTGTATTGGAAGAAAGAAAAAATATGGAGTTAGATTATTGCAAAATTTTTTGGCACGCTCAGTGGGACCCTGTCTATTAACTATCGGTTTAACTTGATAGTCTAATTTGTATTCCTTTCTTTCCTTGTTTTAGGTGATCAAAGTGATCCGCATGTTACCATTTTTTATGAAATTGATGCTATTTGCAAGGTACGTACCTTATTAAACTTCCACTTCAATGTACCTCAATTTATCCTTACTGTAAATGGAGAAAGAGTATATTGCACTGGATATGGATGAATTTCAACAGTGATAGCATTTGAAAATTGTACTTATATATATGTTGTCAACATGGCATTTGATAAAATTCAAATTAAACAGACCAAATTGTTGGTCCTGGTTCGAATGTATCAAAAAATAAACATTACACTTATTTGATTATATTACCATGCTCGACGAGATTGGTTCACATTTATTGGACAACCGAAATGAAAAATATACAAGGGTCCTGATTCAGCAAATAAGTGTACATGGATCAGATGTTAGAATCTTTGAACCAGTCTAATTTTGGAGCTGTGACTTAATTACAGTGCTGATTTCCAAATTTTAGGTGGTTTAAATCTGAGTTAGTGCATGCCTCATGTATAATTTATGTTTGCATGCATATCAAGCTCAGAAGCTGCCAGAGTATCAAATAACTCTCCTTTTCATTTTAAATGACCATGCTTATGGTTCAAATCTATATAGTTTAGATCATGGTCAAAGTAGTTCATACTTATAGAAGAAAATTGGGTTGTTTTTTGTGCTGGGATCCACTGGAGCTTTGGATTTAACTCATTCTTTGGATATTGACCTAAAATGATCTCTCCAAATGGATGGAAGGTGTGGATACAAAACATACAGCATGGTGGGGCCCACGGAACTTGGTGACTTCACTTCAGTAGCCAGTCTCGCTACTCAACCTGTCAGCAGCTAATCCGCGCCCCAAATATCAGCTTGATCCAAAACTTCTACAGCCTCCAAGAAGTTTTCAACGGTAAGCATTCAATCCCCACTGTCTACTCGAGCATTTGATTTGCCTCATTTTTTTGGCTCATACTTAAAATGATCTAAAAAAATATTGATATGAAAAAAATGTATGAACAGTTTGTATATGATATCATCGTGGGGCTTACAAAATTTTTGCGAATTTCCTTTTCTTTCTTGAAATTCCAAAACGCATTTTGAGAATTTCCAATCACAAATACAACCATTTGAGATTGTTTTAAAGAAAGAATGATAAGGATTGCAACCTTGTTAGGTGAATTTTTATGTGTGGATGGTTGTTTTGCAATCCAAAGATGGTGTTTTCATGTATGACGAGGATTATTAATGTTTTTTTTTTGGTCTATGAGCTTTTCTTTTGTGCATTTTGGTTATGGTTTATGTTTTGGTGCGAATGCGCATCGAGTGCATATGGGAATTGCTATAATTTTTTGTTGATTGGGGTGATTTGAATCTTGGGCTGCGTTTGGATGTCCGGAAAAGTCCGTTTGCTTGGAATATGGAAGTTGCTAAGGGATTTGTTTCTAGAAGCAGCAAATTACCTGAGAAACTGATTCTGTACATGGAAACAAATTCTGTTAATCATGTTTGCCAACTTGGAATTTGATTATGCAGAATACAGAAATTGAATTTGGGTGTTGGGAAAGGGAAGGTTTATGCAGTTGTTTTTGTAAATGGAATTCGAAAGTATGACTGTTGGGAGGGAATTCATTCCCTTGGAATTTGCAATGCACCCTCTAGGCAGGAATCGAAAACAGGGTCCAAGCTGGAATTTGATTCCAACTGGAATCTGTTTCAACCTTTTTTTCAGCCATCCAAACGCATGAATTAAGCCCTGGAAATGGATTCAATTTCCAGATATGTACTTTTCCAGGGGTGCCAAACAATCCCTCAGGTTGGACCTGAAAGGTTATGGATAATCACTTGGAATGGAAAATGAAAAATTGTGATTATGTGTAATGCAGTTGCCAAAATCCCTTCTGCCCCAAATGTCCGTCTATCCTACCAAAATATCTACATTTTTGAGAATTTTTAGCCTGTTTGGTATTTTCTAGACCACATTAATTTAGGAATGTTCACCAACAATGCATTGCATGGGAACTTCGTGTGTGATGGGCGCACATTTTCCCACGTCATATAGGATACCTGGAAGATTTCCTAGTGCAACAATCAGGCCAGTCCACTCATCAGACGGGCCACCTGCATATGTTGAATCAGATCATTAGCCTGCTGCGTGAATGGACCAGACTCACTTTTGCACCAGGTGACATTTTGGTCGGGCTCACCTTTCTCAACACTTGGATGACGTACCCGGTCACGTGTTGACACATGAAGTTTGCATGCAATGCATTGTCCATAAACCTATCAACAGAAATGCGACTTGAACAAAATATTAGCTTGGTGTAGAAAACAATGGAAATTGATTTTTCTTTTTATTATGGTTTTCATGATATTGCAATCTCAAGATGTAATAGTCCTTGAAACTATGCAGCATGTTGTAGAACTAGAAAAATGGAATTTACTGTCTACATTCAATTGCAAAGTTGTCAAATGCCGTTTGGAAGTTAGAACACTATTTAACAGAATTGTGTGTCCAAACACTACCCTGTCATCTATTCCTGCATACTTGTGGCTAGACTTGCTGCCTTGTCCTCTCTTTTCTGTAACCCCACTGAAAATAAAGAGTTTTATGTGGAGATGACTGATATGTATACAATAAACATGAGCTAATAAGCGTTTAAGTATTACAAACAAAACACTAATCTCTAAATGTACTCCTGAATCATGGCACACTCCACACAACTATTTCAATCAAACAACAAATGCCGGATGCAATGTTCTCACTAAGAAAGCTGTCAACAATTCTGATTTTATCCACCATCCATGAGAAGTATGATAGATTGAAATACTTAACCTATAAACCTCTGCTTCGGCACGAATCTTTCTTCCCCGATGATTTGTCTTCTGTTAAGCATCAGGTCGGATTTATTTTGTGCATGTTGTTTTCACAAATCACCATCCATTTTAAGTGTCTTTGAGAGCAGATTAAGTGTCTTTGAGACCTCACCCAACATGACGAGTCCTTGACAGTGGGGACCACCTAGATGCATGTATTGTATATCCATGTTGTCCATCCATTTTAACAAATACTTTGGTGCATGAATCCAAAAATCATGCCAGCCTCTTAGAAAAAATTGATGTTAATGGAGTGGAAATATATTCTAATTTTGGATTAAAATTCCAGCCTCATAGGAAAAATGCATGCTCAAGGTTTTTATTCAAGCCAACATTTGTACAGGTATTGTCTTCATAGATCTGGTTGATTCATCATGCAGGCCACAATATGGATTGGGAATGAACTGAAGGGCTACTCCATTGAACCGAAGGCCACAAGGTTTTTATTCAACCTCCTATTGTATATTACGTGTTGAGCCTGTTGGTCATATTTCCATTTAAATTGTACATTTACAGGAAAGTCGTTGGTTGGCTAGGATTAAATTGCATATTACGTGTTTTTATTTCTCTACCATTAAAAACTTCATAAGGCTTATCATA
This sequence comes from Magnolia changhungtana, assembly GCA_030180095.1. NCBI lineage: Eukaryota > Viridiplantae > Streptophyta > Magnoliopsida > Magnoliales > Magnoliaceae > Magnolia > Magnolia changhungtana. The sequence goes on along the minus strand of JASAUF010000421.1, from coordinate 10,179,459 downwards.
ATGTTTAAATAAAATGAGCGAAAAAACGAGGCAAATCCAAATCGAAAGTGAACCAAACATCATGAAACGGTGGTTATTGAATGCTTGTAGGCCGTAAACGTTTTGAATTTTAAATCTTGGTAGAATTTTAAATTATAAAGACTTTGTTGGTGGCAACAGGTAAAGAAAGATTCATATTGATTTGTTACATTTGTTTTCTTTACCCTTCTTAAGAATTATTGTGATACCTTTTTTTTTTTTTCTTCTAGAACTGCCTAATCCACAAAACAACTAGTTGTTTTCCAAGTCCAACATCCATATGAATTTTCTTTAGCATTTCCTTGACTAATTGGTTGTATGTTACTAGTATGTAGTAGATAATACTAGGTTCAATAGTAGAAAATAGTATTCAAAACATCATTTTCTGAGTGCCCCTTTCAATGCCTTACGGTGTGTTTGGTTGCACCAGATTTTATTAAATATCATAAAATTCTAAAACTCATCAAAACTCCAAATGAGATTGAAAACAGATATTTGTAAACATACATGACTTTTCCATTAAAACCCATCAATGCCTCAAGGTGTGTGTGTTTTTTTTTAATTGTCTTTTCTGCCAATAATACATACTTGTCTGGGTGCCAGGTTCAAATATGCCCTGTACGCCGCAAGCAATTGATGTTCTGAGGAAGGCTAAAGTTCTGATTGTTCCAGAAAAGGCTGCCAGCGCCGGAGGGGTATGAATATTTTTGGACAGTTAAAAATGAAAAATATCCTATGGGCCTTTTTCAACAAACCATTAGCCTTTTGTTTAATGGGCCTTAAGTCCTAAGTAAATATGTTGGAGAGACTGAAAAGAATGTAAGGGACCTGTTTGCTGATGCTGAGAATGACCAACGGACTCCGGGTGAGCAGCTTTGCTTAGAGAAATAAAATAAAATAAAAAATAAAAAATAAACTTGCCGTGTAAACCATTTTGATCATTGAAAGATTACCCAGATTCAAAGCTTGAAGTTCTGACGTATCATATTGCAATGTACGGAAGATGTATTGGACTCAACGTCCTCTTTGAAAGTAGCTTCTAAGAATGTACTCGGAGAGAATAAAAATAATACGGGAATGGACCCAATAAAATCTAAGACTTTTTCTATAAAAGCGTGTTCTTGAAAAATGATTTCCACCAAAAAGTTGACCCCATTTAGGGAAAATGACATTTTTTGAAAAGTATTTTTCATCTAATAGACTAGAGGAATAAAACTTCAAGTTAACATTATGCAGTTTTCTTACTATGTATTTGATTCTATTGTGGATAGAGTATGAGTTTGCAACCAAGTAGCTACCTTTCATGCGATACAATGAAGCTGAGATCGTAGTCATCCATCTTTAATTTATAGTGATTGGTTTACTCCTTCCCTCCTCTTAGAAACAAATATGAATAGATGAAAATTTGAAAATAACTTTTACAAGTGGATTTTGCTAACAATCCCATCTTCATGTGCTGTTACTGACTTTCCCTATCCTTTGAATGGATTTTACTAACATGTAGGGCACCTAATCATTGATCGAGAGGATTCATTCAGTAGCATGAATTTGGGAACAAGCTATGCTGCAAAAATCATGATGATCAGATAACCGAGCATGCGAACAAAACCCATAGAGCTTCACGATGTTGCGATGTCGAATTTCTGTTAATGCTTGTATCTCTTTTTCAAAGCTTCTTTGATCAGCTTGTTCACCACCTTGTGACGAGTCAAGTTTTTTCACAGCTACAACCTGACCCATCTGTAGATCTGCTTTATAAACCCTTCCATATCCTCCAACCCCAATGCAATATTTGTAATTGAAATCCTCCGTTGCCCTGATGATGTCTTCGAATGCAATCTTTCCATCGAAATTACATATTGCAAATAGATTTCCATTTTTCACTTCCAAGTCCCGTTTCTCTGCATTTCTTGTTCTGCGGGATCTTTGTAGGAATATGTAAAAAATGGTGGCAAACACAAGTAAAAGAAATAAGGCTGTGATTATAGGAATAATGATCACAACCTTGCAGTCTTTCTTCCCATTGTGAGGCTTTATTGAAGAGGAATTACAAGGATGCATGCCTTTTGCTTCACCGCATAAACCTTTGTTCCGGATGAATGCTCCCGACGGAGCCAGAAGGAAGGGTTTGCCGTCAGGGAGAGGGCCCTCCAAATCATTGTATGAAAAATCAATGGAAGTTAAACTGATCATCTCTTTGAAAGACGATGGGATGGAACCTGAGAGTGAATTGTGGGAGAGATTTAGCTTTTCCAACATTTGCAGTTTCCCAAGTTGTTGGCTTATCTCTCCCGAAAGGAAGTTACAGCTGAGATCCAAGGTAATCTGCAGGCCTATTAGATTACCAATCTGAAACGGAATGCTTCCATTCAAATAATTCTCACTCATGCTCAAGCAAAGCTGATTTTTTATTTTTTTATTTTATTTCTTATTTTTATTTTTTAATGGACCTCTTAGTTGAATTTGTGCATCTATATCTGTACATGATATACTCCTATTTGATGTTTTTTTTTTTTGGAAAGATTCCTTTTGAATGTTTATCTATACTTTCAAAGAACAAAAATTATATTTAGTAGTTCTCAATGAATGTGGGTATTGGTGCTTTCAGGTAGGTGTTGCAGAACTTAAAGTTGCAGTCGAAAGGTATGGCTTAGAATTTTAATTATTCTATGAGTAAATTCCATCCTTGTTGGCATATTTGCTTCTATATGATCCAATTCATAAAGTTACCAGTTGATTTATTTAAAAAATGGGTAATTTCCTATTTGGCTTGTGAATCGAAATGAACAACAAAATGAGCACCGAAAAATTGCATTTACATGATGTTGATAAAACCTAATTCAATTGCAATAGTCAGTCCCAGGTTATTACTGTAACGTTCAGATTCTAGTTTTTTCTCCAGCTTTTTCTGTTTGTGTTTTTGTTTATTGAGTTGAAGTGATATATAATTGATGAAGTCTTGGAGAAATTTGCCATCCTCAGGCATTCCTCAAAAACTTATTTGGTTTCTCAAGAGCCACTTTGCAAAGCAAAAGCCAACTGCATTGTTTTGCAGGCTTCTTCGGTGTAAACATAGGCTTGATTCTTCCATAACACAAATGTTGATTTTCTCCTCTTTAATTCAATTATATTTGCTGGCCAATTGAAAAGGAGTTTTGAGTCTCAAGGTTCAAGCCAACTGCATTGTTATTAACGTGTCTCTTGCTTGATTTTATACATTAAGGATCTGTTATCATATTCAATTTGTAAGATGCTTCAAGTGTACAAGTACGAGCTTGAGCAAAACCCAGTATAATTTCTATTCTTGATCCCATGAAAGGCAAATGTTGATGAGCAGCAGTTGGCTGTGAATGTGAATGTGAATATGATGAAATATGAATGTGAATATGATGGCTGTGAATGTGAATATGATGAAATATGGGTTGTTTATATTGATGTGAATGTGAATATGATGAAATATGGGTTGTTTATATTGATGTGAATGTGAATATGATGAAATATATTATATAATAGGTGTATATCAGGAAGAATATGATGAAATATATTATAATAGGTGTATATCAGGAAAAATATTCCAGCAATTTTTTACTGGAATATTTTTTTAAAAAGAGACTTTTAGCTACGAAAATTTTCGTTGCTAAAAAGTATACCACATTGTTTTTAGCAGCGAAAATTTTCGCTGCTATTGGCAACAAAATTGTCGGCGCGAAAAGTGAAATGAATATTTTTAGCAGCAAAAATTTTCACGGCCAAAAGTCTTCCAGGGTTTTCTTAGCGACGAAAATTTTCGCTGCCAAAAGTCTTGGAAATTTTGCAGTTTTTTTTGTGGCGAAAGTTTTCGCTGCTAAAAAGTCGTGGGAAATTTTTTTGCAGCGAAAATTTTCGAAGCCAAAAGTCTTGGAAATTGTTTTTTAGGCAACGAAGATTTTTGCTGCTAAAAGTTTTCGAAATTTTGCTGCTATTTTTTTTGCGGCGAAAATTTTCGCTGCTAAAAAGTCATGGGAATTTTTTTTGCAGCGAAAATTTTCGCTGCGAAAAGTCTTGGAAATTGTTCGCTGCCAAAAGTCTTTGAAAATATTTTTGGCGACGAAACTTTTCGTTGCTAAAAAGTTTACATTTAGCGGCGATTTCCTTTTTTCGTTGGCGACGAAACTTTTCGTTGCTAAAAAGTTTTCATTTAGCGGCGATTTCCTTTTTTTCGTTGATAAAACCTTTTTACATCGGTCTTTTAGCAACGAATTTAACGACGAAAATATTCGTCGCTAAAAGTTTTTAGCTGCGAAAGTTTGACTTTTAGCGACGAAAAGTTTCGTCGCTAAAAATGGTATTTCTTGTAGTGATTTCTTCCTGTTTATTGTTTGTGTGTGAGACTTGAGATTGGATCTCGATTCACTGCGTTATTGGCGTACTGTGTAGCACAAATATCTCCAAGTTACAGGTTGCAAATGACAGCAATCGTATGAAGGCTAAGGGAAACAAGGGTTAAGAAGAACAAGAAACTCTCCCTTTTGGATTAAAAACAATCCACACACACACACACACACACACACACACACACACATATATATATATATCCATTTGATGTTTTTTTTGTAAAATTCAACAGATTCATATTCACTTTGTTAGAAGTGATTATATACAATGAAAGTGTGCTTATAAAGATGAGCCATCCATGGGTCTTTCAGAAATTATGAAAATCTTACCCTTGTGGTTTGACACAATGGCTGTAATGCTTGATTTTTGTAAACCATGAATTGCTTTTTTTTTTTGGGGGGGGGGGGGGGGGTTGGGTTGGGTAATTAGTTTGGACCATTAAAAATGGTTAATTTAAGCTATTAAATGTGCATCAGTAGGTAACCATCAATAAGTGCCTTTAAGCTATTTAACGGTGGCCAACTTAATGAGTGGATAAGATTGATGCGCTAGGCCGGGACATTCATAATTGAACTTGGCCCAGTCCAGCCCGAACATCTGATCTACATTTCGGGCCTAGGTCCAGGCTAAGTTAAGTGGGCCAAGCCCTGGCACTCCTGGATTAGGTCACCTAGGCTGATGGGGTGGCCCCATTGTCACCCTTACCTCAGTGTACAGGTTCGAACGACTCAAAATTTAATCAGCCCAAGCCTGACCATCAAGTCATAAATGCACCTACTAATTGTGCTTAGGCAGGGCCTTAGAAAGAAAATTTTCTAAACCTACACCCCATCCTAACCGTAACAAATTAATTGGGCCTAAAAACAGGCCTCTGATGGATCCACCAGCCTATGTACAACCCAAGCCTGACCCATATCATGTGGTGCAAACAGCCAGGCCCACATATACATTGAGTGTACATTCCCTTGATGAGTGGACCAGTCTTATTTTTTGCACCGGATAATTTTTATAGTCTGACTCACTTTTGCATGGCTCCTATATTTTGCATGCGCTGACAAGCTGCCTAGAAAGTCAGGTTTGTATGTGAAAATTTAGTTGTTTCTACGTCAACATTTTTTATCTGTAATTATATATGGCTGTCAGAAAGCAGGGCTGAGATCTATCCAAGTCCAGACCAATTAGATCCACCTCCCAAGCCACATTAATGTGGTGACTGAACATATATCCATGCCTTTCAGATCTATGTTAGATTTGAATAAAGAAGAATAGAAGAATTTTATTTATAAAGCATACATGAGTGTAGAAGCCTCATGTGAGGTCATCCTTTTCAAATATTAATACAATAGTTCATACGAGTCTTTCAATACTATGTTACAAGTTCTACCCAATTTTTGGAATCCTCGTAACTACACCATAGGTGTTAACCCGAACCCAAACCCTATCACAGCGAAAGTCCTGGATGACGATCGCATCCTCATCAATGATGTAGGCAGTTACTGATGGATTCTCTCTCTCAATCGTCGTTTTTGCAACCTCTCCCGTTACATTCAACAGCTCCGGCCATTGGCTTTTACCTTCACATTCAAAGAAAAATAAGTATCATTCAACACTTTATGATAAAGAATTACAGATAAACTAACATAGCTTTTTCTACTCGCATCTAAGAAACACACACAATGACCGACGTGTGGCACATGTGTGAGATTCAAGACACTTATCAGGAAAACACCAGAATTAGATGGCCTTCACCCCAATACCAAGCTGAGACACATGTATAGGAGAACACTGGATGGTTTTATAAAATTTTTTCAAGTGGTCCACTGTGGACTACGGTTGTGGCTCACAAAAATGAATTGGGCAGTCTGATTTTGGGCCATGACATACATTTGTTGGGGCCATCTAATACATAGCTTGGATTCTGCGCATGTGCTGCATGTCGGCAAAGTACCTGCATGGTGAAACAATCGCTTACCAGTGCATTCAGATGCCATCTTTTGATTTCTTTGTTCGTTCTGATTTAGAAATTCACAGGAGGATTTGGGTATTTATAGAATGGTGTCTTGCAAGTGGGAGTTGTCTCACGTTTTGGAGTTCTTGACTAAGTAGCTGTTATATTTGAAGTTTGAAGTTTGAATATTGAATTGAGAGAGAGAGAGAGAGAGAGAGAGAGAGAGAGAGAGAGAGAGAGAGAGAGAGAGAGTTTTAGACGTTTAAGGGAGCCACCACATTGTTAGGTTTCCCATGTCAAAGCTTATCCGGAAGGGAAGCCGATTAGGTGGCACACACCACCCACCTCCACGGTGTGTTAACCTCAGCGAGTTCTGTGGGTCACACGATGATGTATGTGTTATATCCACACTGTCCATCCATTTTTATAGATCATTTTAGTATATGGGCCAAAAAAAGAGGCAGATGTAAGGATCAAGTGGACCACACCACAGAAAAGCAGTGGAGATAAAATGCTTACCATTGAAAACTGCTTGGGGGTCACGGAAGTTTTGTATCAAGCCGATGTTTTTGCTCTCCCTTCATCCAGTTCTGTGTGACCTTATTAACAGGCTAATGACAAATAAACATCATGGCGGGCCACTGGAAGGTTTCAACAGTGGGCGTCATGGTCCCTAATTCTTTCTGCAGTGTGGTCCACTTGAGCTATGAATCTGCTTCAATTTTGATCTCGCAAAATGGATGGACGGTGTGGATATAACATAATACATAATGTGGGCCCCACAGAACTTAGTATGTCAAAAAACCACCGCTGGAGGTCGGTGGTGCGCGGCACACCACGCAGTCTGCTTCCGTCGAGAAGGAAGAAACCTCCATGAGCAATCCCCAAAAGGAAGTACTTTTAAACTTGTTCAAGGCATCCTACGTATCAGGGTGCAAATTGGTTGTATTGGACACGCGGACAATATTCACCTTCGTGGGCCACCAACATGAAACCAAACTGGATTATCTTGACCATTGGATCAATGGCTTGCAAAATGGACAGTTTTCATAAATGATAAAATAACAGTATGATCATTAAAATAGATGGTACACTTGGTAGGCCCCAACTTCCATTAAAAAAAATTATGAATCGCTTAGATCCAAAGACTCTAACCATCTGATTGGTGTCTTGGGAAATAGATGACTACAATGGAAGAAATCATTGATCGGATGGTTAGGATCAACTGATCCGTGTGGTTATCATCTATTGGCTCATGAGGAATGGGCTGGGATATATTGGACGATCCAGATAAAAAATTTGGACTTTCATGTATCCAATTCATCACATTTGCACCATAATTATGGGGAAACTAGTGGGATGGTATGCTAGTTAAAGTTTAAAACTCAATGGTACCATTTTAAAATAGATTAGCCAATTTTGACCGGTGGAACCATAATATGGTGGAACCATAATATGGTATAACTACACCGCCGGGTTAAATGAATGTTGTCTGACATGTCTTCAATATGTGAAGACAATAGGGGATTTATCGATCGACTAGCTTGGTCGATTAATTGAGCGAACCTTGGATTAGACAGATTGGTGTTTGTCCAATTTTGGACTAGTTCGGTTGATTGACCTAAAGGCTTGGGTGATAAAAAAAATTCAGAAAATACTTGTGAATTCTCTTAACCCGAGCATGCTCAAGCAATTGAACATGTAATGCTTGATTGATCGAGGGTTACTCGACCGATGTCAATCGATTGATGCTTATATTGACAATGTGCGCAATTTTACGTAATTACGTGGATTTTTTCTTTTTTCAAGTATTATACTATAAATATAAGTAATGTAGGATTATGATATGATTAAGAGGGCTTAAATATTCTAAGAGGGTTTTGAAGGGAGGTGAAGGTTTTATGAAGTGTTTTGTATACGTAAGTGGATCTATCTTTTGCAATATCAATATCGTTTCATGGTCAATTTTGTTGTCACTTTGTGATATGATTTTTTCATGTAAAATTTGATGGGGTTTTTCCTCCTCAGTCTGCACTGCTCGACCGGTTGAGGCTGCTCGACTCAAAGTCCAGCAGGCGGGCTTTTTATTAGGTGACCAGTCGAGGGATTCGCTCGACCAGTCGAGGACCCGGCTCGACTAGTCGAGGGTTACGCAGATTCAGTCCGAATTTGATGTGGACCCTGTAAATTTGAGGCGATTTTCGCAGAAATACGGAAAAGAGTTTCCTAAACTATAAATATGGGTCCTTAGGGCTATTCTAGGGCAATGCTAAGGCTTTCTATTTCACGTCCAAGGTGAGAGAGAGAAAAAAAAGAGGAAGAGAGAGAGAGAGAGAGAGAGAGAGAGAGAGAGAGAGAGAGAGAGAGAGGAAGCTTGTGGAAGGGAGGATTTTGCTCGTAGAGATGATCTACTTCGCAGTCGACATCTTAGCGCTTCTACGTCCTCGTGATCGGTGAGATCTCTCCTTTTGTTATTCTCTTATTGTTCATCCGCTCCTGTGTGATTGAAGAAGGTTTGATCCAAGCGGCGTGTGCTTGTGATCGGTTGTAACGTTCTTCTTCATAGTGAATTGTTGCTGTGGAAAAGGTCCTGTGGTTTTTACCTCTTTGAGGATTTTCCACGTAAAATTCCTTGTGTCGTGTGATTTATGCTTTGATTTATTTCATTGCTTTATTATATCCCATAATTCTAGTTTTTTTGGGAGGCGAGATCCTAAGGTTTTTGTGCAACGCTCCCAATAAAATTCATATATTCTTACGCATGCTTTGTTGCATTTATCTTTTGCTCATTTGATTCAAATTTGAGATTTGCTTCTGCGGCCACTCAACAATAAGAAAACTATGACCATCCATCTAGTGGGGTAACTACAAGCAAATGCTATCCATCACATTTCCTCAGTTACCTACAATGTTTTTATGGTTAACCACATTTGCTTCCCATTATTGGAGTGGGTTAGGGTAATTTTTTAATTTCCTTTTTTATCAAGATGTATATAAGGCCATTAATGGGCCAAGTTGGTCTATTGGGATTTTGGACATGACCTACCTAAGGTCAGACTTGGGTTGGAGTATCAGTGTAATAACCCAATTTTTTAATCGTGTGACCATACACCATACACTTATGCATTTCCCCTACCTTATCATCCACCACACGTATGATTAAGGTATGTGATCACCCATTTACTCGTCCTTTTATAACCTACATGATCGACCAACTAAATACATCCCAATCGTCCACTCATTTATGATATAACTCATTAACACAACATAATTGTTTACATACGTGCATGAATAGATATTAAAGGGGGTAGAATGTAATAACCTAATTTTTTAATGCACGTGTGACCATCAACTAGACACTCTTGTATTTCTCCCACCCTACCATCCACCATACACATGATTAAGGTATGTAATCACCCATTTACCCATCCTTGTATAAACTACATAATCGACCAATCAAATACATCCAACCGTCCATCCATTTATGATATAAGTCATTGATACAACATAATTGTTTACATGGGTGTAGTATGAATAGATATTAAGAATATGTATGTTTAAGAGCATACATTTATCAGTTCATTTTTAATTAAAGTGTATATTATAAATATTTTTTTTTAATAAAACAAATGAAATACTTGCATGTGTTAGTCACGTGAGTGTATAGATTTTACAAAGTACAAGGCACATGATAAGGATCGACGATCAATAATATAGATTGTCCATCATACCTAACAACTTTACTATTACAAAATGTCCAAGTTACAAGATTGCCTTACCATCCATTCAATAACTTAGACCAACAACATACAACCGTTAAGTTTATATGCAAAACCATCACTGTCCATAAAACTTCAAAATCTATCCGCTACCCAAATCCATCAATCAATCTGATCAATCGACCATTGTACATCAATGGTTTCATGTATACACCTATGTATACACTGCCCAAATGAGCACCATATACATACTTTTCTAAGCATTACAATCGTCACATCATATATACACGTGGGTCCATTATTATAATCAATGATGGAGTAAGTGCTTTGTTTACTAGAGATGTTATTTAAGGGTAAGTTTAGGTGATTTTAAGCATGTGTACATTTAAGGTATGTTTTAGTCATTTTAAACATGTGTGTATGGTGGGACTCATCTATTATAAATACGAGTGTATGTGTAGGTTCGAGTAGTACAACCTGAAAAAAGAAAAATAAAAAAAAGCTTCTTGAAGTTTTTGTTATGTAGGTGATCTTAACTTAAAGTTTAAAATTTTCAGCTTATTGTTTATGTCATTTTATTTCAAAATTTAATAATAATATTTCTTAAATTAGTTTTAGATTACTTATATAATTATTAATGTGATTGATATTTTTTCAGTTAAGATATATTTATTTAGTTTAGTTTAGTTGTTGGAATTTTGAGATATACCTTGAAATAATTATTGAATCAAATTGTTTTGATTTACAGTATAATTCTAATTTAATATTCAAATGATTAAAAAAAAAGTGGACTCTTGCCACCATTTCATTAATCACAAGAAATTACAAGAGATTCGGGTGAGGCCTAACAAAATAAGGACCCCACCTATCGTGTGAGAAAGAGACTGGCGCAGCCATTTGTATGGCAGGGGACCCTGCTCTGATAGATCCAGGAATAGAAAAGGCCTGACGGGGAAGGAAATGTAGCAGAGCGGTAGTTGGAGTATGGACAAGGCTACATCAGAAATGCAGCAGAGCGCTAGCTGCCCACTCTAACTCTCCTGATGGCTCTTAGGCCGACCTTATCTAAGAAGAGGAGACCACTTACCGCCTGGGGCAGATTGTTGCGATTGTGGAACACTGAGGTAGCCTGGCTAATGTTGCCTTCTTTGGCCAACCAGTTAGCTGGAGCGTTTCCTTCCCTGTGAATGAAGCTAAGAGTTGAGGTGGTCCCCTATCGCAATATGTTGATCTGGGTGAGCTAGTACTTCGTAGCCCACGGGGCTATGAATTTTCCTATGAGAAGATCAACAACCAGATTGGAGTCTGATTCGATCTCGATTCTATCTAATCCCTTCTCCAAGCGGAGAGAAACTCCATTAAAGACTGCTCGAATCTCCGCTGTGTTGTTAGATCCCGTTCCATATCCGGTTGAATATTCAAATGATTAAAAAAAGAAAAAAAGATTGAATCTTATTTAACTTAGAATATAACATAACTCAAGTAATAAATTATTGAAAGCATAATTTGATTTAAAATTTAAAGTAAAAAGCTGATTTTAATTATTATTATTATTTTTTTTTGAAACAACTTTTTTTCCATTAATCAACATCATATACAGCCATTTGGGTGGGTCTCTACAAAAAGGAAGAGGACCACACCTATCGTGTAACCACATACAGAAAAAATAGAAAAGAAGGCAAAAGGTCCCCTTATGGGACGTAGCACAACACTATGCAACACAGACCCTCAGTTTCGAAAGAGGAAAAGGGTCACGGGAGTCTAATGGCACCCAATCCCGTGTTGTCTAGCAAGAGTTGTCCTCTTACAAGCCTCGGGAGAGAGGAACGACTTGTGTAAATTTGATCCGGGCATCCGTCACTTGCCAATCTAGCTAAAGCATCCGCCACTGAGTTCCCCTCATAGAAGATATGTGAGAAATGCAGATTGAGGCTCTATTTTTTTTGTCTAATTGCACCTATAATATACCAAACTTTCCAGGGAATGGAAGTTGTGAGATCCTCTGCTGCTTCGACAGTAACTTTGGAATTTGATTCAACGACGATGTTGGCGAGCCCTATGTTGGAGCAAATGATCACAACATCAAGCATGGCTTAGGCTTCTGCTACTGTGTTAGAGGCGGTCCCGTAGTATCTATGAAAAGAAAAAATAACTTTCCAGAGCTATCCCGACACACACCTCCCCCTCCGCTCTCCCCTGGATTACTTCTCGACGATCCGTCTATATTAAGTTTCAGCCAGTCCTTCGGGGGTTTTGACCATCGAACATTGATCGGTTTACCAGGCTGAGAAGGAGAGGGGTTGGAAATCTGCAAGGCGCTGAGAAAGGCGTTCTCAGCCATGGATTGCCTTTCTGAGGTTGAGATGTTTGAGCAAATCTCTCGCAGCCAGCGGGAGACCCTGGTGATGATGGATTTTTTAGACATGTTGTGGACTTCGAATCTTGCAGTGTTTCTGCTTAACCACAGCTCCCAGATGAGAATGCAGGGAAGGATGCCAGTTAGGATGGTAGAGCAAGATTTTTGGCTGGCTGTAGAAGTCTAAAGTTGGATATGTTGAAGAATTATTTGGCCTTGGATATAAGGAATGTCGAATAGCCTGTTGAAGAATCTCCAGGCCCTCCTAGCAATACGACCATGAGAGAAGAGGTGATCTAGAGTCTCCATCGCGCCCTGCTGACCGTCAACGCCCCAAACATGCTGCTGGTTGCTGGGAAGCAGAGTATCAGTGCGGTTGTTGTCAACTGGTGGAGGAGCGTGAGGATGTGGCTGAACAGGGAGCTGTCCGTTATGGGCCAGACTCGAAGAAGATGAACCTGACGAGTGAGGAAACCTGCAGCATTCACATTTTGATACAATAGGGACACCAAATCTCTGTAACGCTGAATCAATTGGGACTGCCCTGTGAACCGTTTTCCACCCAAAAATCGCTAATTTAGGTGGAAGGTGTTTATTCCAGATCCATGTGGTCCATGGAATCTGAGATTGGTGCCTTTTGATGCCATTCCATGCTGTTTTAAGGGAGAAGAGTCTAAAAGAAGATAAGTCCCATATCAATTTATCAGGACGGTCGAAAATAGCTACCTCAAAAGCCAAGATTGACTGCATCACTATAGGGGATACAATATCCTGGATATCAGAAAATTTCAATGAACTTGAAATGGGATTGAAGTCGCTGACTAAGGCATTAAGTAATTGATTTGGGATGGTTGTCACCGCAACTCCAGCCAGAATCCCGTTTCTCGACCAATTGTGGAACCAAAACCTGATGTTCCCTGCTCTAAGAAGCCATCTATAATGAGAGAGGGTGAACAGTAATACCCTTTTAAGCTCCTTCCATGCCGGAGATGTGGCAGAGTCCACCCGTCCATGGTTGGAAAAGAATTTCCACAGATATCTGGCTGAGAAAAATTTAGCCTAGAGGGACGTAGCTTTCAGTAGATTCCAGGCCATTTTAATTCTAAGAGCTCTCATAACTTCCTCTACTCTCTTAATTCCCAGGCCGCCTTCTTGAAGAGGAGCACAAAGTTTCTCCCATCTGACTCAGTGCCTCTTGTTACCTTCCTCAGAACTGCCCCAAAAGAAGTTAGAAAAAGCTCTGTTTAGCGATTATTGCCTTTGGGATATTGGTTGCTGACAGGAGGTGAATGGGGATGCTTGAAAGAACATGTTTGATGAGAACCACTCTGGTAGCGGGATTGAGGAGTTTTGCTTTCCATCCATCGATCTTGTTAGTGATCTTCTAGATGATATGCTGCAGAAGTGGAGACGTGATTTTTTCCTTTGGATAGTGGAACACCCAGGTAAACTGTTGTGAAGAAAGCTTGGTTCAAGCTCGTCAGGTTGCACAATCATTGGGCTTTGCTGCGAGACGTCTTCTTTGATGCAATGAAAGAGGTTTTGGCCGCGTTGACCTTCTGGCCTGATGTACTTTCGTATTCTCAAATAAATCTAAGGAGAGTTCTCACGTTAGGAAGCTTGCCATTAAGATATAAAATAGCATCATCAGCGAAAAAAGGTGTGTGATTGTAGGATGTGATTGGGGAAGGTGGTAAGGTTGACAGCTTCCTGTGGAAAAGAGATTTGTGATGCCTCTGCTAAATGCTTCTGCTGCTAAGATGAAGATGGACGGAGAGAGTGGGTCCCCTTGCCTTAGGCCTCTGTTAGACTTGAGCCAAAACTCCTGAAATGCGTGGAAATGATTGTGAAGTGAAGGGAAATGACTGCGAAATGCATGGAAATGACTGTAAATCAACACGGAATTGTTTGGAATGACTGTGAAATGCATGTAAATGACTGTGAAGTGAAGTGAAATGACCGCGAACTGCGTGGAAATGGCTGTGAAGTGAAGGGAAATGACCATGAAATGCGTGGAAATGACTGTGAATCAACACGGAATTGTTTCGAATGACCGCAAAATGCATGGAAAAGACTGTGAAGTGAAGGGAAATGACTGCGAAATGTGGGGAAATGGCTGTGAAGTGAAGGGAAATGACTGCAAAATGAGTGCAAATGAATGTGAATCAACACGGAATTGTTTGGAATGACCGTGAAATGCATGGAAATGACTGTGAAGTAAAGGGAAATGATCGCGTAATGCGTGGAAATGGCTGTGAAGTGAAGGAAAATGACCGCGAAATGCGTGGAAATGACCGTGAATCAACACGGAATTGTTTCGAATGACCGTGAAATGCATGGAAATGATCGTGAATTGAAGCGAATTGGTTTTATAGGTTCACATCAGCCCTTTGCATGGCCATTTATAAGTAGAAAAAAAGGTGAAGACTAATTGCACCTTCTCATCTTGAGAGAACCTTGGAACTCACTTCTTCCAAATACCTCGTAGGACAACTGAATGCAAAGTTCTCTAATTGCACCTTGTCATCTTATTCCTACTAAGAAGAATAGAGAATCAAGAAAGTGAGCACCATTTTGTTTTTACCACGTGAAACATCTCATACGCATTAAATAAGTTGAATTGCTAAATTTCTCCTTACCAAGGGCACTGGATCAACAAAATATGGTTAGTCTAACCTCAATAAACAAATACATAAAATAAGCATGAACCAAATGAGTAATGATATTCCTTTTCTTTTGTTGAATTCCTCAACGGCGGCCAGCTGAAGTTTATCATCTGCAATGGTTTCAAAATTGGGTATTTCCAAAATAAGTTGGCTAGGTTTGGAGTCCATAATAACCTGTTGAAGAGGGTTAAAAGAGGATCAGTAGACACCTTAACTCGGATCACTAATCTTCCTTATGACCTAAAGGGATGAGTGCACATATGCTTTCCCATGGTCACCATGAAGAAAAACAAAACACAACCGAAAAAAAATACAACTAATAATTACAAAATTTCTGCCAACCCTTACCCAAGGCCTATTTAATAATGAAAAGCCAAAGAAGACTAGCAACCCAATTTACACTCCTACATTCGTTTTTGAAGCATCTCCCATTCGTTTCTCCCTAAATTAACCATAAACCGATGAGGAAGCATAACCTCCAAATTTTGCGGTATTTACTCCAGAGGACTATCCCATGCCAAGCTGATAAGACGTCACCCACCTCAAGAGGCATGGACCAATCCATATTGAACCTACCTAGAACAGAGCCCCAAACATACTCTGTGAATGGGCAATGGATGAAGAGATGATTAACTGTCTTGATGTTGGACAATACACATAGAGCACATATGACTGTGAAGTGAAAGGAAATGACCGCAAAATGCACGGAATTGTTTGGAATGACCATGAAATGCACGGAAATGACTGTGAGGTGAAGCGAAATGACTATTAAATGCATGGAAATGATTGTGAAGGGAAATGACCGCGAAATGTGTGGAAATGACCGTGAATCAACACGAAATTGTTTGGAATGACCATGAAATGCATGGAAATGACTATGAAGTGAAGGGAAATGACCGCGAAATGCGTGGAAATGGCTGTGAAGTGAAGGGAAATGACCGTAAAATGCATGGAAATGACCATGAATTAACACGGAATTGTTTGGAATGACCGTGAAATGTCTGAAAATGACTGTGAAGTGAAGAGAAATGACCGTAAAATGAGTAGAAATGACCGTGAAGTGAAGGGAAATGACCGCGAAATGTGTGGAAATGACCGTGAATCAACACGAAATTGTTTCGAATGACCGTGAAATGCATGGAAATGACTGTGAAGTGAAGCGAAGTGACCACAAAATGCATGGAAATGACTATGAAGTGAAGGGAAATGACTGCGAAATGCATGGAAATGACCGTGAATCAACACGGAATTGTTTGGAATGACCGTGAAATGCTTGGAAATGACTGTGAAGTGAAGCGAAATGACCGTGAAATGTGTGGAAATGATTGTGAAGTGAAGGGAAATGACCGCGAAATGGGTGGAAATGACGGTGAATCAACACGGAATTATTTGAAATGACCATGAAATGCATGGAAATGACTGTGAAGTGAAGCGAAATGACCGCAAAATGCGTGGAAATGACTGTGAAATGAAGGGAAATGATCGCGAAATGCGTGGAAATGACCGTGAATCAACACGGAATTGTTTGGAATGACCGTGAAATGCATGGAAGTGATTGTGAAATGAATGGAAATGACCGTGAAATGTGTGGAAATGGCTGTGAAGTGAAGGGAAATGACCGCAAAATGTGTGAAAATGATCGTGAATCAACACGAAATTGTTTGAAATATCCGTGAAATGCATGGAAATGACTGTGAAGTGAAGTGAAATGACCGCGAAATGTGTGGAAATGACCGTGAAGTGAAGGAAAATGACCACGAAATGCGTGAAAATGACCGTGAATTAACACAGAATTGTTTGGAATGACCGTGAAATGCATGGAAATGACTATGAAGTGAAGGAAAATGACTACAAAATGCGGGGAAATGGCTGTGAAGTGAAGGAAAATGACCGCGAAATGCGTGGAAATGACCGTGAATCAACACAGAATTGTTTCGAATGACCGTGAAATGCATGGAAATGATCGTGAAATGACCGCGAAATGCATGGAAATGGCTGTGAAGTGAAGGGAAATGACCGCAAAATGCGTGGAAATGACCGTGAATCAACACAGAATTGTTTGGAATGATCGTGAAATGCATGGAAATGACTATGAAGTGAAGGGAAATGACCACAAATGCATGGAAATGACCATGAATTAACACGGAATTGTTTGGAATGACCATGAAAGGCATGGAAATGACTGTGAAGTGAAGGGAAATGACTGCGAAATGCTTGCAAATGGTTGTGAAGTGAAGGGAAATGACCGTGAAATGCGTGGAAATGACCGTGATTTTCTTGAAAGGGCAGAAGAAAATGGTAATGTACTCCATCACTTGATCGTGATGTAAAGGGAATTGAGCGGGGAGTAAATGAAATTATATAATACACAAACAAATCACAATTCAGACTGAAATCACTATTATGAACACATCATTTACTATAAAATTATGACAATATATACAAGGCATCATTTACATCATTTCACCTTGAATGTTTTACAAGAAATCATTTATATTAATTTACAGCTCTCACAAAACTTACATCATACCTAAGACAATTATATCATATTTTGTGGTCACTGAGGCAGTCATAGGTTATAGAGTTCCTAAAGCTGGGAGTGAATTGCTGCAAGTCTCTCCCTGATAAAATTTCACCGCTGCACAAAATGTCCATGTATTTCATGACAAAAATGCCACAATCATATCCGTTTGACTGCTTTGGTACGGAGGTATTTTCTCTGACCGTCCAAGACTTCCCATCCAACACAAACATATCTCCTGTGGCATGGAATAATATAGGCAAAGCCTCCTTCATCAGCTCGATATGAAGCCCGTGTCGACTGAGTGCCCTCGAATACAAATTGTCGAGTATAACGATTTCTCGATCTCGAGGGTGGATGACCATCAAGTACCAATGAGCATTAGCGTGGTTGACTGGTATGTATACCTGTCCATATTTGACAAGATTATCATTATAGACATCATAGAAATGGGTACACATAGCGTTAATAACTTGTACCGATATCATTACCTCTTCATACTGCCACATGGCCTTCTGCCCTTCACGATGTTTAATAATACCGTATACTGTGAGTTTCTCCACTTCTACAACTGAACGGACATCGTCACCACCAATGTCCCGATACATTCCCAATGTTGACATGGCAATGTCGATACATGGCTATTACAAACAACATACCGAATTAGAACATATATCATATAATGAAATAACATAATAACCATGATCTAGTTTATATAGTTACCAAGAAAAATGTGGGGCAACACTAGCAGTCCTTTGTATATATAGTAGGAAATGAACCGTGCTTTCTCTCCAGAAAACGACGTACTTGTCAATGGCCTAATCAACAAATATGGCGAATTAAGCTCTAATCTAATATAATTGTTGAATAACCATATATAATATATATATATATATGTGTGTGAATTACTTACAAAGCAATTAACCCATGCTTTTTTCTCCCATATGGTCTTGAACCAACAAAAATCTGCCGTTTCTTTGTTTGTGTTGGCCCAACTATCCAATTCATGCAGTTCCTCCTTCGATATTACCCTAAATGGATCAATCTTTGCGTGGAAGGGTACTTATGAGAGAACTACACAATTCTTTCAGTTTCTCACTGTTGGCGGCCTTACTTGGAGTTGTTTGAATGGCAGAGATGGAAGTGAATGGAGAACACTTGTATACGGAAGGCTTCAACACCCTCTTAGTTCTCCTCTTATATGCTGCAATGGAAGCCAGTGATTTCTCACATATATTAGCATCTAAGACATCCGAGTGTTGAACATCCATCTCTCTGTTTTCCTGATCCCTTCATTCCAATTCCTCATCCTCCATCTCAAACTCTTCCTTCTCTTTCTCTAACTCCTTCTCCTTCAAAAACTGTATCTTTTCTAAAAGAAATGCCTCCATCTGCTTCTTCAACTCCATCTTACCCTCCTCCAACTCTTCTTTCTCCTTCTTCAATACCTCATTTTTAATCCTCAGTTCTTCCTTCTCCCTCATTAACATGTTCCTCTCTATCTTCAAAACTGCCTTCTCATTCAACTCTTCCTTCTGTAACTTCAAGGCTTTCATTACTTTTAGCATTAGTTCAACCTCCATCCGTACTACTTCTCTCTCCCTCTTTATCGATTCTTCTCTCTCTTTTAGCGTCCGTTCCTACCGCTTCAACTCTTCCCTATCTCTCTCCAATTGAACCCTCTTCGCCTCAAGTTCCTCCCTATCCTCCCTCAACTCCGCAGTTAGTTGCAATTTCACTCCCTCATCGCCACTCTTTTCCTTTCCCCCTTTCCCCCCCTTCTTCTCCCTCTCCCTGTCCCGATCTCCCTTCTATATCTTCATCATCTTCATCTTTAATGCTTTACAAAGTGAAGCAATGTATGTATCAGTTATATAATATGTCAAAGTAAATATAACATATCAACATAAAAGAATACTTCTCTGACATCTTACATCAAATCTATCATGGACCAAACGAACGGCTTCCGTCTCTAGCTCCTCAATGGTAGGCTCTAAGCTAAGAACTATCTCAGTCTGTAAGAGAACAATCTTCATTTTCATATATATATATATATATATATATATATATATATATATATATATATATATATATATATATATAGTTCAATAAGTGATCACTTAGCTTTCATAGCAATAGACTTATATCTTCACTCTCTAGTATTTGATGAATCTTTTTATACTTTCAAACTTTCCATCCTTGATATTGTGTGAATCTTGGAATTTGGGAGGGAATGTATGAAATGATACATTATCGGAGAGCCGATACTCTCTCAAGGGCCCATATCTATTACCATGAAATAACAAGATGATGTTAAATACATATAGTTTCATATAAACTATAAATTAAAATAGACAAGGACAGAATCCTTACTTGTAGGGAAAATATGCAACCACGGATATTGTAATGAAGCTCATGTGATGCCACCAAGGCATTTTCGATCCCTTCAGTCATCTTCCAGAAGGCCATACTACCCCAAGGGTAGTGTTTAAAGTCTTCCAACGAGTCAATAAGGTCGATAAATTCTGTACGACACATAATATTCGTGTCGGTTCTCCTAACAAACTACTCTACACATGATATTAGGGCTACCTTCACGACATCTTCGTGCTTCTTGCTATCAACTATCCTATTGAACACCTCCAGTACATGTTTCTTTAGGATAAGATTTGAATTGAAGTATTTTTCTCTTATTGACTTCTTCAAACGAGGGATATTAGGTATGGAGAGGTCACCAAACTTCAGCCCTGTTATTAAGGTGATCAAGTCCATCTCAGAAAACTTTACGCGGTTCCCCTATATCTCGAATACAAGATTACCTATATATCTCTCAATAAGTGAGTGAAAAATGGCTCCTATAAACCTAAACGATGGAATGTGTAATAAAAATGAGAATGGGCTCTCCTTAAATATATTTATTCTACTGTCATTCTTCTCCAACCCAGGCTTGACGCTATCAAACCACCATGTCAAAGAACATCGGCATGATATGATGGGGGCCAACTCACCAACTCTCTTATGCAAGGGTTTGTTATCTGCAAGGATGAATGAGAAATTATATCAACGATAACATTCAATATTTAAAAAAGTATAATGTTAAAGTTTACTTGTTGTGAGTTTGTCGAGTCGGCGGTCAATTATTGATGAATTCCAAATGAAAGTACAGGACTTATAGGTGAATTTTCATAAGTTTTGTGCTTGTTTCACTCATATATCAGCCAATTTCATGAAGTTATTGGTAAATTTATACAAGGTTATTGGTCAATAAGATGTCAATATCAAGCAGTTATCGGTCGTTTTGACATTCAACAAGCATGCGGCTAATTTTACTAAGTTATCGATCCGTAAAATGAGTGCAATTTACCATGACGTGAAGGGGATTGTTTGTGAAATGCATGGAATTGACCGTCAATTGAAGGGAATTGTCCTACAATGCATAGAATTGACTGTGACATGAGAGGGGGGGGGGGGGGGGGGGGTGTCCTTGAAATGCATGGAATTGACCATGAAGTGAAGGGAAGTCGCCGGAAATAACCGTGAAATGCATGAAGGGGATTGACCGTGAAATGCATGGAATTGACTGTGAAGTGCAGAGAAGTCACCGGAAATGGCCATAGAATGCATGGAATTTACCGTGAAGTGAAGGGGAGTAGCCGGAAATGACCATGAAATGCACAGAATTAACCGTGAAGTGAAGGGGATTGACCGTGAAATGCACGAAATTGACCGTGTAGTGAAGGGGAATGACCGTGAAATGCATGGAATTGACCGTGCAGTGAAGGAAATTGACCGTGAAATGAATGAAAATGACCGTGAACTGAAGAGAATTGACCGTGAAGTTAGTTATATGTTTCTTGCAATTGTGAGTCAAATTTCACTTAGCGCTAAGTCAATTCCATTCACTTTGTGGTCATTTTGAGTCAGTTCACGGTCATTTTAACTCAATTCACAGTCATTTTAGGTCAGTTCATGGTCCTCATCAATAACTCAATGGGTCCTCAGTCTATTAACTCAGTCGGTGCTCGTTGGTCTTCATTTAGCGTCACATCTCATTTTGTTCTTTGTTTCAAAAACCCTCATTGTGGCCCATTTGAGCATTAACTTTTGCCCATCTATCAGGACATGCTATACCATTCAGTGTTTAAAATAAAATAGGGCTGTACATGAGTCAAGCTAGCTTGAACGGCTCACTCGAGACGTCCGGAGTCAGCTCAGGTTGACTTGGCTTGAAAGGCCAACTTGAGTCAAGTAAAGTTGAGTTCAAGCCGAGTTCGACCATGGTGTATTGCAACTCGACTCGAATCGAACTCGACTTGACTCAGCATGGGCGAGTCAAGCCGATCTTGGCCCAACTTGACTCAACACGAAGTCGACTCAGCATGGACAAGTCAATCCGAGCTTCGCCCACATCGACTGGACCCGGCTCGATGTACGGCACTAAAATCTTATGGATCGTGAGCATATGACTGTGCGCATATATAATATAAAATATAGTGGGGTCCACAAAAAGCGAGGGATTTGAATGTACCAGCCGTTTGATGCTTCTTATGTGGGGGGACCATTTTCGTCCTTTCTTCGGTTTCCCAAAGTCGAAAATGACGTGCTTGGGGTCTGTATTCTCGACCGGACAAAGGGGAAACAAAAAGTGAAGAAAAGGGAGGGTTTTACTGGAAGGTGAATAGTCGTAGAGGGGGAGAAGTAATCAGATAATTAGATTCGGTCGGCTAGGATGAAGGATCAGGGAGATGAAAGAAGAAAAAAATAAGATTTTCGGTGAAGATGGGGCTAGCAGCGTTCGAAGGGGCATTTTTTAGAGCAGGGGCATTTTCGTCATGTGCAATGGTGTCCGTACGCTTGGGGAGTATTCATGGAAACTAAAAAGGAATGGACTTAAAAAGGTTGTGGGCCATATCGTGGTCGTACAGTTGGAAATTTCTCATGTTTTAATGGTGCACGGCCCCTCCCCACTTCTGTATGTGGTGTGGCCCACACAAGTCACGGATTGACTTGATTTTTGAGACGTAGGCTCACAATGTAATGGTGCATTTGACAGATGGGGTAGATGTTCGAAACGCATCACGGTGGGGCCCACACAGCTCGACCTCATGGGACGGACTAGTGATTTCGAGCGCATAGTACCTTTTCCCTATATATATATATATATATATATATATATATATATATATATATATATATATATATATATAGGGAAAAGGTACAATGCGCTCGAGCTGACGATAAGCTTATCATGAGGTCGAGCTGTGTGGGCCCCACCGTGATGCGTGTCGACCATCGACATTGTGCATTTGATGGGTACCCTTTAAATTATGGGATATCCCAAAAATCAGCCGTATACGGAACTCAGGTGGGCCATACCATCTAAAATTATGTGAAGACACCGTTAAAACATATAAAAGCACTTGGTGGGGCCCACCTGAGTTTTTCTTGCGCCTGAAACTTGGTCTGAACCCTCATTCAAGTGGGACACACATAATGGATGGGCTGGATTTGCAAACCACATCTCGGTGGGCCCTCAAAAATGGTTATGAATGTTTTAATGGTGTATGACCCCTCTCCACTTCTATATGTGGTGTGGCCCACATAAGTCACGTATTGACTTGATTTTTGGGACCTAGGCCCATGATGGAATGGTGCATCTGACTGATGGGGTAGATGTTCGAAACGCATCACGGTGGGGCCCACATAGCTCGACCTCATGGGACAAACCTGACACACACACACACACACACACACACACACACACACACACACATATATATATATATATAGGGCTTAGGTACTATGTGCTCGAGCTCATGATAAGCTCCCGTAAGGTTAAACTATGTGGGCCCCACCGTGATGTGTTTCGACCATCAACACCGTGCATTTAAAGGGTACCCTTTAAATTATGGGATATCCCAAAAATCAGCCGTATACGGAGCTCAGGTGGGCCATACCATCTAAAATTATGTGAAAACACCGTTAAAACATACAAAAGCACTTGGTGGGGCCCACCTGAGTTTTACATGCGCCTGAAGCTTGGTTTGAACCCTCATTCAAGTGGGACACATATAATGGATGGGCTGAATTTGCAAACTACATCTCGGTG
Source organism: Magnolia changhungtana (assembly GCA_030180095.1). Classification (NCBI taxonomy): domain Eukaryota; kingdom Viridiplantae; phylum Streptophyta; class Magnoliopsida; order Magnoliales; family Magnoliaceae; genus Magnolia; species Magnolia changhungtana. The sequence goes on along the minus strand of JASAUF010000421.1, from coordinate 10,155,748 downwards.
GGCCCTCAAAAATGGTTATGAGTGATTTAATGGTGCACGGCCCCTCCTCACTTCTGTATGTGGTGTGGCCCACACAAGTCATAGATTGACTTGATTTTTGAGACCTAGGCTCATGATGGAATGGTGCATCTGACAGATGGGGTAGATGTTCGAAACGCATCACGGTGGGGCCCACACAGCTCGACCTCATGTGACGGACTCGTGAGCTCGAGCGCATAGTACCTTTTCCCATATAGGGTTTAGTACTATGCGCTCGAGCTCACGGTAAGCTCCTGTAAGGTCGATCTATGTGGGCCCCACCGTGATGTGTTTCGACCATCAACATCGTTCATTTGATGGGTACCCTTTAAATTATGGGATATGCCAAAAATCAGCCGTATACGGAACTCAGGTGGGCCATACCATCTAAAATTATGTGAAAACACCGTTAAAACATATAAAAGCACTTGGTGGGGATGACCTGAGTTTTGCATGCTCCTGAAACTTGGTCTGAACCCTCATTCAAGTGGGACACACATAATGGATGGGTTGGATTTGCAAACTACATCTCAGTGTGCCCTAAAAATTGGTTATGAATGTTTTAATGGTGCACGGCCCCTCCCCACTTCTATATGTGGTGTGGCCCACACAAGTCACAGATTGACTTGATTTTTGAGACCTAGGCTCACGATGGAATGGTGCATCTGACAGATGGGGTAGATGTTTGAAACACATCACGGTGGGACCAACACAGCTCGACCTCATGGACGGACTCGTGAGCTGGAGCGCATAGTACCTTTTCCCATATAGGGTTTAGGTACTATGCGCTCGAGCTCACGATAAGCTCCCGTAAGGTCGAGCTATGTGGGCCCCACCGTGATGTGTTTCGACAATCAACACCGTGCATTTGATGGGTACCCTTTAAATTATGGGATATCCCAAAAATCAGCCGTATACGGAACTCAGGTGGGCCATACCATCTAAAATTATGTGAAAACACCTTTAAAACATAAAAAAGCATATATCCATGGCCGAGATAGGTTGTTTAATGAAATGATCTTACAGGCCAAATAACCTAGAGAATGAGGATCGGTAGCCGATATCTAATGTGGTGACTAAACATATATCCATGGCTTTCATATCTATGTTGGATTTGAATAAAGAAGAATAGAAGAATTTTATTTATAAAGCATACATGAGTGTAGAAGCCTCATGTGAGGTCATCCTTTTCAAACATTAATACAATAGTTCATACGAGTCTATCAATACATGTTACAAGTTCTACCCAATTGTTGGAATCCTCGTAACTACACCATAGGTGTTAACCCGAACCCAAACCCTATCACAGCGAAAGTCCTGGATGACGATCGCATCCTCATCAATGATGTAGGCAGTTACTGATGGATTCTCTCTCTCAATCGTCGTTTTTGCAACCTCTCCCGTTACATTCAACAGCTCCGGCCATTGGCTTTTACCTTCACATTCAAAGAAAAATAAATATCATTCAACACTTAATGACAAAGAATTGCAGATAAATTAACATAGCTTTTTCTACTCGCATCTAAGAAACACACACAACGACATGTGGCACAAGTGTGAGATTCAAGACACTTATCAGGAGAACACCAGAATTAGATGGCCTTCACCCCAAAACCAAGCTGAGCCACATGTATAGGAGAACACTGGATGGTTTTATAAAAAATTTTCAAGTGGTCCACTTCGGACTACGGTTGTGGCACACAAAAATGAATTGGGCAGTCTGATTTTGGGCCACGACATTCATTTGTTGGGGCCATCTAATACGTAGCTTGGATTTTGCGCATGTGCTGCATGTCGGCAAAGTACCTGCATGGTGAAACAATAGCTTACCAGTGCATTCAGATGCCATCTTTTGATTTCTTTGTTTGTTCTGATTTAGAAACTCAGAGAAGGATTTAGGTATTTATAAAATGGTGTCTTGCAAGTGGGAGTTGTCTCACGTTTTGGAGTTCTTGACTAAGTAGCTGTTATATTTGAAGTTTGAAGTTTGAATATTGAATTTGGAGAGAGAGAGAGAGAGAGAGAGAGAGAGAGAGAGAGAGAGAGAGAGAGAGAGAGAGAGAGTTTTAGACGTTTAAGGGAGCGACCACATTGTTAGGTTTCCCATGTCAAAGCTTATCCAGAAGGGAAGCCGATTAGGTGGCACACATCACCCACCTCCGCGATGTGCTAAACTCACCAAGTTCTGTGGGTCTCCGGCTCTTCTGCTGCCCGAAATAGGCTTGTATCTCTTTTCTCTGAAATGAAATCTGTTTTCTCAAAAAAAAAAAAAATAAATAAATAAAATAAAACAAATAATAATGTGTATTTTTATATATATAAAAAAAAGTTCTGTGGGTCTCACCATGATGTATGTATTATATCCACACCATCCATCCATTTTTATAAATTATTTTAGTATATGGGCCAAAAAATGAGGCAGATGTAAGGATCAAGTGGACCACAACACAGAAAAGCGGTGGAGATAAAATGCTTACCATTGAAAACTGCTTGGGGGCCACAGAAGTTTTTGATCAAGCTGATATTTCTGCTTTCCCTTCATCCAGTTCTGTGTGACCTTATTAACAGGCTAATGACAAATAAACATCATGGTGGGCCACTGAAAGGTTTCAACAGTGGGTGGTCCCTAATTCTTTCTGCAGTGTGGTCCATTTGAGCTTTGAATCTGCTTCGATTTTGATCTCGCAAAATGGATGGACGGTGTGGATAGAACATAATACATAATGGTGGGCCCACAAAACTTAGTATGTCAAAAAACCACCGCTGGAGGTCGGTGGTGCGCGGCACACCACGCACTCTGCTTCCTTCGAGAAGGAAGAAACCTCCATAAGCAATCCCCAAAAGTAAGTACTTTTCAACTTTTTCTAGGCATCCTACGTATTAGGGTGCAGATGAGTTGTATTGGACACGCGGACAATAATCATCTTCATGGGTCACCAACATTAAACCAAACTGGATTATCTTGACCATTGGATCAATGGCTTGCAAAATGGACAGTTTTCATAAATGATAAAATAACCGTATGATCATCAAAATAGATGGTACACTTGGTAGGCCCCAACTTCCATTAAAAAAAAAATTATGAATCACTTAGATCCAAAGACTCTAACCATCTGATTGGTGTCTTGGGCAATAGATGATTACAACAGAAGAAATCATTGATAGGATGGTTAGGATCAACTGATCCGTGTGGTTATCATATATTGGCTTATGAGGAATGGGCTGGGATATATTGGATGATCCAGATCAAAAATTTGGACTTCCATGTATCCAATTCATCACATTTGCACCATAATATGGGAAACTAGTGGGATGGTATGCTAGTTAAAGTTTAAAACTCAATCGTACCATTTTAAAATAGATTAGCCAATTTCGACCGGTGGAACCATAATATGGTAGAGCTACACTGCCGGGTTAAATGAATGTTGTCCGACATGTCTTCAGTATGTGAAGAAAATAGGGGATTGATCGATCGAATAACTTGGTTGATTAATTGAGTGAACCTTGGATTAGACGGATTGGTATTTGTCCAATTTTGGATAGGTTCGGTTGATTGACCTAGAGGCTTGAGTGATCGAAAAAAATTCGGAAAATACTTGTAAATTCTTTGAACCCTTTTGAGCTTGTTCAAGCAATCGAACATGTAATGCTTGATTGATCGAGGGTTACTTGATCAATGTCGATCGATCGATGCCTATATCGATGATGCACGCGATTTTAGGTAATTGCGTGGAATGTTTCTTATTTCAAATATTATACTATAAATATAAGTGTAATGTAGGATTATGATATGATTAAGAGGGATTAAATATTCTAAGAGGGTTTTGAAAGGGAGGCGAAGGTTTTATGAAGAGTTTTGTATATGTAAGTGGATCTATCTCTTGCAATATCGTTAATAATTTTGTTGTCACTTTGTGCTATGATTTTTTCATGCGAGAGTTTTTTTAATGTAAAATTCATGTGTTCTTATGTATGCTTTGTTGCATTTATCTTTCGATTGTTTGATTCAAGTTCGAGATTTGCTTCTGCGGTCACTCAACAATGAAAACTATGACCATACATCTAATGGGGTAACTATAAGCAAATGCCAGCCATCACATTTCCTTAGTTACCTACATTGTTTTTATGGTTAACCACATTTGCGGTTAGGGTAATTTTTCAATTTCCTTTTTTGTCAAAATGTATATAAGGCCATCAATGGGCCAAGTTGGCCTATTGGGCTTTAAAAAAAAAAAAAAAATTATTTAAAGAGGGGCAGAGCCGCAATTCATTGAGTCAGCTGAAAACCTATACAATATGTCAAGCGGGCCCCGACAAAAAGGTTCCGGGCCTCACTCCTCATAGGAAAAAAAAAAACAACAGAAAAACCAGAAAAACTGAAAAAGGACGCGATTTGAATCCCGATCAAGGAAGTCTGAGACACCCAATACCAGCATTATCAAGGACAAAAGCACCCCATCACTAGCCTGGGTAGGGCCGACCAGGAGTTAAAAAATCTGTTTGGGGCACCATTGCTAGCTCGTCTCGCCAAGGCATCAGCCGCCGAGTTCCCCTCCCTAAGAATGTGATTGAAATTGGTGTTAGGACTCCCTCGCAGTTGTTTGATTGCTCCAATGATAGACCAAATATTCGAGGAGTAGGACTCTTGAGGATCATCGATCGCATTCGCCAAAATTTGGGAATCAGTCTCAACCATAATGTTAGACAGCCCCAGCTTGAAACAAAGAGTTAGACTGTCAAGCATTGCCTGAGCTTCCACGGCCATGTTAGTCGAGCAGCCATAAAATCTGTGAAAAGCAAAAACTGTTTTCTTGTGGTGATCTCTACAGATACCACCACCACCACTCTCCCCCGGGTTGCCCCTTGAGGACCCATCTACATTAATTAAGTTTCAACCAACCAGGGGGGGGGGGGGTTTCGACCATTTGACTAAGGTAGGATTACCTGGGAATGTGGTAGCAGCAGAGGGGATTCGCAGAGAGCTGAGAACGATGGAATCAGCCAAAGAGCGTCTGTCTAGCGCTAGAACAGAGGGACCGATTTCTCTTAGCCATCTAGAGATGTTGAAGATTATCAAAGGGGCTGACATACAACGATTGTCGAAGCAGGATGAGTTACGGTTTATCCAAATTTCCCAGGAAATGAGGTTGGGAGTGAGACCCAAAAGGAAGGAAACTCTACATCTGTGACTAGCTCTGTTGGACTAGCAGAGGAAATGCTGAAGGATAGATAAATTTGGCATGGAAGGGAGATCAAAGAGCCTTTGGAAATGGCTCCACACATCTGAAGCAACTCTACCGTGATTGAATAGGTGGTCCAAATCTTCGACAGACCAAAGACTTTAGGAGTCACAAGAATGAGATTGCTGGCCATCCGATTGCCAATGAGGAGAGGTGGCGGTCATGGTGTTAGAGACATCCAACCCGCAGCATTCGCATTTAGAGGCCATAATAATCCCAAATCTTTGGATAGACACATTAGCTGGGACTACACCGTGAATAAACTTCTAACTGAAAATGGCTATTTTTGGAGGGAGAATAGCATTCCAAAACCATCTGGTGAAAGGGAGAGAGGTGTGCTAAGGTCAAATGGCATTCTGGGTCAATTTGAGAGAGAATGATCCGGAGGTGGACAAGTCCCAGATCATTTTGTCCTTCCTGTCAGTTATGGAGATGTGGGCAGATTGAACAATTCTCCAGGCATCAGGGGAGAGAATGTACTAAAGAGCAGACATCAAGTTGGCGTCATGCAAGAGGTTAAAATCTCTAACAGAGAGCTTTAGCAGGGATGGGGGGATTGAATTAACTGATGAGCCAATGAGCAAGCCTCTCCCCATCCAGTTGGAGGTCCAGAAGTTAATGAGGCCTTTGCCAACCATCCATCTAGAGTGTAGCAGGGGGAACTGGAGATGTCTGAATATTGGTTTCTAGACTGACGAGCTAGCGTTGCCATCCTTACCTTGGTTGCGCAACAACTTCTAAAAATATTTTGCAGAGAATAAGGCAACCCAAAGAGATGAGCCCTGAAGTAGATGCCAACCCATTTTGATGCGGAATGCACTCATGACATTGTCTAAACGTCTGATACCAAGGCCGCCCTCAGCCAGGGGAGTGCAGATCGTGGTCCATTTGACCTAGTGCTTTCTGTTCCCATATTCTGAGTTGCCCCAAAAGCAGTTAGCAATTGCTCTTTCAATCGCTTTTAAGACCGCTTTAGGGATGGGAATAGCCGAGAGCATGAAGATATGAGGATGCCTGACAGAACATGTTTGATAAGGGTGAGCTTAGCAGCCTGGTTGAGAAGCTGTGCTTTCCATCCTTCAATCTTGGAGGTGATTTTTTGGATGAGTTGGTGAAACAGGGAACCACGAACTCTGCCCTTTGTGAGGGGGACGCCCAGATAAATTGTTGGAAGAGGGGTGTGCCTAAAACCAGTTAAGTTGTTCAGCTTCTGGGACTTGCTCCTGGTTGATTTCTTTGGCAAGATAAACGAAGTCTTAGAGCTATTCACCTTCTGACCAGAGATTGATTCGTAGCTCCTAATAAAAGAGACGAGAGATCGCACATTAGACATCCTGCCATTAAGAAAAAGGACAACATCATCAGCAAAAAAAAGGTGGGTGATCATGGGGCATGTCGTGGGGAGCTTGTAGGGCTGGCATCTCCCTGAAGAGAATAGGCTAGAGAGGCCCCTATTGAAAACTTCAACTGCCAAGATAAATATGGATGGTGAGAGCGGGTCTCCCTGCCTGAGACCACAGCCTGATTGGAAAAACCCAAAGCTTCGACCATTAATAATGACCGAGAACCATATGTCCATCCAGCACCTCTGAATACAATTGATCCATCGCTCGTCGAATCCAAATTTCTGAAGGACTTGAGAGATGAAGCCCCATTCAATGCGGTCATAAGCCTTTTCCATGTCAATTTTAAGGATTAAATTGCCTTCGTAAACTGGCCTATCTATCTCGTGAGCTATCTCTCTGGCTATAGAGATATTCTCTACAATTGATCTCCCTTTGACAAAGGCTGCTTGTTCGGGAGAGATCAAGACTGGGAGGATTGGGGTCAGCCTATTAGCCTGAATCTTGGAAAAGATCTTCATAATGCAGTTGCATAGGCTTATGGGCCAAAAATCAGTGATGACCTCCAGGTTGTTCTTCTTAGGAATGAGGCAAATCGACGTGCATTGGAAAGCTCGAGGTATCGGGCCGCCGTTGAAGAATTCCTTGGCCACTTCAAAAATGTCGTTGCCAATTACTTCCCAGCAGGAGGAGTATAAGGAGCCACCAAAGCCATCCGGGCCTGGGGCACTGTCGATTGGAATAGAGAGAGCAGCCTCTTTGACCTCCTCCAACGTTAGAGGACGTAATAGACCTCTGTTCATTTGTTCTGTAATCAGGTGTGGGATGCATTCCATTATTCTGTCATTGAAAGAGGATACTTTTGAAGTGAATAAAGAACTGAAGTATTGTTCAGCCTCTGCTGCGATATCCCTAATCTTCTCCAGAATCTCACCCGTTGACCTTTTCAATTTTTTAATTTCCAATTTCCTACGCTTATCAATAACCGAGTTGTAGAAGAATCTAGTGTTTTTGTCACCTTCTGCCAACCATTTGTTCCGAGACTTTTGCTTCCAAAAGATTTCCTCGTAGAGGTATGCCTTTTTGAGCGTAGCTTGAGACTGGTTGAGGGAGATTGTATCCGCTTCAGATCTGGAAGATTAAAGCTGAAGTTCAGCCCTGATTACATTCGTTTATGCCATTTGCACATTCCGAGTAACATCACCAAAAACATTTTCGTTCCACGATCTCAAGGCTGATTTAAGGTTTTTCATCTTAATATGGAGTTTATGCATTGGGGAGGCATGGATTTCTCTGTTCCAGCAGTCCCTGACCATTTCCAGGAAGCTAGCGTGCTCAGCCCACATACATTGAAACTTAAAAGGCCAGGGAAAATTAGTTGCGTTGGACTGGAAGGATAAAAGGATTGGAGAGTGGTCCGACACGGTTCGTGAAAATGGTCGACTTTGCATCCAGGAAGAGCACGCATTCATTCAGAATTGAACATAATCTGGTCTAGCCTTGCCCACCTGCGGCCTGTGCCAGATCTGTTGTTACACCAAGTGAATGGGGAGCTTGAAAAACCAGCATCAATTAGCCCTGTGTCGTTAACTGCATCCCTGAAATCAGTCATAGCTGCCGACGTTTGCAAGATGCCTCCCAGTCTTTCATCTGGGGAGAGGGTGGTGTTGAAATCCCTGCAAACAAGCCAAAGGCCCCTGATGGCGCTAGAAGATCTTCTCAGCTCATCCCATAGGAGCTTTCTCTGATCTCTATTGTAGCTTGCATAAACAGTCGATATGATGAAAGGAATAGGCTGGGCATTCGTTGAGATAGATATGGTAATACATTGCCTGGACGCACAGATGGTTTGAATCTGAAGATGGCTTTTGGCTAGAATCCATTTCTTATTTTCCACTACTTCTTCATTGATCTGATTAACAAAACCCAGTTTGGTTGCAACCACCGCTCATTTGGAATTCCTGATCATAGGCTGGAGAAGGAGCTCGATGTTATGTTTACGAATCAGTCGTTTCAAGAAGCAAATGGTTGGCACATTGGCCACCCCTCTCACATTCCACGAGAGGAGGCTAAGCCTACTGAAGGTCAGACTTGGGCTGGAGAATCAGTGTAATAACTCAATTTTTTAATGCACGTGTGACCATACACCATACAATTATGCATTTCCTCTACCCTATCATCCACCACACATATGTTTAAGGTATGTGATTACCAATTTACTTGTCCTTTTATAACCTACATGATTGACCAACTAAATACATCCCAATCGTCCACTCATTTATGATATAACTCATTAACACAACATAATTGTTTACATACGTGCATGAATAGATATTAAAGGGGGTAGAATGTAATAACTCAATTTTTTAATGCACGTGTGACCATCAAGCAACCATACACATGATTAAGGTATGTGATCACCCATTTACCCATCCTTGTATAGCCTACATGATCGTCCAATCAAATACATCCCAACCATCCATCCATTTATGATATAACTCATTGATACAACATAATTGTTTACATACATGTAGCATGAATAGATATTAAAAAATTTGTATTGTTGATATATCTATAATTCAATTAAGTAATTATTGATTCTTATAATAAATTTAGAATATTATTTTAACAGTATTAAAAGTATGAGAATAAATCCATGATAACTTTATGTTTATATTTTCAATTGTGAAACAATGATTCACTTTACATACATGTCTAGCATTCATTGAACATCGATATTGATATGTTGGATGTAATGTAAACAAGTAGGGCGATCGCGTTCCTTGTGTATAAGATGCTAAAACCAACAAGTAGGGTAATTGTGTCCCTTAGGTGAAAGACTCTAGAACCCATTAGATCTTTTGGAGTCTCCTTTGTGTATGACATATAAGTATAATTGTGTGTACGGACATACATCAAAGGTACAGCTGGAGCAGTAGTGAAACCAACTAATGTATAAATGGATCCCTCACCACAACGTACTGGTGTGTAGCGTTAATGCAATGTAGCCATCCACTTGGGTATGGTATTGTAAGATATGATGTATATTATTTATGAGAATTCATAGAAAGTATCACATGCATAACATATTTACGATTTTAGTGCTCAAATTTATATTTTTTATTATTTGTATTCTAATTTTCTATCTTATTTATATAAAAAATGATAAAATTAGAACATTTTAAATTTTGGATAAGAAATGATCATATTGGGCTGTTATCCACACCCTATTACAAAAAAATGTATAGCTGCAAAACTAGAATACTACGAGCAGTTGGGCCTCTACTATTAGTTTTTTCCCCAGCAAAATTAGGTTTAGTTTAACTTTTAATTCTTTTTTGTTATTTAGGTTTACTTTGAATTTCAAATTTCAATGTAGAACAAAAAAATAAAAAACTATCAAAAGAGTAGAATTTAGTAAACATTATATTATTTCAACAATATTTTCCTTTTAAATGACTCTAAATATCTATTAAATTTGATGGAATTATGTGGTTTGTAATGAATATCAATCTATTAAAATTGACGAACTTGGGATTTTGGTCCCGAATACCTTAGTCAGTTATCCAGATTTCGAGGCATGGCAAGTTGGTATCAGAGCCCAGGTTTAAAATCAAATTGAGGACCTAGGGGAGATTTTAACATAGAATCATTAATATAAGATGCATTTCCATAATAGTATCTAAAAAAGAAAAGCTTAATGTGTCGTGTCTTACTTAGATGTTAGTATACTAAAGCTTATTTATTTAAATAATCATAGGTCATGTCAGAATTCAACTTGAATGATGGAGCCTCACCAGGGACACCTACTCCTCACGTTATTGAAAATGGACTACTTATTGGTGGCCAGATCCTCAGGGCTATAGGAGAACATACGACCGTCATATGACATCAGGTCGATAAAAACCATGCTCAAATAAATAAAATAACTATAAAGTACAAATTTCTTGTACCACAGATGGACTATTTGTTTTACATGTTAGAGGGGGTAAAACTATTTTCTAAATTAAATTGGATGAGTGTTATTACTGGCCATAATTGAAGCGTGATGTTGGAAAAGCGGTACAAAATGCCATATGTGTCAGATATCCAATAGGCAGTCATAGAACATAGGCCTATACACTCCATTGCTAGTACTTGACGGCCCTTGGGAGTATTTATCTATGGATTTTGTGCTAGGCCTCCCACGGACTTAGCATGGAACGAACTTAGTGTTTGTTTTGGTCAACAAATTCTCCAAGATAGCTTATTTCACACTGTACAAGAAGACTCTCAACGCCACACATGTTACAAATTTATTTTTCCAAGTGGTTTTTTATTTTATTTTATTTTTAAAATTTAAGATTCTACATTATATTAAATGAAACTAAGGAAATTACAATAGAGATTTTGGGCGGACATCAGGACAAAATGAGACAAGGGCCCGTATATCGTAAGAAGAACTGAAAAAGAAGATTATCTTGTTCTCAGATTGACCAGCCCCACTCTGTCCAGAAAAAGAAGACCTTTGGGGGATATGTGGGACCTCTGCCAGAGAGTTGAGAAACTTAGATGATTGGGAACCACTGCCAAGTTTAGCTAGGCTGTCGGCAACACCATTTGCCTCCCTGGGGGAGTGAGGAAAAGAAACTTCCATAACTCCCCTGAGCGCCTGGATCTAGTACTGCCAATAGCACATAGACCATGAAGAAGGAGACAAAGCCTCTGCAAGAAGGGAGACAACAGATTTGGAGTCGCTAGCTACTTCCAGTTTAGAGAAGCTCAACTTGGCACAAGGGGAGAGACCCTCCTAGATGGCTCTAATCTCTACTCTTGAATTGGAGCCAAAGCTGTATCCAGAATAGAAGCCAAAAAGGAACTCGCTATTGATGTCTTTACCGATACCTCCCACACCTGAGGGGCCCGGGTTCCGAAGTGACGACCTGTCTACATTTAATTTAATCCAGCCACCCTTAGGCCTTGACCACCTGACAACTTGAAACTTCCTAGGCTTAAAAGAAGCCCCATGAACACCCAAATCCGCCAAAATTGAGGCTGAGAAATGATTAAGCACCTTAGGGAGAGGAAGGAAAGAGCTGATCAAAGCGATCCAGTAGTGGATAGAAGAGACCACCTTGGTGACACTGGGGAGGTAGTTGTCAAAACGAGTTGCATTTCTAGCTTTCCAAATCTCCTAGAAAATGAGAATATGGGCTAAACCTCTCAAAGATTTGAGGCGACCAGATGTGGCTGGAAGATTCAACCACCTAGTTGCTCTCCCCACGACAGAGTTGTTTGTAATCGACAAAATGTGGAAAAGGGGCTGGAAATGGGCCCATACCTTCAATGTTAAACCACCCGAGGAGAAGACATGGTCGGTGGTTTCAGTGTGGGGCTGGGCCAAGGGTGAGTAACATACGCAAGTAGAGGCTAAAAAGATACCTTTAGACTGAATTCTAGCATCTACCGGGACCGCCTTATGGATGATCTTCCACGTAAGGAGGGAAAGTTTAAGGGGGAAGTTTAGGGTGCCAAACCCATCGAGCCCAAGCTTTCTTGACTTGCACCAGTTTAACCATCTTCCTAGAGGTTATATGCCTACAAGACGTCCCAAAATCTATCACCTCAAATCATAACACTAAGTTCCTCAGTCACACTTGGAGGACTTTGTGGAGGAAGTTTGACACAGACTTACAATTCAACAGTATATATCATCCACAAATAGATAGACAAACTGAGGTGGTGAATCGTACACTTGGTAACCTTATACGATGCTTTTCGAGTGATAAACCCAAGCAGTGGGATTTTTCTGTTGCTCATCGGCAAGTTCCTGTTTGAAGTTGTCTATGTATGGGTGCCGCGATATACTCTTGATTTGGTTCCTTTGCCTAAGCTTCCGGACGTGAGTGTCGCTACAGAACATATGGCGGATCGAATCAGGGGCATTCATGTTAATGTTTAAGCAAAGTTACAAGCTTCCAATAAAAAATACAATGAGTTAGCTAACAGACATCGGTGTTCGAAGGTGTTTAAGGTGGGCAACAACGTGATGGTTTGTCTGTGCATAGAAATATTTCCAACTGGGACTTACTATAAGTTGAAGAACAAGCTTACAATCTAGTGGGGTAACTACAAGCAAATGCTAGCCATCACATTTCCTCAGTCACCTACATTGTTTTGGGTTTGAGTCCTTACCTCAGTGGTAGACTCTGAGGAGTTTTAACACGAGGTCTTGGGTTCGATACCCATAGGTGGTGAAATCCCACTACAACGTGCGTGGGTGTGTGTTAAAAAAAGAAGAAGCTGAAGAACAAAAAGATTGGATCGGTACCTATCTTCCATAAGATCAATGATAATACTTATGTTGTTGATTTTCCTGAAGACATGGAGATCTCATGCATGTTCAATGTAGCGGACCTGTATGAGTATGATGAACCAAAATTGGGGGATTACTTGGGGATGAGTTTCCTTATTTTAGAATTTGTTTCCTTATTTAATTTGGATTCTTTAATTATGTTTTAGGTTTTTTTTTTTTTTTTTTTTTTTTTTTTTTTTAATTTTAATTTTAAATTTTAGAAATCTATTTATAAAAATTTTAGGAAACTTTTATATCTCTTGTGGATTAGAGAATTTACTGATGTGGATTCAAGAGTATTTATCGATTAAGGAAGACGGTGATTGACCTCATCAAATCTTTCCCTACGTCATTCGTCCGTTTTGAAAACTCATTTTAGGACATGATCCTAAAAATAAAGTAGATCCAAATCTTTGGTTGACAATAATACAAGAAACAGTAGTAATTTACCATTAAAAACTTCTCATGGGCCATAAAAGTTTTGGATCAAGCTGATATTTGTGTGGTGAAGGTCTCCGTGACCTTATCAATCGGTTAAAGTTTTTAATGGTGGGGATTCAATCACGACTATTTCCTATGATATAGTCCACCTAAGATTTGGATATGCTTCATTTTTGGGATCATGCCTTGAAATGAGATGTCAAAATGGATGGACAGTGCGGATGTAAGGAACATACATCATAGTGGGCCCTACTGATAGGGATCTACCGTAACCACGCCTTGTTGCATTTAAGCTCCTTATGGCCCGTTGCCATCTCTATGTCGAAGAAGAATATTGTTTGGAAATCGGTCCATAGAACATGCAGACTTATGATGAGCCATCATGGATGGCATGTTGATCAAGAATCCACGCTTTTGGACAGTATCTCATCATCCAATCAGTTGGATTGGAGGTTTTTTTCTTTCATTATTACTTTTTAAATAGGAGTCAAACCCGATAAAGCCATTACACAATGTCTACAATATTTTATTCAAACCATGTATCATTTTCATGATAATATTAGAGTTATCATATATAGGATTATATTATGCCTGAGAAGTCTTGTATGACTTTGATATGCCCTAGGAATTGTGGTGAATAGTTTTTGTAGAGTAATTTATAAAAGAAATCATATTCATAAGAAAAATCCAAAATCAGCTGCATAATTAATGCGGGCCACACCATATGAAATAGTGTGAAATCATGCTTAAAATATCTAGAAGCACCTGTTGGAGCCCACCTGTGCTATTGAAACATGTTATGACCTCTTATCCAATGGGACACATACAATGAATGAGCTGAATTTCTAAACCGCATATTAGTAGGCCTTATAAGCTATCATAAAGATTTCAATTAGTGCATATTTACTCTCAACTTTTATCCATGGTGTGGCCCACCTAATTAATGGATTGGCCTTATTTTTCGGCCCATTACCCACTATGGAAGGGTACATTTGATTGATGGAGAGGATGTGTGTCACACATCATGGTAGAGGATCCACACAATTTAACCTCATAGGAAGCTTCCCACAAGGTCGACCTCATATTACTTTCATCCTACACAGACAAATATATAAAGAAGTTACAAAGGTGCAATAAAGATTAAGATTATCAAACCACATACTGAAATTATCGCATATATCTCCAAGTTACAGGTTGTAAAGGACATTAATCCTATGAAGGCTAAGGGGAAACAAAGGTTAAGAAGAAGAAACTCTCCCTTTTGGATTAAAAACAGTCCATATATATATATATATATATATATATATATATATATATATATATATATATATATATATATATATATATATATATATATATATATATATATATATGGGAAAAGGTACAATGCGCTTGAGCTGATTTTAACGCCCCATGAGGTTGATGCGTTTCGAACATCTACCCCATCAGGCAGATGCACCATTCCATTGTGGGCCTAGGTCTCAAAAATCAAGTCAATCCATGACTTGCGTGGGCCACACCACATATAGAAGTGGGGAGGGGCCGTGCACCATTAAAACATTCATAACCATTTTTGAGGGCTCACCGAGATGTGCTTTGCAAATCCAGCCCATCCATTATGTGTGTCCCACTTGAATGAGGGTTCAGACCAAGATTTAGGCACACGCAAAACTCAAGTGGGCCCCACCAAGTGCTTTTGTATGTTTTAACAGTGTCTTCACATAATTTTAGATGGTATGGCCCACCTGAGTTCCGTATATGGCTGATTTTTGGGATATCCCATAATTTAATGGGTACCCATCAAATGCACGGTGTTGATGGTCAAAATACATCATGGTGAGGCCCACATAGCTCGACCTCACAGGAGCTTATTGTCGGCTCGAGCGCATTGTACCTTTTCCCTATATATATATATATATATATATATATATATATATATATATATATATATATATATATATATATATATATTGAAAGGAAGTGGACTCTTGCCACAAATTCATTAATCACAGAATTTACAGAGCTTCAGGTGTGTCTTAATAAAATTAAGAGATGCATATATCATATACGAAATAGACCAAGAAAAGGGAACCAAAAAAACAGGGGAATGATTATGCCACTGCAGTTCTGAGAGTTCCTAGTCCTAGACGATCTAGGAAGATCAGACCCCGCACATGAACTGGAAGAGATGCTGAGTGAAGATGAATGGCATGGGACTGACTGACGCTGCCTTTGCGGGCCATGCCATCTGTTGGGTCGTTGCCCTCTCTATGGATATGATTGAATACGAATGTACCTAGCTGCTTCAAATGGTTTATCCTGGCGAGCCAAGGGCCCCACCGCCATGGGGTCGAAATCTTCTTGGAGAGAAGGTCCACCACTATCCTAGAATCTGATTCCACAACTACTTTATGTAGCCCTCTTTCTAAGCAAATCACCATTCCATCTTTTAAATTTTTTTTTTTTAATTATTATTTTATTTTTTACACACGTACACACACCCCACATAGTCATGCCAGTGGAATTTCACCACCTATGGTACTCGAACCCTTGATTAGGAGTTTGAACTCCTGAGAGTCTACCACTTGAGCAAGAGTAAGGACCCCAATCACCATTCCATCATGAATTGCACGCAGCTTAGCAAGATTATTAGGTCACACACCATACCAGATAGCAAAGGCAAACATGAAATCACCGTTATTATTTCGACAAATACCACCACCACCCGAACTACCAGGATTGCCTCTAGCCGATTCGTCAACATTTAGTTTAACCCAATCTGGAGGGGGGGTCTTCCACTTGATGATGACTGAGCTGACTAGGCGCTGGCCCCCGTGTCGAGTGCACAGACTACCTCTTCTACTGATTGGGTCGCTGCTCAAGCTGGAGTTGAAGAAGTCACCGAAGATAACTCTGCCCCACCAAGTAATGCGAGCAATGGAAGATCTGATGTGCATCACCCTATTCTCAATTTTGCTTCGTTTCTAGCATGCCAAATCTCCCATAGAAGAGGGAGGAGATTGCGAATGTTAGTCGGGGCATAACCTGGGGCCGATGTGCTTCTCCATTGCATCGGCCTCCCTTTAACCGAGTTATGAAGGATCGGAGCCACCTCGAAACGAGCGTAGAAGTAGCTCCAGATGGAGGTGGCCAGATGCCCGAGAAGGAAAAGATGTTGGATGGATTCTACGTCCGGCTTCGGGGATGACTCGGTATTACAACAATAACATTTGGATGCAAGCGCGATTCCTTTCGACTAGATCCTAACGTCCACTGGGGCTGCTCCTTGGATCAATCTCTAGATAAAGACAAAGATTTTTGGAGGTAGATTGCTATGCCATGCCCAATTAGCCCACCTTACAGACGGGGTGATAACACTGTTCACTTTCCAGGCCGACTTGACAGTGAAGGAGCCTGACAAGTCGTGGGGCCAGATACAAGCATCTCCATCATCGGAAGAGCGAAGCATCGATGGATGTTGGGGATTTGTACTGTAGAATCACACATATCTAGATCTATGATAACAATTCAATAATGTCAAGAAATCATAAGAGAACAAAAAGATTTAACGTGGAAAACCCTTTGGGAAAAAACGACGGCATAAAGCGACATAAATCCACTATGAAATCGAAATTATAAGAGAGGACTTACCCGATTCGAACAACCTCGAATCTCACCCTTGCTACACCCTTTGACAACCCTAAACCCTTTTAAGAACCCTTAAAAAACTTTTAGAAAGCCTTAGAATATTTTAGAATAGCCCTAAGGACCCCTATTTATCATTTAGGAAACTCCACTTATGCACCTCCTTTGGAAAAGTTTGAAAACCGCCTCAAATTTATGCAGTCCGTGTAGGATCTGCGTAACCTCGAGTAGTTGAAGGAGGGTCTCGACTGGTCGAGCAACCCGCTCTACCGGTCGAGCCTGGCCCTCAACTAGTCGAGCCAGACGGACACCCAAAAAACGAGCTCACTGGACTTTGAGTCGAGAGTGCCTCGATCGGTCGAGCAGCAAATTGAAGACTTCTGACAACAATCTCCACCAAGTCTTCAATCTTCAACCGTGTATCTTGCTGCCCTCTTCTCTTATCTCTACATCATATCATAGTTTCAATCAACACTTCTCGTGCATACTCCGTCATTCTTTTACGCCATCGCCAAGCCCAGAGAAGTTACACAGAACTTTAACTTCTCTGTAAGAACGACTTTGGTGAGCATGTCTGTTGGATTCACGTTGGTATGAATCTTCTCCAGTGTTACACCTCCTTCCTTAAGTACCTGTCGGATAAAGCGGTGATGAACATCAATGTGTTTAGTACGTGAGTGATAAACAGAATTTTTAGCCAAATTGATAGCGCTCTCGCTATCACAGTTAACTGGCACGGCCTCCTGCTAAAGTCCTAACTGATTTATCATGCCTCTGAGCTAAACACTTTTTTTAAATGCTTCTGTCACCACTATATATTCTTCTTCAGTCGTGGAAAGAGCTACCACAGACTGAAGCTTTAACTTCCAACTGATTGCTTCACCTGCTAGTACAAATGAGTATAAAGAAGTAGACTTTCTGGAATTTATACTACCTGTGTAATCAAAATCTACATACCCTATCAACTTTGTCCCTGTCTTTTCAAAGGTTAAGACGTAGTCTTTTGTACTTCGAATGTATCGAAGTAACCATTTCACCGCTTCCCAATGTTGCTTGCCGAGGTTTGACATGTATCTGCTCACAACATCGACTGTTTGTGAAATATCTGGTCTTGTATAGACCATGACATACATTAAACTGCCAACCGCATTCGAATAAGACACATGAGACGTAACCTATTTTTCCCCATTGGATTTAGGACATTGTTCTGAGGAAAGTTTGAAGTGAGCTGCGTGGGGAACGCTCACCGGCTTTGCTTGGTCCATCCCATACTTGATCAACACCTTTTCAAGGTATTCTACCTGTGATAACCAAGGCCTACTCTTCTTCCTGTCTCTATGAATATCTATGCCGAGAACCTCTTTGCAGTCCCCAGATCTTTCATCTCGAATGTTCCTGATAACTGAGTCTTCAGTACGTTGATTTCAGACATATCATGACAGGCGATCAACATATCATCAACATATAGTACTAGGATGATGAATTTTCCATCACTCAGTATTTTTTAATAGACACAGTGATCGTATTCACTCTGAGTAATTTTCTTACTCACCATGAAAGAATCGATTTTTTTATACCACTGCCTAGGTGACTGTTTCAGGCCATACAACGACCTCATTAACCTGCAAACTTTTTTCTTTACCCCTTTAACTTCGTAGCCCTTTGGTTGCTTCATTTAGATCTGCTCTTCCAACTCCCCATGCAGGAATGTAGTCTTGACATTCATTTGTTCCAGCTCGAGATCGTATTGGACAATCAGTGCCAACACGAATCTGATAGACACCTGCTTAACCACTGGTGCAAATATCTCTGTGAAGTCGATTCCTTCTCTCTGAGTGTAACCCTTCGTTACCAATCTAGTTTTTATCTGTCCTGTTTCCTTTTGAATAACCACTTGCATCCGATCGCTTTTCGGCCCAAAAGAAGCTCCACCAGCTCCCATGTGTGATTTTTGTGCAACGAGTCCATCTCATTGTCTATAACCGCCTTCCACTTTTCTGGATTAGGCTCATCAAGAGCCTCCTGAATAGTAGATGGGTCTATCTCATCTGTAATGAGGGCATATGCAATATTAGAGTTGTCCTCGTATCTTATCGGTAACCTGCGATCATGTGGTGGATTCCTTCTCACAGGTGGCTACTCCACCTGATCTTGTACTTTTGTCTTCGCATCTGTCTCAGCTTAAGTATTATCTGTGTTAATCTGGACATCAATGATCATCATTTCTGGTTCCTCTTGCTCCTTTTGATCATTCATACAAAATAGAGAGCTTTCATCGAATCTGACGTTACGGCTAGTGATGACCTTGCGTATAACCTTGTCGAATAACTTGTAACCTTTCACACAAATGCCATAGCCAACAAAAATATACTTTTTGGCTCTATGGTGTAACTTATCTCTCTCAACAAATAGTACATGAGAGTAAGCCTTACAACCAAATATGCGTAGAACTGAGTAGTCAATTTTCTGACCACTCCATATTTCTTTACCGTTGAAGGAGACCAGTTTGAAAGTGCCCTGGTTTGTCAAGTTACGTGAGCGTTGAGTCAGAGTGTCTACAGAGCCTGATAGGAATATCAATCCAAGCGTCTGCCTCAACTGGATGTATGCAAGCTCGTCACAGGTAAAATTAAAGCCTCACATCCGATGGCCCAAAACACCAAGTGAATAAAACCCTTAAAAACAAGTTAGAAATCATAGGGTTTTAAGGTGAGAAAACTTTTTTTTTTCAAAATACGAAAATCTCTAAGTTTTTCTCGCCTTGTCGATTTTATCGGAACACCCTTGATATGATCGACCTGCTCTGTCGATGTCCTCATACCTTAAATGATATTATAGAAGTGAGGACCAAAAGTGTCTAGCAACTAAATATTCATCTAGACGGATTTATCGATATATTGATACACTTATCGATATCATCGATATAAGTACTAAATATGTCCAGAAACTTCACATCATATCTGAACGAATTATCGATGTATTGATACACCTATCGATATCATCAATATTCAAATCTCGAGTCGATTGAAGAATGGCTCGATAAGATCGATAAACAGATTTTCGGCGCCCCTATTTTTTAATGAAAATCTCAAATTCCTTCAATATATCGATGCTCTTCCGATATGATCTGAAATCAAATGTCGATAACATCGAAAGTCTACCAATGATATCGATCGTGGGCGCGCATTTCTTACAGCAGATATTTTAGGTTGTGTTTAACTATGATCGGGGGCCCTTCGATTGAATCAATATTTAAATATCGATGATATCGGCACCAGGTCGATTGCATCGAACAAGGTCATTAATCATCCAGCAAGCTTAAAGACAATTCTGCTAGATTTATCGATGCATCGACTCTGATCTCGATATCATCGACATTCAAATTCCGATGATCTCGATGGTTCCCCGATCATTCATGAAAACCTGAAATATTTTAAAGTCAAGTCTCTCTTATTTTTCAAGTGTCGATGGATCGAACCTGTCATCGATGGAATCAGAGTTTGAAATTCGATGACATCGACAATAGTTTCGATTCATCGTCCTATTGGCAAAGAGTTTCAAAAGTGTATGACATTGAGTCCGAGTCATCGAGCAGACCATCGATGCTATCGAGAGTATACGCTCGATGATATCGAACTTGCTCGATGATATCGAACTCTGTCATAAATGTGACCGTTTTATATCCGTTAGAACTTTTTGCCTATATATAGAGGACTTGTCTTTTGTTGCTGTGAGGGAAAGAAGAGAGAGCTTTTGAGTGTTTCAACTTATATCTTATATTTAAAGCCCTTTCTCTTAAGGGAGTTCATCCTCCAATCCACCCTCACCATTGACATTCAATAGTGTAGATTGGGGAATGAACTTCCGCATTTAAGGATCCTCCAGCTACTACCTTAATGGCAAATCATTAAGCTGGGATGCCTTGAATGCATAAAGATTGGAATCGCTCTATATTCCTGATAGGAAAATATTTTGAGAGTAGGATTCCATCTTCACCTTGACCCAACCTGAAGCCGAGTATTGGTACATCATTTTGTGTTGCGGATCAAGGGAGTAGAAGACTCTTCGTCAACAAGGAGGAGATCTTCAGCATTAAGCTAAACGGGACTCATCAGCTTATTTGTAAGTATCCAGAGTCCAAGAGGATACTTGTGATCATTCCTTTCTAGGATTGGGTCTTAAGTGGTTCTCACCTTTTGAAGTCCTCAAGGAGGCCTCCGGCGGGAGTGTACGTGGTGGGTGCGTTGTGTAGACCCTTGCTCTGTGGAGAGCATAAACATTTGGTTTGGAGTGAACCAGTAAAACTCTGGGTTTTAGGTGAACCAGGTAAAACCTTAGGGTTTGAGGTCAACCGTGTAGAAACCTCCAGTAGGGTCTTATAGAAGATCCTTGGCCAGTGTGCCTAAAAGTGGGTGCGTTTTGTTGACCCTTGCTTGTGAGAGCATAAACAGTCAGCGTCGGTGTAGGTTGTAAAGGTTAAAGGTGAACCTGATTTAAAACCTTAGGTTAGAGGTGAACCATGTGAAACCTCCTTAGTGAAATCCAATACAGTTAAGGGTTGAGTGCGGTTACTAGGAGTGGAGTAGACTTATCGTCAAACCACTATAAAATGACCGTGTTTGAGATTGTTATTTTGATTGAGTAATTTGCTTTAATACTTCCATATCTGAATATCTGATCACTCCTCACACACCTACACAGTCATATCCATCATGAACTAGATTGCATATTGTTTACTTCTAAGATAGTTTGTGATTGGATCCTCTACCAGGCTTGGAAGCCAGTAGAGTTATATTTGAATAATCCTGATGTTTGCATGATCACAGGATTAGTGAAGTAGGATTTTTAAATAAAACATAAAAACTTTAAAAAGTCCTATTCACACCCCTCCAGGACATATTGGCATATTCCTTCTTCAACTAGTGCGGTCCTTACCGCCATTTCACAGTTCACCAAATACAAGCCGTGTTAACGGCTTCAGTCCATAGGTCCTTGCCCAATGCAGCATTACTTAAACATGCATTTAGCCCTCTCCAAGAGAGTCCGATTCATTTGCTTAGTTACACCATTTTGCTCGGGCGTGTAGCGCACTATGTTGTGCTTGATGATTCCTTCATCCCTGCAATACTCATTAAACTTAGTGGAAGTAAATTCTTTACCATTGTTAGTCCTTAAAACCTTTATTTTTCACCTTGACTGTTTTTCACCATTGCCTTCCATTATTTGAATATGGTGAAAACTTCAGATTTACATTTCATGAAGTAAACCCAAACTTTTCTGGAGTAGTCATCAATGAATGAAACAAACCATGACGACCCCCCATTGAAAACTTCTAGCGATGGCCCCCGGCCCATATGTCAGAGTACACATAATCAAGCACTCCCTTACAAACACGTTTTTCAGATTTAAAAGACAATCTAGATTGTTTACCATATATACAATGATCGCATATATCTAAATAAAAAATTTTAAAAACTGGAATCAAACATCGATCAGAAAGTACCTTCATACCCTGCTCACTCATGTGGCCCAGATGAGCATGCCACATACGTAGAGACGTGAAGTCTGCAATAGCTGCTACCGCTCTACTTGCCGAAGTGCTCCCAATCAACTTGTAAAGGTTTTCGTACCTTTGCGCTCTCATAACTACAAGTGTCCCTTTTGAAACTTTAAGGACACCTGTAAGTACTATGGTTTCTAGCTCGTATGATTGTCAAATTTTGTAGTGCCAAAACTTCTTCGAATCTGTGTCTTGTGTAGCGCATCAATATATTCAAGACAGAGCAATGAAAATGGTCTTTACTTCAAGAATTTCAAATGCAAGATTACATGTTCTTGTTCGAGTACAACATCAAGTGTGAATTCAATGTTTCAAGATTCATAGTTCAAGCTTTAAGTCAAGACAAAGTTCCTATACTTTGAACCTCAAGCTCAAGCTTTAATGTTAGTCAAATTCAAGCTTCAAATGGTCTCAAGTTCAAGCTTCTATATATGTCAAGATCTCAAGCTTCGGGAACTTCAAAGATCATCTATCAAATGAAGGAAAAGAAGTTTTAATGTTCATACAATATATATAAGGTATAAATGACCCTAGATTGACCATAGGGTAGGTCATTTTAAATACATAATTTAAATTGGATCATTTTATAAGTACATAGATTGTTTCTGGACTAGTCTTGGACTATGTTCGACTAGTCTTAGCACTGCCTCGAACAGTCCAAGAACTCCTCAACCAGTCCCGGAGACTGCTTGATCGGTCGTATGAACAATACTCGACCTGTGCTCGACCAGTCCTACAGGCTCGACTCAAAATCTAGCAACTAAATTGGGTTCCACATGACCAGTTGTGGACAGGACTCGACCGATCGAGCAGACCTTATGACCAGTTGTGGAACGGCCTCATCTTATCGCGCCCAAATTTTAAAAGGTTGTTCATCCTATGACCAGTCGTATCGACCTCAGGACCAGTTGAGAGTGCGATTTCTGCAACTATAAATAGAGCACAATTTTCAGAGTTTGATATTTAATTCAAGCTAAATCAATACGCCACTCTAAGAGATAAGTTAGTGTTATTCTTAAGCTATTTAGTACTCATTATATATTCTCTTTAATTAGCTTTCATTGTATTTGATTTTGTATTCTGTATTCCAATTTTATTTGAAAGAGGAATTGAAGTATTCCCATTTCTTGGAATCAAAATCAAATCAAGCTAGCCTAAGGTGATTTAATTTAAAATTAATCTAGGACCTAGAACCATTTCATAAGTGAGTGTGGATATTGAACTTCTACGTTGAACTTCAACTCCGATTTGGTTCTTCCGGGCTGCATCAAAAGGAGAATATCCAGGTATTTATAGCTTTGTAAATTCTTTATTTTGGTTTCATTGAGATTGTGCCAGAAAAATCTCTTTGTTTTGGTTTGTTTAAGGTGATCCAGAAAACTCAGAGTGTGGGGTTTTTGAATTGTGTAAGCCCACTTGAAAGACACAATTGTGAGGGTTTTAAGTGAACCTTGAAAAACCTATTTTCATAGTGAACACTAATATCCACTATGTGAGGATATTAGGAGTAGAGTAGTTGTGTGGCTATTGTTTAATAGTTGGTATACACACAAGCGAACCACTATAATTCTTTGTGTTTGGTGGATGTATTGTTTAGTTTCTTTATCTTTTATATTTTAAGACTGTGGGATGTATTTGTGGATGTGAATGTTGTAATATTTTCATTTCAGCATTGTGTGGGGAATGTTGTAATAGATTAATTTTTATTTCTTTCATATCCTCTTTAGTTTGAGTTTTTGATACTCATCCACGTTCTAGTAAGGTTGTCTTGCAATAAGCCTTTGGTTTTTAGTGTTAGGTTGCCCTAAGAACCAAGTTTGTATCAACCTCTCAATATTAGATTTTTGAGGTTGTTTTACATTTTCGCGTTGTGGATTGTTTAAGTGCTATCTTTATTTATTTGTTTAAATTTCGCTGTTAATTTTTTAAAATTTGCATAGTCCTATTCACTCCCCCTTTAGGACTTAATAGCTCGGCCTTTTCAAGTGGTATCAGAGCCTAATAGATCGTTTTAATTATTATTTCTTTTGAATTAATTTCCTGAGCTAATCGATTTGAGCTTTGTAAGATGTCAAATTTTGATAGCCTTTCAATCACTAGGTCTCCACCATTTGATGGCTCCAATTATTCCTATTGGAAAGCCAGGATGAGATTTTTTAAAAAATCCATGGATGAGAGTGTGGCAAGCCACAGTGACTAATTGTACCCCTCTTACCATTAAAGTATCTGGTACAGACGGATCTAAAACTATGAAAGTCACACCTTATTTCTCTTGGACCACTCTTCAGAAAAGTAAGAGTAGTGCCAATGCAAAAGCACTAAATGCAATCACTTGCGCACTATCACCGAATGAATTCAAAAGAATTATATCCTATGATACTGCAAAGCAAGCCTGAGATATTTTAGAAATGACATACGAGGGAACAATAATTGTCAAGAAATCTAAAGTCCAAATCCTCACAACCAAATTTGAGGAAATACGTATGGAAGAAAATGAAACTTTCATGGACTTCTATACAAGATTAAATGACATTGTTAACTCTATGTGGGGTCTCGGTGATAGAATCCCAGAAAGCAAAATTTGTGCAATGATCTACGCTCACTGCCTGAATGGTTTAATTCAAAGGTGACGGTGATCCAGGAAGTTCGTGATACGGATAATATGAGGGTAGAAGAATTAGTTGGTTCCTTACAAACCTATGAGTTAACTTTTAAAGCTCCTAAAGGTAAATCTATCGCCCTTAAATCTTCTAAATGTATTTCTTAAGAAAATAGTAGTAATTTTGATTTAGAAAATTCTAAAGATGATATGGCCCTTTTAGCTAAAAATTTTTATAAGATTTTCAAAAGTAAAAAGAGGGTTGATTTCAAAAACCTAATGAAAAGAAAAGATCTAAATCTAAAACTTGAAAATCTTTAAAAGACAGTCAATGTTACAAGTGCCATGAATATGGGCATTTAGTGAACAAGTGTCCTAAAAAGGACAAACCTAAAAAGAAAGGTATGTTGGCTATTTGGGATGAATCTTCTGCCTCTGAAGCCTCTTTTGAATCAAAAGATTCTAAAACTGAGTCGGGTAATGAAGTCAAAGCCCTTATGACTCTAGCCAAGTTCCCTTTTTCAGATCATGATGATTCAACTAGTGAAGAAAATCTGAATAGTGATCATGAAAATGAAGAAGATCTTCAAGATGCTTATAATGCCCTTTACAAGAAGAGTTGTAAAATTACTGTTAAACTTAAACTTCAGAAAGAGAAGTTTTCAAAACTTAAAGAAAATTTTGATTCTCTTGATTTAGAAAAATCTCATATTTCAGATTGTTTTGAAAAACTAAGTGCGACTTAGATTTCAAAAACTCCCAAGTTGAAAACTTAAAATCTGAAAACGAAAAGTTAAAACTTGAAATCTCTTCACTTTTGAGTTTAAAGGACACATGAAAGTATGTCCAAGGTGATCCTAAGTTAGAAAAACTATTATCTGGATCCAGAAAATGTGGCAACCGATCTAGATTGGGCTATAAAAAAAGTATTCCTCCCGAACATAAGAATATTCCTCCTAAGTTTGTGAAAGGAGAGTCTTCAAACTCAAAAGGAAAAAGGTTACAATAAAATTATCCTAAAAATGCTAAAACTTTTCAATCCTTAAAACCTAAAAGCAACCATATCAACTATAAAAATAAGAATCGTAATCCTTTAGCTGAGAAAATTGTTAATTTCCTTAAGGAGCTATTAAAATCTAACTTAGTGGGTCGGTCTTACAATAACTACAAAAATAAGAAGACGAACTATACTCCTAAACCCAAGATTGTAATGAAATGGGTCCTTAAAGTTACTTGCTTAGTTGCCCACACCACTTTCAAAGCTTCAAGCCATTCAAAGTGGTACCTAGACAGTGGATGCTCCAGACACATAACTGGTGACAAAGGTCTGTTCACCAATTTTATAGATATGACTGATGGTTCAGTCACATTCGGTGATGGTAGCAACTGCAGGATTGTAAGCCAAGGTACGGTTCAACTCTTTAACCTCCCTTTATTTGAGAATGTTTTATATATAGAAGGGTTAAAACACAACTTACTAAACATTTCTCAAATATGTGATAATAATCATAGTGTAAAATTTACCAACCTAGGGTGCGAAATTTTAAATAAAAATGGTTCTGTAATATTATAGTAAGTGATTCAAGCTCATCTAATGTAACGTGCTACATGGTCCATACCGATGAGACCGAGTTATGACATAAACGCCTCAAACATGTACACTACCGCAACTTGTATAGATTGAGCAAAAGAGAGTTAGTAAGAGGCTTACCCAAAATACAGAAAATAGATAAAATATGTGGCGAATGCTAGATTGGCAAACAAACTAGTAGTACTCATAAAAAGGTAGACTCCAATGTCACATCTAAACTGCTCGAACTTCTCCACATGCATCTTATTGGACCAACCGGAATGGAGAGTCGAGGTGGTAAGAAGTACATTCTGGTAATCGTTGATGACTTTACCGGATATACATGGGTAGTCTTCTTAAGAGACAAGTCAAAAACTCTCGATGAAGTAAAAAAGGGTACTTAAATGTATCTAAACTAAAAAAGAGTCTCAAGTCTGTAAGATCCGTAGTGATCATGTATCTGAATTTGAGAATAGCGGCTTTAAGAAGTTTTGCAGTGATCAGGAAATATCACACGAATTTTCTGTGCCCAAAACACCACAACAAAATGGTATAGCAGAAAGAAAAAATAGAGTGCTTCAAGAAATGATAAATGTAATGTTAAACAGTATGAAGCTTCCTAAAAATCTTTGGGCTGAAACCATAAATACTGCATGTTATATAATTAACCGCGTTTATACTAGAAAATCAAATAGTAAAACAGCTTATGAAATGTGGTTTGATAAGAAGCTTACTGTAAAATACTTTCGAGTTTTTGGCAGCAAGTGCTACATTTTACGTGACCAAGAAAATCTTGGTAAGTTTGACACTAAAAGTGATGAAGGGGTATTTTTAAGGTATGCTCTGAATAGTCTAGCATATCGGGTTCTTAATAAGAGGACCAGTGTAATTTAAGAGTCTATTAATGTGGTCATTGACGATCACTTGAATACAGTTGTCTCAAGTTCAGAAAATGATGAAGCACTTCTGATTGATAAATAAGATTATTCATCAAGTCAAAATAACTTTGAACTAAGGACTGTTAAAGATCATCTAACTAATCAAATTCTTGGAAACCCTCTCACTGGTGTGCGCATTCGTAGACAACTAGAAGATATGTGTAATTATGTGTGCTTTACATCTCAGATAGAACCGGCTAACGTAAAAGAAGCTCTTACTGACGAAAACTGGATAGTTGCAATGCAAGAAGAGCTTAATCAATTTGTTAGAAATGATGTTTGGTACTTAGTTCCAAGACCTAAAGATAAACACATTATCGGAACTAAATGGATTTTCAAAAATAAGTCAGATGAACTTGGTAATATCATTAGAAATAAGGCTAGACTGGTTATACAAGGGTACACTCAAATTAAAGGCATCGATTATGATGAGACCTTTGCCCCAGTAGCTCATCTTGAATCAATCAGACTATTTATATCCATTGCATGCTTTAGAAAGTTCAAAATATACTGAATGGATGTAAAGAGTGCTTTCTTAAATGACGATTTGCATGAAGAAGTGTATGTTGAACAACCAACGGGTTTTAAAAACCTTAAGAATACGAATCATGTCTACCGCCTGAAAAAGGCACTCTACGGTTTAAAACAAGCTCCCATGACATGGAATGAAAAGTTGACTAAGTTTTTGCTAAGTCATAATTTTCTAATGGGAAGTGTTGATAAGACTCTGTTTGTTAAGAAACATAATGATCAAATTTTAATAGTGCAAATTTATGTTAATGATAATTATTTATGGATCTACCTGTGTTAACATGACTGTTGAGTTTACAGATCTTATGAAATCTAAGTTCAAAATGAGCATGGTTGGGGAATTGAATTATTTTCTAAGGTTGCAAGTTAAACAAAAACCTGATAGTTCCTTTATTTCTCAAACTAAATATGCTCTGAACTTAGTTAAAAGGTTCGGATTTGAGAATAGAAAATTTTTTGATACTCCTATGAGTACTACTTTGAAACTCTCAAAGGACTTTACAGGTAAGAGTGTGGATCCTAAACTATATTGTAGTATGATTAGAAGTTTACTTTATTTAACTGCAAGTAGACCTGATATTGCATTTACCATAGGAATTTGCACTAGATATCAATCTGACCCTAAAGAGTCATATTTAATTGCTGTTAAGCTCATTTTGCGATATGTCGCTAGCTAGTTCAGCTAATCTTGGTCTCTGATATCCACATGATACTAGTGTTCAATTAGCTGGTAACACTGATGTTGATTAGGCTAGTTACATTGATGATAAAAAATCAACCAGTGGTGGTTGTTTCTATGCTGGGAATTGTTTAATTTCTTGGCAAAGTAAGAAATAAAGTTCCATATCGCTCTCAACTGTTGAGGCTGAATACATTACAGCAGGTAATGCATGTACTTAGCTTGTATGGATGAAAAGAATGTTAAGCGATTACGGAATTGCATAGGATTCTATGGTTTTATATTGTGATAATTCCAGTGCAATTAGTATATCTAAAAATCTAATCCAGCATTCACGAACCAAGCATATTGACATTAGATATCACTACATTCATGAATTAGTGGAAGAAAAGACAATTTCTTTGGAATATATATTGACCGAGACTCAACTTGTAGACATATTCACAAAACCGCTCGACAAAAGCAAGTTTTTTAAATTGAAATTTGAACTTGGTATGTGCAATTTGAATTGATTATTCATGCATTTCTGTATCATAATGTATTTATATTTGTTATTATTTCTAAAAATTTGCATATTTTTGGCTGTACACGACTAGTCGAGTACATACTCGACTAGTCGTGGCACAACCGGTCGAGTATGTACTCGACCAGCCGTGTAGTGCGGGTTGGTGCTTTATTTGGGGGAAAAATTCATTTTTTTCTTCATTTTGGGCTTCTTTTCCAATGGTTCCTAGGTCGACTAGTCAAACTCATCTCCTAGTTCTTCAAGGTTAGTGCTTTATTTACATTTTTTTTTATAGATTCAAGTTCCTATTGCTCCTTTTTCATCTTTGGTGGGTTTTATTTCTTGTATCATAGTGGTTTTTGGGATTTTCTTCTCCAAAATTTAATCTTGAGAAAACCCACTCTACATCTTTTGTAACTACTTGGTTCCTTAATTTCCTAGTTGCAAATGGAAGGTAGAGGCAAAAAAAAGTTCTCGTGGTCCTTCATCTTCTAGATCGTCACCTATCACAGTGTGCCACCTTCGGTCACCCGAAGATAATCCCTCCTATGTGTGGGATATAAAGTTGTACAATGTTATAGTTGAACGACTTTTTTTTTTTTTTTTTTTTTTTCAAAACTCAAAAATCCATTTATATCAGCAAAAATCACAATGTTATAGTTGAACGACTTGTTCATGTTGAACATCTAGTTCTATTTGAAATTCTTTCTCTTCTCCAATCTGGAGGATGAGATAACATTCTACGTTGGGGTGGGCCAGCATACCGGTCTATTGCGCATGCTATGTGTGCATGTATCTCTTATTTTTGTACTGAAAATCTTACATTTATTATTGCAACTAGAGAAGGTCCAGTTAAAGTAGACCGACATCTGATCTCTGGTCTAATGGACACACCTGTCAATGATGAAGGTATTCTCATTAGCACTCTAGTAGCTAAACCATCTGAATCTGAAAAATGAATGCTTACTAGAGAATTGTACAATATATATGCATACTAATGGAAATGTGCTTGCTTCAAAGTATTTGTTACTCAGATATAGAGTCCTTCACAGGATATTCATTTCTAATGTTTATCCTTGTTCTGGTAACAAAACCGAACTCACTACATTCATGGTTCAGATTCTTCATTCCATCATCACTAGTACTTCTGTATATCTTCCTTCTTTAATATGTCATTGTATCATTCAATTCCGTCTCCATCCTGGATACAGTGATATCCCTTTCGCTTATCTTATGACTGTGTTAGCCACCCATATGTTAGTTGCTATGCCTGTTGGAGAAGCTCCCATTCAACACTTAATCTTCAACAACTCCAATATAAATAAAATGAATCTGAGGTTGGCCGTAGGCCAAGTCAATGTGGGTGTTGGATGAGCTGCTGTAGTGAATGAAGAAGAAGGTGATTTACCTCCATATGACATCAACATGGATGATAATTTTGATAAGATCGAGTTTGATTCAACAGATGATCCTGATTATCAGCCATCTGACTTTGATGCGTGGTTGCACTCACTGGAGGAGAAGGTAGAGAATATGAATGTGTCCCATGATTTGTAATTCAAATATATGCGCAAGTATCTTAGGCGCCTTAATAAGGGACTTCATAAACTTGATCCTACCATACCTGCTCCTTCATTAGGTTCTAATTAGTCTTTGCTTATCATGGTTTGTAATAACTTTAATGATACTTGGATTTCTTTTATCTTATGAGGTTGTACTTGGCTTAACTTGGTTTAACTTGGTTGTACTTGGTTTAATTTAGTTGGTTATGGTTGAACATGACTTGCTTATGGATTTATTATATTGTTATCTTCCTCATTATTCTTCTTATTCTTCCTTATATATCTACTTCCACTTCTATTTATTGGTTCTTCCCTTTATCATATTGTGACAAAAAGGGAGAGAAATTTGTCATACTTGTGATATATGGCATGTGGATTGTGGATAGGTTGAGGTTAGTCGGCCATCTTTTTTTTTTTTTTTTGTGGTAAGGGGGAGTATTGTTGGTGGAATTGATGCGAATTGATTCGATTTGTTTTGATCTATTTATTAAGCAGATTGTCACTGGTTTCTTTTGATAACTGGTGCATGATTCTTTGTGCGTATAATGCTTATGTTATTATGAAGTGTGTTTTATCACAAATTTGACAAAGGGGGAGATTTTAAGTGCTATGGTTTCTTACTCCTATGATTGTCAAATTTTGTAGTGCCAAAATCTCTTGGAATCTGTCTTATGTAGCGCATCAATATATTCAAGATAGTGCAAGGACAATTGTCTTTACTTCAAGAATTTCAAATGTAAGATTACATATTCATGTTCGAGTACAACAACAAGTGTGAATTCAATGTTTCAAGATTCATAGTTCAAGCTTCAAGTCAAGACAAAGTTCCTATACTTTGAACCTCAAGCTCAAGCTTCAATGTTAGTCAAATTCAAGCTTTAAAAGGTCTTAAGTTCAAGCTTCTATATATGTCAAGATCTCAAGCTTCGTGAACTTCAAAGATCATCTATCAACCAAAGGAAAAGAAGTTTTAATGTTCATACATTATATATAAGGTATGAGTGACCCTAGAATGACCATAGGGTAGGTCATTTTCAATACATAATTTAAATTGGATCATTTTATAAGTGCATAGACTATTTCTCGACTAATCTTGGACTATGTTCGACTAGTCCTAGCATTGGCTCGACTAGTCCAAGAATTCCTTGATCAGTCCTATGTTTTTACTGATTTTCAAAAATTTTTGTTAGAGCCTTAACCGGTCCTGGATACTGCTCGATCGATCGTATGAACAGTGCTCGACCTGTGCTCGACCAGTCCTGCAGGCTCAACTCAAAGTCCAGCAACTAAATTGGATTCCACACGACCAGTTGTGAACAGGAATCGACCGGTCGAGCAAACCCTATGACCAGTCGTGGAACGGCCTCATCTTATCGTGCCTAAATTTTAAAAGGTTGTTGATCCTACGATTAGTCATACTGATCTCAGGACCAGTCGAGAGTACGATTTCTACAACTATAAGTAGAGCACGATTTTCAGAGTTTGATATTCAATTCAAGTTAAATCAATACGCCACTCTGAGAGATAAGTTAGTGTTATTCTTAAGCTATTTTGTGCTCATTATATATTCTCTTTAATTAGCTTTCTTTATATTTGATTTTGTATTATGCATTCCAATTTTATTTGAAAGAGGAATTAAAGTATTCCCATTTCTTGGAATCAAAATCAAATCAAGCTAGCCCAAGGTGATTTAATTTAAAATCAATTTAAAACCTAGAACCATTTCATAAGTGAGTGTGGACATTGAACTTCTACGTTGAATTTCTACTTCGATTTGGTTCTTCCAGGCTGCATCAAAAGTAGAATATCCAGGTATTTTATAGCTTTGTAAATTCTTTATTTTGGTTTCATTGAGATTGTGTCAGAAAAATCTCTTTATTTTGGTTTGTCTGAGGTGATCCAGAAAACTTAAAGTGTGGGGTTTTTGAATTGTGTAAGCCCACTTGAAAGACACAATTGTGAGGTTTTAGGTGAACTTTGAAAAACCTATTTTCATAATGAACGTTAATATCCACTGTGTGAGGATATTAGGAGTGGAGTAGTTGTATGGCTATTGTTTAATAGTTGGTGTACACACAACCAAACTACTATAATTCTTTGTGTTTGGTGGATGTGTGGTTTATTTTCTTTATCTTTTATATTTTAATACTGTGGGATGTATTTGTGGATGTGAATGTTGTAATAATTTTATTTCAGCATTGTGTGGTGAATGTTGTAATATATTAGTTTCTATTTCTTTCATATCTTCTTTAGTTTGAGTTTTTGATACTCACCCACGTTCTAATAAGGTTGTCTTGCCATAAACGTTTAGTTTTTGGTGTCAAGTTGTCCTTAGAACCAAGTTTGTATCAACCTCTCAATACTAGATTTTTTAGGTTGTTTTACATTTTCGCATTGTGGATTGTTTAAGTGCTATATTTATTTATTTGTTTAAATTTCGCTGTTAATTTTTTAAATTTGGCATAGTCCTATTCAACCCCCCCTCTAGGACTTAATAGCTCAACCTTTTTAACACCATCAATACCGGTGAACTTGCACCCTATAGCCTCGAGTGCACCGGGAGAAATCAGACTTTTCTTCATATCAGGAACATGCCTGACATCAATCAGGGTACGCTCCATCCCATCAAACATCTTGATGCTCACTGTACTAATAGCCACAACATTACAGACATTGTCATTGCCCATAAAAATCTGTCCACCATCGCATTCTCTGTAACTGGCGAACTAACTCCGATGAGGAGTCATGTGATATGATACTCCTGTGTCTAAGACCCACTCATTTGCATGATTGTCATGAACATGTTCAATCATAGACACAGACAGAACATCACCACCACTTGTTTCTTCCTCAGATGTGACAACATTGGCCTCCTTGGAAGAAGCCACTAAATTTTCTTTCTTCGCTTTAGGATTTCTATAATCCTTCTTCATGTGTCCAGACAACCCACACAATTCTAACACTTTAATTTTTCTTTGCCCTTACCCTTGGATTTGGATCTAGGCCTTGAGGATCCTTTACCTCGCTTAGAATCTCTGCCCCTCGTAATCAGTGCATCGGAAGATGCCCCCATGTTATCATTTAGCTTTCTCATAGCCTTCCTTTGAAGGGCTGAGAAACGGTGTTAACACTTAGGGTTTTATTTGCGGTGCACATCGTGTCCCAAAAAGACTCATATGATGCAGGAAGAGAATTCAACAATATACATGCCTGTTCCTCATCTTTGACCACTTCATCCATATTTAGCAATTTACACATCAATTTATTAAAGTTGCTGATATGAGCTTCTAGATCTCCACCCTCTGCCATCTTGAAGGTATAACACTATAGTTACAAGTGTAGATGATTTTACGAGGACTTCTTTGCATAGATGTTCTCTAACTTTGCCCACAAACTAGTTGCAGTTTTCTCCCTCAAAATATTATAGAGAACCTCATCCGTGAGACATAAATGGATAGAGGCTAAAGCATTACTATCAAGGTTTTCTTATTCATCATCTTTCATGGTAGATTTCTGCTCCTCAAGAGCCTTAATCTCACCTTGCTTGGTTAACAGGCTAATCATCTTAACCTTCCATAACTCAAAATTATTTTTACCTCAGTACTTATGAATATCAAACTTGCCATTTCCCATTATTACTAATCATGCAGATTCGGATTTGTGCCCCAACGATCGCTCTGATACCACTTGTTGGGGATTTGTGCTCCGAAATCACACAGATCTAGATCTAGGATAACAATCCAATAACGTTAAGCAATCACAAGAGAACATAAAGATTTAACGTGGAAAATCCTTGCGAGAAAAAACCGCAGCACAAAGCGACAGAAATCCACTATGAAATAGAAATTACAAGAGAGAGGCCTTACCTGATTTGAATAACCTTGAATCTCACCCTTGCTACACCCTTTGACCCTAAAATTCCTTTAGGAACCCTTGAAAAACTTTTAGAAAGCCTTAGAATACTTTAGAATAGCCTTAGGGACCACTATTTATCGTTTAGGAAACTCCACTTATGCACCTTCTTTGGAAAAGTTCGAAAACCGCCTCAAATTTACGCAGTCTACGCAGGATCTGTGTAACCTCGACTAGTCGAAGGAGGGCCTCGATTAGTCGAGCAAGCCACTCGACCGGTCGAGCCTGACCCTCGACTGGTCAAGCCAGACGGACACCCAAAAAATGAGCTTGCTGGACCGGTCGAGTGGACCCTTGACCGGTCGAGCAGTCCGCTTGACCAGTCGAGTAGCGGACTGAAGACTTCTGACAACAATGGACTCTTAAGGGAGGAAAGAGAACACTGCAGATGGAGGAAACAGTCTAGCAGATCCAAGGAAATCTCTCACCTGTAAGTCCTTCAGGACCTCAGG
Organism: Magnolia changhungtana; assembly: GCA_030180095.1. Classification (NCBI taxonomy): domain Eukaryota; kingdom Viridiplantae; phylum Streptophyta; class Magnoliopsida; order Magnoliales; family Magnoliaceae; genus Magnolia; species Magnolia changhungtana. The sequence continues at coordinate 10,120,419 of JASAUF010000421.1, read as the reverse complement.
AATCGCTCTATCAACTATTTGCTGAAGGGGACCTAATCCGGACCAGTTGATGGTCCAAAGGTTGAGATCTCCCCTCCCTACTACCATTGGGCATTTTCTAATAGGAAGGGGAGGCAAGCTTTGATTCTTCTCCAGGTGGGAGAGGCCTGAATCTACAAAGGGATTGGGCTGTCGCTCTCTAGGTCCCTGTGATATTTAGCCCGCATAAGAGATGCCCAAGGCCCGACGTTAAGACTGAATTTAGCTACCTAGGCCAGCTTTAAGTGGAGGGCAGGCATTACCTCCTTCAATCTTCTAATACCCAAACCACCTTCTTCAATAGGTCTGGCGATTTTCTTCCAAGTAATCCATTGGAGTTTGTTTTTTCCATCAACCCAACCCCAAAAGAATTTTGTAAAGCTACGCTCAAGAATAGTAGTGACCTGACCTGGGACGTGCATCGAAACCATGATGTGAATCGGAAGGCTGCTTAATACTTGTCTGATGAGTGTCCATCTACCTGCCTGCGTTAACTGCCTACTCTGCCAGCCGCAAATCTTTTTATTCACTTTGTCCATTAGAAACTGAAAGTCAGATATTTTTAATCTTCCACTCTTGAGTGGCGCACCAAGATAAATGAGACCTTCTCTGGCTCTGGCAAAACCCAGAAGGCGCTCAATGTTCCTGATTCTACCTGGCTACATGTTTTTGGAGCAAATAAAGCAGCTTTCGTGCTTGTTGATCTTCTAACCCGATGCAATCTGAAAAGCTTCAAGGAAATTGTTGGCTGAGATGAGTGACGCCCGACTAACATTGAGAAAGACTAAAATATTATCTGCGTACAAAAGGTGAGAGATGAGAGGGGCCACTCGTTGAAACTTAAAAGGCTGGCAACCACCTGAAATCATATGATGAGAGAGTAAGATAGAGAAAGCTTCCATTGTCAGAATGAACAGGGCTAGTGAGAGAGGATCTCCCTGTCTTAAGCCCCGCGACGACTTGAAGAACCCCGCTAGTTCACCGTTGATAAGGACAGAAAACCAATTGTTTCCCTAACACTCTTCCATTAGAGAGATCCATCTGTCACTGAAACCAAGCTTGCTGAGGACCAGTTTCTAAAAATCCCAATTTACCCTGTCATAGGTATTCACCAGATCTAGTTTGAGGATGATGTTCCCTCCTCTAACTTTCTTGTTAAGCTCGCGTATTGATTCTTGAGCCAACTGATATTTTTCGAGATGGATCTGCCTTTCACAAAAGCACCTTGTTCATGAGAAATCAGCTTTGGCAGGATATTACTCAGTCTAGCAGCCAGAATTTTTGCTATGATTTTGTAAATAACACGACATAGGCTAATAGGTCAGAAGTCTGAAAATTTTGCTAGAGCTGAAGGGTTTGGGATAAGGCAGATGTGCGTGGCAGTAAAAGCTCTCAGAAGGGCTCCCCCAGCAAATAACTCTACCGCTACCTTATGTATGTCGCCACCCACAATCTACCAACATTCAGCGAAGAAGGCTGCTGAGAACCCATCTGGGCCTGGGGCCCCACCTTTGGGAATGGAAGAGACTACGGCATAGACTTCTGCTAGGGAGGGCGGGAGAAGAAGAGCCTCATTATCTTGTTGGTTCAGGCGTTGAGGGATGTTCCGAAAGAAATCTGGTTGCCACTGGGTTGACTGACACTGGTAGAGAGCTTCAAAATACTCTACTGTAGCTTCTTTTAGTTCTTTTTGGCTGGAAATGGAGATCTCTGCTTTAGTTTTAATACAGGAGTTGTGGCTCTTCTGATTTTTCTGTAGCCAGAGCATAATGGAAATATCTGGTGTTCCTGTCTCCTTCATCCAACTAGGAGTTCCTGGCCTCTTGTTTTCAAAAAACTTCTTCCATACGCTCCAATTGATCCAGCCTCTATCTAACTGCCAAGCTTTCCCGAAGAAGGACCTTGTCTGGATTGTTTTGCATTCTACAATCAAGGATTTCCAGATCTTCCTCCGCCCTACTAATTTGCTGAAAGATGTTACCACAAACTTCTTTATTCCAAACTTTCAGCAACTGTTTTGTTTTCTTCAACTTGAGCTGAACATTTAACATGGGTTGAGTGGCGCATTCCCCTTCCTAGGCCTTCCTAATTAGCTGATGGAAAGAATCTTGAAGGGTCGACATTCTGAGGAATTTGAAAGGTCTGCTTTTGGGCTGCTGCTGGGTAGGAAAGGAGAGTCAGAGGGGGGCGTGGTCAGACCTGACACATGACAAGTGTTCAACTTTAAACAACAGGAAAGAAGCAGCCCATCTGTCATTAATGAGAATCCTACCTAATCTCGCCCACACCCGAGCAATTTCGAAGCGGTTGTTACACCAGGTGAAACGATTGCCCGCAAATCCTGTGTCAAGAAGGCCAGCTTCTTGAATAGCTTCAACGAAATCTGCCATGCTTGATTTGTCTGGGTCACGAGATCCTAGCCTTTCCTCTACCTCAGCAATGATGTTGAAGTCTCCTCCAATTGCCCAAGGCCCAAGGAAAGACCTGCTGAGGGCAGCCATGTCAGCCCAAATGGTTCTTCTTTGAATTTTGCAGCATTGAGCGTAAACAATGGAGAGGAAGATCGGGTCATTTAGGGGCTACAAAAACAAGCTCAGAGACAACATTTGATTGGAAGAGGAGAGGATGGATACTTATAATTGGTGATGATAAAAAACCCAGATTTTACCCCCCAAATTGCCATTTGAGAGAGATGAGTGGAAGCCAATTTTTAGACCCATGGCAACCCTTCTTTCCTCCCTTAACATAGGTTCCAAAATGGCAACTAGGCAAGGATTGTATTTCCTGACCAATTTCTTGAGGGACGAAATTGTAGGAGCATTGCCCACACTACCTGCATTCCAAATAAGGGCGTTATCCATCCATTACACATCTAGAGTTCACTGCCCGTCGCTTCAGTTGGTGAAGCCTGCTGTACCAATCGTTGTCGGGAATAGTGTTGTAGGGAGCCCTGTTAGCTTCTTTCATATTGTTCTTAATGATAAGAGGCTGAGCCAACGCTGGAGACTTAGGACTGCCGTATGTTCTGTCTGATTGATTAGTATCTACTGCTGATGTCTGGATGGTTGGAGAACTAGCAGTTTGAGGATCCTGCTTAAAATATCGAGATAAATCAACTGTAATTTGCACCTGTCTAGCTACCTTCTGCTACTTCTTCTGAACCTATATCTTTCCATTTGCTCATTTTCATTCTGCCCATAAATCTTTTGCCTATTTATTAAGTCTTGCGGCTATTTACGGGGCGAACATCCAACTATGAAAATGCTTTGGGAAGAAGCTGAAACAGATTTCTCTTCTAAGAGACTGAGGGTCGGGAGTATTATGACAAACCGCTATCGGCGAGGCTTGAGGAGCATGGGTTGCTGGTTCCACTTCCCCGGGGGTCTCCAAATGCATAGGACTGAGAGAAACAACAGGATTTTTCTGAGATGGGATAGGGGATATCAGGTGAATAGGGGGAATAGGAATCTGATTAGGGCTATTATGAGGAGAGTAAAGCTGATCAGGAAGGAGTGTTTGATGAGGTGAGGGAGAGATATGATGAGGGTTAGATGTGGGCAAGGGGACCAAGGGTAAATACTCCAGAAGGAGTATAGGTCGGGAAGGTATGATAGGAAGGATGGAAGCGGAATCAATGGACAAGGGGAAGGGCACGGTGGGAGGGGCTGAATGCAAGGAGGGGAGGTCTGAGGAGGACCGGTGGAATGAGGCAGGTTAGGGGGAGTGAGGTAGTCGCGAGATGAGTTGTTTAAAAGGGTGGAAGGGAACGTAATACAAACAGTTGACGGGTCTAACATCTTCAAGCATTTCAATAATAGGGAAGGCTCTTCCGCTTACCATAAGCAATCGGGGTCTGTGGATGTGCAGGTCAGGGGAGAGCTTAATCCTAACCCGAACAAAGGCTTGGAAAATGCCCAGATACGCCACACTATCTATCTCCTCCACCTTACTGAAGGATTTAGCTAGATTTTCTATCGTAGCGGGGAACCAGGCATGAGAGGGAATGCCAAATAATCGAATCCACAAGCCCTGATTGAGGGTCTTCGAACCCGACGACCAGGTATTCACTTCCAATATTCCCATTCTCTGGTGGAGAGCGTGGTCAGCTACGGAGGTTACCATTTCCTCTCTTGATTGGAATTTAAGTAGGAATTGGTTGGGGAAGGTTCTGGTAAAGTCCATCTTCATCTTAGAGAGGGACAATTTGCGGAAGCTGTCTTTCAGGTGGAGAATAGAGACAGATTCATCTATCGCCGTTGCAGTTAGGGCAGAGGACAGGGCCTTCTTCAATCTCTGTACCTCTTTGTTATCTGTTTCAATCGTGAATGGATCTGGGCCTTTTGTATTTACCTCGGGGATATGGGTATTACCTCCAGCATCACCTTTATCTGGCCGATGAGATCGGGAGGCTATGTCCAAATTGGATTTCCTGCTATGCTGCTGAGGTTGTCGTTCCTTAGGGGGTGGAAGCTCTAATCTCAGGGTGCCCTTCTGGCTCTTTGCCCTAGCAATGGAGACCACTCTACCATCTATTCTTCTACCATTCAAGCATTGGATTGCATAGAAGGCATCTTGCTCATAGGTGAACCGGATGAAAAGGAAACTCCTAGATCAATTAAGGACTCGATTCCAGGGAATGAAAACGTTAGTCAGTTTTCTAAACCGGCTGAATATCCATAGAAGATCGTCTTTAGTTGTGTCAAATGTGAGATTTGCAGTGAAGATGGAGAAAGGGAAGGGGAGTTGACGAGCTTTTCGCAGGGGAACCCGCTCCTCCATCGCTCGGGTCTTTGTCTCCAAGCACGCCATGGATTCATGGATTATATATATATCAATCAAGTGGGTCCATTTGATGATTTTTTGTAAAATTCAACATATTCATATTCACTTTGTTAGAAGTGATTATATACAATGAAAGTGTGCTTATAAGGATGAACCATCCATGGGTCTTTTAGAAATTATGAAAATCTTACCCTTATGGTTTGGCACCATGGCTGTAATGCTTGCTTTTTGGAAACCATGGATTGCTTTTATTTCTCATCGTAAACACTCTCGTTGCCATTGTAGTTTCTCTTTCCTCATATGTTCATTTTTTTTTGGAGTGATTAGAACAAAAATTTATTAAGGAAAAGGTGGAGACCAAAATATACCAAAAAAAAGAAGGAGAGAAGGAAAAGTTCCTTGGTTTAAAATTGCTCTCACTAAATGGTCATGTCGATCACTAAATATGGAAATTTAACCATTCATTTGCAAACCGCTAATGAAATTGATGCATGGAAGAGCAAGAAATAAAAAATGAGAAAGATCACCTTCTTCAAGTAGGCAAAACCTTGAACTCAGAAAGTTATTCTTGTATCCACAAGATAAAAAGAGAAATTTAAAATTTTATTATTCAATGATCCCTAGAGTTCCTGATTACATTACTTATTAAGAAAAAGTGAAATCTTAATTAGGAGTCCTGATTTGACTAAACTAAAATTTGCTCGAAATAGTAAATTTTATCAAAATAAAAAGTAACTCCTAAGAAGATTATATATACTAAAACTCTAGAGTGAAAGAAATACATCCAAATTAAAACTTACTAAAAATAGCAAGTTTTTCCTAAAACCACAATTTTGAATGGAGGGAAGTGTTTTCTCACGAAAAGGACTGATGCGACTCATTATGGGTCAGTTGACCCTCAAATAGCCTATTAGAGTAAAGATTGATAGGTCGTGCATCCCGTAACGATGCCATATTAAAAGTCATAGCCAATTTATGGTTCAGACTTCGAATGATAATTTCTCCATATCCAGAATGAATTTCTTTGAACCGGATGCGCCTGGGGCCCAATTACGTCATGCCTTAGGTATGACTGAGCCCTGATCTAACATATTATGTCCGTTTTCATTTGGACTTCTTTTGGCTGAGCTGTGCTAAGAATAGGTCTGTGGCCCGCTCTACATTAGAAATGGCTAGGATCATCTAATGAATTGTAATGTGAGAATTGTCCATCTGATGGACTACCAAATGAATGGCTATATTAACTAAAGATTGGTCGTATCTATATTAAATGTCGCATGGTCCTCTAATCTGTATCTATATTAGACGTGGCATGGTCCTTTGAAGACTGAAGAGTGTTTTACAATGATCCATATGGTCCAGCAGGCTAACTACAATCTACTTAAGTAGCCCCGTAGTCTTTTGGATCAAAGTCTAAGGCCCAGTTCCCAATCTCTGATCAGGTAGTCACCTGTGCCAGACCCAATTTTCTTATCTGTTGGGTCCCACCTTTTTTTTTCTTCATTGTCGAAGGATACAGAACAACCCAAAAAATGTACCTGACGAGTGATCTTGATTGACCAATTGGGCCCTCTAATAAATGTGGCATTGGCCCACATTAGCAAAGGGTGAGAGTCCAGGTGGGCCAATCAATGTCTATTCTCATTAGATGGATAGGATTATTCCAAGGAGGCAGTGATCATTTTCTCTATATGTACATGGGTGAGAGGAAGTGTGTTAAGGGTTGAATATTACATATTAGACCCTAGGTATTACCTGATTTTACAAACATGATACTGTTTAATGGCCTGTTTTAATCGTGTTTGTGTTGCAAGGTATATTTAGGAGCTTGGACTGAAAAAGGGTACTAAAAAAGTGGATTTGTTGCTCTAAAGTCACCAAGGCAAGTAACGGACCCCAGAGGACTGAGATCGAAAAATTTACACGCCAGAGATCCGAGAAAATCATGCCACTCACATTAAATGGGCCCAAAAATCGTCCAGAATGCAAGAACACAGGATTCCCACCATCCGTTTGGCTTAAAACTTTATATCTGGCCTGAGGACCATAAGTTAACCACACATGTTAAAATTTAGCCCTTGGATCAGTTTATAAGTGACCCGATGGGCAAGATCAGACAATAACCATTAAGAAAGCATCTTGGACATCTTTGGGAGATTGGGACCCAAACTGGACCGATGGAAAGAGTGTGAAAAACGGAGATACTCGCCAAATTTCAGGGAATTTAGACAGTGCACTCTGATATAACAAACGTCGGAAGATGATTGAGGAATTGATGACAAATCTGTAAATAGAACTACATGCAGCCATGCATGCCACTTTAAACAAATTTAACAATGAGTGCCAATTTTCACTTGTTTAGCGGGTGCAGCCCACCTGATTTATGAAACTTCCTCATCTTTTACCTCGTGTCCTAACATAAAGGGACAAATACGATGAACGGAGTAGATTTCCCATAAGGTCATCTCAAGAGGACTTCGCACACAAACGAAAAAGTTCATGCTTTAGGTAGTTTACGTAACCACTCTCGCTACTTGAGTCTTGATCTTGAACAATGTGTGTCACCCACATACTTCCTGAATGTGTGGCCCACCAGAAACTTGGAATTACTTCATCTTTTGGTCCGATGCCTAATATAACCCCACGAAACCTATGGACGTAGTGGATCTTCTGAAAACACATCATAATGGACCCCACCTATCGCGTGTAGCAAAGTGAAGGAAATATAAAACATTCGCTCGCCGTAACAGCGTTTAGATGACACACGAAAGCACCCCCGCGCATGCGATCGGACAGCGTCCGTTGGGAATTACTTCATCTTTTTTTTTTCTTCACTGATAGTTTCCCACTATCTAAAGTATGACACAATCTTTTGGTTTTCAGTGTTCGAGCTGTAACAGATAGATGGTTGTAGTGGGTTTGAGCCCGATACCTTGATTATTTTGAAATGGCGGTTAAGACCGCACTAGTTGAAGAAGGAATACGCCAATATGTCTTAGAGGGGGTGAATAGGACTTTTAAAAGTTTTTATGATTTATTTTAAAATCCTATTACACTAATCCTAACAACAGACATATATTAGGATTACTCAAATGTAACTTTACTGGCTTCCAAGCCTGGTAGAGGATCCAATCACAAACTATTCAAGAAGTAGCAATATATAACTCAGTTTATGATGGATATGACTGTGAATGTGTGTGAGGTGTGATCAGTTATATAAATATGAATGTATTGACATAAATCACAAACACAGAAGAAGAGCAATCACAAACACAGTCATTTTTATAGTGGTTCGACTACTTGTCTTCTCCACTCCCGGTAACCGCACTCAACCCTTGAGTGTACTGGATTTCACTAAGGAGGTTTCACAGCGGTTCACCTCAAACCTAAGGTTTTAAATCAGGTTCACCTTCAACCTTTACAACTTACACTGAGGTTGACTGTTTATGCTCTCACGAGTAAGGGTCAACACAATGCACCCACTTTTAGGCACACTGGCCAAGGATCTTCTATAAGACTTTACTAAATATGATTGAGGGTCAGCCGATGTCATTGGAATTTGTGTATCGATGATATCGAAGGCAGTGTCGATGCATCGATAGATCCTATATATTTACCAGGAAGCTCGCTGGACAGTTTGTGTCCAGTTTCGATGCAATTGACTCGGCCTCAATATCATCGACATATGAATATCGATTTCCTCGAATGACCCCTAATCAAAGTTAAAAACAACCTGAAATATCTGCTGAAAGAAATGCGCGCCCACGGTCGATATCATCGATAGACTTCTGATCTTATCGATATTTGATTTCAGATCATATCGGAAGACGCATCGATATATCGAAGGAATTTGAGATTTTCTTTAAAAAACCAGGGGCGCCGGAAATCTGCCTGTCGATCTTATCGAGCTACTTTCGATGGGCTCGAGATTTGAGTATCGATGATATCGATAGGTGTATCGATACATCGACAATTCGTCCAGATATGTTGTGAGGTTGCTGGACATATTTGGTACTCTTTTCGATGGTATCGATGAAGCATCGAGGACTCGACAGCGCAGGTCGATCATATCGAGGGTGTGCCGATAAAATCGACAAGGCAAGAAAAAACTTAGAGATTTTCGTATTTTGAAAAAGTTTTCTCACCATAAAACCCTATGATTTTCTAACTTATTTTTAAGGGTTTTATTCACCTGGTGTTTTGGGACATGGGATGTGAGGCTTTAAGTTTACTTGTGGCGAGCTTGCACACATCCGGTTGAGGTAGATGCTTGAATTGATCTTCTTATCAGGCTCTGTAGACAATCTAACTCAACACTCATATAACTTGACAAACCAGGACACTTTCATTCTCCCCCTTTGTCAATTACATGATAAAAACCTAAAACACCCTAGAATACTCTAGACAAACACATCCTAAATTGTGTACATGCTTTTTACACAATTTTAGAATTTCTATCCCATGTACACAACTCGTAGCTGCTCCCCTGACTTGTAAACTCCAACTCCCCCTTTTTTGTTGCAGCTGCTCCCTGCTCCCCCTAAACACCCGCACAACTATTTCAAGCAGATACACAATTTTTCGTCGGGGTGTTTGCAAATGTTCTCCTCCTTTTTGTCAGTCATTGACAAAGATATATCAAGTGATATTGACTGAAGAGTGAATTTCTTGGGAGAACTTGCCAGTTATAAGCAGATCAATTGATGTATAGTAATTAATTTAGTTTTAAGCAGATATCAATTTTAGAATGTATGGATGCATAGTAGATCAGATAAAACAGTGATATAGCAGACAGAATAATTAGTAAAGAACAGTACTTACATACCATATTAGAAACTTGATAAACCTGGGGAACTCAAAACAGAATCATGGCAGTAAAGATAAGAATTATACTCAGCCATTATTAAAATGAAACCAAAATATCCAAACATATATTGCCACAGACAGCAATAGCTTAACAGTTTATCTCAATAAAAAAAAAAAATTATTTTCAGCCCAACCATTTGAAAGAACTGCCGGTTATCATCATGCGTTTTCAAGTTTCTTCAATTTTATCGATGTTGAATATCGGTACCATTAGTCTGTTATTGACACTGTTCAGATATCATCGAGATTGTCATAACCTTTCATCCCCAAACTAACATGGTGAATACAAGAAGTTTAGACTTGTAACTACCATATAACCATGAATGTCCCAGTGTAAAGATTTACCTGTGTGGCTCATGTTCACTGAGATTTAGTGAGTGCAGACCCCAATGGATTTTTGAAGGTTACTAAACCTATTTGTATCAAGAGGTTTGGTAAGGATGTCTGCGAGTTACTTTTCTGTGGAAACATAGTCCAATGTAATAATCTTGTCAGCAACAAGTTCTCGGATAAAATGATGACGAATGTCAATGTATTTATTCTGAGAATGTTGAACAGGATTCTTTGAAATGTTGATTGCGCTTGTGTTATCACAGAAAAGACTCATCTGGGTTGTTCAATCCCGTAGTCCAACAACATTTGTTTCATCTAAAGGAGTTGTGCACGGTAGCTTCCAGCGGTAATGTATTCAGCCTCGGCAGTAGATAATGATATTGAATTTTACTTCTTGCTCTGCCAGGAGACTAGACAGTTTCCAACAAAGAAACATCCTCCGCTTGTTGATTTTTGATCATCCAAATTTCCTACCTAGTCAGCATCAGAGTACCCAGCAATGATGACAGATGTTTTAAATGGATACCACAATCCGAAGGAGGTAGTTCCTGCTATGTATTTAATGATCCTCTTAGTGGCCGTTAGGTGAGATTCCTTAGGATCTGCCTGATATCGAGCACATACTCCCACGTTAAAAGATATATCAGGGCGACTAGCTGTGAAATATAGAAGACTACCTATCATACACCGGTAGAGATGTTGATACACACTCTTGCCATTTGTATCTTTAGAGAGTTTGATTGTGGTGGTCATGGGAATGTGATAAAAGTGACTAAATTCAAGACCAAACCTTTTCACCAAATCGTTCGCATACTTGGTTTGACAGATGAAGATTCTATTATGTAGTCGCTTGACCTATAATCCTAGGAAGAAGTTTAGTTCACCGATCATACTCATTTCAAATTTTGATTTCATGAGGTCGGCAAATTTGTATGCGATATCACATGTTGAACCAAAGACAATATCATCCACATAAATTTGTGCAATAAGCAGTGAATCTTTTGTTCTTTGAGTAAACAGAGTCTTATCAACACACCCTCTGCAAAATTTATGGTCCAAAAGAAATTTTGTCAATCATTCATACCAAGCACGTTGTGCTTATTTGAGACCATAGAGGGCTTTGTTCAAATGATATACATAATGAGGACACATAGGATCTGAAAATTCCTTTGGTTGTTCTACATAGACTTCTTCAGTGAGATCTCTATTAAGAAAAGGACTCTTAACATCCATTTGAAATGGTTTAAATTTTAATGAACATGTAATGGACAAAAGAATTCTGATAGACTTAAGGCGAGCTACAGGAGCAAATGTTTCATCAAAATCAATGCCTTCTATTTGTGAGTACCATTGAGCTACAAGCCTTGCTTTGTTCCGGATCACATTTCCTGATTCATCAGATTTATTCTCGAAGACCCATTTGGTTCCAATGACATTTATCTCGAGTGGTCTGGGAGCTAATTGTCATACCTCAGTTCTTTGAAATTATTAAAGTTCTTCTTGCATAGCGTTTATCCAATGTTCATCTTGAAGAGCTTTCACAATATTCTTGGGTTCAATCTTTGAGGTAAAGTAAAAATGGCTATAGATATTTTCGATTTGTCATCGAGTTCTTACACCATCATTAGGATCTCCAATAATTTGTTCTCGGGGGTGATCTTTTATGATGAGAATGTCAGATGATGGTTGAGGTTCACTAGGTGATGTAGTTTTGTTATCAGATTTTTCTATTATGCATGAGTCTACATCATCTTCTAATTCATTCATACGTGTATCTTCTTCATAAGGTTGATCATTGATTACCACATTGATTGACTCTTCAATAGTGAGGGTTCTTAATTTTATATTCTATACGCTTCATTGCATACCTCAGAAAGATACCATCATCACTTTTAGACTCAAATTTACCCAGGTGATCTCTGTCTCTCAGGATATAACACTTGCTACCAAAGACTTGAAAATATTTCACACTAGGCAGTTTCCCAAACCATAGTTCGTATGGAGTTTTATTTAGACCTGCTCTAAGATATACTCTATTTATGATGTAGCAGGCAGTATTGACAGCTTTTGCTTAAAAATTTTTTTCCATATCTTTTCCATTTGGCATAGTAGATCCCATTTCCTGCAATACACAATTTTTTCTTTCAACGACTCCATTTTGCTGAGGGGTTTTTTGGGCAGAGAATTCATGATGAATTCCTTTCTCATTACAATATCTTTTGAATCTTTCTTTTTTAAATTCTCCACCATGATCACTTCTGATGCGATTTATGTCGTACCCTTTTTCATTTTGGATTCGCTTTGACAGGATCACAAATTCCTCAAATGCATCCAATTTTTCTTGAAGAAATGCAACCCAAGTAAATCTGGTGTAGTCATTTACCACCACAGGAAGTATTTTTTCTTGCCATGACTTTCCACTTTCGTTGGTCCAACTAGATCCATATGTAACAGATCCAAGGTTTTGTTGTTGCTATAGTTGTTGTCTTTTTGTGTCCGACCTTAATCTGTTTTCCCTTTAGACATTCTCCACAGACAACTTTTTCTTCTTTTCTAATCTTGGGAAGTCCCCTAACCAAATTTTTTGAACTGACCTTTGCTAAATTTTGGTAGTGAACGTGTCCCCAAAGTTAGGATTCATTCTTTATAGCCATATTGCACTTTGTGGATAACACACTCTCACTTGTACTTTCAATGACATAACAATTATCACTAGTGCATAAACCTTTTATGAGAGATTTTCCTGTATGATCCAAAATTCTACACACGTCCTTTAAGAAAGTGACAAGATGTTTTTTGTCATAGATTTGGGAGATACTAAGGAGATTATGTTTCAAACCTTTTACACAGAGGACATGTTTGATCTTTGGGAGGCCTGGTACAACTATTGTTCCTTGTCCAATTATTTTGGCTGAGCTTCCATCACCAAATGTGACTGATCCTCCATCAAAGTTTGAATACTCACAAAAGTGAGTTCGATCACTAGTCATGTGTCTGGAGCATCCACTATCAAGGTACCACTTTGAACTATTTCCAACTTTCAAGGCAGTGTGAATTATAAGACAATTATTCTGGTTTGTCACACCCTCTTGGACACTCATAGACATGATTCCAACTTCAGTCAAGATCACTCTCCAGGCGGTGAAGCCCTTAAAGAGAGACCCACATTGATACCAATTGAAATGGTGGTTAAGACTGCACTAGTTGAAGAAGGAATACGCCAATATATCCTAGAGGGGGTGAATAGGACTTCTAAAAGTTTTTATGATTTATTTTAAAATCCTATTACACTAATCCTAACAACAGATATATATTAGGATTACTCAAATGTAACTCTACTAGCTTCCAAGCTTGGTAGAGGATCCAATCACCAACTATTCAAGAAGTAGCAATATATAACTCAATTTATGATGGATATGACTATGAATGTGTGTGAGGTGTGATTAGATATATAAATATGAATGCATTGACATAAATCACAAACACAGAAGAAGAGCAATCACAAACACAGTCATTTTTATAGTGGTTCAACTACTTGTCTACTCCACTTCCGGTAACCACACTCAACCCTTGAGTGTACTAGATTTTACTAAGGAGGTTTCACAGTAGTTCACCTCAAACCTAAGGTTTTAAATCAGGTTCACCTTCAACCTTTACAACCTACATTGAGGTTGACTATTTATGCTCTCACGAGCAAGGGTCAACACAATGCACCCACTTTTAGGCACACTGGCCAAGGATTTTCAATAAGACCCTACTGAAGATTTCTACACGGTTCACCTCAAACCCGAGGTTTCTATATGGTTCACCTCAAACCCAAGGTTTTACACGGTTTACCTCAAACCCAGAGTTTTACTGGTTCACTCCTAACTAGATGTTTCTACTCTCCATAGAGCAAGGGTTCACACAACGCACCCACCACGTACACTCCCGCCGGAGGCCTCCTTGAGGACTTCAAAGTGTGAGAACCACTTAAGACCCAATCTTACAAAGGAATGATCACAAATGCCTTCTTGGACTCTAGATACTTACAAATAAGTTGATGAGTCCCGTTTAGCACAATGCCGAAGATCTCCTCCTCCTTATTGACGAAGAGTCTTCTGCTCCATTCTTCCGCATCACAAAATAATATACCAATATTTGAATTCAGGTTGGGCCAAGGTTATGATGAAATCCTACTCTCTAAAGGTTTTCCTATAAGGAAGATAGAGTAGTTCCAATCATCTAAGCATTCAAGGCATCTCAGCTTGATGATTTGTCATTAAGATGGTAGCTGGAGAATCCTTGAATGCGGAAGTTCATTCCCCAATCTACTCTATTGAATATCAATGGTGAGGGTGGATTGGAGGATAAACTCCCTTGAGAGAAAGGGCTTTGGATATAAGATCTAAAGTTAAACACTCAAAAGCTCTCTCTACTTTCTCTCCCAACAACAATAGACAAGTCCCCTATATATAGGGAAAAGGTTCCAACGGATATAAAATGGTCACATTTATGTTCGAGTTCGATATCATTGAGTAGGTTCGATATCATTGAGTGTATACTCTTGATAGCATCGATGGTCTGCTCGATGACTCAAACTCAAAGTCATACGCTTTTGAAACCATTAGCCATCTGATCGATGAATCGAAACAATTGTTGATGTCATCGGATTTCGAACTCTGATTCCATTGATGATAGGTTCGATCCATCGACACTTGAAAAATGAGATAGACTTGACTAGAAATATTTCATGTTTTTAGGATATGATCGAGGGTCAGCCGATGTCATTGAAATTTGTATATCGATGATATCGAAGGTAGTGTCGATGCATCGATAAATCCTATAGATTTACCAGTAAGCTCGCTGGACAGTTTGTGTCCAGTTTCGATGCAATCGACTCGGCCTCGATATCATCGACATATGAATATCGATTTCCTCGAATGACCCCTAATCAAAGTTAAAAACAACCTGAAATATCTGCTGGAAGAAATGCGCGCCCACGATCAATATCATCGATGGACTTCCGATCTTATCGATATTTGATTTCAGATCATATCAGAAGACAAATCAATATATTGAACGAATTTGAGATTTTCTTTAAAAAATAGGGGCGTCGAAAATCTGCCTGTCAATCTTATCGAGTCACTTTCGATGAGCTTAAGATTTGAGTATCGATGGTATCGATACATCGATAATTTGTCCAGATATGTTGTGAGGTTGCTAGACATATTTAGTCCTCTTTCCGATGGTATCGATGAAGCATCGAGGACTAGACAGCGAAGGTCGATCATATCGTGGGTGTTTTGATAAAATCGACAAGGCAAGAAAAAACTTAGAGATTTTCCTATTTTGAAAAAGTTTTCTCACCATAAAACCCTGTGATTTTCTAACTTATTTTTAAGGGTTTTATTCACCTGGTATTTTAGGACATGGGATGTGAGGCTTTAAGTTTACCTGTGGCGAGCTTGCACACATCCGATTGAGGTAGATGCTTGAATTGATCTTCCTATCAGGCTCTGTAGACAATCTGACTCAACACTCATGTAACTTGACAAACCAGGGCACTTTCACATTTGCCTACGTAGAACAAAAGATCTATTGGTATCAATTTATAATCCTGTTAAATCTCGATCTTCTGCCTGATCAGGGAATTGAGATCATTGAGACTTGCTATGACTTAGAATTTGAGACAAACCGCGTACACATCGCATAAACATGATTCCATCAAGCCGCGAACCCAATCGTTCTAGACTTCAAGGAAATATCATGCGTTTTTCTGAATTGACAATGAGAGTGCCTGAAATTTATGTGAATATATGCAAATGACCATCACGCTTCCAGCGCACACTCTGATTATCTAAATACTACTTGGAAATCTTAAGACAAGGAATTTTTTTTTAAAATTTATTTTTAATTTTTAATTTTTTATTTTACATGGAATCCTGAGTTTAAAGGTTTTCAAGTCCATTTAAGATCTCTAATCTAATTTTAATATGCTTAGTCTGGGGTTGAAATTTCACCCTTTTTAAAAAAATTATTATTATTATTATTATTTTTTTACCTCACTTCTAATTAATTCTAAGTGCTGAAATTTATGAAAGTCATCACTTCTATCTAATGAAGTGTGCTAGGGAAATCAAATTGCGATTCGTAATACGATCAGCTTAGACTCATGGGGTTCCTATGTTTGTACAATATGGTGGGTAAAGACCTTAATATGATGACTAAGTCTACTTCATATGCTGAATGTATGACAGTGTTACTTCTAATTAATGAAGTTTTAGGAAAGTTCAGATAACTACCCTGATAGTTTACGAAAGAACTAAGGTGTTTTTTTTTTTTTTTTTTTTTGAAAGCCAAGTATAAGGAATGTCTTTATGTAGTCTTAAGTACATCATAGTAGATATTTACATAATTAATTTCTAAGTTCGAACAACCATGTTGCAGTTTACAAGGGAACTAAAGTTCTTGTTTCTAATTTCAAATGGTCGTTTTGATAATTTTCATGGGAGACAAAGTCCTTATCCTTGAGTTTAAATGACTCATCATAAGGATTTCAAAGGGCTAAGGTTTTGGATATCTATGTTCTCAGCTCGTCCTTAGCTCGGATGAAATTTCATATGAGTTTGGATTGCCATCCAAGTCACTTCCAAGGGAACCAATTTCTAAATTTTCATTTCCTCCCAATTCTAAGAGTTTCCTTCATGAGTGAAAGTTCAAGGGTCTATCCTAGAAGTTTCAAGGGGCCTATAGTTTGAAATATCTATGTTCTAAAAACCTTTGAATGAAACTTTTCATAAGTTCAAATGACTATTTTAATAGTTTCTAAGTACAATCGACTAACCTAAAAATTTCAAAGGAACCTAAAACATTGAGTATCTATATTTTCAAGGGAATCTAAGATCGTTTCTAAGTGCTATAGTTATCCAAATAATTATCTATGGGACCTAAAGTTCAAGTTCTTATGTTCTTAAAATTTTTGAAGGGAACTGTTTATGAGTTCACATGACTAAATGTTCCAAGGGAACTAATTTCATTTATAAGTTCCGGGACCATCTAAACACTTATCTAGGGGGCCTAAGTTTGGGTTTCTACATTTTCGGATCTTCCTACGTCCAAGGGAGATTTACCTAGGTTCAAAGCTCTAGTTTCAAGAACTCTAATTTGAGACATTTAAGGCTTGTATAAGATCATTTCCAAAGGCCAAGTTTGTCCAAACTATGCTCTGATACCAACTGTAATGCCCTGTGTTTTCAGGACCCGAGTATATGACTCGTTTTCCAAAAACTCCAGTATTAACCTGAAAGGATGGTCAAATTCGGGTGTTTTTTTTTTCATTTATCAGAGTAAGCAGATGAGCATAGAATGGACAAATCAACATAAAAAAAAGTTTTCATTTCATTTAGAATATACAAGTGATTGCTCATAATGACTTATACAAACCAATGTCTCCACAATAACAAATACAAGATATGAGAAATTTAGAAGCATATGAAACATAAACGAAAGTCGCAAGATCGCGCAAATTCCTTGACAAGTGTAACCACGTGTCCTAGACCACCATAACGGCTCCTCATTAATCTGAACTTGCATATCACTTAAGCCACCTGTGTTACGTATACGGTTATATATTTGATGGATGAGTGGCCAACTAAGTGTGAATTCTCCTCAAGATTACACACCGCCACATTAGGTAAGCATAGTTATAAAACAAAACACACAAAACAGTACTTGATGCAAGTCTTATTAGATGCATAGATGTATGAATGTACAACGACTTGGGGATGCACGTCTAGTTGGACTTGGGCTCGTCACCCATACAAATCATCGACCCAAGTAGAACATCCAGACGGTCTGTGCTCTAGGTAAAACATCCGGACGGGCATTGGGCTCATCACCCATGAATGTGACTGGTCATCAGCGTAACACTCAGCGTAATCACATGAGCATAATAATCCAAGCCACCGTAATATATCATGTATGCATGATTAGCCAACCCATTATTATTCTAATTGCAACCAGCTAATTTAAATAAGCTTAAGGTCACTATGGGGAGTTAAGAGCCCAACGTAGGCCAACAGCTCGGGCATAGTGTCCCATTACCACCATCCCCAGCTCATGAGGCTATTACCTTAGGATGTTTAATGGAAGCTAATCGACTAGTGGCCAATCATATTCAATATATGGGGCTTACCATCGCATAGTTGCACGATATAAAACATTGAACCCATATAGGGTAAATACCAAAATAAAGCCACATAAGGCAATTATCAAAATAGGCCACATAGGGCAAGTATCAAAACCATGCGATAAAAGACCATCCTTAAAAACCACTTAGACACAACAACTCATGGATGGTAGGCCCACATCAATGGTCAATTTAAATCACCATTCAATAACCACTAAACCGAAGGTCCATTACTATCACAACCAGTCGGGTTACATCCCAAGTATGAGTGTACACATATATGTGGGAGTTTCTCACTGGTGTACCAGTTTAAGTTCTATAAGTAATCCACATTTAATCCACAAGCATGAATAAATATGCAAGATAAACATTAAGCATGTATTATAGCAATTTAATTCCAACAATTAACACATGTGACTATGAAATGGAGATATCAATTACAAGTTAAAATAAAACTATAACTTAAGCTAATGGAAAAATGGAAAGCTCAAGGGGAAGAATCATCACCTGTAGGACTGTGTTCGCAAACTTGGTCTAAGTTCTCTTGCAGCCCAAGGTCACCCAAAAAGTCTCCTAAGATCACAATTTATATTTGTCAAGTATTTTCATGGTTTGTCCAACTAACGTGAGGGTCGAAGAGATAATAACAAGGCCCTTCTTGGCCTTCGTCAGAGGGAACGGGCCCACTATATTTTTATCCAATCAAGGTGGCTCCATGAATGGGCCCTAGTGAAGGCTTGGGTCACGTCAAAAATCATTTTAATAGTTGTAAGTATAACTTGTGTATTATTGTTATTTCCTGGAGTACAGGACTTACTAAGAATGATTATCATTGTCCCAGCATAGTTTATATAAATTTGCACGGTCCAAACATTGTTTACATAAATCGGCACCGTATAAACATAGTTATATCATGGGTGGGGTCTATGTCTTTAAATGGGCGGATGACTGGGATGTAACACAACATTATGATGGGGCTGCTGTTCGCAGCTCAACAGTTAACTGGTGGGGCCAGGAAATGGACGGTTGGGATGCAAGCCACAAGGTCATACCCACAGAATTTGCTGACGTGGATACATGAGGTCACCACCAGAACTGTCCAGGTGGTTGGTGGTTGGCTGGATGTAGAAAACATAAAACAAGGTGGCCCACGTACTGCCAAAATAGATGGATGGTGTGGAGAATACATGTATCAGGGTAGGGCGTCCGTGGCCTAGGTGGGACCTACAAAACTTGCTGACGTGGATGCAGCAACTGCTGCAGCTTCAGTGACATGTTGGCCCACCGTCTAGGCAGTGCATGGCTTGGACGGAACACATACGTCATGGTGGCGTCCGCATACGTGGTCCACTGCCATCTGGACGAGCCCGTCAAATGGATAGACGGCTAGGATGGAACACGTCCCGTCAAATGGATAGACGGCTAGGATGGAACACGTCCATCAGTGGTGCTCTCCCATGTGGTGTGGCCCACATAAGATATATATACTATATATTTATATATGTTACATATATATAAACGCATACCCCTGGTGGGTCCCACGTGGGGCCACCACATATATACCATACATATGTATATTATAACAACGTGGGTTCCACATGGGTGTGGGGCCCACATAATATTTTATTATATGTTATACGTAATGAAGAGAGACTCCATATAACACAACAGGTGGGTTCCACATGGGGCCCACCATAACATATACGTACTATTTCCTTATCATATTATTATATGTTATTTATTATTATCATTATTTTATTATTATTATTATTATTTTTTCAACATGTAAGGCAAACTGCCCCAGGGCCTGACGTCCTTTGATGGAGGGCCTGGGAACAGCGTCCATTGCTGGAAGGTCTGATCTGTTTTTGTGCGGCCACCATGGCTCAATAGTGCGGCCCATCAAGAGCACATATATATATATATATATATATATATATATATATATATATATATATATATATATATATATATATATATATATATAAAAATAAAATACCATTTTATTTTGTAGATTGCACGTCCTGGGAGTCTGTTGTTTGGGACGGGCCAAAACGTGCAGTCCACATGATGTCAGAGTGAGGCCCACCTGTGATTTTTAGGGCCCTTGTTGGCATGGTGCGGCCCACTTAGATTTATATGGGGTGTCCCACCTGGTCAGAGAGAGGGAGCAAGATGCAGCTCCCGGGCTGTTGCAGGGTGCGGCCCACCAAATTTTTTCGGTGAGGCCCAGCTGAAATTTGGTGCAGCCCAACACAGTGTGGCCCACCAGTGGGAATTGGATTGCGTACTGAGTAACTCAGTACGCTCTTATCGTACTGAGTAAACTCAGTTGGGCCCACCGTGAAAATAAGTGGTTTATCCACACCGTACATACGTTTTTTCAGCTCATTTAAGGGGTTGAGCCCAAAGTTGAAGCATATCCAACTCTCAAGTGGATAATACCACAAGAAACAGTGGGAATAATGATTTCCACCGTTGAAACCTTCCTAGGCCCTACAGTGATGTCTAGTTGTCATCCAAGCTGTTAATAATATCACAAAGACATGGATGAAGGGAGAAAAAACAAATATAAGCTTAATACAAAAATTTTGTGACACTCAAGAATTTTGCAATGGTATAAGTTCAATTCACACTGTTTCATGTGGTGTGGTGAACTTAAGCTTTGGATATCCTTCAATTTTGAACCTATGCCATAAAATTATCTGATAAAATAGATGAACGGAGTGGATAAAATACATAGATCATGGTGAACCCCACAGAGTTTACTCAGTACGCAATCCGCTTCCCCCACCAGTGCTGTTAACGTGTACAGATTCTCTGCTGACTGTTTTGAAACTATTTCCGTCCCTGGTTTCCAGCTTAAACACGGCTCCTCCCGGGGCATTTTTCAACCCATTTCAGAGCTCAACCAGCGGCACAATGGCTGCCATTTTCTCGGCCAAAGAGCAGCCCGAACAGAGCTTGTTTCTGGACTGTTTTCCGGGCTGTTTTTAGCTAGATTTTGGAGCGTGTTGCACCTCAAACGGAGTCCGATTGTGAGCTGTTTCTGGACTAAGTTTCAGCCCTTAGCTGAGGCTATTTACACGCCATTATTTGGCCCCAAGCACGGCCTGAACTCAGGCCATGTTCGGCCTCAAACGGAGGCTGTTTTTCAGGCCATGTTCAGCCACAAAACAGAGCCCGCATTCAGGCCTTTTTCAAGCTTCCCTACGGTCGGATTTATGGCCCCAAATGGCGCCTTCAACAGAGCTGATATCTTCATGAAATGAAGAAGAAGACAGAAGAAAGGAAAGAAAAAAAGTAGAAGTTCGGGCCGTTTACCTGGCCGAACCCGGGCTCCACTCTCTCTTTTCCTCCTCTCTTTTCTCTCCCTTTTCCCTTCCTTCTATTTCCCTCTCTCTCTACTCCCTATCTCCCACATCCTCTTTCTTTCCCTCTTTGCTGTTGCTGGAAGCATCCAGCGGCATTTAAACCAGGCCCAAACCGAACCCCTATTTTTCTTCAAACAGCTAGCAGTGGGTGGTTTCGGTTGCTGGTTTTCTACCAAACCTCAATCCACGTGGACATTACTGCATGGTTGATGTTTCACCTAATGGACGGCTGAGATTGAGAGAAGCGATCTCACGCGGATCGTCCTCCCGACAGACAGAAGTGGAAATGGCATTTTTTCCGTTTTCGGAAGTGCCGCACGCAGCTCTTTTCGGGCTCATTTTGAGTATCTGTACGTGTGCAAGATCAAATACGGCCGGCATGGTTTATTCAAACTGGAGTCCTCTACCCAATGAACGGTTTGGATTGGCTGATGGTGGTCCACCTCGATCATGGTAGGTCAGATTTGGAGAAGCTGGAGGCACAACGTTCGCTTGCGCGTCGACTTAATTCGGCTTTGATCGTGCGCATGAATGTGGGTTTCAATATACCAGACTGTTGGAGTTTTGTCAGCAGTTCGTCCGAAACATGATGGACAGTTCGGATCGCCGTAGCGAGGCCAAATAGTGGGCCACTAGTCCAAACCGACGGACTTCTGTTCGTCCGCTGTGTAAACCGGAGAGAGTGAGAGAGAAATCTCTCGGTTTTGAGAGAGGGCGCGGGTCGAGTGCTGTTTGAACAGATCTACGTTGTGGTGCATTGCGGGTGCTTGCCTGTTGTGGTACACATGCCACATAATGTGGGGTCCATATTATGTTTGTGATAAATCCGCTTCATCCACTTCACTTGGTGGCCCTATCATGGCATTTTTATTAAGGATGGGGCAGATCCAAAGTCCACGTGGGGGCTCACAACTTGATCTATCGTCCTAACGGTAGTTTCCCATTAACCTAATGGTCGGATGATTTCAAAGCTGAACGCCAACAGTTAAAAAGGGTCAAGGGACCATTTAAGGTATAAAACAACAGCTAGATCTTGGGTTTTATGACCTGTCATGTTTTTATGGCTTGTTACAACACTTTTAATTATTATTATTATTATTATTATTATTATTATTATTATTAATATTATTATCTTATTATTTTATAAATTATATTAATAAAAGTAATAATGTAGTTATATATATATATATATATGTATATATACTAGTACAAATTGTTAATTTTATGAATATTAGTGAAAAGAAACAAGGATTAATATATCATTTGCATATTATTTGTATAGTTATATAAGTTTTAAATTTTAGATTTTATATAAAATCTTAGACTGTTTTGAAAATATGTTATTTGTTATAAAATTTTATTTGTGTAATATAGATTTTTATGATTGAAATTCTTATAAGTAAATCACAAGTGCATAAGAAATTGATTTATGGTCTTAGGGCTTTTTAGGAAGGTCTAAATGAAATCAATCTACTTGATCCAAAACCCAACGGTTGTATTAGACAGTGATGATGGGTAGGTTGAGAATCATTGTATGACTAAGTTCCATGTGTTCCCACACATGTGTAAGTTAAATCGAATTTCCGTAATGACACCCGAGTACTGAAAGTACGGGGTGTTACATAGGCCATCTAAAACCATCCAAAGGGACGTTATCTTTAAAAAAAGAAAGAAAGCTAAGAGTTTTGCATTCTTGAGTTTTCACGCAAGTTTCATGCGAACTGCGAAAGGCGTGCGTAAAGAGCCTACGCACGTTCTCCACTCCAACTGACTCCAAGCTGTTATAAAGAAGAGGGAGAATGGGACGTGAGGATTGATCTTTCAGGGGCAGCCATGGAGGCATCATCAGGGGTGAGTTGGGCACGTGAAGAAGAGAGAGAGATCTTGGAGTGTGGGTTTCTTCATGGAGTTTTCCTTCTTTCCTTTTAACTTTTCTTCTTCTTTTAATGCTTTTGTTAAGATTTTTAGCCTAATCATGTCTGGCTAAACCTCTTAGATAGGGCTAAGAGGTGAAGCTTGTAGCGTGATGGTGTGTTTTGTGACTGTGATTCATGGTTGATGAACCCTCTTGATTCTACTTTAATTATAAGATATGCTTTTAGTTTTTAATGGTTTGTCGTGACTTAAATTACAAGATCTGCGATAGCTTTGAGTATATTCTTTTCATTATAAGGTTTGGGAATTTGGGACCCTGTTGTTCACCATCGTCTCCTGGGCATGGTTGGATGATGGAATCCTTCCTAACATTCATACATCCCTTAGATTGGATGTGGATTGGCTAAATTCTGTTATTTGCTTTGTCTCATGGGCATGATTTTGTGATAGAATCAATTCTAATTCTCGTACCTATCTTCTCTTGAAAACTAAATTAAAGGAAGTTCAGATTTTGATTTTGACGTTATATCCTCCAACTGGATGAAGATGGGACACTGATTTCAATTGTGTTCTTAAATCAAGCATTGATCTTCCTGACCTCTACAAGTGGATCCTTTGCACCCTAGTTTCCCACCTTTGATTTCTATAAATTTTAGATTAATATTTTCACCATTATTCCCTCATATTTGCCTGATTTAGATTTTATCTTCGCCTAGTTCTAGTTCTGGTTACTTTCAGAATACGTACAAGTTTTAGTCCCTGTGGATTCGACCTCGGTCTTACCGAGTTTATTTCTACATCATAACCCTATACTTGAGGTATGAACAAGTTTTTGGCACCGTTGCCGGGGATTGACAATTACGGTTTTTCTGAAATTGACTAGTTTTAGAATTAGGTTAAGATTAGGATTTTCTATCTTTAGGTTTAGATTTTTCTGATTTCTAGAAACTAACTTGTTTTCCTATTTTATAGGACCTTGACAAACACATTCTAAATTGGTAATCTCTTTCTAATTTTCTAGCCTTTCTATTTTCTATTTTAAATTAGGTTTTATCTTTAGAAACTTTCTAATTCTAGGATTTCTTCTAATTTAGAAACTAACTTTCTTTCTATTTTAGGTTTAGAATTTTCCTAATTTATTTTTAGAAACTTTCTATTTTCCTTTTTAGAAAATTTTCCTTCTTAAGAAACTATTTTACTTTTTATTTTAAGATCTCCTACTATTTATAGACTTTCTATATGTAGAAACTAACTTGGTTTGTTTTGTTTTGCAGGTTCTTAATTTAGGACTTCTATTTTGGTAACTTCCTTCCAACTCTTTTCTCTTATTTTCTAGATTTATATTTCTTCCCTTTTCTTAGGTTTAGGTTTAGAATTTGAATTGAGGGCTGCGAGTGTTTCATGCCCAAGTGGGTTCTTGATAACCCTCTACGTTTCAATGAGGATTGGTTGAGCGGTTATCTATCCATCGCAGGATTAGACACCACTTGAGATCCTCAGAGTTAACTGAGATTATGGCCGCAAATCAACCTCTTCTACCCCAACCCAGGGTGGAGGACATCTAGGATGAAAATGAGTTGCAACCCCCGCCTCGTACTTTATGAGATTATTTATAACAGGCAGGGGTGAGTATGTCCTCATGCATGGTTTTTCTAGAAAATACAAGACACATGAATATCAAGCCAGGGGTGATCCAACTCCTTCCAAAGTTTCATGGGCTTGAATCTGAAAATTCGTATCTGCACTTGAAAGAGTTTAATAAAATCATAGCCACTTTTTACTTTCCTAACGTATCTAAGGACACGGTCAGGCTGAAACTCTTTCCCTTTTTTTTGAAAGAGAAAGTTAAGATATGGTTACATTCACTACGTCCCTGATCTATTGGCACATGGAACGACATGATGAGGGAGTTCATAAAGAATTTTTTTTCATATCACAAAATGAACACCCTTAGAAAGTCAATCATGAACTTCGCCCAAAAGGAGGATGAAACATTCTTCCAATGTTGGGACTGGTTCAAGGATCTTGTCAGCTCATGCCCACAACATGGATTTGAAACATGGCGCATTACACACTTTTTCTATGATAGATTGACATCTTCCATGCGCCAATTGGTCGAGACAATGTGCAATAGAGAATTTATGAATAAAAATGTCGATGATGTATGGGATCACTTGGATAGACTTATCACTACAAGAAAAACGGGGAAAGGCTATGGTAAAAAACCGTAGCAAAAGCCCTTTTGCTACAGATATGATCTGTAGCACGTCCGTTACTATTGGTGGGGTAGCTAAAGGTATAGCTACGGATTATATCCGTAGCAATAGATACCGATAGCTACGAATTATATCCGTAGCAATAGATACCGATAGCTATGGATTATATCCATAGCAATATATATAAATAGCTATGGATTATATCCGTAGCAATACCTTTAGCTACCACACCAATAGCGACAGACGTGCTACGGATCATATCCGTAGCAAAAGGGACTTTATCTGCAGCAATAGATACCAATAACACCAATAATATCCATAGCAATAGATACCAATAGCTACAGATTATATTTGTAGCAATAGATATCAATAGCTACGGACAATATCCATAGCAATAGATACCAATAGCTACGGATGAAGCCGTAACTATAGCTACGGATTATATTTGTAGCTATTTTTTTTTAAAAAAAACATTGTAATAATATGACATGTTTCCATTGCAAGAACCTGCTGTGATTGATAACTCATCTAAGCTTAATGCTGATAGAAATAGTACATAAAATGCAATCAGACAAAAAAATGATGCATTTATTACAAATAACAATCAAATCATATAATGCATCCTATATTCACATTTCTAAATAAACAATACTTCACTTTGCTCAACCTATCATAAGAATTACAACTAAGGTGTGCCCTCATGTGCAAGAAACAAATGCACTCCAACACAGTAAACACCCTCCATATGCATTTAATAATGCTCACATTTTTACAGAATTTTCTTCCTTCAGATGGTCAATTTTAGCAAATGTAGAAGATAGAGCTTCTTCTTTCCTTAAAACTGCAGATGTAACTTCTGTGGATTTCGACACAAGATCGCTTTCAAGTTCTGAAACCCTTTCCTTGAGAAAATGAATTTCATCCTCCACTGACTTCTTTAGCTTGTCAGCTTGTATGGAACAACATTTGTAGACACAATCAAATAAGCATGCCTTTGTACACGTCTTAAAAGGAAGAAAGACCAAAAAAAAAAAAACTTATATATGAAGAAATAAAAAATGTACCCACAAATCTTCTAAATTATGGCAAAATCCAACATGAGTAATGTGTTCAAACTTAGGATGGACTTTTAAACTCAAAACTTAAGTTTAAGATAAGGTTATAGGTTTAGGTTTAGGTTAAGGTTATGTTCACTCCCCAAGTATAAGGTTGTGATGTAGTAATAAACTCGGTGAGACCGAGGTCGAAACCACAGGGACTGAAACCTGTACATAATCTGAAAACTAATTAGATGTAGAACTAGAATGAGATGAATCCTAAATCAATTGTGATTTGAGGAATAATTGTGAAATTATTATCTAAAACTGAGGAAAAATTCAGAGGAAGGACATTAGGGATTCAGAGGATCCACTTGTAGAGATCAGGGAGATCTTATGCCTGGATTAAAAATCAGGGATCAGGGAAATTAACTGAATTGCCATTGATATAGTTTTCAAGAGATGAGAGGTATATGAATTAGAATGGATTCCATCACCAAACCATGCCCAGGAGACAAAGCAAACAACAGAATTAAACTAATTACCAACCAATCAACATGTTTATGAAGGTTAGGAAGGGTACCGTCATCCGACCATGCCCAGGAGACGATGGTGAACAACAGGGCTTCCTAACGTCATAAAACATAAAAGGAGAGAAAATACTCAAGCCATCACAGATCTACTGTAATTTCAGTCATAATAAACCATTAATAACTAAAATAATTTCTTAAATAAAAACTAAAATCACATCAATTCAAGAATAAATCAGCATGTAGAATTTCCCATCACCCTCACAAGCTTCACCCCTTAGCCCTAGCTAAGAGGTTTAGCCCAACATAGTTCACAAGAAAAACAAAAAAATAAAAAAAATAAATAAATAAATAAAAGAAAAACTAGAACTTCCTAAAACTTCTCTCTCTCTCTCTCTCTCTCTCTCTCTCTTCCACGGATGAAGCCCAAGCCTCCACGGCTGCTCCACACCTCTCAGCCAAGCTCCAGATAATTCCCTCTTCTCACGTTTTCTTGCCCTTTATAGCAACAAAGGGTCGGTCGGTAGGAAGTGGGAGAGCTGTTTCCAGTTACGCAGTGAAATGTGGATTGCGCAGGCCCTGTTTCCACAAAACTTGGAACCGACTTGCATCTGCTAGGATTTGTGGCGGCTGCTGATACCGAATTTCTGATATGACTTCATGGACGGGGTTGTGACCTCTATATGCATCTGCTGGATGGTTCGGATCACAGATCCGACCATGATTGTGATCACCCAATGGCCTACGAACAGCCGGACAGTGTACGTATATAGCTGCTGCGAATCTTGGAGTCGGTGGTGTTAGTGGGCCCAAGATCCACATCTTCAGCGAAATCCACTCCGTCCATTAGACTCATGTCGGATTTTTGGTGAGACATGGACTGATTTGATTCAGATTCAGTGTGGCCCATGGAATGTTCTTGCTGCCGTCCATCCCAAGTTTAAACGGTTAAAAACCGATCTCTATTGTTATTTGAAAACCTGCCCCCTAGGCGATGGTATTATGGGCCATTATGATCTAATGGACGGTCCGGATTGGACCTTCGACTCGTGATGGTGGCCCACAACAGAGGACCGCAAGTCTCTGTTGAGAACGGCAACTGCCGTTTTTTTGAATTTCTGAGAAAAAGAGTCGGTCAGCGCACACTGACCGACTTTGGATTTTCGGTGCACGTTGAGTGCACCTACACTTTCTATACGTGCAATGCTCATGGCCCACCATCATGATGGTCGTGAAAAATCCGATCCGTCCATTCGTTTTGTCAGCTCATTTCATCCGTTGAGACCAACATTGAAGCATATCCGAATATCAGGTGGGCCCTAGTTAGATAATTAAGGGGCTGATCTAGCCGTTGAGCCACTTCCTGAGATATCCAATGGATGAAATTTTACGTATACGGTTAATTTATGGCCCCTAGGTCATGTATGAAGTTTTGATCCAATCGGATGGCAGTAACCCTGTGATCTTGCATTTTGGGCTAAATTCAAGCCTCTTTAACGTGAATGGCTTGACTTTCTTGGATCCCTGGCGTGTAAACTCTTCAATCTTGATCCCCTAGAGTCCGTCCCTTGCCTTGGTGTCTTCAGATCATTAAATCCATGCTTTTAGCAACTTTTCGCCGTTCATGCTCTCAAATACACCCTGCATCACAAAGACGGTTAAAACCGAGCGTTAAACAGTATCATGCTCGTAAATCCAGGTAATAAATGGGGTCTTATATGCAATATTCGATCCTCATCATAACCCCCAACCAGCAATTTGCTAGTCCCGAGCAAAGTATGCGAAAAATAAATTGAGAATTATAGCATAATTTTAAAAACTTGAATGATTTTGGGGAACAATCCAGATACTAGAAGCTTAAGATTCATGACTGTTGGGCATTACTTTCTCCTGAACTCAAGCGCATGGAAGACTTCACAACAAGTTCAAAGTATTAATCCATCAGTTAGAAAAATTCTAAACATCGAGTTCCATGGGTGTATAGTGCAATCTCAGCTTATCATCATTAAGAGATCCAGTTATCAATTTCATGATATCATTGGTAACAAAATTCATGACAACCAAAACTGAAACCAACACTTGCCTTTTTGGTCATCTTTTCGTTCTATCAGCCTTTGATTTCCTTTATAAACAGTAGCGCCAAGGAGGGGAATCAAATCCTCACCTATAGGGAGCAAACCTATGGTGAAAACTTGTCGCCTAACTCTTTTCTCATGTCAACCATGGGGAATCGAATCTTCATCTATAGGGAGCAAACCTATGGTGACGATTATATGACTTACTCTTTCAATTCTTCTTTATAAACTAATGCTGAAATTTTTGTTTTTCAGGTTGGTTCTTTTCATGCTCAGTGATTACCAAATTAACCCTTCAGTTTCAAACTGAAATCTTAATGTGTAAGCGAGATGTGACATGGGAAATCATGACTCAATCAATGTTTACAACTTCTAATCATGGATTAATAATTCAAACTTAACTGTGAAATCTAACGAGCAACTGAATACAAGAGTAATAAATTGCTAACATAACTTATCTTGTAATTCTAAATCCAAGATGGCCATCAAAATCACTTCGAATTCACAAGAATGTTCAGAAAAATTTTTAAAATTTTTCACAATTTTTGCTTAAGACTAAGAAAAACACTGATTAGGTAACCTAATCTCCCACCCCCAACCTAAAATCTACATTGTCCTCAATGTAAAAGATATAAACATGCAATGCACATGAGACAACGACAGTAAAGAAAAAGTGATGAGAAGATAGTACCTGGATAATGAATCGAGAGAGATTTTTCAAGAGATTGCTGGGAGAGAGAAGGTCAGTACAAGAGTGAAATCAATAAAAATAACAAAATAAAATCCTACTTATACCACTTTCGCAGGTGCTCTCAATTGCATTTAGCGTATGTAACAAGCCTTTAAACCCCTAGGTTGCCCCTAGTGGACGAGTTGTAGTCTCGTGAGGGTTTGCAGTAATGTTACCCACAAACATTGAACTAACTAACTAGGAAAATGAAATGGAAAGAAAAACTGGGTTGCCTCCTAGGAGCGTTAAGTTTACCGTTTATCCTAAAATAACATAAAGCAAACTACCCTAGTCCTAAGAAAGTAGGGAAAAACTACTCAGTCATGCTGCAAGGTTCCTCTTCCGGTCAGTATCGTGATAAATTTCTCAGTAGGTTTCTTAACAGGATCATCCAAAAGCCCTTTTTGCAATAGGCTTGGATGCCCTAGAGCATAAAATTCCAAAAAAACTTATGTACCTCATCAAAAATTTATCGTTGATTCGTCTGAGGTATCCAGAATATATACGATTCACCTGCAACAGAAGAAGTTTCGAAGTTAGTATCCCATGGTGAATCAGAGACTACAAGTAGATCAAATTGAGAAAATTTTTCAAGAAGTGGTGTAGTCTCAACACATTCCGAAGTATTAGACTTCGGTTCAATTTTTAGCTCCTCCTCCCTTAATGGTAAACATTCAAGATCTATGGAAGGAGGGGCTTCAGAGTAAGGGTTCTCTCGGTCAATGATGACTACCGAGATATTGTTTTACAAGGCATTCACTATGTCTCTTATCATGGGATCATTTGAATCTGCAAAGTGTGCCAAGCAATCATCCAAAGAGTTGAAAAATTCAGTTGAGCGTGACTTATGTTCCATATTAGAGCTCATGATGATCTGCCCAAGGAATCCATCGTCTTTAAAGGTAAATGGAGGTGTGCTCTCTTGCTCCATCCCTGCACAGACAGATAGAGGGTCAGTAGATGAAGTATTGATGTGCAGACTTTGTTCATTGATACTACTCAGAAGAGGCAATGAATCGTCATTATTCAATAGTTCAGATGGTAGCCTCAACTGGGTGGTTTCAAATTCAAGAGTCATATCGAGTAATTCGTCCATCTCCCGAATCATATCATCATTCGATTAAGAGGAGTGGTCCAAACATGTTTCACAAGAGTTATAAGTGTCGGTTGTAAGGGGCTCATCCTCCACCTTTAAATCAGACATGTCAGGTGAGGGGAGTGGCTCATTATGACCGATCACTTCGTGTTCGTCTTGATCATTGACCTGGACCAATCTTGAAATTGATTCAAGGGGAATTTGGGCTGCACGTTTATGATCATTATCCCAATACGCATCATCATCTAATTTTGTGCAGTGCACACTTGGGATGGGATCGCTTTCCTCACATTTTAAATTTGGTTGAGGTTCGAATAAACTAACCTCTTCCTCATCATTGAGATCTTGTGTGTCATGTAAGGAAAGTGTGTCATCATCACTGTAATTGAAAGACACCCATGTATCTCCATCATTCTTTTGAACAGTCATTGAGATCGACTCATCGGGGAATTGAACCGTATGCTCATTAATGGAATCCAACTCCTCATTCCAAATTCCAGATTTCGTCAAAAGCGAGTGAGGATCACTTTCCTGGCATTGTATTTTTGGATTGGATTGTAGTTGGGATGAGCGAACTTCCTCTATCTTCTCGAGGCGTGAATTGAGTGCTTCTAATGATTTCATCATTTTCGTAACATGCTGGTTGAATTGTTCTAGATTAAAACATGAATCCTCTTGAATCGTTTCTGGTTGGATCTCAAGGGTATGAGATCCAAGAGAATAATCATTACAATATGTTGTTGGTTTATCTTCCCAGTTTTGCTGGTTCCACTGGTTATAGTCATACTAATCATACATGGGAGAGTATGATGGTTGATAATAATCCTCATTCCCATAATTACGATCATATACGGTCCTATTAACCGATGGAACATAACGTTAACATTCTAGTCGGTTTTCAATGTCTGTTCTCGATGGAGAGAAATCTTGAGGTATACGTTGAATTCCACAACCTTCGGGCATTCCCCAATATCTCCTATCATCTCAGCGTATGCACGTACCCACGCTTCCATGGTAGAACCCTAACTCTTAGTCTAATCCTAGAAGAAAAGTAAAAAAAAATCCTACAACAATAAGAGAACTAGAAATAGAAAGAGAAAGAATTAGAAAGAAGTTACTAAGTTGGAAGTTCCTATGTTAGAGTCCTGCAAAATAAAACAAAAGAAATTAGTTTCTAAAAATAGAATACCTAAAGTTAGAAAGTTCTAAAAAAAAAACTAATCCTAAAATAGAAAATAGTGTTAGTTTCTAAAAAGGAAAAAAAATTTCTAAAATAAATGAAAGCCTAGAAATAGAAAATTTCTAAAAAGAGAAAGTTAGCTTCTAAAAAGGAAACCTAGAATAAGAGAATTTCTAAAACTAAAATCCTAATTCTAAAAATAGAAAAAGTAGAAAATTAGAAAGAAATTACCGAGTTAGAAGTGTATGTTAGGATCCTACAAAACGTAAAAACCAAGTTAATTTCTAAAAATCAAACAGAAAAAATTCTAACCTAGAATTAGAAAATCCTAATCCTAAACTTGTCCTAAAACTATTTAATCTCAGAAAACATAGTCGTCAGTCCCCGACAACGGCGCCAAAAACTTGTTCACTCCCCAAGTATAGGGTTGTGATGTAGTAATAAACTCGGTGAGACCGAGGTCGAAACCACAGGGACTGAAACCTATATGTAATCTGAAAACTAACTAGATGTAGAACTAGAATGAGATGAATTCTAAATCAATTGTGATTTGAGGAATAATTGTGAAATTATTATCTAAAACTGAGGAAAAATTCAGAGGAAGGACACTAGGGATTCAGAGGATCCACTTGTAGAGATCAGGGAGATCTTATGCCTGGATTAAAAATCAGGAAAATTAACTGAACTGCCGTTGATATAGTTTTCAAGAGATGAGAGGTATATGAATTAGAATGGATTCCATCACCAAACCATGCCTAGGAGACAAAGCAAACAACAGAATTAAACTAATTACCAACCAATCAACATGTTTATGAAGGTTAGGAAGGGTACCGTCATCCGACCATGCCCAGGAGACGATGGTGAACAACAGGGCTTCCTAACGTCATAAAACATAAAAGGAGAGAAAATACTCAAGCCATCACAGATCTACTGTAATTTCAGTCACAATAAACCATTAATAACTAAAATAATTTCTTAAATAAAAACTAAAATCACATCAATTCAAGAATAAATCAGCATGTAGAATTTCCTATCACCCCCACAAGCTTCACCCCTTAGCCCTAGCTAAGGGGTTTAGCCCAACATAGTTCACAGGAAAAATAAAAATAAATAAATAAATAAATAAATAAAAGAAAAACTAGAACTTCCCAAAACTTCTCTCTCTCGTCCACGGATGAAGCCCAAGCCTCCACGGCTGCTCCACACCTCTCAGCCAAGCTCTAGATAATTCCCTCTTCTCACATTTTCTTGCCCTTTATAGCAACAAAGGGTCGGTCGGTAGGAAGTGGGAGAGCTGTTTCCAGTTACGCAGTGAAAGGTGGATTGCGCAGGCCCTGTTTCCACAAAACTTGGAACCGACTTGCATCTGCTAGGATTTGTGGCGGCTGCTGATGCCGGATTTCTGATATGACTTCATGGACGGGGTCGTGACCTCTATCTGCATCTGCTGGACGGTTCGGATCACAGATCCGACCGTAATTGTGATCACCCAATGGCCTACGAACAGCCGGACAGTATACGTATATAGCTGCTGCGAATCTTGGAGTCGGTGGTGTTAGTGGGCCCAAGATCCACATCTTCGGCGAAATCCACTACGTCTATTAGACTCACGTCGGATTTTTGGTGAGACATGGACTGATTTGATTCAGATTCAGTGTGGCCCATGGAATGTTCTTGCTGCCGTCCATCCCAAGTTTGAACGGTTAAAAACCGATCTCTATTGTTATTTAAAAACCTGCCCCCTAGGCGATGGTATTATGGGCCATTATGATCTAATGGACGGTCCGGATTGGACCTTCGACTCGTGATGGTGGCCCACAACAGAGGACCGCAAGTCTCTGTTGAGAATGGCAACTGCCGTTTTTTTGAATTTCTGAGAAAAAGAGTCGGTCAGCGCACGCTGACCGACTTTGGATTTTCGGTGCACGTTGAGTGCACCTACACTTTCTATACGTGCAATGCTCATGGCCCACCATCATGATGGTCGTGAAAAATCCGATCCGTCCATTCATTTTGTCAGCTCATTTCATCCGTTGAGACCAACATTGAAGCATATTCGAATATCAGGTGGGCCCCAGTTAGATAATTAAGGGGCTGATCTAGCCGTTGAGCCACTTCCCGAGATATCCAATGGATGAAATTTTACGTGTACGGTTAATTTATTGCCCCTAGGTCATGTATGAAGTTTTGATCCAATCGGATGGCAGTAACCCTGTGATCTTGCATTTTTGGGCCAAATTCAAGCCTCTTTAACGTGAATGGCTTGACTTTCTTAGATCCCTGGCGTGTAAACTCTTCAATCTTGATCCCCTAGAGTCCGTCACTTGCCTTGGTGTCTTCAGATCATTAAATCCATGCTTTTAGCAACTTTTCGCCGTTCATGCTCTCAAATACACCTTGCATCATAAAGACGGTTAAAACCGAGCGTTAAATAGTATCATGCTCGTAAATTCAGGTAATAAATGGGGTCTAATATGCAATATTCAATCCTCATCAGGTTATAGGTTTAGGTTAGGTTTAGGTTATAGGTTATAGCTTTAGGGAATTAAGAATAGGTTAAGGTTAAGGTTTAGGTTTATGAAATCGGGTTCGGGTTCGGAATCGGGTGTAGGTTTGGGTTTTTAAGTTTAGCTTTAGGAAATCGGGTTCGGGTTCGGGATCGGGTGAAGGTTTGGGTTTTTAAGTTTAGGTTTAGGTTTGGGTTAGTGAGTTGAGATTAGGATTAGGTGTAGGTTTAGGTTTAGGTTAGGGAGTTGAGATTAGGATTAGGTGTAGATTTAGGTTTAGGGATTTGAGAATACATTTAGGTTTTAGGTTATAGGTTTAGGTTTAGGTTTTAGGTTTAGGTTAAGGTTAGGTTATAGGTTATAAGTTTAGGTTATAGGTGGTTATAGGTTACTGAGTTAAGGTTCGTGTTATAGGTTTTGGTTTTGGTTAAGGTTATAGGTTTAGGTTATAGGTTTAAGTTAAGGTTTAGGTTATAGGTTAAGCTTTAAGGAATTGAGAATAGGTTAAGGTTTAGGTTTAGGAAATCGGCTTCGAGTTTGAGATCGGGTTTAGTTTGGGTTTTAAAGTTTAGGTTTAGGTTAAGGAGTTGAGATTAGGATTTGGTGTAGGTTTAGGTTTAAGGATTTGAGAATACATTTATGTTTTAGGTTTAGGTTTAGATTTTAGGTTTAGGTTAAGGTTATAGGTTTAGGTTAGGTTTAGGTGTAGGTTATAGGTTATAGCTTTAGGGAATTGAGAATAGGTTAAGGTTTAGGTTTAGGAAATCAGGTTCGGGTTCGGGATCGGGTTTAGGTTTGGGTTTTCAAGTTTAGGTTTAGCTTTAGGTTAGGGAGTTGAGCTAGGATTAGGTGTAGGTTTATGTTTAGGGATTTGAGAATACATTTAGGTTTTAGGTTTAGGTTTAGGTTTTAGGTTATAGGTTTAGGTTTAGGTTTTAAGTTTAGGTTAAGGTTAGGTTATCGGTTATAAGTTTAGGTTATAAGTTATAGGTTATGGGTTAAGGTTTAGTTTATAGGTTTTGATTTAGGTTTAGGTTAAGGTTTAGGTTTAGGTTATAGGTTTAGGTTAAGGTTTATGTTTAGGTTATAGGTTTAGGTTATATGGTATAGGTTTTAGGTTATAGCTTTAAGGAATGAGAATAGGTTAAGGTTTAGGTTTAGGAAATCGGGTTCGGGTTCTGGT
Organism: Magnolia changhungtana; assembly: GCA_030180095.1. Lineage (NCBI taxonomy): Eukaryota > Viridiplantae > Streptophyta > Magnoliopsida > Magnoliales > Magnoliaceae > Magnolia > Magnolia changhungtana. Next base: position 10,084,447 of record JASAUF010000421.1, on the reverse strand, counting down.
TTAGGTTTGGGTTTTTAAGTTTAGGTTTAGGTTTAGGTTAGGGAGTTGAGATTAGGATTAGGGGTAGGTTTAGGTTTAGGATTTGAGAATACATTTAGGTTTTAGGTTTAGGTTTAGGTTTTAGCTTATAGGTTTAGGTTAAGGTTAGGTTATAGGTTATAAGTTTAGGTTATAGGTTATAGGTTATAGGTTATAGGTTAAGGTTTAGGTTATAGGTTTTAGTTTAGGTTAAGGTTATAGGGTTTGGTTTAGGTTTAGGTTTAGGTTTTAGGTTTAGGTTAGGTTTAGGTTTAGGTTATAGGTTATAGGTTATAGGTTATAGCTTTAGGGAATTGAGAATAAGTTATAGGTTTAGGAAATCGGGTTTGGGTTCGGGATTGGGTTTAGGATCAGGTTTAAGTTATAGGTTTAAGTTTAGGTTATAGGTTATAGGTTTAGGTTACAGGTTTAGACTTAGGTTTAGGTTAGGTTATAGGTTATAGGTTTAGGTTTAGGTTATAGGTTATAGGTTAAAGTTTAGGTGATAGGTTAAGGTTTAGGTTTAGGATGTGGTTTAGGTTAAGGGTGTGGTCCCTGTAAATACAGATATAAACATGGCCTGGCCAGGCCCCTCCAATGTTGTCCATAGGAAATGGATAGTTTCATCATGGTCATAACAGTGGTTCTCACCTTCTAGGGACCCCTGCTCAACATCTGGATAGCTCCGACGCACATTCAGATCTACTTCATCAATTTCAAGATAATACATAAATACGGGCCTGTCCAAATGGTCAGGCCACCCTTATTGTTGTTCATAGGAAATGGATAGCTTCATCATGGTCATAACAATGGTTCCCACCTCCAGGGTCTCCCGCTCAACATCCGGATAGCTTCGATGCACATCTGGATCTGTTTCATCAATTTCGAGATAATATATAGACATGGGCCTGTCCAGATGGCCAGGCCACCCATATTGCTGTCTATAGAAAGTGGACAGCTTCATCATGGTCATAACAGCGATTCCCACCTTCTAGGGACCCCTGCTCAACATCCGGATAGCTCCAATGCACATCCGGATCTACTTCATCAATGAATCATATAGTATGAAGGAAAAAAGACTCACCAATTTACCTAGCAAGGAGAGAAAGTGTGAGTGGTTGAAATATCGCCCTTTCTTTGAATAATGGATGCATATTTCACAATGCAATCTGAGAATGAGTAAGTTTTTTAGTTTCTCCAACAATGCATATGGGCACAGATTTACAAATAAAGATTTTAAGCTAAACTAGAATAGAGATGACAGTGCTTGGCACTTCTTCCCAATCTTGTTCCTCAAGATAAGTGGGGCTCACATGGACTGCGTCAGAATTCAAGCTAAACCAAAAGATCGAATGGAAGCAAGAGATTACTACCTGGCCAAACATAACTTCACCATTGTTCCAACTAATGTTAATTCTAGCATAAACGCATGCTTTGTAGTATTGGCCCCTACACAAACGACACACACAGCCTCAACTCTTGTAACATGAGAGGTATCTAGATAGCAAAGATACACATTGGATAAGATCCTTTTTTAAACTATGGTTTGTGAAGTCAGTGACATTTAGGACCATTTATGCAGATCTTGTTTCTCATAAAACAAGAGACATGCTGCTATTAAAGAACAAAAAATGAACCACATCTGATTGAAATGTGTTCTCCTATCCCCAATAAAATCCAATTAACAGAATAAGATGTAACTGTGTAGCCAAACCAAAGATCAAATGTATAAACATGTCAATTAGAGTAATACTTCAAATAGTTTCTTTTAGTTAAAATGAGGAAGAATGGTAAAGCAAAACAGAAGGTAAGATCTTAAGACTAAAAAATTCTCTATTTTCCCCTTTGAAGGTTAAGGCAAAATCTGTTACAACTCAAATTCAACAGACTTAGAAACCCAATCCTCAATGCTATTTAACCTAGAAAGAGCTCTGATGCAGATGAGTAGGGTAGCTAGACATGCATACAACCATTCAGCCTCAGCATTCAAACATGAGCTTCACATGTGATCTACATGACCTACGTTAGGATATCTTAGTTGTATATAAAGTGGGACTTACTATATAGATAATCAGGTCCAAAGCAATAGGCAGATCAACCCCTGATAACACCACACCTGATTAAAATGAGTAGGTGGTTTAAAACAACAATTATTACCATAAATGCATCAAGAACCTGATTGTTAATAGTCCAATCTAGGGTCCAGGTCATCTACATGGTAGATCCAAACTGATGCACAACTTTGATGTTAAAAAAAAAAAAAAAAAAAACCTTTTTCACCCTCCATTTAGCAGAACGCAAACAACATCAAAACTAATACACATGGGAGGATTCGAGTTGGGACACAACTCAAATATCCTATAGCTGCATTTAAGATTGCATGTAGAGAGAGCAATGGTTGGTTTAACAAACAATTATATATGTACACACACACACACATAGTTTACCAAATGCTGAGTGTCAGATGGTATCATTCTACAACACCAACCAAATGCAGACCTATAGAAATATAATCCATAAATGGGCCTCCAAAAAAAAAAGTTTTCCAAAAATAATAACAAGAACATATAGGAAAATGATTATCTGGTCAAGCTTCTTTTTCCCTAAACTCATATAGAAATCTAGTAGAAGTTTCCTATAATCTTTCTTGAAAGTCATAAACTACTATTGCTGGGAGGTGAAATTGAATTGAGATCAACGAAAGAAGTTACCTTTGCCAATTTGGCAATACTTTGTCTTTTATGCTTTTTGTTAGCATCTATGGGGCTCTTGAAATTACCAATCGAGTTCTTTTCATCATTTTCTATTAGCAAAGAGGATTCCTGCACACATGGGTCCAAACCAAATTGTAATTCAAACCAACAAAACACAGATATGAAAAATTTTGGGAAGCAAATTGTCAGTTTGAAAAGTTAGGAAAAAGCACACCTATGACTCATGGATGAGAGTTTCTAAATCACCCATGTCATTCAAATGTCGTACAATGCCTTTCTTCTAGAAGTTCAGCATGCAAGGCTTAGATCATGCCCGAAAGGTTTCTAAAAATTCGACAGATTTCCTATAGGTTCTTATTCACAAGCACTACGAGAGATTTTTAATTCATTAAAAAAAAAAGACTAGATTTTGAAACATTCAAAATTGAAATCTACATGGCATGCTAGAGTGGGACAAATGGGTGTGGCATTTGTTGAGCCTCCAGGTGTCACTCCATTTCCATTATGAGATCCACAGAACTTGATTATGTGGACTTCATTTGCATTAGTGCTTTTTTAGTACATAAGTTGATATCTATCAACAAGGACAACATGCTAAAATAACTTCAAAACTGCCCAAGGATCCTATTTTTAAGCTTAATTTACTCAAATAAACTAAATAATGATAATATACCATGTTACTCAATTTTTTTTAAATACATATGAGCTTTGACTAGAGTTCAAATGATTCGTCTATAACAAATGACAGAATTAATGCTAAAATTACAATTATGTTAGCGTCAATTATTATGGCAAGGATTCCAATCCACTAGAGATAATTAGTCTTTAGATGAATAAAAGATCAACAGCCCTTGCATAACTTACATCAGTATCAAAGAAATGAACATGTATATACACTAACGAGAAGTACATGTTAAAGATGTTGGTGGATTTTGAGTGGAGTTAGAGAAGGTCACCTCAGTCAAAGCTCAGAAAGAGATTTTCTAGAAGGTCACCTCAGTCAAAGCAAATCAACAATTGCTTTAAGAATTCCAATGCTAGAAAATGCTTACTTCTCTGTGTTTCCTTTCTAGTCCGATATATTGTACTTTCTTTTTAATAGAGAAGTCTATGTTACATCTAGTAAAAAGATCTAGGTTAACCATGCTTAAAAGTAGAGCACTCACACATTCTTCAAGCCTTGTTGTTGAACAAAATCTAGACATCTTTTCATAAGCTGCACCGGATCAAAATTTGTTAAAGCATGGAAGTCACTTTCACCAATTAAAAAGAAAAAAAAATATTTACCTTCTTATTTATTTTTGGCCCAAGAAAATTCACACCAATACATCTCCTAGCCACTTTAAACATAAACAAACCTTTTCCTGCATTATAATCAACAGAATGATCAGGGTTGAGAATTTAATGGAACTGTAGTGCATGTACATCAAGAAAACATTTACTAAATAAAAAGTTCCAATTTATTAGTCAGATACATCCAGCTAGACCAAATACTGCTTTTTTCCTTTTCTAGATTGAAATAGGGTAGATAGTTGATGATCTTGAGTGAATAGTTGATGATCTTTTCATATATAACTAATGTGACATATGGAGAGATAGGACCTATAATACACATGACCCAAATACACATGATTATTCTTCAAATCCAACCGTTTCCTGAAGGATGGGAATTTTTAACTGAAAATATTTTTATTTTTATTGTTTAAATTTTGTTGGTGCATGGACCACAAAGGTTGTTGGAATCTTCCAATCTAGGTTCATGAATTAGCCTCCACACCTGTGACAATCTGGACCTCAAGAAAACAAAAACAGCAGCAGCAAATTTAAACTCGTCTAAGGATGACACAATAATCATAATGATACAATTCTCAGTCAAGATCGGAAATTGGGGGTTGTCTGCCTAGTAAACTTGCTTGGCATTGCATGCCATAGACCTTGACTGATTGCAAATTTCCCTTTTCAACTAATGGTCAATAATTATTCTAAGGTGCAGTGTTGTGCATCAATTATTTGTCATGTGAGCGGTGGTTGGTAAACATGCATTGGTGGTTTCCCTGATATGTTGTGCAGACAACTAATTGAGCATCAAACTTCATGTATGTGGGTGCTTTGTGCATAGTGGTTTGCCAGCAGCTATCACTTCATGTGTTGACATAGAGTTTGGCACTCTCCCATAAATCCAATATCAAACCTCATCTAACAAAAGACATTTTGTTATGAACACCATGACCTTACTTTGTTTGGTGCTTTCTACAGTGTACATGTAACAGTTGGGCTAGGGGTCAATATTGGGTGGGAGTGTGGGATTGTGCTAGCATGCAAATGGTCTCATGTGACCCTCTGCCATGGCTGGTTGATGTTTGTTTGGTCAGCCAATCAATATAATATCTCAGTTGAAAGCCAACCCCAAATATCTGGGGTAAAGGTTAAGATGGTGACAGTAATGATGATGATGGAATTTGTTGTATGTAGGGAAAACTAGTACTGAAGGATTTCAATATTGAGGATGTTGTTGGAGGGCCTGGAAAGGCAGTTGTAAAAACATTTGTGGCAGATGTGAGCAGTCACACTTTGGAGATTCATTTATATTGGGCTGGGAAAGGGACAACAAGCATCCCAAGCAGAGGAGTTTATGGTCCCTTGATATCAGCTATTTCGGTGGATCCTAGTATGTTGTTCTAGCTATTTTGTTTCAGCTCCTTTGATCTCTCCCATTACTTCCACACGACAAACTGGGCTATAGATTACAATTTACATAAGCTTGGCGTAACATCTTAACTGTACAGTAGGATATCTTAAACTTTCAAAAAAATAAAAATAAAAATTTGGTAGTCTCACATAATGCCGTGAAAATCTTGGTCTCACAGCAGTTCCAAAATTTCAGAAGTCATGGACGAATTCTGTTTTTCATTTAAAAATGTATTTCTATTCAATATGACATTCCTCCAGGACCCATAATCCATTGTTTTAATCCTAATCAATTTAAGCTGTTAATAATAAAAAATAAAAAAATAAAAAAAGGAACTCTCTGATGTCCTAACAAGTCTAACGGCCTGTTTGGATGTACCCATTGATTGGTATTGATTTCACTTTTTGAGCGGAACCAATCTGCTTCTTTTTCAAGTAGCTCACTGCCTTTTCCACCATAAACCTCAAGCCAGATAAGAACAGGTCTAACCTGTTCTTAGCGCACCACTGATTCAAACAGAACACATCCTATCCACCCCCAAATTGGGAAAAACCAAACATAGCATGCATGAAATCTGAAAGAGAGAAAAAGAGATGCAAACCTAATAGGAAATCAATGAATCTCATCTGTCTGTTTCAACACATGAGTAAGAGATGTAGTCATATGGAGAGAAAAGGAGAGAAATCTGAAATATGAAAAGGACCTTGAGCTATTTCATCAAACAGTTAGCATGCATGAAATCTGAAAGAGAGAAAAAGAGACACAAAGAGAGGAAGATATCAAACCTATCACAGCTGCTGCAATGGAGAGAGAGAGAAGAGGGCGTTCACGGCTAATGCATCGGAGAGAGAGGGAGGAGAATGAGAGAGATAGAGCAAAGATCGGGCGGGAGAGAGGATTAGGGAAAGGAGCTTTTAGAATGCTCTCATCAGGGAATGGCGGAGAGAGAGAGAGAGAGAGAGAGAGAGAGAGAGAGAGAGAGAGAGAGAGAGAGAGAGAGAGAGAGAGAGAGAGAGAGAGTGAAATACCCATCTTTGGGCACGACTCTGTTTTGAGCGCGTGCCTAAATTTTGGGCATCTTCTCATGGACAGTCCGAACAGGGGCTCCATGGGGCCCACCATGATGTATTTGGTTTATCCATTCCAATGCATAATTTTAATAAATTATTATAACTTAAGATACCAAATTTCAGGTATATTGAAGGCCCAAGTGGACCACACCATAAGAAGCAACTATAATTTAATATCCATGTTTCCTACCGTGTGGTCCACCTGAGCCTTTGATCTAGCTGATTTTTTTTTTCATCCTCTAACGTACTATTTTCAAATATATAAACGGCTTAGATATAACATATAGTTTTTTCTAGGCCTCATAGAGCCCCTTACAACACCATTAATTATTAATGGTGTGTCAACTTTTTAGCAATGGATTAAAAGCGTAGCAACAATAGCTAAGGTTTATATTCGTAGCAAAAAACTAACGTGGTCTATATCCTTTGCCCCTTTTTTTGGTAGTGTGTTGAGAGCACACAAGCATGGGACACATACCCAAAATCAACTACCACTTCTAGGCCTACTCAATCAAAGGAAATGGGCGAACTATACCTTCTAAAAGAGGATGATGATCTCAATCCTAAAGTGGCTAATCTTATAAAGAAATTCGAGGCCATAGAATAAAGGAAGGACAAGGGTAAGGAAGTTGTTTGCGGTATTTGTGGTTGTAATAGTCAAACAACTGAAAATTGTCCAACTATATCTGCCTTTCAAGAGGTACTGACTGAGGAATCGAATGTTATAAATAATTACCAAAGGCCTTTCAATGGATCCACCTCTAACACATACAATCCTAGTTGGAGAAATCATCTAAACTTCAGTTGGAAGAATGAACAAACTACTACTCCTCAAGGTTTCTTTAATCAAATTCCAAATCAAGTGAAACCTCAAGAGGATCCGGTTCTAAAACATATTCAAGACCAAGAACTACTTAATCAGAATACGACGCAAACAATCTAGGAAATCAGATCAGCAATTGGAACGCTTGTGTCGTCTGTCCAAAGGATGAAGTCACAATTATCAATTGTGGGAAAGGGGATGCTTCCTACTCAACCTCTTCTCAATCCCAAACCGTAATATGAAATAAGTGACCCTAGCTCTTCAAATCAAATGGAACAAGCTAAATCCATCACCACTCTTAGGTGTGGGAAGATCATTGACAACACCATTCCGGTTAGGGCTGAAAAGCCTATGGGTCCAGAAGAGGACAATGATGATAGACCTAGTATTGTTCCACATGAATTAGAATTGAACCTCAAGGGAAGCCGATTGTTTCATTCCCCCAATGGTTGATTGCACCAAAACCTCTCTGTAACTCTCAGGATATTCTAGAGGTGTTAAAACAAGCGAAGGTTAACATTCCTCTACTTGATGTCGTAAAATAAATACCTTCATATGCTAAATTTCTGAAGGACTTGTGCACGACCAAAAGACGACAGAATATTCAAAAGAAAATCTTCTTGATTGAGAAAGTGAGTGTCATCCTAAAGCAAGATGTGCCACAGAAATTCAAAGATTCCGATAGCCCAACCATATGTGTAATCGAGAACTATCGAATTGATCACGTACTTCTTGACTTAGGAGCGTGTGTCAATTTGATTCCCTACTCGGTATACAAACAGTTAGGTTTAGGTGAATTAAAACTCACCCTAACCACACTACAACTTGTTGATCGCTCTGTTTGTGTACCAAGAGGGATAATTGAGGATGTGTTAGTCCAAGTCGACAGATTTTACTACCCTGTAGATTTTATCATCCTAGATACCGAACTCATCAGTAACATGAGTACTCAGATTCTCATCATTCTTGGTCGCCCATTCCTTGCCACTTCAAACATAATTATCAATTGCAGGAATGGTGTCATGACTGTCTTTTTGGAATATGACATTGGAGTCAAACAAATTTTTCAATACAGGTAGACGGTTAGAGGATGATGACGATTTTCATGAAATTAACATGATTGACTCTTTCGTGGAAGATAGGACACCTCTGACCTTATCCTCTAACCCTCTAGAGATGTGCCTGACCCACTCTCATGATTTTAATGATGACATGATTAGAGAGATGGGTGCCATATTTGATACTACGCCGATACTTGAAGTTAACCGATGGAGGCCACAATTTGAAGTGTTGCCTCAAATCGATGCAGTGCCTCTACCGTCTAACCTCAAAGCACCAAAGCTTGACCTAAAATCTTTACCCTTTCATTTGGAATATGCCTATTTAGGTTAAGAAGAGACATAGTAGTGATTTTATCCCACCTTGAGAACAAACAAGATAGTATGCTCATTTCTACTCTCCAAGAAGATAAAGGAATTATTGGACATATCATCACAAATCTCGATAGGATGAATGACCTCCTTTCAACTAAATATTTTGACTCTCTGGATGATTGCTTGGCACACTCAGCAGATTCAAATGATCCCATGATACAAGAAATAGTGGATGCCTTATAAGACATTATCTCAGTAGTTGTCACGGATCGAGAGAACCCTTATTCTGAAGTACCTCCTCCCTTAGATCTTGAATGTTTACCATCAAAGGAGGAGGAGCTAAGAATTGAACCGAAGATTGAAACTTTGGCGTATATGGAGACTACACCACCTACTATGAATTTTTCTAAATTTCAACTACTTGTAATCTCTGATTCATCATGGTGTACTAACTTTGAATTTTTTTTTGCCACAGGTGAATCGTATATTCTTTAGACACTTCAGAGGATTAAAAAGAAACTTTATGCTAAGGTCCATCAATTTCTCTGGACATTCATGCTGCAGGACATCCAAGCCTATTATAAAATGGGCTTCCAGATGATCTTGTTGATAAGCCTTCTGAGAAATTTATCAAGATACTGGCCGAAGGAAGAACCTAGATGCATGACGGAGTATTTTTCCCGTGCTTTCACAATTGAGGATTATAATTTGCTGCTTTCATAGGACTAGGATAGTTTCTTAATGTCGTTCCAGGTTAGTTGGTTTTATGCCATTAGGTTAGTTTCTTTTTCCATTATTTTAGGCTATTTTGCTTTACTCTTATACTAACCTGCTCTCATACTGCAATCTCTTTGGCAAGAGCTTCTTGATTCCTTCGTCTAGTTAGTATCTTCCCATCACTTCTCATCTACTTTCCTTGTCTAATGTACATTGCATGCTCATATCTTTTACATTGAGGACAATGTAGATTTTTGGTTAGGGGTGGGAGATTAGGTAACCTAATCAGTGGTTGCTTGGTCTTGAGCAAAATTTGTGAATTTTTTTTAAAATTTTCTGGACACTCTTGTGAATTTGAAGTGATTTTTTCTTATGAATTCGAAGTGATTTTAAAGGATAGTCGTGATTTGAGAAGTATAAGATACAAAATGTTGGTGATTTGCTACTCTTGGATTTACTTATTTGTTAGATTTCACAGTTACATTCGAATTATTAATCAATGATTAGAAGTTGTAAACATTGATTGAGTCATGATTTCACACACATCTCCTTTACACATTGAGGTTGGTTCGATAGTGAAGGATTAACTTGCTAATCACTAAGCATGAAAGGAACCAACCTGATAAGGTTGCCCATCATGCTAGAATTGAAGAGAAAGAAAAAAATTAATAAAATAAAAATAGCAGCCTTTAGAAAAGGTTGGGTGAATGGTCTTCACTATAAGTTTGCTCCATATAGGTGAGGATTTGATTCCCAAAGATTAACATTTGGAAAGGGTTGGATGACTAGTTTTCACCACATGTTTGCTCCCTATAGGTGAGGATATGATTCCCTTCCTTGGTGTTACTTTTCATGGAAAAATCAAAAGCTAGAAGAAGGAGTAGGATGATCTATGAGGCAGGCTTCGGTTTAGGTTTTAGGTTTCATGAATGCTCTTGTTGGTTACCAATGTTATCATGAAATAACGAATTGAATCTTAATGTTGATAAGCCGAGATTACACTATACACCCATGAAACTCAATGTTTAGAATTATTTTCTAATTGATGGATTAATACTTTAAATTTGATTATGAAGTTTACCATGCGCTTGAGAATAGGAGAAAGTAATGCCCCATATGCATTAATCTTAGAATTTTATTGACTGAATTGTTTTTCAAATATCAATTGGTTTCATAGGAATTGTCCTGTAATTCTTAAATTATTTTTCGCATACTTTGCTCAGGACTAGCAACATGCTGGTTGGGGATTATGTTGAGGGTCGAATATTGTATACTAGACCCCAAGTATTACTTGATTTTATGAACATGCTGTTTAACGGCCTGTTTTAATCGTATTTGTGTTGCAAGGTATATTTAGGGGCCTAGACTGAAAAAGGGTACTAAAAAAGTGGATTTGATGCTCTGAAGTCACCAAGGCAAGCCACGGACCCCAGAAGACTGAGATCGAAAAGTTTACACGTTAGAGATCCGAGAAAATCACGCCACTCACATTAAACAGGCTCGAAAATTGTCTAGAATGCAAGATCACAGGGTTCCCACCATCCGTTCGGCTCAAACTTTATATCTGGCCTGAGAACCATAAATTAACTGCACACATCAAAATTCAGTCCTTTGATCAATGTATAAGTGACCCGATGGGCAAGATCAGACAATAACTATTAAGAAAGCATCTTGGACATCCTTAGAAGATCGGGACCCAAACTGGACCGATGGAAAGAGCATGAAAACAAGGGGATACTCGCCAAATTTCAGGGGATTTGGACAGTGCACTATGCCATAACAAACGTTTGAAGATGATTGAGGAATTGATGACAAATCTGTAAATAGAGCTACATGCAGCCATGCATGCCATTGTTAAACAAGTTTAATAATGAGTGCCAATTTCCACTTGTTTAGCAGGTGCAGCCCACCTGATTTATGAAACTTCCTCATCTTTTAGCTCGTGTCCTAACATAGTGGCACAAATACAATGAATGGAGTGGATTTCCCATAAGGTCATCACAAGAGGACTCCACACATGAAGGAAAAGTTTACGTTTTAGGCAGTTTACGTAACCACTCTCGCTACATGGGTCTTGGTCTTGAACAGTGTGTGTCACCCACATACTTCCTGAATGTGTGGCCCACCAGAGACTTGGAATTACTTCATCTTTTGGTCCGATGACTAATATGACCCCACAAAACCTATGGACGGAGTGGATCTTCTAAAGCACATCATAGTGGACCCCACCTATCGCGTGTAGCAAAACAAAGGAAATACAAAACATCCGCTTGCCGTAACAGCGTTTGGATGATGCACGAAAGCACCCCCCGTGCACCCGATTGAACAACGTCTGTTGGGAATTGTTGTGGTCCACCCCTGTGATCGGTCAGCATGCTTCGGATCATCAATCTTGTAGGCCATCTAAAACTGTCCAAAGGGACGTTATCTTTTAAAAAAGAAAGAATGCTAGGAAATTTGCATTCTTGGGTTTTCACGCAAGTTTCATGCGAATTGCGAAAGGCATGCATAAAGAGCCTACGCACGTTCTCCACTCAAACTAACTCCAAGCTCTTATAAAGGAGAGGGAGAATGGGATGTGAGGATTGATCTTTCAGGGGATAGCTGTGGAGGCATCATTGGGGGTGAGCTGGGCACGTGAAGAAGAGAGAGAGATCCTGGAGCGTGGATCTCTTCATGGAGTTTTCCATCTTTCCTTTTAACTTTTCTTCTACGTTTAATGCTTTTGTTAAGATTTTTATCGTAATCATGTTTGGGAAAACCTCTTAGCTAGGGCTAAGAGGTGAATCTTGTAGCGTGATGGGGTGTTTTATGACTTTGATTCATGGTTGATGAACCCTCTTGATTCTAGTTTGATTATAAGATATGCTTTTAGTTTTTAATGGTTTGTTGTGACTTAAATAACAATAGATTTGCGATAGCTTTGAGTATGTTCTTTTCATTATAAGGTTTAGAAATTTGGGAACCCTGTTGTTCACCATCATCTCCTAGGCATGGTTGGATGATGGAATCCTTCCTAACATTCATACATCCCTTAGATTGGATGTGGATTGGCTAAATTCTGTTATTTGCTTTGTGTCATGGGCATGGTTTTGTGATGGAATTAATTCTAATTCTTGTACCTATCTTCTCTTGAAAACTGAATAAAAGGAAGTTCAGATTTTAATTTTGACGTTATATCCTCCAACTGGATGAAGATGGGACTCTGATTCCAGTTGTATTCTTGAATCAAGCATTGCACCCTAGTTTCCCACCTTTGATTTCTACAAATTTTAGATTAATATTTTTACCATTATTCCCTCATATTCTCCTGATTTAGATTTCATCTTCGCTTAGTTCTAGTTCTGGTTACTTTCAGAATACGTACAGGTTTTAGTCCCTGTGGATTCGACCTTAGTCTTACCGAGTTTATTACTACATCACAACCCTATACTTGGGGTGGGAACAAAGTGGATTGCAAGATGTGGGAGAAATGGGTAGAGAAGTGGTTATAAACAGAGTTGGGAATCGAACCGGACCAAGTTAGGGCTGACCTGACTCGATCTAATTTTGAAATAGACCTGACCGAAACTGGACCCGACTCAGTACGGAGTCCAGCATGCCTGACCTGATCCAAGTTTGGGTTTGGCCTGGACTAATCTGACATCGAGTCGAGTCGGGTGCAGCGGGTATCCACAGGCTGAAATCACAACTCAAAACCTATGTGCACTTGCCAGAAATGCAGCCTCTCCATTAGCTACATGGCATCTCAAATCTGAATCGTTATACACACACACAAACCTACACACTTTCTTATGTGAGCACCCTGCGCACCTTTGCACACATGTCTTGGGCATAGAATTTGAACAGTCCACGTGATGCGGCACCCTTAAAACCTCATGAGCTTTACTTTCAGCCCGATAAAAAACTTTGGTGGCCCATGGAAAAAGGAAACAATTTCCTCCCTTGATTTGTATTTCACCTTTTTTTTCATGTGGCCCACTAGAGTTTTGGATTAAGCTAAAAATTGGGCCTAGGGGTGCCGCATCACGTGGACCGTTCAGATTATGTGCACATGTGCAAAGGTGGAGGAATTCAAGAATAAAGTAACACTAATTGCCAAACTCCAACATATAAACCTTGTGAGGCTTTTGTACTGCTGTATCGAGAGAGGAGAGAAACTGCTCATATATGAATACATGCCAAATGGGGAGTCTTTGCTAGTAGGAGAGGCTGGTTTCAAAGGAAGAGCATTATGATCATGGGGTGGCACGTGAGGAGATGAGGGGTTGCCTTAACGCCCACGCCTCCTCTCGCAGGATCCAAATCTAGGCCAGGATCTCACTAGATCCCTTTTCTAGATCCAAAATATCTGTTCGTTGGTAACCTACCATTCAGTTGCTCTACGGAAGATCTCTTCAAAATCTTCCAATGGTACGGGTGGATCGCGGAGGTTCATCTTCCCTTGTTTCCAGGTATGAGCAAACCCAGTGGGTACGGTTTTGTTAGGTATTTCTATAAGGATGATGCTACGGCTGTGAAAGGGGTTCTTGATGGGAAAATAATCGATGGAAGAGTGGTCTCAGTTAAAGATGATAGACCCAGGACCAATATGAGAAAGAGGGCCTCTATTGCCCCCCTATCGGACTCTTTACAGCAGGCCCCATAAGTTCACATTGCTGCAACCCAGCTAGGCACTGAGCCACCCCCCTCTAATAGACGCTGGAAGAAGTAGGGTCCTCCCCCAATTCGGGGATCCCCGGAGTTGGTAGGGTTACAGCGGACCCGTCGAGCATTGCTAGAAGACTTGCTGAGTTGGAGCTCAGTTTAGTGGGCTCAACAAGAGGTAAAGACTGTTCCATTCTCTAGATTATAGATGGATTCAGGGAATCCCATTTCAGAGAATTTGTAATTGATGTTACTAGGCTCTCTGTAACACCCTGTATTTTCCAATACTTGGGTTTTACTATTTAGCATGAACACATGTGGGAACACACGTAGCCTATATTACACATCATCATTCAACAATTCACAATCTATCCATTTGATGTGGACTATGACGATGATGGGCCCGTAAGAGCTTAGTTCAACCCGCCCTAGACCCTAATGACTTTTAATCTTTAGGATTCGAGCTAGGATAATCCACGATGCGTCTGTAGGGTCTAAAGTTAATCCACCTTGGATTGAACCTTGATCGGTTAGGGTAAGGTTGCGACTCTAACCCATGATCTAAACTGGTAGTTGAGACTTGTGGTATTCGTCTTATCACAAGGATAAGTCAAGTCAAATTTGCCTTAAGCTAAGGTGTATAACCTAATCCAACTGTCCAACTTGAATCTTGAGACTTGAATTGAGAAATGTATCCTTCGAGACTCCATTCAGTAATACATCACTTAACGATTGTAATTAGTCCTAATAACCCACGGGGTGGGACCAAACACATAAATCCACTGCCAATTAATCCATAATTAATACCCAAGCATTGAATTGATATGGATCAAGGATTCAAAACCACTCAGACCGTGACATTTCAAAGCTTATGGTTAACTACCAGGGGTTATAACTAAATCATTTATGGCCCACACAAATGAATTAGAGGAAAGTAAAAGAAATGTTACAAATAATAATAACAATAATAGAAATAATAAGATTCTTATAAATATAGTAATAATGATATTTAATACTATAAATGCGTATGGAGTCATATGACCCCAAATATAACCCTAGATTCTAGCTTAAATAGCCCCTTGAACTTTTTTAATTGTCGATGATCAATTTCGGAGTGATCCGACCACTAGATTGATGAGAATCTACAATTAGGGCATGAAACCTAAGAGTATGGCCCACCTGGACCTTGGATCTACC
The DNA here is from genome assembly GCA_030180095.1 of Magnolia changhungtana. Classification (NCBI taxonomy): domain Eukaryota; kingdom Viridiplantae; phylum Streptophyta; class Magnoliopsida; order Magnoliales; family Magnoliaceae; genus Magnolia; species Magnolia changhungtana. The sequence continues at coordinate 10,069,199 of JASAUF010000421.1, read as the reverse complement.
CTACCTTTGGTAAAAGGCAGTGGCAGGGCACATTAAATGGGATAGATAGTGTGGATTTATCACAAACATCATGGTAGACCCCACTTGATGGGCCACATGAACACAACTGGTGCACACTCGCTGTGCACCAGACGCCCCTGGCCGGTCAGCACGAGCTAACTCGTGCCTAACCAAAAACAGAGAGTTTCTCTCTCTCTCTCTCTCTATCTCTCTCTCTATTTTCGCCAACCGAAGGACGAGCATCCGTTTGGGACGTTCGTCGCCCACCATGATCATCTACCTGGACAATCTAGACTGCCCATCGTGTCCAGGGCTTGGGTCTCACCAAAACCCAGCTCATCTCGCATGTTTGAAGTACATGCATGTGCACACAATCACCATCGCAAACGGACCCTACTAACACACGTTTCCAAAAATGGAAACTGTATTCCATGCAACAACTAGGCGATCCGCGTGAGGGGTGTTTGGCACAATTTGAAGCATCCATTTGATGGCATCTCAGCCATCCAAACCTATTTTCGCCTTAGAAAAAAGCAAAACCACGGTCGGTTTTGCTAAAAAATTGGCCATGAATCCCTCCCTCCAACCCATTGAGAAAAATCCACTGGAGCTTCTGTTCAGAGCTTCCCTAAGCTCCTATGGACCAAATCGAAGTGCCCAACGCAAGCCGAAATGAAGAAAACCCCACCATTTGGAAACTGCCATTAACAGCAAAGACTCTTCCTCAGTGTCCTCTCGCTGCTGCACCATTTCAAATCAAGTTGTGTTCGGCCTAGGTTGACTTGTAGGCTCAACAGGTTGATGCAGGAGAAAGGAAGCAGAAAGGAGAGATAAGGAAAAGGAAGAAAGAGAGGGCATGTGCAGTTCGTGTACCAACTTAGCCCGACGGGGCTGCTGATACGACTCGTTCGAGCTTGAGTTAGAGTCGGGGACTGCCACAACAATCAACTCGGTTGGACGATCTGTCTGAGCTGGCTGGACCCACCAGCAATGAGAAAGAAAGTGAGAAAAGAAAGGGAGAAGGAAAGGGAAGAGAAAGAAAAAGGAAGAGAGGGGGTGTCGGGTTGGAATATGTGTTGACTCATGCTAAGTCAGCTAGTTCGAGTTAAAGGCCTGCTGAACTTCTACCAAAATGGTAGAAAGTAAGAAATGAAAAAGAAAGAGAGAAAAGAAGGGAGAGAGGAAGAGAAACAAGAAGAAAGAGGAGGCTAGTTGTGGTTGATCCGAGTCAACTCGGCTGGGACTGAGTCCAGCTGGGCTTGGGTCCTGTCCAGGTATAGCTGGACATTCTAACAAAGGAAAGGGAAAAGATGGGGAAGAAGAAGGAAGAAAAACTAGGGAGAAAGAATGTAAGGCCTGTATCCTAGTCCGTGCAGTTCCGTAGGCTTCCGCGATCCTCTCGGTTGAATTCCGGCAACCCTTGACCTGTATTCGACGTTTGCGTGTGATCCTAAGCTGAGGCCTGCATACCGAAGTCAGCTCGATCCAAAACTTGTACCTTAGCGACCGCACCGTCGCCGCGGTTCCAACGCCGTGACTCGTGCACTGATCCGATACCCAGGCTAGAAGATGTGGGCCCGCGTTCATTTCAAGGAAAACACCTCGCGTTATGAATTTTAAGGGAATCTCTACAACATGTCCCATCAATCAATACACCCCATACCTCAAGTACAAGCTCCACCCTCCTTTTTCCACAAGTCAACTCTCTCTCTCCCCTACCCATCCCTCTTTTATAAAATTTCAAACACACCCATTCTTCCCCGTCGCCTTTCCTTACAACCACTACTCCACCCATCCGTTCATCCATTATTTCTATCTCTCCCTCTCATTCTCTAGCAATTTCTCAAAATCCCATGAGGGCTCCAACATTCAAGCTCTCTCCCAAATAGTAAGTGTGACCCACCTTCTCATCTCCCATCTCAACCTTCCAATACCCATCAACCTCCATCAAAAGTGAAGGCAAGGAGCTCAGGAGGCTAAGGGATCAAGGATGAGTGCAATAGGTGGGTGATTCACCATTGATTCTTATTTTAGGGCCCACTTGTTGGTGAGACCCATTTTGATGTATGTGATGTAACCATAAGGGGCCCATAGTGGCGGGGTCCCTCTATCACCATCTCTCTCTCTATATATATATATATATCTGTCATGATTGGAGTGGGCCCCACAAATATGTGTTATATATAATTGTCCATCAGACGATGTGGCCCCCACCATCCATTATAGGTGGAGGTTCACACCATCCATTGTTGGGACGGTGGAGATCCCCACACTAGATTGAATGATGTATACTATATTATATTTATATTATATATATATATATATATATATATATATATATATATATATATATAAATATATACATGCAGGTGGGCCACGTCCATGTGGGACCCACCATGATGCCTGTGTTGTGTGCAAAACCGTCCAGCGTCTGGAGACGCTGGACGTGACCAGGCAGGCCGTGAAGTGTGAACTGATGGTGTGGTGGACTGACACTACAAAAATATCAGCTTGGTTCAAACCTTTGGAGTGGGCCGCTCATGCAGACCCCACCTTGATGTGTACATCTAATCCACGCCATTCATTCCATTTCTCGGCCCAATTTAGGCATTGAGCCGAAAAATGAAGTTAATCCGAGTATCTGGTGGGCTGTATCTTGGAAAAGGGTAGTCTATACCATTAAAAGCCACCCTGATGTTCCTATACAGCAAAATACCTCAGATATTAGGCTTGTCTGGCTTGTCTTGAGCCATAGGAGCTAGTGGACAGGGTGGATTCTACTGATGCGGGCCCTACCTAGGAAAAACCGTAGATTTACAAAAAAAATAATAATACAGGCCGGAGGACGAGCAACAGTGTCTTGTTGCGCTACTGATGGACAAACAGGCAGGGACCCATGGTCCCAGCCGTGGGCCCCACCATGATGTGTGTTGATCATCAACACCGTGCATTTGTTAGGTCCCCTTTGACTAGTGGGCCACCCCAGAAATCAGTTGTATGTGGGACTAAGGTGGCCCACACGGTAGGAAACAGTGGGATTGAACGTCTGCCATTGAAACCCGTTTGAGTTGTCATAGAAGTTTTGGATCATTACGAAATTTGTTTTTCCTATTCATCTAGGTCTGCATGACCTTATCAACAAATTGGATGGCAGATAAACGTTATGGTGGGCCCCACGTGGGACCCACTGATGTAAGTGTTTTAACCCACATCGTCCATAGGAGTGGGACGAATGGTGTACCTTACTCCAGCTATATAGCTGCTGTAGTGGCATCACGAAGCTCTGTGGGTCCCACCTTCATCCACGTACGCCATTCATTTATGGGACCAACCATGATGCATGTGTTGCATACAAGTCATCCAACCATTTTGAAAGGTCATTTTATGGCATGAGCTAAAGAATGAGTCGGATCTATAATTCAAGTAGACCCCCACCATTTAAAATAGTGGGGATAGTGACATTCACCGTTCAAACTTCTTAACGGCCATGATAGTTCCAATCAAGCTGATTTTCTGCTTTCACTTCATCTATCTCCATGTTAACTTATGAATAGATATATATATATATATATATATATATATATATATATATATATATATATATATATAGATATATAACGGTAGGCCCTGTAAGATTTTAACGGTGGAAATCATTGTCATTACTATTATTTGGAGTGCGGTCCAATTGATCTTTTGATATGATTATATATATATATATTGATTTCTAAAAATAGATGAGTTGGGTTCGGCCTATTTGAACTCGACCCATTCGACTAGGCCCATCCAACTCGGCCCATTCGACTTGGCCCATTTGATTCGGTCCATTGTTTCAGCCCATTTGATTAAGCCCAATTTGATATACAAGAGGTCCATTAGTGTGGCCCATTGATGCGGGGCCCATCTGTGATGTAAATTAGGCCCATGTGTAGGGCTCACCTATTGCATATTTGAATCCCATGAGTTGTGGCCCATTGTGATGTATTCGAGGCATATGGGCAAGGCCCATCATAGTGTATTTTTGGCCCATGTGCGGGACCCACCTATTTGTATTTTTGGCCCATGTGATGAGGCCCACCCATTTTGCATTTGAAGCCCATATGATGAGGTCCAACTTGATGTGCCAAGGTCCGCTATGATTCATTTGAGGCCTTTTGTCATGACCCATGTAATGAAGTCCATTGTGATGCATAAGAGGCCCATGAGATGCAGCCCATCGCGATGTGAAAGGCCCATGCGATGTGTCCCACTAGATGTATATGATGCCTATGTTTGAAGCCCAATATGATGTATATTCGGCCCATATATTGGGGCCCAATGTGATGTATTTATGGCCCTTATGTGAGGCCACGAGCCCACTATATGTTTAGCCCTGTGAGGACTACTCCTTAGGAGTAATGATGGTTAAATGTCCACATTGTGACCTTCCTTTAGGCTTAGGCCCATTGTCATCATTCTCTAGTGGATTAACCCAAATGAATAGGCTCCATTGATATTGCTTAGACCATCATCGGTCATCCATTTATGAACCCCGCCTTGAGGCCGATTCTGATTGATGTGGCCAATTTGATGATTCTGATTATTGAGGCTGACTTCAATTGTCGAGGCTGATTTTCGAGGTCGGATATCGAAGCTGATTGCCGAGGCCCATTGTGATGTATATGCAGCCCGTATTTGAGGCCTATTCTGATGAGCATTCGGCACTCAGCTTGATGCATTTGAGGCTTATGTAATGTATGTGAGCCTATGTGATGAGGCCCATTGTGGTGCATTTGACGGCCAGGCGATGAGCCCATTGTGTTGTATATTGGGCCCATGTGAGGGGCCTATCGTGAGGTATATTAAACTCTTAAGTGAGGCCCATGGTGTTGTATATTAGACCCTTGTGTGAGACCATGGGTCCACTATATATTAGGCTCTATGTGGGCCATTCCTTTGAAGCAATGTTGGTTAAATGTCCACATTGTCGAAGCTGATTATCGATGCCAGTTATTGATACTGATTATGAGTATGTGACAGGATAGCATCATGATACGTACCCATACGCATCATCTGCATGTTTGTTATGAGATTTGGTTGACCATTGTATTGTCATTGGGTAGGTTGTTATTAAACTTCTTGATAGGCGGAGATTGTCTCACATGAGCACACGGTATGCGCAGGATTAATCAATGACTGGATTGTATGACTCATGCATCTGGCATTGTGTATTGTGACTACTGTACGCCCTAGCGACATCAGAGTTGTAGCATCCACAAGCATATCATGGATACCAAATGAGACACCAGAAATATGTTATTAGCATCGGGTTGCCATAGATGGCCCTGTGTGAAAATCCCTAAACCCTTTTATTAACAGAGGATGCTCCAACGTCAAGACGGAGTGGATATATATATATATATATATATGATCGCATGAGGGCCGTATATCAGTAGGCCGCATCTCCCACTGTGTCATGGTCTGTTGGGAGGGGGTGTGGCCTTACCCACCTGAAGGAATAGACATAGCTAGGCTGAGTTTGACCAGCTCGTGAATAGGTCCGCTATCGACGTGTCGGGTAGATATTGGCTTACTACTGGCCAGGTGGATAGTGAGGCCTTTTCCACTTATCCAGTTATGCTCTTGATGGGGTGGCATACTGGTGTTAAGTGTACTAGACCCCGGTGATGATCCCAAAGATGAACAGTACTGATGTGTGGACTTATTGGGCAGGGGTTCTGCTGAAATTTGGCTTTGATCCGAGGTGGGTTCGGTTAGTTGAAGCTTACTAGAATAACAACTGGCTCTAGGTTCTAATGAATGGGTCGAGCTGTGGTTTCTTCAAATCAACCCGTGGTCTACACCAAGGAGATCCCCTTTCCCTAAGCCTATTCATCCTTTCTTCTGAAGTTCTTAACCGGGGCCTTTCCCATCTAACCTCCAGTGGGCTGTGCATTCCTTTTAAAGTGAAACAAGGATGCAAGCAGATCTCCCATCTTCTTTATGCTGACGATACGGTTTTGTTCCTCAACAGTTCCAAAAAATCCCTTTAAGTTGTCAAATCCTTCCTCTCCCGCTACTAGTCCATCTCAGGCCAAAGAATCAACCCGCACAAGAGCACCTTCTATTGCTCCTCTAAGCTTACATCTTATAGGATCAGAAGCATCGAAGAGATCTTGGGATTGGTAAGGCTATAGGTGTCTTCTCATATATGGGAGCTCCGATTATTAAAGGAAAAATTAAAAGCAGATTCTTCTCCCCGCTGATTGATAAATTGGTAGCTAGGGTCAGAGGGTGGAAGGCTAGGATCCTCTCCCAAGCAAGTCTGCTTGCCTTGATTTCCAACGTGCTTAGCAGGGTCCCGATTCACATTCTTGCTGCCACGATTGTCCCAAAATAGGTCTTAAAGTCTATTAAGAGTATCCTTACAAATTTTTTATGGGGTTGCAATGACAGGAAGTTGAAGCTTCATTTGTGGAAGTGGAACTTCATCTCTAGGCCTAAATCCGAGGGTGGCCTCAACATCAGGAAGTTGAAGGAAGTTATGTGTTCCCCCCATCTGAAGTTGGCGTGGGGGGTCAAGCAAGACAGGAACAACAACCTTTAGGGTAGTTTCATGTACTCCAAATACTCATTGGCTTTGCCTGATTTACGCTCTCCCATCGGATCGCTGCATGCCTCCTCCATCTGGAAAACACTGGAGCATCTTTTCCCTGTTCTAGACCGTCATGCACAGGTTTTGATTGGATGTGGTGTGTGCAGCATGTGGCATAGTAACCGGACCTGTTTAGGCCCCTTAGACTCTCTTCCTTCCCTTAACATCCCTGTCACATCTAGCGACAACTCGGTAGCGGATTTCCTCGGCGCTAGAAGCCTGAAACAGAATATTCCTGCTCCTCTCCCGTCGCAGTTATCCGAGCTCATCTCTCAGGGGGGTTTCTACACGTCGGACAGCGACGACCGTCTTCTATGGCCCTTCGAGCCTGCGGGCAGATTCACTATTAAATCGGTTTAGAACATCATCCGTGATAGAGATCAAACTCTTCCCTATGCAAAGATTGTCTGACACTCGTCGATCCCTCCTAAGATCTCTCTATTCATCTGGAAGCTTTTAGGTAATTCTCTACCCATCGACGCTCTTATCCAAAGGAAGGGCGTTCAGTTGGCTTGCAAATGCAACTGTTGCATGATCAGTCCCACATCCTACCCTCATACTGAGACCCCCTCCCATCTCTTCTTGGACGGCGCACTAACAAGCAATCTGTGGAATCTTATTGCCAATATGTTCGGAGTTCCCCTATTCAGCCACTCCTCTATCCAGGAGCGCATCCATTGGTGGTGGTTCCGGCCTCTGTCTCGCAATATCTGCTTGACGCACTTTCTCCTTGCCCCTACTTTTCTTCTTTGGGAGATCTGGAAAGCTAGGAATGGAGCTAGATTCGACAATAGAGCGCCCTCTGCCTCTGGGGTGTTCTCAAATGTGAAATGGTCTAATTACCCTCTTTCTCCAATTCTCGAGAGTTGTTCTCCCTCCCTCTTAGACCAGCCCTGCTGCTCCCACTCCTCGTCGAGCCCCTCGACCCTTTCGCATCTTCTCAATTGTTAGGTGGATTAAACCGCGAGAGGGATTTCTCAAAATAAATGTTGATGGTTTCGCCTTATCCAATCCCAACCCTGCTGGCAATGGAGGAATTTGTCGTGTTCACCTTGACAATTTGCTTTTCGCCTTCTTCAATGGCTACGGGGAAGCCTCCAACAACACTATTGAATTGTAGGCCATTCATGATGTATTAAATACTATTTGGACCTTGGGCTTCATTACATTATCTTGGAATCCGACTATAACTAGGCCATTAATTGCTTACAGAAGAATACTGTCCCATCCTGGAAGTGGTCATACTGGCTTACCAGAATTTGTACACTTATCGACAAGGGCTCTTTTACTCTCTCTTATGTCCTTCGTGAAGCAACGGGCCAGTTGATAGCTTGGCGAAAATCGGGAACAAGCAGTAGTCTAATAGGTTTTTTTTTTTCCAATACCTCCTCCTTGCCTCGTTACATTAGAGGCCAAGTCCTTGATAAAACTGGGTTAGGGGCCATCTGTGAACGTGCTCCCGCTCCTCAGATTTAGTGTTGGTTTCTCCTCTTCCCCCTGGGATCGAGGTCTTTTTCGCTTTTGGTCTCTTGTCTGGCCTCGGGCCCTCTTTTGTATAGTTTATGATAGGTGGGACAAATCATTTTTCTCTACTTCGGTTGTAATTTTCCCACCCGAATGGCTTAGGTTGTAATTTTTTATTGAAAAAAAAAGGCTTTTTTTTAAAAAAAAAAAAAAGGGGGTCAAGCCTAAAAAAAAAAAAAAAAAAAAAAAAAAAAAAAACATGAATACATGGCAAATACTAGCCTTGATGTCTTAAAAAAAAAAGACACATGTGTAAAGGTACGTATGGATGCTCATGTAAGAAAGTGCATGGGTGAGCATTCCTCTCTCTCTCTCTCTCTCTACACACACACACACACACACACACACGAGTTGAGTTTCAAATCGAGTCAGTGCCGAGTTGGATTACGGGTCAAGTCGAGTCGAGTTATTGGGTGACTTAAACTCGACTTGGTTTGAGTTTGGATTGGACGAAGCCTACTTGGTTCGGATCGACTCACCTACTTGGTTCAGATTAAGTCGGGTTTAAACGAGTCAAATGAGTCGAGTTTGCCAAGTCGAGTCGACCCATGCCCAACCCTAGTTGTAAAGGGGAGATTTCTTTTATCAAGGGTGTCAATGGCTGTAAAGCATGCCTAGCGAGCCCAACCCGGCTTAGGGCTGGACCTATTAGCAAGGCCTATGGACTGGGCTTGGGCCTCACATTCTTGGTTCGATGAATTTTCAGGTCAAGCTTGGGCGTAAATCATTTTAGCCCCGACCCAACTCGACCCAACTTTACTACCCTACAAAAATGCAATACTAATACTTAGTTAGGCAACCAATTCCTTTGAAATGTCAATTTTTTGTGCATATGTGGCCCACTTGATCAATATTAGATTATAAATGTTTAAGTGGTAAATAGGGATGTTATATTTTGGGCTGGATTGGTCGGTCCAGGCCTGGCCTAACCATATTTTTTTGGGCTTAGCCTTGAGCCTTCATTTTTAGTATCAGGTGCAAACTGCCCATTCCACCATTATCTTTAATACTCTGGTGGTTAGTTAAGTACTGCTTTTTGATCGATGGTGTAGATCCTCTGGCATTAGACGAAATTTCTCTTGATCGCTTTGCTACACTTCTACACTGATTGCCAACAATTAGATGGCTTGTGCAGAAATTACATTGATCTAAACCATCCATTTTATAAAGATTGGCCCCACACCAAGAAGACAATCCTTTAGAATCTAGAGCGTTTTCCGATCCCATGGTCCCTGCAGCGGAGATAGCAGAGGCCTGTCACCACCTAGCCAAGGCAGAGCTTGCAGAAGAAATTTTTTGGATGCAGAAGTCCAGAAATTCTTGGTTGGAGGAGAGTGATAAAAACACAAAGTACTTCCATCTTCAGGCTACTGAACGGGTCAAAAGGTTGGGGATTTGGAAGATCCAGTCTGAGGATGGCACGCTCCTAACGGATCAACTAGCCATTCAAAGTGCTGCTGTGATGTTTATGCAGTCCCTGCTTTCCTCTGAGAATGCAGCTCCTCCCTCAGCTGACGATCAAGAACTTCTGAAATGCATCCCCCACACTATCACAGAAGCAGACAACATGGCCCTCATGAAGAAGCCTTCTCTTGAGGAAGTTAGACTGGCTATCAACAAGCTCCCTAAAGACAGTGTGCCTACACTATAAGAAAAATGGGCAAAGGCTACGGACTAGATCCGGAGCAAAAGGGCTTTTGCTACGGATCTAGTCCGTATCACGTCCGTCGCAATTGGTGGGGTAGCTAAAGGTCTAGCTACGGACAATATCCGTAGCAATAGATACAATTAGCTACGGATCTTTTCCGTAGCAATAGAGACCATTAGCTACGGATAATATCTGTAGCAATATACAACAATAGCTACGGATTATATCCGTAGCAATAGATACCAATAGCTACGGATTATATCCGTAGCAATAGATACTAATATCTAAGGTATTTGCAGCACTACATACAGAGAGTTACGGATATAATCCGTAGCTATTTGATACCAATAGCTACGGATATAATCCGTAGCAATAGATAATAATAGCTACGGTGAAATGCTGTAGCTTTGCTACGGATTATATTTCGTAGCTATTATCCCTGTTTCCATTGTAAGAACCTGCTATGATTGATAACTCATCTAAGCTTAATGCAATCAGAGAAAAAAAAATGATGCATTTGTTACAATAGCAATCAAATCTACAATGCATCCTACATTCATATTTCTAAATAAACAATACTTCACTTTGCTCAACCTATCAAAAGAATTACAACTAAGGCGTGCCCTCATGCATTAAATAATGCTCGCGCTTTTACAGAAATTTCTTTCTTCAGACGGTCAAGTTTAGCAAACACAGAAGATAGAGCTTCTTCTTTCCTTGAAACTGCATATATAACTTCTGTAGACTTCGACACAAGATCACTTTCAAGTTTTAAAACCCTTCCCTTGAGAAAATGAATTTCATCATCCACCGACTTCTTTAGCTTGTCAACCTGTATAAAACAACAATTGTAGACACAATCAAACAAGCATGCCTTTGTACACATCTCAAAAGGAAGAAAGACCAAAAAAAAAAAAAGAGCTAGAAAAAAACAATTATATATAAAGAAATAAAAAATGTACCTACAAATCTTCTAAACTATAGCAAAATCCATAGGTTAGGTTATCGGTTATAAGTTTGGGTTATAAGTTATAGGTTAAGGTTTAGTTTATAGGTTTAGGAAATCGGGTTCGGGTTCAAGATCGGGTTTAGGTTTGGGTTTTCAAGTTTAGGTTTAGGTTGACGTTAGGGAGTTGAGGTTAGGATTAGGTGTAGGTGTAGGTTTAGGTTTAGGGATTTGAAAATACATTTAGGTTAAGGTTTAGGGAATTGAGAATAGGTTAAGGTTTATGTTTAGGAAATCGGGTTCGGGTTTGGGATCGAGTTTAGGTTTGGGTCTTCAAGTTTAGATTTAGGTTTAGGTTTAGGTTAGGGAGTTGAGATTAAGATTAGGAGTAGGTTTAGGTTTAGGGATTTGAGAATACATTTAGGTTAAGGTTTAGGAATTGAGAATAGGTTAAGATTCAGGTTTAGGAAATTGGGTTCGGGTTCAAGATCGGGTTTAGGTTTGAGTTTTCAAATTTAGGTTTAGGTTTAGGTTAGAGAGTTGAGATTAGGATTAGGTGTAGGTTTAGGTTTAGGGATTTGAGAATACATTTAGGTTAAGGTTTAGGAATTGAGAATAGGTTAAGGTTTAGGTTTAGGAAATCGACCCGGGTTCGGGATCGGGTTTAGGTTTGGGTTTTCAAGTTTAGGTTTAGGTTTAGGTTAGGGAGTTGAGATTAGGATTAGGTGTAGGTTTAGGTTTAGGGATTTGAGAATACATTTAGGTTAAGGTTTAGGTTATAGGTTTTGGTTTAGGTTAAGGTTATAGGTTTTAGTTTAGGTTTAGGTTTTAGGTTTAGGTTATAGATTTAGGGAATTGAGAATAGTTTAAGGTTTAGGTTTAGGAAATCGGGTTCGGGTTCGGGATCGGGTTTAGGTTTGGGTTTTCAAGTTTAGGTTTAGGTTTAGGTTAGGAGTTGAGATTAGGATTAGGTGTAGGTTTAGGTTTAGGGATTTGAGAATACATTTAGGTTAAGGTTTAGGGATTTGAGAATAGGTTAAGGTTTAGGTTTAAGAAATCGGATTCGTGTTCGGGATCGGGTTTAGTTTTGGGTTTTCAAGTTTAGGTTTAGGTTTAGGTTAGGGAGTTGAGATTAGGATTAGGTGTAGGTTTAGGTTTAGGATTTGAGAATACATTTAGGTTAAGGTTTAGGGAATTGAGAATAGGTTAAGGTTTAGGTTTAGGAAATCGTGTTCGGGTTCTGGATCGGGTTTAGGTTTGGGTTTTCAAGTTTAGGTTTAGGTTTAGGTTAGGGAGTTGAGATTAGGATTTGGTGTAGGTTTAGGTTTAGGGATTTGAGAATACATTTAGGTTAAGGTTTAGGGAATTGAGAATAGGTTAAGGTTTAGGTTTAGGAAATCGGGTTCAGGTTCAAGATCGGGTTTAAGTTTGGGTTTTCAAGTTTAGGTTTAGGTTTAGGTTAGAGAGTTGAGATTAAGATTAGGTGTAGGTTTAGGTTTAGGGATTTGAGAATACATTTAGGTTAAGGTTTAGGGAATTGAGAATAGGTTAAAGTTTCAGTTTAGGAAATCGGATTCGGGTTTGGGATCGGGTTTAGGTTTGGGTTTTCAAGTTTAGGTTTAGGTTTAGGTTAGGGAGTTGAGATTAGGATTAGGTGTAGGTTTAGGTTTAGGGATTTGAGAATACATTTAGGTTAAGGTTTAGGGAATTGAGAATAGGTTAAGGTATAGGTTTAGGAAATCGGGTTCGGGTTCAAGATCGGGTTTAAGTTTGGGTTTTCAAGTTTAGGTTTAGGTTTAGGTTAGAGAGTTGAGATTAGGATTAGGTGTAGGTTTAGGTTTAGGGATTTGAGAATACATTTAGGTTAAGGTTTAGGGAATTGAGAATAGGTTAAGGTTTCATTTTAGGAAATCAGATTCGGGTTCAGGATCGGGTTTAGGTTTGGGTTTTCAAGTTTAGGTTTAGGTTTAGGTTAGGGAGTTGAGATTAGGATTAGGTGTAGGTTTAGGTTTAGGGATTTGAGAATACATTTAGGTTAAGGTTTAGGGAATTGAGAATAGGTTAAGATTTAGGTTTAGGAAATCGGGTTGGGTTTAGGTTTGGGTTTTCAAGTTTAGGTTTATGTTTAGGTTAGGGAGTTGAGATTAGGATTAGGTGTAGGTTTAGGTTTAGGGATTTGAGAATACATTTAGGTTAAGGTTTGGAGAATTGAGAATAGGTTAAGGTTTAGGAAATCGGGTTCGGGTTCGCGATCGAGTTTGGGTTTGGGTTTTCAAGTTTAGGTTTAGGTTTAGGTTAGTGAGTTGAGATTAGGATTAGGCGTAGGTTTAGGTTTAGGGATTTGAGAATACATTTAGGTTAAGGTTTAGGGAATTGAGAATAGGTTAAGGTTTAGGTTTAGGAAATCGGGTTCGAGTTCAAGATCGAGTTTAGGTTTGGTTTTTCAAGTTTAGGTTTAGGTTTAGGTTAGAAGTTGAGATTAGGATTAGGTGTAGGTTTAGGTTTAGGGATTTAAGAATACATTTAGGTTAAGGTTTAGGTTTAGGTTCGAGTTTAGGCTATAGGTTTTGGTTATAGGTTTTGGTTTTGGTTATGGGTTATAGGTTTAGGTTTAGGTTATAGGTTTTGATTTAGGTTTAGGCTATAGTTTTGGTTTTGGTTTTGGTTATAGGTTTTGATTTAGGATATAGGTTATAGGTTTAGGTTATAGGATTTGAGAATGGGTTCGAGTTTAGATTATAGGTTTTGGTTTTGGTTTTGGTTATAGGTTTTGGTTTTGGTTATAGGTTATAGGTTTAGGTTAAGGTTTCGGTTTAGGTTATAGGTTTTGGGATTTGGGAATGGGTTTGGGTTTAGGTTATAGGTTTTGGTTTTTGTTTTGGTTTTAATTTTAGGTTATAGGTTTAGGTTCGAGTTCGGTTATAAGCTATAAGTTTTGGGAATTGAGAATAGGTTAAGGTTTAAGTTTAGGAAATCGGGTTCGGGTTCGGTATCGAGTTTAGGTTTGGGTTTTTAAGTTTAGGTTTAGGTTTAGGTTAGGGAGTTAAGATTAGGATTAGGTGTAGGTTTAGGTTTAGGGATTTGAGAATAGGTTAGGTTGTAGGTTAAAGTTTAGGGAATTGAGTGTAGGTTATAGGTTATAGGTTTAGGTTAAGGTTTAGGTTGTAGTTATAGGTTTTGGGATGTGAGAATAGGTTTAGGTTATAGGTTAAGGGTGTGGTCCCTGCAAATACAGATATAAACACGGCTTGTCCAAATGGCCAGGCCCTTCCAATGCTGTCCATAGGAAATGGATAGCTTCATCATGGTCAGCAGTTCCCACCTTCCAGGGACCCCCGCTCATCCGGATAGCTCCGACGCACATCCGGGTCTGCTCCATTAATTTCGAGCAAATACATAAACACGGCCTGTCCAAATGGCCAGGCTCTTCCAATGCTGTCCATAGGAAATGGACAGCTTCATCATGGTCATAACAGCGGTTCCCACCTTCCAGGGACCCCCGCTCATCCGGATAGCTCTGACCCACATCCGGGTCTGCTCCATTAATTTCGAGCAAATACATAAACACGGCCTATCCCTAGGATCCACCGAATTCTTCTGATCCAAGGATCCAAGGAAGCTAACCTTGGATGTGCAAAACCACAAACCCATTATGCTAAAACCAAAGACTAAGTCACTGAAGAGACGAGTCACTAAACAGATACGTTGGAGTTGGAAGTAAAGGGTAGGCTCTTACCAGAGAGGATCTGCTTGTCTGACCAGAGATAGTAACGACAGATTTGTGAAATCCCTGCAAACAAAAAGTGAGTCTCAACAACAGTAGCATTAAGCTGACAATCGATAAGGCCCCTTAAGTATAAAATTTTCAAGCCACAAAAAGCTAAATGTATGAGAAGCCACAAAAACCTAAATGTATGAGTCACTTTCGACAAGAATGTCTCAGCTCCATTGGATTCAGCTTTGACCTTTGGACACTCTTCTTCCTCCTCCTCTTCCTCATTGAATGAGTATGCAACATCTTTAACTAACTTGGAGCTGATTGAAGTCACAACTTCTGTAGCTTTTTCATTGACAATAATGGTGTCTGCAAGCAACAACGAGAACATCTTAGTCTTTGGATTGTTGGTTTCTGATTGCAAGTTCTGGAACCCAAGAAATACATTAAAAACCATTCCAAGCTTCAACACCCCATCGTTCCTGGCATTTAAACTCAATCCCAACTCACGGAACTCGAGACTAATTCCCGTTCCTGCTGACTTTGTAAGATGAGAGGCAAATTCAGGAGCATCCCTCTCTACCACCGAGACTGCTGCTTAGTAAACAACACTGACCTTATTCCCAGCCTTCAATGCACCTATCGCTGCCTCATGGGCCTTGAGGAGAACCTCATAAACCTTACTCTGTGTTGCATTTACATCAATGAGAAATGTTCTGGCAATGTTTAAGCAGTGGCTGTTGTAGCGCGATCCGATTGCGCATATGATCACACTTGTCGAGTCATAACCAAGAGCACCAAAGACACATTTCAGCAAGCATTTTTAACTAAAAAGAAAAGAAAGAAAAGAAAGAAAAAGAAAAGACAAAGGAGAAAGGAAACAAATTATTTTACCTCGAAGGTCAACTCATCACGCTTCACAAGTATTCTAACAGGATCTGTCATAAACTTATTTGTTATCTCCAAAATTTCATGAGGCAGAGTTGCAGATGTCAATACAACCTACACAAAGCAACCCATACATTTCAAACCTTTACATGGATGAAAGTTTGAATATATGCTTGAACTGCAGCTTAAGTTGCACTGTTGCGCTTGATCAAGTCAGCTAGCTTAAGCCGCACTGCTTGTTCTGGGTCAGCAGATTAAGCCGCACCTCTTCTAGCAGCTTCTGGGCACCTACCTCTGCAGCTTAAGTTTGAATATATGCTTGAACTTGCACCATAAACACAAGTCAAGCCAAACAGTCCCTTGCCTTCCACATGCCACATTTCTATATCATTAATCCCATTCTAAAATATTGTTTTTGACAAATTATAGGAGAATTGAATGCAATGCAAACAAATAAAGAAGGGCATATAAGAAAAATGACAGCCTGCATAAGAATAGGACCTTCATGTTCTTACCTCAGTTGTGATTTCCTAATCTGTCAATCAATGTCCTACAAAAGACGATTAAGAAAAAATAGTAAATCAATTGCCTGGAAAAAAAAAAAAAGAAGATGGCCAAAGATTATATGGCAAGAATGACTGCAAACAAATCCAGACACACTGGCTTCTCAATGAGTTCTCCATGCACAAACAAAAACTAAGCTACTAAAATTAAACATTATACAAGCTATGATGCCAACTATCATATGTGACTAAAAAAGTCTGAAAACATATGAAGTAAACATAAAACAGAGGTTAAGCCCACATGTATGTGGAATTGTGTCCATTCACATGCAGCCGCACATGCCAATATGGAACATGTGTGAGATCTCAGCTTTTCATAAGATGAGCCACATGCAAGAATCAGTCTTTTCAATCCTAAAGTGAGGCACAATATATAAAAGAAATGAGTGGCTTCTTTTTTTCTTTTTTACACACCCTCACACCTAGTGGCTTTTTTTTTTTTCCTTCATTCAATGTTTCTAGCCATTGTTTTAATGGCCTTCTCATCATTGAATGTAGAATGCTATCATATTTCTTTCTTAATTGACCATCTACTGGCAACTAATTGAGTCATTGTGCAAATTGAAGAACTGACCTATGCCATAGAAACTCAATTGAAGCACTGAACATTATATACTACCAGTTTGTTTTTGGGGTATTGTATATGATGCTAAATGGAAAGAAATGGAGCTTTTGTGATCGGCCCAATAATGCTGCAGGTAGGGCCCTCTGGTTGGAAGTTAAGATAACAGAGTTGAAAATTTCTACCCTATGGACTAATGAGCATCTAGGCTTACAACAGTGGGTGGAAATGATGATATTCTAATTATAGTTTTGCAGAATGTGAAGTGAAGCAACAAGATATTTGGGTTGCAGGAGTGGAGAAATGTTTTTTTAAATGTTAGCAAGTATAAACGTACTAGGAAGCACAAGCGGGGGGGGGGGTATGAGTCAAGTCAAGAGTACGCTTGAAAGCCACAATGGCACTTTATTAGAAGGATCATGCAACCAAGGATTCGATTATATAATAGAAGTGGACTCTATTTTGGACAACCATGTCAATATTGCTAAAACCTTCAAACATGGGAAGACACAACAACTTAAACAACAATTCTTTCTTTATCCAGAACATAAACAAGTCCATGTCATTATGTATGCCAAAGTTCATTGTAATAAACAGATCCAATGGTTGGTGCATAGCAGTGGCCATCCAAAGTGAGCAAATCATATCAAAGCTTCAATCACAGAAATAAGGGGACGACTTACAGTTCTTTAAAGATTTAATTAGAAAAAGTAAACAATCATCACCAAGACTTTCCAACAATGCAGTCACAGATTCCAAGCATTGCACAATCAAAATACAAGAGAAAGAAGCAAATCTAAAAAGATCCAAAAACTGAAAACACATATAAATAAGGGTCTAATGATCTCTTTGTAAAACCTTTAGTACAATGTGATCACCAAATAACCAAAATACATAAAAATACAACAGCAAGGTTTGCCAATGTTAGCACATGAGACAGAGAAATACACAGAATATTACCGACTTGCTGTGTGAAACTGCAAACAGATTCTTGTAACAGATACAACAGTAAAACCCATAACATACACAAGAATATATTCATGACAGATGCACCAATAGATTTACTATTTTTCACAACAAAGGTCCTGAACCATGGGCCCCACATGTTGAGTGAAAACGAATGTACTGCTGTGGAAAACTAGAGTGAAATTTTCAAAGCTATCGAAAATTTTCATTAAATGTAGAACACATTTCCAGGGCTACAATGTAAAAATAAGACTGATTAGATTATCAAATCCATCTAGATTTGTCCTTATTTCTATCAGCCGTCCTTTTTCCAACTCATGGATGGGATTGTTAGAATTGCCTAACAGAAATGATTCTTAAGAATCATAAGCAATCTATGATGGGAGCTATCAAAAAGATGGATCGAATTCTTGGTTATTCCTCTTTTTGTACAAATGATCTTGAGGCATTTGATTATATGGTTGAGATCATCATATTGGTGTGATATTTGCACTATAGCCCATGAAATTTGCATTGGACCTGACAGTCATGATCAACTGATTGGACTGTTTAAATGTCCCACTGCAACTAGGAACACTAAAACTTCTAGTGCAATGAGAGCACTAGATCATCTCTCCAAAAAGATAGAGAAAATCTAGGCCAATGACCACAGGAAAAAAAAAAAGAAGAAGAAGAAGAAGAAGAAGAAGAAAAAGAGTCCCAAGATCCAAATAACCATGACCACGTTATAACCATGGCCCACTCGATAAATCAACACCCCAACAACTTAAATGGAAACCCAATTCAGTTACGAATAAGACAACATAATACTGTTTAGCAAATCTGCTGAACATATCACATTCTCGCTAGCTATTCAGAAATATGAGGCGCCAATCCATACAGTCTTTTAAAGAAACATTAAAATTTTGAGAAATGGGAAAGATGAGAATTTTGGAAATGTAACTAATAGACTTCCATTATCAGTAGAAGTATAATGAGTAGACTGCTTGGATAGAGAACTAAAGATGGTTGGACTATATATAGGAGACCAGAAGAATTTGTAATGGAAAATACAACTAGTTGGTGATATTTCTTTTATTTATGCATAAAAATGTAGGCTCTGTAGATGGCAGAAATTACAAATATGGCAATTACCCATGCAATAATACTAATACTTATGGTAATTATTATAGATACCAATTAAGCCAACTAGATGAGAAACTCATTTCCATCGAGTTGCCTAGAGTTTTTTAGTGTTTTTGAGTTGAGGAAAAAAAAACAACTAGGTCGAGTTTTTCCTTCGTTTTCATTTTTCATTAATTATGCATTTTATAATGGATATTTTATATAATAAAAAAAAAATTCTATTAATGATCAATTTTTTATGGAGTTCTTTTCAAGTTTCCATGTGAGTGTCCATGACATTCAAGTTGATTAGACATTTCAGGTTTTCAAACCATGATGCACAGAATTGGTGCCATTGCCATTTGCTGCTTATTATACTCGTATAGTTCGAGAAAACCATAACAGACTAGCCAATGCGAATTATAGCACCCAGTATTCTAAAGAACGATTAGAGAGACAGGGATTTAGCAGGCATACATTAAATTTGATGTTGATGTTGACAAAAAGCAAATGCACATTCCAGGACAAACTTGGTAAAAAAAATAATCATTTCTTCAGGGGTTCTAGCCTACGATGCTACAAGACCATTGAAGATAAAGCTAGAAAAGACTCAATTCTTTTATAATTGAAAATTAAGCTAGAAAATACAATTCTTTTGTAAGGGAATGAAGCAGCATTTTTAAGGTAGGATAACCACAAGCCTTCTTGGCATGCTGCATATTGTTGTCAACAACAACATTGACCCCATATACAACAGAATAGTTCGAGCATATCCCATAACAATATTGGGGTACATATTGTGGCAAATCTCTTTGTTTGTTGTGGCTAAAGAAAGGGAATCGCCTGATTACTTAAATGCCCTTTCAATTGCTTAAAACCCCTTCCAATGTCCTCTTATATTGAATGGCTCAGTTGTTTTGAACAACTAATTACGGGAATGCTTTTTGCCCATGGCAATTCATTATATGTAGCAGAGATGTGTCTGTTTTCACTAAGTCAAGATAATATCACAATCATGACTAGTGCATATTGCATTGTAATTTGAGCCATTGAGTGATTTGGTGCAATTGAAAGAGAAGGAAAGAGTTTGTGGAGGGAAAAACAGTTTTTTTTTTTTTTTAATCCACTTTGGGCTCCAAAGGCTCTTTTGGCTTTTGCACTATGGTTCAAACGTTTTCCATACTCAGAACTATGGAAAAGATGAGAACAAGAGAACAGATATTAAGAAGTAGAGAAACTCACAGAGGACAACAGAGAAAAAATACTCAAGTTGCCATTGAAGAGTGCGACCGAGCAACAATTCTTTCCAATGCCTTCAATCTATTAGCTTCCATTTTGGAGTGACCAATTAGATTTGTCTTGAGGCCCTCTTGATACAGACCATTCATGGTGGAGACCCAGGTAATTCCAACAATGGTTTGCCAATCAAGATGTTTAAAACTGTTTGAGTACTATTAATATCAAAAAATAGTATTCACTTTTTAAATTCAGTTTTCATCTATTTAAATCCAAGGTTATGGCTTCTCAAATAAATAAATCCAAAGGTTAATTTGGATTAGAGTTTCCAAAGCACGAGGGGTGTTTCTTTCTTCTGTATTGAAGATCTGATTGTTAGGATGGTGGATTGGAGTCCATAGCAAGGGATCAGCAACCCCATTGCCATACAGTGAAGAAAATATAAGAAAAATCCAAGAAAGTCTGGAAGAGCATCCCACCAAAGCGATTCCCAATCTCATGACACTTCCCTCATTTATGGATGCTGATAGACAGGATTACAGATTATTTAATGTAAGGCTCGTAACTCATTATGAATACTAAGAATCATCAGTAAATTTTGCCATTTTCTCTGACCGAATGCTTCCAATTCAATTCAGGTTTTGCATCAAATGAAATGGAAGAGTTGGCCCATGATATGTCAGAATGATAAAATTTTAAGGAATCAAATTAGCCAGAAGTACTTTGAAGAAATTTCAAATCAGAATGAAATTAGTATGCGTGCATAACCCCTGTTAAGGCTACTAGCTGGAGTACGATTGGCACCCCCATCACAAGCGAGTCATGAAGATCCAAGTCACCGATCAGGTGGTCTATTAATAGGCCCGGTTTCAGCCGAAGGTTGAGGCCTGGTTTCAGCCTAAGGTTGAGGCCTGTTTCAGCTCCCTTCTGTGGCCTGAAGAAGGCCTGGTTTCAGCCTAAGGTTGAGGCCTGTTTCAGCCTAAGGAAGAAGGAAAATAAGAGAAGTTCAGCTGTCATTTTAAGATGAAATCTAGACTTTTCATCCTTAACGACAGATGAGTCTATCTCCTGAAAAACATAACTAATCCACCAAGAAGAAGAAGGAAAATAAGAGAAGTTCTACAATAAATTAATGATTGATTATTTCAGTATTTTCCCACCAAGAAATGTTAGTTGTCTCTCTATATAAATGTCACTTCTTCTTCTTCTTCTTCTTCTTCTTCAAATTCAACTTGAAATGGAATTAGTCAAATTCACTTAAAATAAGATGGGACTAATCCAACTTTAGATTACTTTCAGTTGGGGGTTGCTTAATTATTGCAATCTAAATCGAATTTTCATATCCAATAGTCTCTAGCTAACTGATGAATGAACAAGCACTTACCTTGCTCTTGATGATAAGAGGATTGAAGTCAGGTTTGAGATGATCAAAAAGCAATACCCCAAAGAAAGTTGTGTCCTTGACCATTGCACTCGATTTCGCCTGCAAATTGATGTATTAGTCATAACAAGAAATAGAAAGTGTAGTTATACTAGCAATGCAATTGAAACATTATAACATGGATTAATTGATGACAAATTTGTCAAACTATACAATGACATCAAGAAGCTCATTTCGCAAAGTCATCTACAAACATTGAGAGAAAGCAATCATTTGGCTTAGTCAGGTTTGTCAAATTGCATATAAACAGAAGAAATTAGGTGAAAAATGGAAATGATAAATGAATTTGTAAGATTCAAGTTTTAAAGCTCCTTTGTCAAAGACAAACTTCCACTAATGTTGCAATAAAGTGCACCATCACCATCCATTTTTGTTCTTCTTTCTTTTTTCCCTAATTCATGCAAAACAAGTCTATGATTGACAAAATGGTCATATTAGTGGCCAGTTTCATTTCATGATGAATCATAACCCATGCCCCTTTCTATGATGCAATTTTACATACTGTAAATAGAAACACAAAGTAATGTAAAAAAAAATTAAAACAATGACTAACAACAATGCTCAACAAAAGAGCGACTTGATTTCATAAAATATATATCACTTAGTAATTTTCCATTACTTTCAACAAATTTTGTAGTTATCAAAAGGAAACTAATGATTTTGTAACATTGGCATAACAAAGTAAAGACCCAAAGTCAAGAACACGGAAGATGAGAAAAACTCGGATACTCTGGTAGTGTTATGGGTGAAACACAGGAACTTATAAATTACTTAGATATTGCACATGTGGCATAGGCACAACTTATGGTATCTAGTGCAGATGTGTCATGAACGAAAAATTAAGCTTGACTGATCATCTAGTGAAAGAAAAAAATGAAGAAAGAAGCATGTAGAATTCTCCTTTATAGTCAAAAGACCAACTCACCTGAAGCTTACACGTCCAACTTCCTTTGTGATGTTTCTTGATAAAGGAAAGGAAAAAAGAAAAAAGGGTGCAACAAAAGCATTAATAAAAATGCATAGCATGTGCACGTGCAAGTGCATGAGCCTGTGCATGCCAACATAAAAGAAAACACGTAGGATTCTAGATGTCTATTCTCAGCAACCAACTATTCTTGTTGTGGCAATTCTAATGTGTTGCTACTGATCATGCAATGAACACACTACTATAGAAGGCAATATTGTGTGGCAGTGCATTTGGTCCACTTTTATCCCTTTAAGGATGTCTTTTGTGCATGTTTGTGTGACGGGCTTTAGTCCTTGAAATTGGGTTGTCTCCCAGTGATCCTAACCATCTAGACAATGAGTCTTGTTTTGTATCATGAATAGAAAACAATAAAAATCTTTTAGTTGGATTATCTTAACACTTCGAAATTCGGCTCTTTTGCTTTGAAAATGGATGTTTTCCATAACCTTTGTATAATCAAAAGATTGAATCATTTAATCTAAGAGATTTTTTTGGGACTCCATACTACAAGAAGGAGCATTTTGAAGCATTTAGTAAATCTTGATGTTCAGCCACCACGTAATCTCATGTTTTTACAAATTTTTTTTTTTTTTTTTAAGAATGAAAATCTCAAACATAGAAGAATTGTTCTGCATGTATGACAACAACATATGCTTGAATCTGAAAAATGCAGTTAAAGAAAAATGTGATTGTTGCAAAGTTTCAAAACTACATGTTTGAAACCAAAACTATGGAAATGAAGAAGAATATAATAGAAATGATGTAGTCTTTCAAAAAAAAAAAAAAAAAAAACGACAAAGAGTAAAAGGAAATGAAGAAGAAGAAAGGAAAACGACCTTTTACCCATGATTTATGCATCTTCTTTTGACCTTTGAAGTCACTCTCTCTGCAAGCAATCTTCCCCTTAAACAATCAACAATTCTTACTTCTCCTTCCATCATCTTCTCTTTGAAATGAAAAAATAGCCTAATTTATCATATTAATCCCACACATCCAAGTTTGCTCTGATTGATAATTGAATTTGAATTTGAATAGTATGTAGAATGATAATTGAATTGAATCACAGGAATTAAAGCTTAACAAAGAGGAATTGAAAAAAAAAGAAAAAAAAAAGACCGAAACTGCAAATTCAGATGATTTTGAGTCTGAATTAAAATACATGATATGCAATGTCAACCTCTTTCAAATTAGAATAATGATACCTGATGCAAGATCCTTTTTTTTTTTCCATTTTTCTTTGTTTCCTTTAGTTCAATTCAACTGAGCATGCCTTGCATCCAAACACGCCTTACGTTTAATATAACAACGTCGCTAAAATCTGTGGCCCATAAGACATATGCATTGACATGTGGGTCCACTTTACATTTCTTTTTGTCAATGAAAAAACATAGCTTAACTATTCGGTTTGTGCTTTGGGTGTATTTAGCAGTGGACTGTCTTTTATTTATACATTCAGACAAGAGTAAAAAAGTTAGTAATCCGGTAGAGTTGATGGATGAAAGGCAGGCACTTAAAAATTACTAAAAAAATTACATACCTGGAATGCAAGTAATTAAGTTAAATTGTCCAAACCTGGAATGCATGTGGATGGCAAGGCTCACATGCGTATGGAATTAGCAAATCTCTTTCCAATTTTGGCAAACTTGGTTTCAAAGACCTGCTTTTCCATAGCATCAAGGCTATCCATTAGTTTCAACCAAAAAAGGAATGGTAAATCAAACTTGCATAGAAGTATGAACTCGGATTGACATTCGTAGAGATTCCAAAAGAAAAAAGAAAAGTGCAGATGAAACAACATTTTTTTCATCTGGCTGAAATAAAAGAATTAGTTCTCATGCCATTAGCCAAAGTAACAACATTTTTTTTTAAAAGAAAAAGATGTAAAAGAAACCTCTTTCAAAGCTACACCTAGAATTACAACAAAATGAAACAAAAATAGATGTGTTTTTTTGATTTGTTCTGGCTGGAAAAAAAAAATTAAAAAATAGGTCTCATGCCATTAGCCAAAACCTCTTTCAAAGCACCTTGATTCCTTGTACTTTGTACAAGTAAGGTAAGATAGAGTTAGTTTAAATTGCCAATGCTTTCTCAATGTATATAAACTTATAAGATTGTTATTTGTTAATTCAAGTGAAGTATCAAGGAAGGAGATGGGCTGACTGTTTGGCATCCCATCACAAAAATACGTTGTGGGTGTGAGGAACCGTATGGTGATATGCAAGTTTGTACATGTAGGAGCCTTGATTTAGGAATCCCGACTCTTGATCTAAAGGAATCCAGAATAGACATGTGATTAGATGATTATAACACTTGGATTATTGGCCCATCCAAATGGTTTGAGAAAAAACATTTAGAATCCCATGAGGCTCTTAGTCAGATTGGTCCAGTTGGCTAGCAATGTACATAAACAGGGGGCCCACACATCAGGCCTCACTCACATTTTTTTTATTTATTTTTTTGTTTTTCACTGTTAACCACAAAGCAAGGGTACGATCTAAGTATATAAAGCTTAGAAGCAAACCATACAGCTGATGCATAAAATACATACAATAACAACACTAGCAGACTCAACCTTGTCGAGCCGCAACAGTAAATTTCTGGTTTCAGCATGTTTGTTATTACAAGTAATTCGACAAGCAACGGATGATGATAGTGGTAGATAAAGAGAGGCGGGTTATGCAAACAAAACCCAAATCAAGAAATCAGAGTTCCAGACCAAAGAAAAAGCTCTCCAATTGTCTATAGGACTCTTGCTAGTGTTTCTCAGGAAGTACTTGAAGCCAAAACACAAACACCGCTGAAAATCATTCTTCCCGACTCCTCTACATCTTCTTTTCCCAATCACTCATGGCCCATGGGAATGTAATTCCAAAGACCCATATAAGAAAAACTCAATGCAAAACACAAATCGCAGTCTGGAAAACGCTTCCCAATTATCAAAGTATCCTCCAATTCATTCCTTTCTACTGTCTTTCTGCAACTGCCGAAAACCCAAACAATCTCTCCAATAAAGAAAAACCCCAAATTTTCAAATCAATAAAGAAAACCCAAATCCCCAAATCCCTCAAACCCAAATCTTTCAGCCAAACGCTTCCCAAATCTTCAAACGCCTTCTTTTTCACCCAATAAAGAAAACCCAAATCTCAAAATCCTCAACACTCAAAACCCAAATCTAAACAACACCCGGAATCAGATTCTTTCTTTCTTATAAATCAAAACAGAAAAAAAAGAAGGAGAGGAGAGATGCAATGAAATACTAGAGATAAAATAAAGGAAAGGGTTAGAAAGATGAACCAGAGCTTCTTCTTTTTCTTTCCTTTTCTTCTTGAAATCCTGATATTTGCAACCCTTCTTGTTGTTAACACACCCCCACAACAATGACTATAGAGGGGAGTGGACTCACTTCGGCCGGTGGAAGGTTAGATGGCTGGATGGGCTGGCCTCTTCTCGTCGAGCTCCTCTTCACGTGTCTCCCTCTATCTGTATGAGAATGGAAGGAGAATGGAAGAAGGGGAGGAGGTAGGACGGTATGAGAGAGAGAGAGAGAGAGGAGAGGTAGGGCCGGCGCACGCCCTAGCTCGTTGTGGACGCGAGAGAGAGGGAAAGTGAGGGTTTGGGTTTTGGGGAGGTGGGGCGTGCGCGCGGGAGATAAGGGCGGATGGAACTTCAGGGTGACGGACGACACTTTAAGTGCCTAATTTTAGCACTGTGGGGCCCACCGTGATGTATGTTATTTATCCACTCCGTCCATTCATTTTAACGGATCATTTTAACAGTTGATCCAAAAAATTAGTCAGATCTAAGCTGTAAGCGGACTACATAACATATTAACAGTAGAAAATTATTTTTTATTATTTCTTATGGTGTGGTCCACTTAGACCTTTAATCTACATAATTTTTTGGCTCATCCACTGAAATTATATATCAGAATTTATGGGCGGTTTAGATCAAATGCATATATTCTAATGGGCCCCATGGAGCCTCTTAAGCACCATCAATATCTAATAAGGTTATGGTCAGAAGGTAAGTTTTAGCTACAGATAACTAGGTTTTAGCTACGGATTAACTTTGTAGCAAGTATAGCTAAGGTTAATATTCATAGCAAAAAACAAACGTGGTCTGTATCCTTTGCCCTTTTTTTTTGGTAGTGTTGGGCCTGATGGCCTCTCTGGAGCTTTCTTCTCGGGTTGTTAGAACACCATTGGGAAAGATCTTCTTGCAGTTGTGGAAGCTTTCTTTTAAGGGTTCGAGCTCCCTAGGGCCTTCTCTACCACGATGATCTGCCTTGTGTCAAAAAAATTGGGAGCCAAATCCTTCTCAGACTACAGACAGATTAGCCTATGCAACATTGTGTACATGATTTTTTCCTCTATTATTTCGAGCCAGCTCAGTTCTATCCTCCCAAAAATGATTTCCCCAGAGCAGGGGACCTTTGTACGGGGTCGTTCTATTGCTGGAAACATTGCACTTGCTCAAGAACTTTTTAGAGATATGGACCAAAAAGTGAGGGGTGAGAACGTTGTCTTGAAACTCGACATGGAGAAAGCGTACGACAGGGTGAAATGGAAATTTTTTGCAACAAGTCCTGCTGAAATTTGGTTTTTCAGCTTCCTGGGTGAATTTAGTTCAATGTTGTTGGGAGAACAACTGGTTCTCAGTTCTCGTCAACGGAGTCAGTTGCGGTTTCTTCCATTCTACATGTGGTATAAGACAAGGAGATCCTCTCTTGCCGAGCCTTTTCATCCTTGCTTCTAAAGTTCTAAGTAGAGGGTTGTCCAAGCTTAGCTTAAGTGGCTTATGCTCCCCACACAGGGTGAAACAGGGCTACTTTCCCATCTCCCATTCACTATACGCGGATGACACAGTTTTATTCCTCAATGGCTCAAAGCGCTCTCTGCTAGCGGTTAGGAATTTTCTCTCTGCTTACCATGCCAAGTCAGGGCAAAGGATTAGTCTTCACAAGAGCTCTTTTTTTCTTGCTCCTCAAAACTATCTAACGCGAGAATTAGAGGCATTCAGCAGTCCACTGGCATCTCCAAATCTCTGGGTCATCTTGTCTATCTGGGGGTCCCTATTATCAAAGGTCGTGCCAAGCGATCGTTCTTCGCGCCTCTCTTGGATAAGATTGCTGCTAAGATTCAAGGTTGGTTAGCCAGAATCCTCTCCCAAGTGGGCAGGCTCGGGTTGATCTTGTCGGTTCTGAGCAGTATTCCTATTCACTCTTTAGCAACTTTGATTTTGCCAAAGAGTATCCTGAAGGATGTGGAATAGATGTTTGCCAATTTCCTCTGGGGCTAGCGGGATGGTAAGCCGAAGTTCCATTAGTGTAAGTGGTCGTTCATTGCTAAGCCTAAAGCGAAGGTCGGCCTAGGTATAAGACAACTGAAAGATGTGATGGCGGGGCTTCATTTAAAAATGGCTTAGTCGATCATTCAGAAGGATAACAACAGTTTATGGGGGCAGTTCATTCGATCCAAGTACACTATCTCTTCTCCTCTCAGGTCTGGAAGACAGCGTGCTCTAACGTCACCTATCTGGAAGAGGATGATGGACCTATTCCCAGTTCTTGATAATTCTGCTTTATGGATTCTAGGGTGGGGGGAATGCAACATGTGGAGTGCCAATTGGACCGGCCTAGGCCCGCTAGTTTCTCTCCCCTCTCTCCAAATCTCTGATTCCTTACGGCAAATGAAAGTGTCAGACTTTTTGGACGGGGAGGGCATTAGACTGGATGCCCCTATCATGCTCCCTAATTGGCTCAAGAATCATATTATCAGCAACGGTTTTTGTACCTCGGAAGCAGATGATTTCCTCATCTAGCCTCTAGAGACCTTCGAAATATTTTTAGCTAAGTCGGCTTCGAACATCTTTCATCTCTGTGGTCAGGACTGTCCTTAGTCCAACTGGATATGGAATACTAAAATTCCCCCCAAGATCTCATTCTTCCTTTGGAGATTGCTCCACGATGCTCTCCCAGTTGATGACTTGGTGCAGCGAAAGGGAATTCAGCTTGCATCTTCTTGCAGCTGCTGCTTTGTCGATTCAGCTTTAGGCCCACAGTCTGAATCTTCTTTGCATCTTTTCCTTTCAAGTTCCCTTG
Source organism: Magnolia changhungtana (assembly GCA_030180095.1). NCBI lineage: Eukaryota > Viridiplantae > Streptophyta > Magnoliopsida > Magnoliales > Magnoliaceae > Magnolia > Magnolia changhungtana. The sequence goes on along the minus strand of JASAUF010000421.1, from coordinate 10,040,908 downwards.
CTGACTCAGTGTGGCATCAGACTGCTGCCTTCCTTGGGATTCATCTCCTCTCTCATCTCTCCATCTCGAATAGGCTTTATTGGTGGTGGCAAAGACCCCTTCTCCCAGGTTAAAAAAAATGATCATTCGTATGGCTCCGATTTTCATTTTATGGGAGATTTGGAAGGCTAAAAATGTTGCCTGCTTCAACGAGCGCCCGTGCTCAGCTTCTGCTATTTTTTAGAAGGTTAGATGGTGGTTGTATACCATTTTCCCCCATCTGGACAACATTTTCCTTCTCCGGCACATGACTTCTCCTGCGTCTGCTTCTCACGTTGCCCCTGCCTCCCTTCTCCCTGCCCGCTCTCCCACCATTATTAAATGGATCAAGCCTAGAGTTGGTTTCTTCAAGCTGAACATTGATGGATCAGCTCTAGTGAATCCTGGTCCAGCGGGTGGGGGAGGGATCTGCTGAGATCATCATGGCGGCCCTATTTTCGCCTGCACTTGCGGCTACGGATCCGCCTCCAACAAGACAGCTAAAATTCGTGCCGCATAAAATTCTGTTTGACCCTCGGGATCTCGAACGTTATCATTGAATTTGATTCAAGTTGGGCAGTGTCTAGTCTAACCAATGTTTCCTCTCCCTCTTGGAAGTGGACCTACCTACTAACGAAGATTAGATGTCTCTCCTCGTAGGGGATCTTTCGAATTCGTCATGTTCTTAGGGAAGCTAACAGTCTAGCTGACAGTTTGGCTAAGATAGGCAGCTCAGATCAGCTTAGTTCCTTTTTTCAAGGTCTCACTCCCCTCCCTCATTGGATCAAGGGTCAGGTGTTATTGGATAAGGCAGGTCTAGGTTACATTAGAAAGGGTTCTCACTCTTGAATTGTATATCACATGATAGGCAGTTCTTCTGCTCGAATTAGGCCTGTAATTTTCCCTTAGCAATGATATATATATATATATATATATATATATATATATATATATATATATATATATATAAAGAAGATAATCTTTATAAAGTAGTTTGGATTTAAGAGCTAGAAAGTTCCTCTTACATTTTTCCTCCTTTTTTGATTTGGATGGCACATCAATTAATGGGCTATGGAATGTCAAATTATCAAATGGGTTGAATCTAAGCTGTTCAAACTCTGGCCTCAACCAATTTAGGCCTTTATACAATCAGTTCACACAAAGAAATCTACTCACGATGACATCTATACTGTTGATTTTTGTGACCTAATGGTATGGAATGTAACTCCTGCTATTGACCATAACCATTGATTCAAATCGATTTAGTTGTCCCTTAAGCCCATTTGGATACTACCAAATAAGTAGCTTTTTAAACTACAGTGGATAAATTACTTTTCTTAAATAAGTTAGTCTGGTTATTAAACTTAAATAAGTAGTTTTTTTTAATAGAAAAAGTAACTTATTTTATTTTATTTTATTGCTTTTCAACTTCCAAAAGTAATTTATTTCTTTCATTTCATTGGTGATACAACAACTTAGAAAATTATTTAAGGGAATATGCTTTTAGTGGCCATGAACCCCTTTTAAGTTCATGAAATTCGAAAATCATCCAATGAATGGGTAGATGATTTAGTGGGCCCCACATGATAATGACCCATATCGAGGTGGCCCCACATGATGGATAATCCACATCCCTAATGATGAATGACCCACATCCAAGGCGAGCCTCACATGATGAGCAACTCACATTGAAGGTGAGGCCTACATAATGGGGCAACCCAGAATGATGGTGGGGCCCGCATGATGTGCACTTAATAATGGTGGGCCCTACATGATGGATGATCCACATCAACATGGGCCCCACATGATAGAAAATCCACATCAAAGGTCTGCCTAATGATGAGTGGCCCATATCCATGGTGGGTCCCACATGATGGATGACTAACATCAAAGGTGGGCTCACATGATGGACAAATCCACATCAAAGGTGGGCTCCACATGATGGGCAATAGATATTGAAGATGTGCCCCATATGATGGACAATAACATTGATAGTGGGCCCCACATGATGGATGACTAACATCAAAGGTAATTAGTTTGGATCATTAAAAATGGTTAACTTAAGCTATTAAATGTGCATAGTAAGTAACCATTAATAAGTGTCTTTAAGCTATTTACGGGTGGCCAACTTAATGATTGGATAAGATTGATGCGCCGGGCCGGGACATTCATAATTGAACTTGGCCCAGTCCAACCCGAACATCTGATCTACATTTCGGGCCTGGGTCTAGACCTCAGGCTAAGTTTAGTGGGCCAAGCCCTGGAACTCCTAGATTGGGTCACCTAGGCTGATGGGGTGGCCCCATTGTCACCCTTACCTCAGTGCATAGGTTTGAACGACTCAAAATTTAATCAGCCCAAGCTTGACCATCAAGTCATAAATGCACCTACTAATTGCGCTTAGGGAAGGGCCTCAGAATGAACATTTTCTAAACCTACGCCCCATCCCAACCTTAATAAATTAATTGAGCCTAAAAACAAGCCTCTGATGGATCCACCAGCCTATGTACAACCCAAGCCTGACCCTGAATAGGGTTCTTTCGTTCGGGGCCATTCCATAGTTGAAAGTGTGGCATTGGGCCAAGAGATGATTCGAGAGATCGATCGGAAGGTAAGAGGTGGGAACATCATCCTTAAATTGGACATGGAAAAGGCGTATGATCGCCTTAAATGGAATTTCCTCGTGCAGGTGCTAGGTCGTTTCAGTTTCTCTCAATCATGGATCACATGGTGGAACAATGCTGGAACGACAACTAGTTTTCGATCCTCATCAATGGATCGGGTGTTAGTTTCTTCAAATCCTCTAGAGGGTTGCGACAAGGGGATCCTTTATCGTCCAGTCTTTTCATCATAGCAGCGGAGGTGTTAAGTAGGGGTTTCACTTGCCTTATTCACAGCCGGCAGTGTGTCCCTTTTAAGCTCAAGCTCAGTTGCAAACAGATCACCCATCTCTTATACGCTGATGATACAGTCCTTTTCTTGAATGGTGGTAGCTCCTCCCTTAAGGCAGAGTCAGATTTTCTCTCCACATACCAGGATACCTCTGGTCAGCGTATAAATTACCAGAAAAGTTGCGTTCACATGTCCATCAAAATGTTGATTAACAAAATTAGAAACATCCAGCGTCGCATTAGGATTCCCACTTCATCGGCTCCTTTCACTTATTTGGGGATTCCCCTGGTCAAAGGCAGGGCCAGAATTTCCACTTTCCATCCTTTGTTGGAAAAAATAGAGCACAAGATCAAAGGATGGAAGGCCAGAGTTCTTTCTATTGAGAAGTGGAGCCACATACGCGAATTTCGTGTCGCAAGTCCTTTCGCAATTGGGATGTGGAAAGGAAAGTTGTCAAAACTATAAATTGGGGTCCCTAGGGATATTCTAGGGTTAAGGTGAATATTGGGGAGCTATTCTAAGGTGTGGAAAAAGGATTTTCTCTGTATCTCCAAGGGAGAGGTTAGTATATTGCCTTACAATCTTCGTTCTTCATAGTGGAAGTTTGCATCCGTGGTTTTTTACCCTAGTTTGGGGTTTTTTCACATATATCTTGTCTCATGGTTTGTTTGGATTACTTTGATCTATTTCTAGTTTATATTTTTTCTTGTTTATCGTTTGTGGGTGAGGCCTAAAATTGGATCTAGGCTCACTGCGTTGTTGGTGTACTGCGCAACAACTGGTACCAAAGCATTGGTTTAGTTCTATTGGGAGTGATGACAGAAGATAGAAAAACTAGAATTAAGAAGTTTGATGGTTCAAACTTTGCCTTCTGGAAGATGTAGATGGAAGATTATCTATATCAAAAGGACCTCTATATTCCTCTAGGAGGAAAAGAGAAGAAACCAGAAAAGATGACAGATGATGAATAGTTTTTACTGGATAGGAAGGCTTTAGGAACGATCCGACTCTCTTTGTCTAAGAGCGTCACCTTCAATATATATCCAAGGTAAAAATGACAAAAGAATTAATGGAAGCCCTAGCCACCATGTATGAAAAACCCTCAGCATCCAACAAGGTTCATCTTATGAAACAGCTATTTGACATGAAGATGTTAGATGGTGGGAGCGTGGCTGAACATCTAAATGAGTTCAATACAGTCACGAGCCAGTTGGAATCCGTTGGTATTATTTTTTAGGATGAGGTCAGAGCGTTATTGATCTTATCCAGTTTACCAGATAGATGGGATGGTTTGGTGATTGTTGTGAGCAATTCTTCAGGGTCGACAAAGCTGAAATTTGATGATGTGGCCAGTCTAATTCTCAGCGAAGAATCTAGAAGAAAGGCATCAGGAGTTTCAGGGGATTTAGGGAATGCTCTAAATGTTGAAGGAAGAGGAAGATCGCTGAACAAAGAAGACAATAAACACGGGCATTCTAAGTCGAGGAAGAAGTCCAAGGGACTGAAAGACAAAGATGGGTGTTGGCATTGCAGCAAGAAGGGGCACATGAAACGTGATTGCAGGGCCCTTAAAAAATAAGAAGGAAGCTCTCAAGGGGGGAAGATTTAGTGAATCTATCTAAGGAGAGTGACATAGAGGCATTGATCTTGTCTCTTGATGCGAGGAATGAGTCTTGGGTTATAGACTCGGGTGCTTCGTTTCATGCCACTTCATGTAAGGAAGTTCTGTGTAACTATGTATCAGGTGACTTCGGGAGAGTCTACCTGGGTGATGATGAGTCGTGTAGTATTGTTAGAAAGGGAGACGTTCATATAATTCAGAAAGACGAAACAACATTGAAATTGAAGGATGTCAGACATGTACCGAGTTTGAGAAGGAATCTGATCTCAGTAGGGCAGTTGGCCGATACTGGTTATGTGACGACATTCACCAGTGATTCCTAGAGGATCACAAAAGGTGCCTTAGTGATATCTCGAGGCAAGAAAGAAGGTACTTTATACGTGACTTCAGGATCGTATTGTTCACTCGCAGTCACATCAACTGGAGTGAATGCAGTTATGACATCAGAGGTTGAGACATATGAGTGAGAAATGGATAAAAGTGATATTGTCAAAAGGAAAACTACTAGGGCTGAAGTCTATTAACTTGGAATTTTGCGATGACTGCGTGTATGACATGCAGAAGAGGGTAAATTTTAAGAAGACGGGACGCGCTCCAAAGATGCATCTATTAGAGCTTATATACACTGATGCATGGGGACTGGCACAGGTATCATCTCTTGGTGGCTCACGTTATTTTGTTTCCTTTATTGATGATGCTAGTAGAAAACTGTGGATTTATTTCTTAAAGCATAAATCTGATGTATTTAAGAAGTGAAAAGTTATGACAAAAAATGAGACAGGTAAAACAGTAAAATGTCTCAGATCTGATAATGGGGGAGAGTATTGTGACAAGAGGTTTGAGGAGTATTGTGCAGCAAGTAGAATCAAACATCAAAAAATGATTTCAAATACACTGCAGCAGAATAGTGCGGTTGAGCACAGTGTAAGGGTTATGGTCTCATACTCCTTTGGTTGTCAAATTTTGATGTGTCAAAACATCTATCTGTGTCTTGTGCTTATATGATGATTTTTATTCAAAGCACTGCTTAAATACTTCAAGAAGTTATAAGTTGGATTCTTCAAGATGTTACAAGTTGAAGCTCAAGATGTTGAAGTTCAAGATGCTACTATGTTGATGTTCAAGTCTTAGAGAACGCCTCATGACTTCAAGACTAATAAGCAATGCATGAAGTAGTTGTTATGTTGATGAAGATCTCAAGGTTGAAGCTACAACAAAGTTCAAGACTTCAAGCCTGATATTGTTCAAGACTTCAAGCCTGATATTGTTCAAGACTTCAAGCCTGATATTGTTCAAGATTTCAAGCCTGATATTGGTTCAAACAATCTACATTCGTTGAATGGTTGAAGTTCAATGTCCATACGACATGTTTCAGGTTTGAATGACCTTAGGTTGACCCTTTAAGTAGGTCATTTTGGATACATAAATCAAATGTTTATTTAACATAAGTTTGGTCTATTCCAAGACCAGTCCTAGCTCTTGTTCGACCAGTCCTAGCATTGGTTCGACTAGTCCAAGAAATTCCACGATCAGTCCTAATTAGTTGAAGATTTTTCGGAATTTTTGGTACGCCCACGACCAGTCCTGGAAGTCCTTCGACCGGTCGTAGGTTGGCTTCGACTTGTCCACGATCAGTCGTGGAGCTACGACTGAAAATCCAGCAACTTATTTCATGGTCCTACGACCAGTCGTAGGTGACCCACGACCAGTCGTAGGGTACTCACGACCAGTCGTGGAACGGCTTTCAAAGATCGCGCTCAATTTTTCAAAAATCTGTTAGAGCTACGACCAGTCCTAGGTTTCTAAGACCAGTCGTAGGAACGATTTTTTCTTCTATAAATTGAACACGAAATTCAGAGTTTTTACATCCTCAACTCCATTCCATTTCAAGAATTTTCAAGTAATCACTCTGAGATAAGTCTGTGTTTATTTTAAGCTAAATTGTGCTTATTTAATATTCCTTTTTGCTAGCTTATTTAATTTGATTTTGTTTCTCTATTCCAATCTTATTTGAAAAGAGGAATTATATTATTCCTTCTTCTTGGAATCAAAATCAAATATTGCTACGCCCAACAAGTTAAATCTAAAATCTATTAGAATTTAGAACCTTATGAATGTGAGTATTGGAAATTGAACTTTGACATTCAATCATCTACTTCGATTGGTTCTACCGGGCTGCTAAAGGAGAAATTCAGGTATTTTACATTTCTGTAAAATTCATTTATTTTTGGTTTTGTTTGAGGTTAAGCCACAAAAATCTCATTGTATTGGTTTTATTTGAGATTGAGCCAGAAAAATCTCATTGTATTGGTTGTCTGAGGAAAACCAGAAAACTCAGAAAAAAGGGTTTTTGAATTGTGTAAGCCCAAGTGAAAAAGACACAATTGTAAAGGTTTTTAGTGAACCTGAGAAAACTTATTTGATAGTGAACGCTAATATCCCCTGTGTGAGGATATTAGGAGTGGAGTAGCATTCTGTGTGGCTGTTGTAAAACAGTTGGTGTACACACAGGCGAACCACTATAACTCTTTGTCTTGTGGATTGAATGCTTGCTTAATTTTCATATCTTTTATCATTCGATTGTGTGGAATGTACAAGTGGATGTGAATGTTGTAACTATTTACATTTTCAAGCAAGTGTGGGGATTGTTGTAATAATTTAGATCTTTACTTCTGTATTTATTTTCAATTCCTTGCTATTTCATTTACTTATATTAACATTGAGTTCTTGATTCAAAAGAGGTTCTAGAAATAAGGTTGTCCTACCATAAGCCCTTGTTTATTATGGTGTAAGGTTATCCTTAGAACTGAATTTGTATCAATCTCTCAATAATTATTTATCAAGGTGATTTATATTTAGCATTGTGAATTGATTCATTATTATAAGGGTATTGATTTACTTTAGTTCCGCTGATTTATTTATAAATTTGGCATAGTCCTATTCACCCCCCCCCCCTCTAGGACATATAGCTTGGCCTTTTCACACAGGACTATCCTTGAGTGCGCCAGGAGTATGATGTTACATGCAGGGTTGCCTAAGACATTTTGGGCAGATGCTGTGAATACCGCCGTATATCTCATCAATAGAAGTCCCTCAGTACCATTGGATGGTGGGCCACCAGAAGAAGTGTGGACTGGGAAAGAAGTGAACCTTGCACATCTCAGAGTGTTTGGTTGCACTTCATATGTTCACATTGATGCAGAGCATAGAAACAAGCTGGATGCGAAGTCCAGGAGGTGCACGTTTATAGGATACAGGTAGCATGATTTTAGCTACAGGTTTTGGGATGCAGAAAACAGGAAAATCATTAGAAGCAAGGACGTAGTCTTCAATGAAAAAGTGATGCACAATAACAGTGTGCAGGAAAATAAGGCTAAAGAAAAGGAATTTGTAGAGTTGGAAGAGTTACCGGACACGGGTGTTACAACGTCGCAGGATGATCATGCACAAGAGCATTATGAGGTAGACCACATACACCGATTGTGAGGAGGTCTACTCGGAAGAGGAGACCCACGGTCCGATATTCACCCTCCTTATATTATCTACTGCTGACAGATAATGGTGAGCCAGAGTGTTTTGAAGAGGCATTACAGTCAGATACACAGGTTAAGTGGGAGCAGGCCATAGATAAGGAGATGGACTCTCTTGAGTCTAATTGTACATGGGAGCTAGTCACTCTACCTAAGGGTAAGAAAGCTCTTCATAACAAGTGGGTTTACAGATTGAAGGAGGAGCACGATGGTTCGAAATGGTATAAGGCTAGATTGGTTGTGAAAGGGTTTCAACAAAAGGCAGGTATCGATTTCACTGAAATATTTTCACCTGTGGTGAAAATGTCTATGATTCGCATGGTCTTGAGTATAGTGGCTACAGAGGACTTACATCTAGAGCAACTAGATGTTAAGACAGCCTTTCTTCATGTTGACCTTAAAGAAAAGATATATATGCATCAACCGATAGGATACGTGGCACCAGGAAAGGAGAACAAGGTGTGCAGACTGAAGAAGAGTTTATATGGCCTGAAGTAGGTCCCGAGGTAATGGTACAAGAAGTTTGACAGTTTTTGTTGGGAAACGGCTTTAGGAGATGTCATGCAGACCACTGTTGTTACTTGAAGAAGTTTAATACGTCATACATCATTCTTCTTCTATACGTTGATGATATGCTTGTAGCCAGTTCAAGCATGAAGGACATCTCAGATCTCAAAAGATATCTGTCTACAGAATTTGCCATGAAGGATTTATGAGCTGCAAAATAAATCTTAGGCATGAGGAAAAGCGTGACAGGAAAAACAAGAAACTAGTTTTGTCACAGGTAGAGTACATAGCCAAGGTACTTGACTGATTCAATATAGGAGGTGCTAAGCTGGTTAGCACTCCATTAGCCAACCACTTCAAGCTATCTAAGGAGCTAGGGGTAAAGACGCAGGAGGAACGAGACTACATGGTTAAAGTCTCATACGCGTCAGCTATTGGGAGTCTCATGTATACTATGGTGAGTACGAGGCCAGACATTGTTCAAACAATGGGAGTTGTTAGCAGGTTCATGAACAACCCCGGGAAGGAACATTGGGAAGCTGTGAAGTAGATCCTTAGATATTTGGTAGGTACTAAGGATGTAGGGTTGTGCTATGGTAGATCGAAAATCAAGCTACAAGGCTACGTGGATTCAGATTTGGCAGGAGATATTGACAGCAGGAGAAGCATTACAGGTTATGTCTTTACTCTGGGTAGTTCTGTAGTCAATTGGGTCTCTCAGTTATAGAAGATAGTATTTATCAGTATGAAAGAAGTAGAATATGTTGCGGCTATAAAAGCATGTAAGGAGATAGTGTGGATGTAAGGTTTCATGGAAGAGTTGGGTAAGAAGCAAACAGATTGCAAACTGTACAGTGACAGTCAGAGTGCAATACACTTGGCCAAGAATTCAGCCTTTCATTCAAGGACCAAGCATATTACCATCAGATATCACTTCATATGTTCGTTACTAAAAGATGGATCGATTGCTTTGGAGATGATTCATACAAGTGAGAATCCTGCGGATATGTTGACCAAGGCAGTCATACGAGAGAAGCTGAAGCTCTATTCAGCTTTGATTGGTCTTCAGGCTTGAAGACAGGGAGGTGGTGCACTCCAGATGAAGAAGACAAAGGTTTATGGCGATGTGTCTCCAAGTGGGAGATTGTTGAGAAGTGGAGCCACATGCTCGGATTTTATGTCACAAGTCCTTTCGCAACTGGGATGAGGAAAGGAGTTCCGCGAATTTCGTGTCGCAAGTCCTTTTGCAACTGGGATGCGGAAAGGGAAGTTGCCAAAACTATAAATTGGGGTCCCTAGGGCTATTCTAGGGTTAAGGTGAATATTGGGGAACTATTCTAAGGTGTGGGAAAAGGATTTTCTCTGTATCTCCAAGGGAGAGGTTAGTATATTGCCTTGTAATCTTCGTTCTTCATAGTGGAAGTTTGCATCTATGGTTTTTTACCCTAGTTTGAAGTTTTTCCACGTATATCTTGTCTCGTGGTTTGTTTGAATTGCTTTGATTTATTTCTAGTTTATATTTCTTCTTATTTATCATTTGTGAGTGAGGCCTGAGATTGGATCTAAGCTCACTGCGTTGTTGGCATGCTGCACAACACTTTCACAAGCTGGCAGGTGTACCCTTATTAATCATGTTCTTTGCAGTATCCCCATCCACATGATGTCTACGGCCTCTATACCTTCTCAGCTTCTTTAGAGGATGGAGTCTTGCTTTGCTAATTTTTTATGGAGATGGCATGAAGGAAAATCCAAATGTCATTGGATTAATTGGGGCAAAATATCCAGGCCAAGAGAAGAAGGTGAACTAGGTATTAAAAAACTAAGAGAGGTTATGGTTGCTCTCAGATTGAAAATGGTTTGGAAGGCAAAAGTAGGGAGCACAAGTAGTCTTTGGGCTGATTACGTCACCTCCAGATATGGCCACGTTCAACAGAGTGCGCTTAGTTCCCCCCTTTCTCCCCCCTCCACCATCTGGAAACACATCCTCTCCCTGTCCCCAGTTTTGGATAGGAACTTACAGTGGAAGGTGGGGCATGGTTCTATCTACCTCTGGCACAACAATTGAACAAGTATTGGGCGACTTGCTGACTGGGCAATTCAACCAATTCCTGATGACATGCTGCACATGTCAGTTAGCGACATTGTCTCGCATGATGGTATCAATCCTCAGGCGCCGGTTTTCGACTTACTCCCTACAGGGGTGTTGGATCACATCATTTAGGCGGGGATTTGCACTTCAGATCAACCCAACTACTTAATTTGGCCTCATAACTATTCTGGTCTTTATACAGTTAAATCTGGGTGGGCTGTTTGCAGAACAGCTGGGCAAGGTATTGCTTGGGCCAAAGGTATCTGGGATCCTAAGATTCCATACAAAATCTCAATTTTTCTCTAGAGGATCTTCCAAGGGGCCTTTCTAACTGATGACAGTGTCCAATCTCAAGGAATATCCCTTGCGTCCAAATGTGTTTGGTGTGATGGTGAACAAGATTTCTCTCTGCAATGTGAATCGTTGGAACACCTTTTCCTCAAAGGAGCCCTTGTATCCAAAGTTTGGAAGGAATTTAGTGACGATTTTCATCTCCCGATCCCTCTTTCGCCATCGATTGGGAACCATATCTTCCTATGGTGGCATTCAAATATTCCAGGCGGTGGGCCACACTTCCTTCGCCGCATCACCCCATGCCTGATTGTATGGGAATTATGGAAAGCTAGGAACTTAGCCAAATTTGATGAGACCTTGGCTAATAGTAGAAAGGTGATAAATCATGTAAAGTGGTTAATTGGAAAAATCTTTGCTTGCTCAATAACCTCCCATCCCACGTTCCATCGGCTTGGCATCCCAATTAACCCTCCTCTTCCAAAGTCTTACCATTTGTTAAATGGGACAGACCTCCAGCAGGTTGGGTTAAACTGAATGTAGACAGTGCAGCAGCTGGCAATCCAGGTTCGTCTGGGGGCGGGGGCATCTGCAGGGACTCCAACAGCGATTTGATTTTTGCATTTTATTCTGGCTACGGCGTTGGCTCGAATAACCGGGTTAAACTACGGGCTCTCCATGATGGTATGTTTCAAACTATTTCCCAAAATTTTCACCAGGTTCTCATTGAGTCCGACTCTTCATTTGTGGTGAAGGCTCTCAAGGGGAACGCGATTCTTGACTAGAAATGGAGCTACTGGTTACAGAGGATTAAGACACTACAGGTCAAAGGAAAATTTTCCATATCTCTCATCCCCCGCGAAATTAATAGTCTGGCGGATGGGCTTGCTTGAGCAGGGGCGGCCAACCAGGGGAATTTCTCGATGGATAGAACGCAAGCCCTCCCTCAAATCATCAGGGGATTATGTTTTCTCGACAAAGCGGGTATTGGGACATTACGGGATTCATGAGTTTTGGTTGTGCCAGTCATTCAGGGGATTATGTTTTCTCTAATTTGGTTGTGCTTGTCATTTTGGGTCTGCATAGCGTGGCAGCCAGGCCTCCTTTGTTAGCTTGTGTCCCCTGTTGCTGTTTGTATAGTTTTTCTATGAATTAATATATACACAGCTTTTTCCTTAAAAATAAAAATTAAAATAAATTTAAAAAAAAAAAAAAAAAAAAAAAAACCCAAGCCTGACCCATATCAGGTGGTGCAAACAGCCAGGGCCACATATATATTGAGAGTACATTCCCTTGATGAGTGGACCAGCCTTATTTTTTGCACCGGGTAATTTTCATAGTCTGTGTCACTTTTACGTGGCTCCTATATTTTGCATGAGCAATGTAAAAGTCAGGTTTGTATCTGAAAATTTAGTTGTTTCTACGTCAACATTTTTTATCTGCATTTTATCTGTAATTATAAATGGCTGTCAGAAAACAGGGCTGAGATCTATCCTAGTCCAGACGAATTAGATCTACCTCCCAAGCCACCTTAATGTGGTGACTGAACATATATCCATAGCTTTCATATCTTTGTTAGATCTGAATAAAGAAGAATAGAAGGATTTTATTTATAAAGCATACATGAGTGTAGAAGCCTCATGTGAGGTCATCCTTTTCATATAGTAATACAATAGTTCATACGAGTCTTTCAATACCATGTTACATGTTCTACCCAATTTTTGGAATCCTTGTAACCACACCATTGTTGTTGACCCGAACCCAAACCCTATCGCAGCGAAATTGTGTGTCGACAATCGCTCCCTCATCAATGATGTAGGCAGTTACCAATGGATTCTCTCTCTCAATAGTCGTTTTTGCAACCACTCCTGTTGCATTCAACAGCTCCGGCCATTGGCTTTTACCTTCACGTTCAAAGAAAAATAAGTATCATTCAACACTTTATGATAAAGCATTACAGATAAACTAACATAGCTTTTTCTACCCGCATCTAAGAAACACACACAACGACATGTGGCACATGTGTGAGATTCAAGACACTTATAAGGAGAACACCAGAATTAGATGGCCTTCACCCCAAAACCAAGCTGAGCCACATGTATAGGAGAACACTGGATGGTTTTATAAAAAAATTTCAAGTGGTCCACTGCGGACTACAGTTGTGGCTCACAAAAATGAATTGGGCAGTCTGATTTTGGGCCACGACATACATTTGTTGGGGCCATCTAATATGTAGCTTGGATTTTGCGCATGTGCTGCATGTCGGCAAAGTACCTGCATGGTGAAACAATCGCTTACCAGTGCATTCAGATGCCATCTTTTGATTTCTTTGTTTGTTCTGATTCAGAAACTCAAAGGAGGATTTGGGTATTTATAGAATGGTGTCTTGCAAGTGGGAGTTGTCTTACGTTTTGGAGTTCTTGACTAAGTAGCTGTTATATTTGAAGTTTGAAGTTTGAATATTGAATTTGGAGAGAGAGAGAGAGAGAGAGAGAGAGAGAGAGAGAGAGAGAGAGAGAGAGGGTTTTAGACGTTTAAGGGAGCCACCGCATTGTTAGGTTTCCCATGTCAAAGCTTATCGAGAAGGGAAGCCGATTACGTGGCACACACAACCCCCCTCCGCGGTGTAACCTCACCAAGTTCTGTGGGTCACACGATGATGTATGTATTATATCCACACCGTCCATCCATTTTTATAGATCATTTTAGTATATGGGTCAAAAAATGAGGCAGATGTAAGGATCAAGCGGACCACAGCACAGAAAAGTGGTGGAGATAAAATGCTTACCATTGAAAACTGCTTGGGGCCACAGAAGTTTTGTATCAAGCTGATATTTTTTCTTTCCCTTCATCCAGTTCTGTGTGACCTTATTAACAGGCTAATGACAAATAAACATCATGGCGGGCCACTGAAAGGTTTCAGCAGTGGGCGTCATGGTCCCTAATTCTTTCTGCAGTGTGGTCCACTTGAGGTTTGAATCTGCTTCGATTTTGATCTCGCAAAATGGATGGACGGTGTGGATATAACATAATACATAATGGTGGGCCCCATAGAACTTAGTATGTCAAAAAACCACCGCTGGAGGTCGGTGGTGCGCGGCACACCACGCAGTCTGCTTCCGTCGAGAAGGAAGAAACCTCCATAAGCAATCCCCAAAAGGAAGTACTTTCCAACTTGTTCTATGCATCTTACGGATCAGGGTGCAAATGGGTTAATGTACTGGACACGCGGACAATATTCATCTTTATGGGCCACCAACATTAAACTAAACTGGATTATCTTGACCATTGGATCAACGGCTTGCAAAATGGACAGTTTTCATAAATGATAAAATAACAGTATGATCATCAAAATAGATGGTACACTTGGTAGGCCCCAACTTCCATTAAAAAAAAATAATATGAATCGCTTAGATCCAAAGACTCTAATCATCTGATTGGTGTCTTGGGAAATAGATGACTACAGCAGAAGAAATCATTGATTGGATGGTTAGGATCAACTGATCCGTGTGGTTATCATCTATTGGCTCATGAGGAATGGGCTGGGATATATTGGATGATCCAGATCAAAATTTTGACCTTCATGTATCCTATTCATCACATTTGCACCATAATATGGGGAAACTAGTGGGATGATATGCTAGTTAAAGTTTAAAACTCAATGGTACCATTTTAAAATAGATTAGCCAATTTTGACGGGTGGAACCATAATATGATATATCTAAAATTTAATTTGTATTGTTGATATATCTATAATTCAATTAAATAATTATTGTTTTTTATAATAAATTTAGAATATAATTTTAAGAGTATTAAAAGTATGAGAATAAATCTATGATAATTTTATGTTTATATTTTCAATTGTGAAATAATAATTTACTTTACATACATGTATAACATTTATTGAGCATCGATATTGATATGTTGGATGTAATGTAAACAAGTAGGGCGATCATGTTTCTTCTGTATAAGACCCTAAAACTAGCAAGTAGGGTGATTGTGTCCCTTAGGTGAAAAATCCTAGAACCCATTAGATCCTTTGGAGTATCCTTTGTGCACGATGTATGAGTATAATTGTGTGCACGGACATACATCAAAAGTACAACTGGAGTAGTGGTTAGACCAACTAATGTATAAATGGATCCCCCACCACGACATACCGGTGTGTGGCATTAATGTAATGTGGCAATCCACTTGGGTATGGTGTTGTAAGAGATGATGTATATTATTTATGAGAATTCATGGAAAGTATCACATACATAACATATTTACAATTATAATGCTCAAAGTTATGTTTTTTTATTATCCGTATTCTATTTTTCTCTTATTTATTAAAAAAATGATATAATTTGAACATTTTAAATTTTGGATAAGAAATAATCTTATTAGGCTGTTATCCTTACCTTATTACAAAAAAATGTATGAGTGCAAAACTGGAATACTACGAGCAGGCAGGCCTCTCCTATTAGGTTTAGTGTAGATTTTAATTCCTTTTTGTTATTTAGGTTTACTTTGAATTTCAAATTTCAATGTAGAACAAAAAAAAAAAGTATCAAAAGAGTGAAATTTAGTAAACATTATATTATTTCAACAATATTTTCCTTTTAAATGACTTTGAATATCTATTAAATTTGATGGAATTATGTGGATTGTAATGGATATCAATCTATTAAAACTGACGAACTTGGGATTTTGATTCCGAATACCTTATTAGGTTACCCGGATTTCGGGGCGTGGCAAGTTGGTATCAGAGCCCAGGTTTAACATCAAATTGAGGACCTAGGGGGGAATTTAACATAGAATCATTAACTTAAGATGCATTTCCATAATAGTATCTAAAAAAGAAAAACTTAACGTGTCATGTCTTAGTTAGATGTTAGTATACTAAATTAAAGCTTATTTGTTTAAATAATCATAGGTCATGTCAGAATTTAACTTGAATGATGAAGCCTCACCAGGGACACCTACTCCTCACGTTATTGAAAATGAACTACTTATTAACAGGATCCTCAGGGCTATAGGAGAACTTCTGACCCTCGTATGACATCAGGTCAGGAAAAACCACGCTCAAATAAATAAAATAACTATAAAGTACAAATTTCTTGTACCACAAATGGACTATATGTTTTACATGTTAGAGGGGGTAAACTATTTTCCAAATTGAATCGGAGGAGTGTTACTATTGGCCATAATTGAAGTGTGCCTGATGTTGGAAAAGTAGTACAATAATGTCATATGTGTCAGACATCCAAGAGGCAATCATAGAACACAGGGCTATACACTCCATTGCTACTACCTGACGGCTCTTGGGTGGAGTTATCTATGGATTTTGTGCTAGGCCTCCCATGGACTCAGCGTGGAACGGACTTAATGTTTGTTATGGTCAACAAATTCTCCAAGATGACTCATTTTACATCGTGCAAGAAGACTCTCGATGCCACACATATTACAAATTTATTTTTCCGAGAGGTTTTTATTTTATTTTATTATTTTTTAATTTTTTAAAGATGCTATATTATATTAATTGAAACTGAGGAAATTACAATAGAGATTTCAGGCGGACCCCAGGACAAAAAGAGACAGGGGCCCGCCTATCTTAAGGACTAAAAAAAGAAGGTTATCTTGCTCTCAGATTGCCCAGCTCCACCCTATCCAGAAAAAGAAGACCTTTGGGGATATGTGGGACCTCTACCAGAGAGTTGAGGAACATAGATGATTGGGAACCACTGCCAAGTCTAGCTAGGTTGTTGGTAACACCATTTGCCTCCCTGGGGGAGTGAGGAAAAGAAACTTCCATAACTCCCCTGAGCGCCTGGATTCGGGACCGCCAATAGCACATAAACTATGAAGAAGGAGGCAAAGCCTCTGCAAGAAAGGAGACAATAGATTTGGAGTCGCTAGCTACTTCCACTTTAGAGAAGCCCAACTTGGCACAAAGGGAGAGACCCTCTTAGATGGCTCTAATCTCCGCTCTTGAATTGGACCCAAATCCGTATCTAGAATAAAAGCCAAAAAGGAACTTACCATCGCTGTCTCTACCAACACTTCCCCAACTCGAGGGGCTCGGGCTCCCAAGCAACGACCCGTCTACATTTAATTTAATCCAGCCACCCTTAAGTCTCGTTCACCTGACAACTTGAAACTTCCTAGGCTTCAAAGAAGCCCCATCAACACCCAAATCTGCCAAAATTAAGGCTGAGAAACGATTAAGCACCTTAGGGAGAGGAAGGGAAGAGCTGATCAAAGCGATCCAGTAGTGGATAGAAGATACCACCTTGGTGACACTGAGGAGGCAGTTGTCAAAACGAGATGCATTTCTAGCTTTCCAAATCTACTAGAACATTAGAATATGGGCTAAACCTCTCAAAGATTTGAGGCGACCAGATGTGGCCAGAAGATTCCATTTCCTAGTTGCTCTCCCCACGGCAGAGCTATTTGTAACCAACGAAATGTGGAAAAGGGGTTGGAAATGGGCCCATACCTTTAATGTTAAACCACCCGAGGAGAAGACATGGTCGATGGTTTCAATGTGGGGCTAGGCCAAGGGCGAGCAACATACGCAAGTAGAGGCTAAAGAGATACCTATAGATTGAATTCTAGCATCTACCAGGACCGCCTTATGGATAATCTTCCATGTAAGGAGGGAAAGTTTAGGGGGAAGTTTAGAGTGCCAAACCAATTGAGCCCAAGCTTTCTTGACTTCCACTGGTTTGACCATCTACCGAGAGGTTATATGCTTACATGACGTCGTAAAATCTATCACCTCAAATCATGACACTAAGTTCCTCAGTCACACTTGGAGGACTTTGTGGAGGTAATTTGACACCGACTTATAGTTCAACAGTATATATTATCCGCAAGCAGATGGACAAATTGAGTTGGTGAATCGTATACTTGGGAACCTTATACGATGCTTTTCAGGTGATAAACCCAAGCAGTGGGATTTTTCTCTTGCTCAAGTGGAGTTTGCCTTCAACAATATGTAAAATTGTTCCATCGGCAAGTTCCCGTTTGAAGTTGTCTATGTATGGGTGCTGCGACATACTCTTGATTTGGCTCCTTTGCCCAAGCTTCTAGATGTGAGCATCATTGCAGAATTATGGCAGACCGAATCATGGGCATTCTTGTTAATGTTTAAGCCAAGTTGCAAGCTTCCAATAAAAAATACAATGAACTGGCTAACAAACATCAGTGTTCGAAGGTGTTCAAGGTGGGTGACAACATGATGGTTTATCTGTGCATAGAAAGATTTCCAACTGGGACATACTATAAGCTAAAGAACAAGCTTACGATCTAGTGGGGTAGCTACAAGCAAATGCTAGCCATCACATTTCCTCAGTTACCTACATTGTTTTAGGTTCGAGTCCTTACCTCAGTGGTAGACTCTGAGGAGTTTCAACACTAGGTCTTGGGTTCGATAACCATAGGTGGTGAAATCCCACCATGACGTGCGTGGGTGTGTGTGTGTAAAAGAGAAGCTGAAGAACAAAAAGTTAGATCGGTACCTATCCTTGATAAGGTCAGTGACAATACTTATGTTGTTGACTTTCCTGAAGACATGGAGATCTCATGCATGTTCAATGATGAAACAAAACTGGGGGATAACTCTGGGATGAGTTTTCTTGAAGTGGAGGGGACCGATGTAGGACATGGATCAATAAGCCCAAAGAGGAGCCCAAGGATGAGTTAAAATTCAACATAGTTCGACCGGTCGACAGATCTAGTCAACAGGTCAAAATTTGGCCAGAAATTTTAGATTGGTTGATGTACAATTTCTGCCATTTTGGTAGGTCAATAGATCTGGTTGACAGGTTAAAGGCCCTGTTCAACAGGTTTACCAATCGGGTTGACAGAATTCACAGAATTTTTGGTTTTAGTCTTTGGATGTTGTTGACTCTGTTCAACCAATCAATTCGACTGGTCAACACACGAAGAAAATTTGCATGTTTTTCAAAATTTGTTTCCTTATTTGATTTGGATTCTTTAATTATGTTTTAAGGTTATTTAAGAATGTTAAATTCAGTTTTTTTTTAAAAAAAAATTAATTTTTTTTATATATAGAAATCTATCAATAAAATTTTTAGGAAACTTTTGTATCTCTTGCATATTTGAGAATTTACTCATGCGGATTCAAGAGTACCTTATGGAGTCAAGATGTTTATCGATTAAGGAAGATGGTGATTGACCTCATCACATCTTTCCCTATGTCATTCATCCATTTTGAAAACTCATTGTAAGACATGATCCTAAAAATAAAGCAGATCCAAATCTTAGGTTGACAATAATACAAGAAACAATGGTAATTGACCATTAAAAACTTCTTGTGGGCCATAAAAGTGTTGGATCAAGCTGATATTTGTGTGGTGAAGGTCTTTGTGACCTTATCAACAAATTGAAGTTTTTAATGGTGGGGATTCAATCACGACTATTTCCTATGATATAATCCACCTAAGATTTGGATATGCTTGATTTTTTGGATCAATCCTTGAAATGAGCTGTCAGAATGGATGGATAGTGTGGATGTAAGGAACATACATCATAGTGGGCCCTACAGATAAGGATCTACCCTAACCATGCCCTACTGCATTTAAGCTCATTATGGTCCGTTGCCATCTCTATGTCGAAGAAGAATATTGTTTGGAAATGGTCCATAGAGTGTACAGACTTATGATGAGCCATCATGGATGGCATGTTGATCAAGAATCCACGCTTTTGGACGGTATCTCATCACCCAATCGGTTGGATTAGAGCTTTTTTTCTGTCATTATTACTTTTTTAAATAGGAGTCAAACCTTGTAAAACCATTACACAACGTACGTCTATATATTTTATTCAAACCGTGTATCGTTTTCATGATAATATTAGACTTATGATCATATATAGGTTTATACAATGCCTGAGAAGTTTTGTATGACTTTGACATGCCCCAGGAATTGCGGTGAATAGTTTTGGTAGAGTAATTTATAAAAGAAATCCTATCTACATAATTGATGCGAGCCACGCCTTATGAAACAGTGTGAAATCATGCTTTAAGTATCTAGAAGCACCTGTTTTTTTTTTTTTTAGAAGAAAATGCAATCCAATGTCATTAACAAAGGGGGAAACAGGGTCATTTAAACACAAGGACATGAAGATGATGTCATTAAGAAAGCAAGGGAAGATACCCTCTCCTACAACAAGAAAACCACTAACCCCTAATGATTTCATACAAAGGTGGTGAGAGAAGGTTCTTTTCCTTTGAGAGAATTATAATTAAGCCTTAGGGGATTTGCAGTTCAGTGGAGTGTTGGCACAGGAGATTGCAGTTTTTGGCGATGCAATTGGACCGGTCTTGGCCCTCTTCGGAATTTCTTGACGACAGAAATATCAGATGATGCTCTCTCCTTGCAAGTTAACCAAGTGCTGGGCCCATCTGGTCCTCTCCCGCCGTCGATGGCTCTTTCCATGCTCCCTACTCATGTTTTTGAGCATATTTTTCAGCGTGGATTTTGTGTCTCAACAGGTCCCGATACCCCTCTTTGGCCCTTCACCCCTTCAGGCGCCTTCTCCGTAAAATCTGCCTGGGACATCAGCAGGTCGAACGCTCCCAGAAAGTGCTGGGCGAGATGGGTGTGGCACCGAAATCTTCCGCCGAAAATTTCCCTCTTTATCTGGAAAATTCTCCACAATGCAATTCCGATTGAAAAAGCAATCCAATCCAGAGGCGTGTCCTTGGCATCAAAGTGCAGTTGCTGCAGAGACGATTCTGAGCATGGCCCGGCCGAAGAGACCATGTCCCATCTCTTTCTGGACGGTCGCAAGCAGTTTATGTCTGGAAATTTTTTGCGATTCAGGCAGGGATCTCCTTACTGCAGGCGTTAACGGTGGAAGCTAGAATCCAGCAATGGAGGAGGGCCTGTGCAGACAGCAGAGTGTGCTCGGTACGTAACCTTCTTTCTCCAGCTTTTATTCTTTGGGAGCTTTGGCGAGCTAGGAACGGGGCTATTTATGATGATAGAGCTATGAAGGCTCCATCGATTATTGCAAAAGTCTCTTGGTGGCTGACCACCACCTCCAATGAAAATGTTAAGAGAGGGTATGTGCAGCCTCATCCATCGCACCAAACTGTGGTCGTATGGCAGAAACCACCTGCAAGTTGGGTGAAAGTAAATGTTGATGGGTCCTCAAGGGGCAACCCGGGCTTGGCTGGGGGTGGAGGTGTCTGTAGAAATGACAAGGGCGATTTCTTGTTTGGTTTCGCTTTTGGGTATGGTGTGATGTCTAATATTGGAGCTGAGATTCGTGCGGTTCATGATGGGATTCTTCAATGTTTGGATAGAGGTTTCTCCAAAATTGTGGTCGAGTCAGATTCGGATTTGGTGATTAAAGTCTTCAATGAGGAAGCAAACATTGGTTGGATATGGAATGGTTGGAAAACCATTACGGATAGACTTCGAAATCTTGCCTTGGTGGAGTTCAGACACGTGTTCAGGGAGGGTAATGCTTCGGCTGATGCGCTCGCTCGTGTTGGAAGTGTGTCCCAAGTTTGTTTTCTTACTTCTCGCAAGGCGGATTTGCCTCAGCAAGTGAGGGGTTTCCTCTTCCTTGACAAGGTCGGTCTCGGGTCGATCAGAGAGAGGAAGAATTAAAGCCTCAACATCTTTGTTTGTTCCTTTGTTTTGCTTTTTGGGCCAAGTGTTCGGGCCTCCTTACGATAGGTCTTTTGTTGGTCATTTTCCTTCGAAGACCCGAATATCTGTAATTTTTGTCCAGTAATGAAATTTTCCTTTCCCCCCCCCAAAAAAAAAAAAAAAAAAAAAAAAAAAGCCTTAGGGGATTTGGCAGCCTTGGATGGGGATCTAGGCTCTTTGCCTGCCTTCTCAGCTGCAGCTCCAATCTTCTTAGGGAGAAGGACAGGGTTGATGGGGTAGGACTCCTCCATGAGCACTTGTAACACCTTTCAAAAGCTTTCCCAGCTCCTCATCATTCCTTACCGCCAATAGCACATGCCTCGGGATGATTCTGTTCTTCTTGTTGTCACGTGCTGCATTTCCAACCAATTTAAGAACCTCAGCTGTAAGATATTCAAGAACAGTAGCAAGATAAACCGGTGCGCCTATTCTGACACGCTGCGAGTATCGGCCCTTCTTCAAATACCGGCTGATCCTTCCGACCGGGAACTGTAGACCGGCTTTCACGGACCGAGAAATCGGCTTCTTCTTCGGACCGCCTCCTTTCCTCCCTCTGACACCCTTCTTCGCCTTTCCCGTCCCCTCCATCACGCAAATTTCACGCGAAAATATCGAGCATGAGAAAATGAAAACAAAAGCAAGCGTTAGAAGCACCTGTTGGAGCCCACCTTACTATTGAAACGTGTTATGACCCCTTATCCAATGGGACACATACAATGAATGAGCTCATGAATTTCTAAACCGCATATTAGTAGGCCTTATAAGCTATCATAACGATTTCAATCCGCGCATATCTACTCTCAACTGTTGTCTATGGTGTCACTACAAGAAAGTAGGCCTTTAGCCTCGGTTCAAAAAAATGAGGCTAAATATGCTTTTCAGCCTCATTTGTTAAGGAACTGAGGTTAAAAGTTCATTTTTTTTCCTCGGTTGTTAAGAAACTGAGGCCTAAAATCTACCATTTTACCTCGATTAGTGAGAAACTGAGGCCAAAAGTCTACCCTTTTGCCTTTGTTGGTGAGAAACTGAGGCCAAAAGTCTGCCCTTTTGCCTCTGCAAGTTATTTAAAGATTCTTTTCTACTCTGTCTATTTCCTTGTTTTCCTCGTATGTGACATTTTCCTTTTCTTGTCTATTTTTTTTGTTTCCGCCAATCCAAAAAAAGCCCTTAGGAAGAAACAATCCACACTAGAGGTTGACAAGAAATAGATTACACCAAAGGAGCTTTTCCACAGTTCTCCTATTCTAGTAATGCTACCAGATGGCTTAACAAAGAGACTGCAGTGCTATGGTGATTGCATTTTTCTGATCAATGGGGAAGAACCTCAAACAGAATTTTCATATTCTCATTAAGTATAAAAGGAGTACCCACAAATTTGAAAACTTCAACCCTAGTAGCTTTGAGTGGTTGTGGCCGTCGTTCTGGTCCAATATCATCGATAAACAGCAAGGAGGAAATGACTTTGGTAAATGAAGCGGGGAATATAGCAAAACAACAACAAGAAGAGGCGGTAGTAAGGTAGAAAACAACAACAAGAAGGGGAGTGAATCTTGTGGAGTCTCATGGCAAGAAAACTAGAGTCTCACCTATGAACTTAGGTAAGAATCTCATTTTCTAGATTAAATTCCAATCACTGAAAGTCTTGTCCAATATGAATCACCTATGAACTTCCGTAAGAATCTCATTTTCTAGATTAAATTCCAATCACTGTCCAATATGAATCTACTATATGTCTCTATTCCACTGCCTTATTAACTTGTTGAATAGAATTGATAGAATACTATAAAAATGTAACCAAGCAGGTTATTTAAAGATTTTTTCAAACATCGTGGTCAGATCCTTAATTGGAGGCATTAATATTAAATGGATACACATACATGAAGTATCTGTTGTGAAACACACTCATTGGGAGTTTTCTAAACGTGAGTCTTCTTATCACCATCCCACCAACATATGGTGGCAATGGAAGTGGGTCCCACTTGCTTGCTTTGGACTCTTAAGGTATGTAAAGTGGAATCCACTTCAAATCATGGTCTTGTGTTTGAGATTGTGGTCTGGCATTTTATCGATGAGCGTAAAATGTTTCACCATTTGTGTTTCTTAGCAGATGGTTTCACATATAAAAAACATACACTGCATAGGCATAACTACCATGGATCTCATTTCTGAATTATTTCCTTTTTTTTTTTTGTTTTAGGTTGCAGTCGAACACGAAATTGAGTGTGCAATAAGAAAATAGGCTGAAGCAGATGGGTGCGATGGTGAGGAACGTTTGTTCATATCTAGAGGGAAATGTTAGCAAAGACTGAGGTGGGGAAATCAGAAAATGCCTATAGGGCAGTTATCTGACCTACTCTCAAGATCTGCAGCACAAGGCAGCTCTTAAACTTGCGTAGAAAGCAACAGCAATAGGAAGTAGAACTTGATGCTTAGTGTTATTTGTCTTTTTTGTTAGTTTAAATAGACAGTTAACTATTTTGTTGGTATTGAATTTTTATGCTTAGTGTTATTTGTGCCTGTAGTATTTTGAAAACCTTAAATAGACTATTAACTGCTCTATTGGTATTGTGTTTTTATGATTGTTTTTAAACAAATATTTTTAAAAATAAACATTTTTAACCATAGTTTAGAACTGAACTAAATAAAAAATTTAGCCTTGGTTTTTCTTTGGTTATCCAAATTGAGGCCACAACCCTGTGGCTAAAGGCTTTAGCCTCGGTTGTTAAGAACCGAGGTTTAAAATAGATTTAGTTTCGGTTAAAGGCAACCGAGGTTAAAATTTTGATTTAGCAAAGGTTCTTTTAGTATCACTTGAAGAACTGAGGCTATAAAAGTCATTTTAGCCTCGGTTGCTAAAACTGAGGCTAAAGCCTTTAGCCACAACGGTTCCAACCTCGGTTTGGATAACTGAGGCAAAACTGAGGCTAAAGGCTTTTGCCTCAGTTTTTAACCTTTTTAGACACGGTTTTGAACCAAGGCTAAAGCCCCCTTTTCTTGTAGTGTGTGGCCCACCTAATTAATGAATTGGCCTTATTTTTAGGCCCATTGCCCACCATGGAAGGGTACATTTGATTGTTGGAGAGGATGTCTGTCACACATCATAGTAGAGGATCCACACAATTCAACCTCATAGGAAGCTTCCCACAAGGTTGACCTCATAGTACTTTCATCCTACATAGACAAATATATAAAGAA
This sequence comes from Magnolia changhungtana, assembly GCA_030180095.1. NCBI lineage: Eukaryota > Viridiplantae > Streptophyta > Magnoliopsida > Magnoliales > Magnoliaceae > Magnolia > Magnolia changhungtana. The sequence continues at coordinate 10,016,095 of JASAUF010000421.1, read as the reverse complement.
GTTACAAAGGTGCAATAAAGATTAAGATTATCAAACCACATACTGAAATTATCGCATATATCTCCAAGTTACAGGTTGCAAAGGATAGTAATCCTGTGAAGGCTAAGGGGAAACAATGGTTAAGAAGAACAACAAACTCTCCCTTTTGGATTAAAAACAATCCACACATACACACACACACGGATATATATATATATATATATATATATATATATATATATATATATATATATATATATATATATATATATATATATATATATATATATAAAAAGGTACAATGCGCTCCAGCTAATTTTAACGCCCCATGAGGTAGAGCTGTGTGGGCCCCATCGTGATGTGTTTCGAACATCTACCCCATTAGTCAGATGCACCATTCCATCATGGGCCTAGGTCTCAAAAATCAAGTCAATCCGTGACTTGTGTGGGCCACACCACATACAGAAGTGGGGAGGGGCCGTGCACCATTAAAACATTCATAACCATTTTTGAGGGCCCACCGAGATGTAGTTTGCAAATCCAAGCCATCCATTATGTGTGTCCCACTTGAATGAGGGTTCAAACCAAGTTTCAGGCGCATGCAAAACTCAGATGGGCCCCACCAAGTGCTTTTATATGTTTTAACTGTGTCTTCACATAATTTTAGATGGTATGGCCCACTTGAGTTCCATATACGGCTGATTTTTGGGATATCCCATAATTTAAAGGGTACCCATCAAATGTACGGTGTTGATGGTCAAAACACATCACGTTGAGGCCCACACAGCTCAACCTCACGGGAGCTTATCGTTAGCTCGAGCGCATTATACCTTTTCCCATATATATATATATATATATATATATATATATATATATATATATATATATATATATATATAAATTCATCCGGATCATTAGGTGAGTCTCTCCATGTTAGAGTTAGGACCCAAAAATAACTAGATATGTTGTTCAAGCAGACTCCGTGATTGGAAATGAATTATACAGGGAAAAAGCTCAGCCTTCAAACTGTTCCTTGGTATGGCCCACTTGCATCACAAATGAGACTGACGGTTAGATCTCAAGCATAAGTTTTATCGTGTCATCTAATGGTTGAAGAGGATCTGATACTCATAATCCTGAGTCATGTATATATCAAAAGTGGACATTTCTTTCTCAACTGTTCCATTAGTGTGGCGTATTTGAATCTCAAATTGGTGTAATGTTTTTATTTTAGCCTTGGAATAATGTTACATATTTAATGATTGGATTAGATCTATATATAAATCAAGGTGAGATCGTCAAATTAAAATCAATGCTCGGATTGGGTCTCCCACATATTCCATTTCTTGCAGTCCTCCGTTTGAGATTACATTCCCGCAAGGAAGCTTTAAAGTTCAATTAGTTGATGAAAAGCTATAGTCCATCATTTGATAGCTTACAAAGTTTGAAGTGCATCTGAAATCCAACCCTTTCAAAGTGCTGCCCCACCATTTCGATTTTTTTGTTTGTTTAACTGCTCAGTAATATCTGCGCATCAAGTGGTCCACGCCATTTAAAATACCATTCAAACATTAATAAATTAAGAAGCGTGTCTAGCCCACTTAATGACTGGCTATTACAAATTTCAAAAGGTGATGCTTGTGATGAACACTCCATTAGATATGAGTTGGCTGTCATACAAGCATAAAAATTTAGGTGTTGTGGCTAGTTGGAACCTAGATTCTGGTCAATCCTCTTTACTTAAGCCTTCTCATAAAATTTAGCATCACATTAATATTATCGGTATCGCTACTTGTTGGTGCTAATTGGTCCTCCATAGAGTCCACCATGATTCATGTGTGGATTTCCTGCCAACAGAGAAGCTCTTACCCTAGGAATCTAGGTGGGGCCAATGTGATGTTTGTGAGCAATCCACTTGTCCATTCATTTTGCAAGCGCATTTTGTTGCGGCCCTCACAAATACCTATACATTTCTAAGTTTTAAATGAATTTCAGTAGCAGGCGTCCACGTTTATATATATATATATATAAAAATTTTTTTTAAGTCATGCAACAAAAACTGAGTGGGATCCAAGACTTGAGTGGCCCACACAAGAGGAAACAATGGGCTACTGTTGAAACATTTGCATGGCCACAATTTTTTTATCAGGCTAAGATTTTTTGTTTTTATTTCATCCTAATGGGAATGACCTTAATTATAAATGGTTTGGATGGCATATACAAATCATGGTGGATCCCAGGAAGGTTTTAACAATAGGCATTTCTTTCCCCAAATTTCACTCTTGTGTAGCCCCCTAAGTCTTGGGACCAGCTTATTTTTTTTGCCCTGTCCTAAAATGAGCTCCCAAAACAGATAGACAAGGTGGATTTCTCAGAAACATCACGGTGGGCCCCACCTATATTCACAGCGTAGGAACTTTTGAAAATGTGTTTAATCTGCACCATCCATCTAATGGAATATAATCTCAAACGCAACTTAAAAGCTCCATTTGGGGAATGCAATCTCAAATGTAACACCATAAAGAATGGAATATATGGAAGACCCAAGCTAAGTATTGATTTTTGAGAGGCCTACTTTGATTTATCTGTAGATCCAATCTGTCTATTAGATATGTAACCTCATCCTAGGGCAAAATAAAAATATTAGGTTGATTTGTGATTCAAGTATACCACACTAATGTAATAATTGAGAAATAAATGTCAACCCTTGATTTGTACATGACCCACCATTATGAGTATGAAAAATCCTCTTCAACCATTAGATGACACGACGAAACCGATACTTGGGGGCTAACAGTCAGTCCCATTTGTGATGCAATGGGCCATACCAAGGAAAATAATTTGAAAGCTGAGCTTTTTACGTGCCATACAGTTTTTCCAAACCTGGAGCCCGCTTGAATAATATATGCATCTGATTTTTGGGTCCTAACTCTAACATGGGGTGACTTATACCAGATGATCCGGTGTATTTCATAGTAACCTCATGATGGGGCCCACCCAATCCAACAACTCCATTCAACTTCGAAATAACTTATTTGCCAAGGCAATATTTATTAATATTAATTACTCTATTTGATGCATATCTATTTGGATCAATTTGAATGGTCCAACAAGTGATGTGTGAGCATTTCTTATATATATATATATATATATATATATATATATATATATATATATATATATATATATGTGTGTGTGTGTGATGCCTGTGCATGCAAACATTGAGTATGTGACAATCATCCCATTGGAAAAATCAAATCAATATGATTTTTATAATAAAGATCTATCTGAATTGAAACACACCATTTGCAGTCTAATTGTAAGCCATGGTCTTCTCTATCTATAGTTTAAATTCTTAGTTCCCATAAATATTATCATCATACTCTGACCAACTATTAAAGTTTTTCACCATTTAAATTCGAGGCAGGTGCAGTCCATCACACTGTCGTTCGGTCGCACCTTTCTAAATTATGCATATACCCTTTGCTTTTGTTGAAAACTCTTCCCGTCCTCTTTTCTTTTTTCTTTTTCTTTTTTGTTAAAAAAATAATAATAATAATAAAACAAAAAAAAAAACAACTCATTTGTATTTCCATTGAATAAAAAGAGGCTATTGCGTATCATGTGGGACCGCAGAATCGATCCCCTATCCTTTAAATAAGCCAAAAGCTACTCCACTTATATATATATATATATATATATATATATATATATATATATATATATATATATATATATATATATATATATATATATATATATATATATATATATATATATATCACCCTTATGTCAGTGCATGGGTTTGAAGGACTTGATATTTAATCAGCCCAGGCCAGACCATTAAGTCATAAATGCACCCACCAATTGCGCTTAGGCAGGGCCTTGGTAAGAAAATTTTCTAAACCAACACCCCATCCAACCTTAATCAATTGGGCCTAAAAACAGGCTGGTGATGGATCTGCGAGCCTATGTACAGCCCAAGCCTGACCGATATCAGGTGGTGCCAACAGCCAGGCCCACATATGTATTGAGTGTACATTCCCTTGGTGAGTGGACTCGCCTTATTTTTTGCACCAGATAATTTTCATAGTCAGACTCACTTTTGAATGGCTCCTATATTTTGCGTGAGCTGAACGGTCAGGTTTTTATGTGAAAATTTGGTTGTTTCTACGTCAACATTTTTTAGCTGCATTTTGTCTGTAGTTATATATATAGCTGTCAGAAAGCAGGGCTGAGATCTATCCAATTGTCCATCACACAAAATAAAACCTAGGCCGACCTTTGCCTTAGCCTGGGTACTACACAAAAAGAAAATATAGGCCTGAGCCCAGCCATAATAACAATGCTGTTGTACAGATGGGACACATAAGATGGACCAATTTGATCCACCTCCCACGCCACCTTAATGTGGTGACTGAATATCCACGGCTTTCAGATCTATGTTAGACTTGAATAAGGAAGAAAAGAAGGATTTTATTAATAAAGCATACATGAAAAGTAGGGAAATTAACATCATTTGAGGTAATCCTTTCAAATAGTAATACAATAATTAATACCAGTCTTTCGATATCATGTAACTTATTCTAACCAATCATTGGAATCCTCGTAACTACACCATTGCTGTTAACCCAAACCCAAACCCTGTCGCAGCGAAATTGCAAATCCACGATCGTTCCTTCCTCAACGATGTTTGCAGTTACTGACGGATTCTCTCTCTCAATCGTTGTTTTCGCAACCTCTCCTGCTACATTCAAGAGTTCCGGCCATACGCTTTTACCTTCACATTCAAAGAAAAATGAGTATATATCATTCAACACTTCATCATAAATCATAAAGAATTAGAGATAAACTAACATAGCTTTTATATTTTCCACTGGCATCTAACAAATACAAATGATGACATGTGGCACATGTGTGAGATTCAAGACACTTATCAGGAGGACACTAGAATTAGATGGCCTTCCCCCAAAACCAGGCTAAGCCACACGTATATGAGAACAATGGATGGTTTTATAAAAAAAATTCAAGTGGTCCACTGCGACTACGGTTGTGGCTTACAAAAATGAATTGGGCAGCCTGATTTCGGGCTTGGATTTTGTGCATGAGCCGCATGTCAGTAAAGTACCTAGATGGTACAATAGCTTACCTGTGCATTGAGATGCCATCTTTTGATTTCTTTGTTTGTTCTGATTTAGAAACTCACAGGAGGAATTGGGTATTTATAGAATGGTGCCTTGCAAGTGGGGGAGTTGTCTCACGTATGTAGTTCTTGACTAAGTAGCTGTTATATTTGAAGTTTGAATATTGAATTTGGAGAGAGAGAGAGAGAGAGAGAGAGAGAGAGAGAGAGAGAGAGAGAGACGTTTAAGGGAGCTGCCACAGCATTGTTAGGTTTACCATGTCAAAGCTTATCGAGAAGGGAAGCTGATTGCGTGGCACATACCACCACCAAGCCACGCACCTTGGTGGTGTGTCAACCTCACCAAGTTCCGTGGGTCCCACCATAATGTATGTGTTATATCCACACTGTCCCATTTTTCTAGGTAATTTGAGGGAATGGGCCAGAAAAATGAGGCAGATCCAGAGCTCGAGTGGACCCACAGCGGTGGGCATAGAACGCATCCAGTTCTGTGTGAGTTTATGAACATGTTAGATGACCAATAAACATGATAGTGGGCCACTGGAAGGTTTCAACAGTGGGCGTCATTGTCCCCACTTCTTTCTATAGTGTGGTCCACTTGAGCTTTGAATCTGGCTCGATTTTGATCTCTCAAAATGGATGGATGGTGTGGATATAACATAATACATAATGGCAGCCCCACAGAACTTGTACGTCAACAAACCACCGCTGGAGGTCGGTGGCGCGCGGCACCACATGCAGTCCGCTTCCTTCGAGAAGGAAGAAACGTCCGTGAGCAATCCCCAAAAGGAAGTACTTTCCAACTTGTTCTAGGTATCCTACGCATTAGGGTGTAAATGGGTGGTATTGGACGTGGAAAATAATAATAATCATGAGCCACTAGCATTAAACCAAACTGACTGGATGACCTTGACCATTGAATCAATGGCTTTCAAAATGGACAGTTTTCATAAATGATAAAAGAAAGTATGATTATCAAAATTGAAGGTACACTTGATAGCCCCCAATTACCTCTTCTTCTTTTTAAATTTTTTTTTTTTTTTTTTTAATAAAATAAAATTATGAATCACTTACATCCAAAGACTCACTTAGATCCAAAGACTAACAATCTGATTGGTGTCTTGGGAAATGGATGACAACAACACAAGAAATCATTGATCGGATGCATGGTTAGGAAATTAACAAAGAGTCCTCAACGGAGGTAGAGTCTCTATTAAAGCAGTGGCTAATTTCTTATACGCCTATCAAGTCACATCAGCCTTATTCCCGCGTTTTGCCCAGCTGACTGTTGGATACGATGAAGGATTTTGCAAATCCAAAACGGTGTGAAGGGTGCGTGTGCTAGCTGTGCATGCTAGCTGTAAGATTTTTCTAGCTGTGAGATTTTTCTAAGTTTAGAAAATTAGTTGGAGAAGATAAACAGTAGATTTTTCCTTTGGATTTTTTCTTTCTTTAGATGCCCCTAGGATGAATCTAGACAGGGATAAATTAGTAATTTCATAGTATAAGAAAGCCTATAAAGGCAGCAATGTAATTCGTTTCTATTCATAGGAAAATACAAAGCACAGTTCATATCTTTCTCTTTTCATCTGTTATTCTACTACGGTGGTCAACCACACATCGGCAAGTAGTTGGGATACAAACCCAACAAAGTGGTATCGAGCAAAGACATTCGATCATTGGGCCTCATCAAGAAAAGGCAGTCCTCTTGTACTCTGTTTTCAAAAATCAAATTGCGGCCGTGAGAAAGAGGTCCTGTTTTGCTGTTGCACTCCTGTTTTTTCAAAAAAAAAAAATCTGCTTTCAAAATCGAGATCCTAAAGTCATGTTTTTCAAAAGCGCTTTTCAACACTTTGTTTTTCAAAAGCCGTGAGAAGGAGGTTTGCAAATCTGTTTTTAAAAAATCGATTTCAAAAATCTGTTTTCAAAAATCGAGTTATTGATGAGAGCGAAAAAATCTGTTTTAAAAATCGATTTGAAAAAACTGCTTTCCAAAAATCGATTAAAAAGAAACAATCTATTTCAGAAAAAATCAGAGAGTGAAAAAAAATTTCAAAAAATCAGATTTCAGCACAAAAAAAAACAAAATCTCTTCTTCTAATCCATCATTTTAAAAAAAATAGAAAAAGATGGCTAGCACAATCCAGTCGCAGGTTCCTAAGTTGTCAAAAGACAACTATGAAAAATGGTGCATCCAAATGAAGGCATTGTTTGGGTCGCAAGAACTATGGGAGATCGTCACCGATGGGTATGAAGAACCCACTATGGAAGAAGAAACCGCCTTCACCAACGAAGAAAAGACTGCCCTAAAAAATCAAAGGAAGAGAGACAATAAGGCTTTGTTTCTCCTCTATCAAGGGTTGGATGAATCCACCTTCGAAAATATTGCCGAAGCAACATCAAGCAAGCAAGCATGGGATACCCTTGGCACCATCTTCAAGGGTGTAGATCGAGTGAAGCGGGTTCGCCTTCAAACATTAAGAGCCGAGTTCGAAGCGACTCACGTGAAGGAAGGTGAGAATGTTACTGATTATTTTTCGCGTTTGCTTGTAACTGTTAATAATTTGAAAAGAAATGGTGAAAAGATTGAAGATGTCCGAGTTATTGAAAAGATACTTCGATCCCTCACAACCAAGTTTGAGCATGTGGTTGTGGCGATCGAAGAATCAAAAGATATTGAGAAACTCTCCATTGAGGAGTTGATGGGATCGTTGCAAGTTCATGAGCAACGAATGCAGAAGAATGCCAGTTCCATGCCGATGGAACAAGCTTTGGAGTCAAGATTGACTCTGAATGATAACAATGGTAGACGTGGAAGTTCACAACGTGGTGAATGTTTCACTAACAATCGCGCAAGAGGCAGAGGGCGCGGAAACCAACAAAGTCATGGCCAAAACCAGCAGAAAAATACCAATTTCCGTGGAAGAAGAAATGGTAGAGGTAGATCTATGCGTGGACGAGGAAGTACAAAGAACATCCAATGCTATAATTGCGACAAGTTTGGCCACTATGCATCTGATTGCTGGAGTAAGCCGGTGAATCAAGACGAGCTATCCAACTATGCCGAAGCATCAGGCCATGAACAAGAAAGCTCCACCCTTCTCCTTGCACAAGAGAAAAGTAGTGATCAGCAGGACGTATGGTATCTCGACACGGGTGCAAGTAATCACATGTGCGGTGACAAGAAACTCTTTGTGGAACTCACAGAAGGAGTTCATGGCGATGTAACGTTTGGAGACTCATAAAAAATGCCAGTAAAAGGTAAAGGTAAAATCAAGATCTTTCAGAAGAATGGTGTTCCAAACTATATTTCCAACGTGTACTACGTACCCAACATGAAAAGTAACATACTGAGCCTCGGACAACTCCTCGAAAAAGGGTACGTCATACACATGGAAAACTCTTCTCTTTCCATAAGAGATATACATGGACATTTGATTGTAAAAGTCCAGATGGCGAAGAATCGTATGTTTCCTCTCCATATAAACACAATGCTTGAGAAGTGTTTTTATGGAAAAGCAAAGAATGATTCCTAGATGTGGCATCTTCGCTTTGGTCATCTAAACTTCAGTGGCTTGAAACTTCTGTCCTCATCAAGCATGGTGCATGACTTGCCTGCCATTGAAGCTCCAGAACATGTGTGTGAGGCATGCACACTTGGAAAACAACAAAGGAACTCCTTTCCATGTGGAGTATCCCAAAGAGTAAGAGAACCGTTACAGTTGGTTCACACTGACATCTGTGGACCATTAGAGCCAATCTCTCTTGGAGGTAATAAATACTTTATTACCTTCATTGATGATTTCAGTAGAAAGTTGTGGGTGTATGTAATCAAAGAGAGGTCTGCTGCTTTTACTATTTTAAAAAATTTTAAGGCCCTTTGTTGAAAAAGAAAATGGTCTTAAAATAAAAACCCTTAGATCTGACAGAGGTGGAGAGTACACCTCAAATGTTTTTCGAGAATATTGCAGGGAACATGGCATTAGGCAACAACACACTGCAGCGTACACGCCACAATAAAATGGAATTGCGGAACGGAAAAACCGTACCATCCTCGATATGACGAGGACCATGCTGAAGGAGAAAAGTCTGCCAAAGAATTTCTGGGCAGAGGCAGTTGCATGTACTGCCTATCTGCTCAACAGGTGTCCAACTAAGAGCATCAGATTCCAGACACCGCAGGAAGCATGGAGTGGTTACAAGCCGAGTGTGGCACACCTTAAGATCTTTGGGTGTGTCGCCTACGCTCAAGTTCCAGAAGCGAGAAGGAAAAAGCTTGATGATCGTGGCGAGAAGTGCATCTTCATCGGCTACAGCGAAGAGTCAAAGGCATACAAGCTCTACAACCCACTAACCAATAAGCTGGTGGTAAGTAGAGATGTAGTATTCTGCGAGGAAGAATCTTGGAAGTGGAACCAGGAAGATTCGGCAAAGAAAGTCAGGTTGAAGCCGAAGAATATGAAGAAGAGAGGCATGTGAATCGGGAGAGCAGACACCCACATCACCCCTTCGGATCGTAGAAGTTCAGGAGTACGCTCCATATCTCCTGGAAGTACTTCATCAAATCAGAATTCATCCAGCACATCTTCATCACCCTTGGGTCCTATTAAAATGAGAAGCTTCAACGACATCTATGCAGAAACTGAGGAAGTGAATTTACTCTGCCTGTATGCGGACCACGAGCCTCTCACATTCGAGGAGGCTGTGAATGAAGAATGTTGGATAAAGGCTATGGAAGAAGAGATTTATGCCATCGAGAAGAATCAAACATGGGAGTTGACCTCACTCCCTAAAAGCTAGAAGACCATTGGTCTCAAATGGGTGTACAAAATCAAGCGGAATGTCGATGGTAAGATCGAACGATATAAAGCAAGGCTCGTAGCAAAAGGATACAAACAGAAATATGGTGTAGACTATGAAGAAGTTTTCGCCCCAGTTGCTCGCCTTGACACTGTAAGAATGATAATCTCCCTTGCAGCTCATCACAGTTGGATGATTTACCAACTGGATGTGAAATCTGCATTCTTAAATGGGGTACTTGAAGAAGAAGTATACGTTGACCAGCCTGAAGGCTTTGTCATGCAAGGGGAGGAACACAAGGTGTATCGGCTGAAGAAAGCCCTATATGGGTTGAAGCAAGCTCCTCGTGCTTGGAATGCACGGATCGACGGTTATCTTCAAGAGAATGGTTTCATCAAATGTCCATATGAGCATGCCGTCTACATAAAGAAGAATGCCCATGGTGATATGCTTATAGCTTGTTTATATGTTGATGATCTGCTGTTCACTGGGAACAGCCAGACGATGTTTGAAGAATTCAAGCAGGCTATGTTCAATGAATTCGAGATGACTGATGGTGGACTGATGTCTTTCTTCTTGGGGATTGAGGTGAAGCAACAAGTTGGCGGCATTCACATATCCCAGAAGAAGTACACAAAGGAACTTCTTGAGAAGTTTCAGATGGTCGACTGTAAAGCCGTAAATACACTGTTACAACAAGCCTGAAGCTCACAAAAGATGGAGAAGGAAGAAACGTCGACTCAACCCTATTCAAGAGCCTAATCGGAAGCTTAAGGTACCTCACAATCACAAGGCCAGATATCGTCTACAGTGTTGGGCTTCTAAGCAGGTACATGGAAGCACCAAAAGAATCACATTGGCTAGCTGCAAAAAGAATCCTTAGGTACATTAAAGGAACAATGAAATTTGGTCTCTTTTATCCGTACAATGATGAGGCGATACTATATGGATACTCTGATAGTGATTGGGGTGGTGACCAAGATGAAAGAAAAAGCACCACAGGCTATGTTTTCTATCTTGGGTCAACAGCATTCACATGGAATTCGAAGAAGCAGAGTGTGGTCACCCTGTCCACATGTGAAGCAGAGTACATGGCAGCATCATCCATCGTCTGTGAAGGAATTTGGTTGAGAAATCTGCTAAAGGAGCTGAAGCATCCGCAGGAAGAATCCACAGTCATATATGTGGATAACAAGTCAGTAATCGAGTTAGCCAAAAATCCGGTGCAGCATAGAAGAAGCAAACACATTGATACCTGATACCATTTTCTAAGAGATCATGTGAAGCAGAAAACGATGAAATTAGAGTATTGTCATACTACGGAACAGGTGGCGGATATTTTCACAAAGGCACTGCCAACTGACGCATTCAAACGACTAAGAACGATGCTCGGAATGAAGCCGGTTTTGGTTTGAAGGGGAGTGTTAGATACGGTGAAGGATTTTGCAAATCCAAAACCGTGTGAAGGGTGCGTGTGCTAGCTGTGCATGCTAGCTGTAAGATTTTTCTAGCTGTGAGATTTTTCTAAGTTTAGAATATTAGTTGGAGAAGATAAACAGTAGATTTTTCCTTTGGATTTTTTCTTTCTTTAGATGCCCCTAGGATGAATCTAGACAGGATAAATTAGTAATTTCATAGTATAAGAAAGCCTATAAAGGCAAAGTGAATGTAATTGCGTTTCTATTCATAGGAAAATACAAAGACAGCTCATATCTTTCTCTTTTCGATCATGTTATTCTATGGTGGTCATGCATTTTACACATCGGCAAGTAGTTGGGATACAAACCCAACACTGACATTGATGATTCTACCATACACCCGTCTCTCATTAAGAACGGTGATTACATTTATGACGTCTTGCTCATAAGCGAACCTCACAAACCCATATCCCCAATGTTTCTTTGTGCCAGGGCGTGTGGGAACGTACTCATTCAGGAGACGGCCGTACCTATTAAAGATACCCCAGAGGTCTTTGCTGGAAGGGTCGAAAGAGATGTTCCCAACGAAGAGGCTGAAATCGGATTGGGATTGCGGCCGATCTGGCCTCTTTAGCAGGAGTTCCTTCTCTTCGATACTTTTCTCGGCGATGAAGACACCCCCTCTGGAGGGCCAGGGGAGGGGTATCGAGGAGCTTTCTCCCTGTTCGTACGAAGAGGGGAGCGCCCCCTCATGGAGCCCTGCTGCCGCTCGTCTCCACTCTAGAGGTCTTCCATAGAAAGTTTCCTCATACCCTTTTTGGATGACCCATTGTCGCAACAAATTACACTTGAGGGCAATTACTAGGTGCATTTATGACTTGGCTCAGGTTCGATGATGAATGGCCTGCACTGGCCCATCGGGCTTATCCAATTGTTAAGTTGGCCACCCTTACAACCGTTAATGGTTCTTTATCTATGAACATGTAATAGTTTAAATATAATCAGCTTTAGTAATTAAACTATTTACATGTAGGATCGATTGTGCAAGGAAGATATTAAAAAAAAAAAAAAAAAAAAAAATCAAAATCAAAATTCGACTTATTAAAAACCCTTTATCACTTAAACTCTTTTCCTCATAGAGCCAAGCTAGGGATTGAGGGATTAGCCCTACACAGGCCATTAAGACATGATTTATATGAAGAGTTACAAAACTATGAAGTGCATCAAAGTGTTCTGCACAGGTACACACCAAGGGACAACCAAATCGATATGGATCAATGGTTATTATCGTACAAACCTTCTTCTTTTTCTTTTGTTGTTTCCTTAGGACTCCTCTTTTTCCTTTTCAGGCATGTTTTGTGGGGACCCACCAACACCCCTTCGACCGCATTTTCCGACATATGATCACCACCATCTTATCCGGCATATGTACGTGCACCACCAACAACTTCTATGGCCTTAAAAACGAGTGTTGTTTTTGCTTTGATGACCACATTTCTTAGAGATGGAAGTCACCGATAGGTGAAAGACATTTGGAAAGAATTTTTTTTATTTTATTTTTCTATAAAATAACATTTTATTAGAGATGGAAGCAACTTTTGGTTGTTAATAGATAAAGATGGTCATGGTTGTTGTCGTGGGGAGAAGTGATTGTCAAAAGGGATTTAAGATGGAGGTGGATGGTTGTGGTTGTAATGTGAAAGATAATAAATGAGATAGAATTTTAATTTTATAATATATTACTTTAAAAGACCATGAACATATATCTTTTGCTAAGGGTCAAGGTTATTCTGTGTTAAGGGCGTGGGTCATGGTTGCCATGTGTTAAGGGTCGAGGTTGTCATATGTTAAGGATCGAGGACGCAGGGGAGGACGTAAGGTCGAGCACCATCTTCCTCAAGAGGATAAGTATTCCGAATCCACGGAACTTTTCTGGACTCCTCACAGAGACTTCTCGAATCCACGAGGAAATAAAGCACAAAATATAAATAAATTCTAATAAATTCAAAATTGATTAATGAATGAAAAAAAATGAGTTCACAATCCTTTAAATAAGGGTACCAAGCAATGGAAAAGAAATCAAAATCAAACTACAACTAAAACTCCTAGAAATCGCGACTTACTATAAATAGTAAACTTACTATTTATAGACGATAGTGATGTCTACTAGTACGCAAGGTTTTTAGCCAAAAATAGTAAGTGTCCTATTTGGCTTCACCAAACCGTTCTCCTAATTATTCTAAGCTTTTTTCACGTTGGGCGCAACTCCTAAAGCCCGATGGATGAAGAGTTATAATCAAACTAAAACTTACTATTTATAGTAAAAACGAAATTAAAACAGGGAAATGACTGTTGATCCAGGGGTTTTTCGCAATTCCGGGGGTCGCAACCCTGCATAGCAGGGTTGGTTAGCTAAAGTAGCTCATTCTACCCCAAATCATATATTTTACGTCAGCTAACTCATTCCGAATTGTGAGATACGCCCGATGGTCTAGATCACTTCTGTCGCCGACCGAGCCTTTTCTGATCCATCTTGGCCATGAAACTGTTCGTGACCCGCTCTACATCAGTTGTCAAGGTCTGAGTCATGGTTGTCATGTGTTAAGGGTTGAGGTTGTCATGTGCTAAGGGTCGAGGTTGTCATGTGTTAAGAGTCTGGGTCGTAGTTGTCATATATTAAGGCTCGAGGTTGTCACGTGTCTAGGTCGTAGTTGTCATATGTTAAGGTTCGAAGTTGTCATGTGTTAAAGATTGTGGAGCTTACCATGGGATATGTGTTGAACATACTCTGTTCATTAGATTCAGAATTCAATTTAATGTTATGAGCCAAAAAATAAGTTACATCCAAAAATTCTATAGGCCTTGAGAAGTTTTCAATGACAGATTTTTAATATCGTTGCTTTCTATGATGTGGTCCTCCAAAGCCTTTGATTATGCTTCATTTTTTGGCTCATGCCCTAAAATGATATTTCAAAATGGATGGATGGCATGGATAAAATACATACATCACAATGGGCCCACATGACCATCCCTCTCTAACTAGGTCTTGTTGCCTAATCCACGTCGTGTCCCATCACATAGGTGAGGATTTCCATGGAAAAGCCTTTTGCAGGAAGTTCCTGCCACCAAAAGCTATGTTAGGCCTACCAAGACATTTGTGAGAAATCCACTCTATCCATCCATTTTGGAAGATCATGTTAAGACATGAGACCAAAAATTAGACGGATGTGAAACAAGTGGGTCACACTTGAAAACACTTGAAAGGAGTTACTTACCATTTAAACCTTTCTAGGCTCGACTGTGATGTTTATAAGCAATCCAAACAGTTCATAAAGTGGCCCGATTGCCCATAAAGTCCTTACCATAGGATGAACTGAAAGAAGAAAAATATTGCCCTAATCCAAGGCTTCTACAACCCTATGAATGTTTCAATTGTGAGTGTACGATCTCTACTATTTTATGTTGTGTGGCCCTCTTAAGTTTGGATCTACCTCAGTTTTGGGCTCACATCATATAAAGATTTGGCAAAAAATGTGAATGGTGTGGATTCTCACAAACATCATATTAGGCCCCACGGCATTTACCCCATCCAAATCCCTCCCGTCATTATGCTTTGGGCTGAACCCAAAAGGTATTCGGGGCAATTTTATCCCAAATATTTGATAAAGCTGTTGAGAGGCCACCTTTGGAAATTAAAGGTCCTGATTTTTAGGGCATTTAGCATTAACAAGACGCTACTTTGGTCAAAATCTCTATATATTTCCCCTATACTATAATAGGTTTTTATTATCTTGGGTGTTGAAAAAGTAATTATATATATGGAAGGGATAAATTATGTTTGGGTACCAAAAAGGATTGATAAAAATTCTGCTGCAAAAGTATTATTTATAAAAATGATAAAAATAAGTGACCAGTTGGGAAGGAATCAGTTTCCTGGACTTTGCAAGCCAGCTTCTGAACAGGAATAAAATTACGGCCCTAGAATTGGTTTTCAAATTAAAATCATTTTGTAGCTTCTCCAGGACGTAGGAATTTACTGCTACAAATGAATTCATTCAAGTGCGTTGTAAAGAAATTTATACCCATACATTAAAAAATAAATAAAAATGGACCGTCAAAGATATAATGGTTAAAATCATCTCGTTTGAAAGAATTTGGTTTTTCACCCATCCACGGTGGTTTAATGAGATCAATGATATTGTTTGAAAATCATGGCCACTGGTCACCTGTGAGAGAGCGAGAGAGACCTTTATCCTGTTGAGAACTGTTTTTTTTTTTTTTGAAAAAAAAAAAATAATTTTACATGCACACACACCCACGCCATAGTGGGATTTCACCACCTATGGGTACTTAACCCTTGAGCTGGTGTCGAAACTCCCGTAAATTCCTTTCCACACTGTCATATCTTCAAATTTCCAACTTTTTGGGTTGCTATGTATTCCATGGAGCAATCAGGAGCAAGAAGATTCAATTGGAAATATCAAAAAAAAAGAAAGAAAAAAAAGAGTCAACTTTCCCATCTTCATCTCGATTTCTCCTATGAATACACACATGAATGATAATTGACAATTCTTTCCATGATGATTTTTGTAATCCATAAAATGACATTTCCAGCCCAAGAATTAAACAAAATCTCTTTCTCAGGAATTTATTTGCTAGAAACAAATTCTTTAGACCCTTTTAAAATCCTCTTACCCAAAAAACCGTAACAATGTTCCAAGCCAAGAAAAAAAATAAATAAATAAATAAATAAAAGAAAAAAAGTAAGGTTGGTAGGTTTCCTTCATGGGATTGCTTGTGGAAGTCTCTTCTTTCCTGATAAGCTTTCACATGGATTACCTAAAAATGTGGTAGCTCCTCGTAAATGTCTAAAGTCATCCACGTTTATCCAAATTCAATATTCAAATTTCAATGTTCAAACCTAAAGCTAGCTAGTCTAGAATACTCACTAGGAGAGAGACCCTACTCCATAGACACCATTCTCCATAACGAAAGATGGCATCTTTATGCAAAGGGAGCTTTTTGAAGCCCATGGCCTATGCAATAAAACATATGAACATGCCACACATGAGTTAGGTCCAACATGCAATTACTCCATAAGACGGACACCATTACACGATGCCCTAGCCCAAGAATCAGGTTACTTCTCCAATCAAGTAGCATAAGATCCAATCCTTCCATCAAAGGACACTACTCTATGAAGTTTTCTAACCCCTCTATGGGTTTCTATCATTGGTCCTACATGGTGGGAAAAGAAAATTTATTTTCATAAAAATAAATATGAGGTCAGACCAACCCAATGAATGGATTGGATCAGACACTTATTTACTGTTCTGGCATATTTTTACTTGTACATGAGTTATATTTCACACACGTGTGTGCTTCGCAAAGCTCCTTGGAAGGTAAAGAGGTTTTCTAGTCTCACACGCACGTGGAATGTAGATCATGTACGCATCATACATGTGCTAGCATAATAAGTCCAAATACCCATCCACCCACCGGATCAGTATCACAAGATTCAGGTTGATCTGCCGATTAGGATTGCTCCACCGAAGAGTGTGACGGAAGATACGAAGAAAGAACGTGGCATTCATTATCGCAAAACAAACTGTCCAAACTTCAAGATCTAAAATTATGGACACGTGTTTGCTGAATTAGAAACATTTGACCATTTCATCTCATCCGTTTAATAAATATCCAAAAATCAACCAATTAGGTAACTGTACGTCAGTGTATTATTTATTTATTTATTTATTTTATTTTTTTACAAGGCCTAACTTTCACCTTTAAAAAAAATAAAAATAAAAAATTCAAACAGGAGTACGTCAGTGTAACTTGTAATTATGATCTATCTGCATTCGGGCCCACAATTTGGACAGTGCAATTTAAGTTATTAGAATGCTACGTGCAATTTAAGTTATTAGAGTATGAAAGCTTCCATTCTTCATTGAATTTCATAAGCTTCTTAGAATCGTTCAAAAAGAGAAATTTACGACTGTACGACCCATTCATGGCCCATTTACGAGACGAAGCCCACTTCATTTTACCTAACATAAGCCCCAGCTGTACGGACGCCTTCCCAAAGGTCGAAAATGCCCCTGCTTTTTCCTTCAAGCGGGGAGACAGCGCTTACGCTCCTCCAACTCCGAGTTATACGAACGGTTCAAAAGAGATCAATGTTACATGGGCCCCACAGTTATGTATTTATTATATCCACAGCGTTCATCCATATTTCGAGATCATTTCGGAGCATTATCCAAA
This sequence comes from Magnolia changhungtana, assembly GCA_030180095.1. Lineage (NCBI taxonomy): Eukaryota > Viridiplantae > Streptophyta > Magnoliopsida > Magnoliales > Magnoliaceae > Magnolia > Magnolia changhungtana. The sequence goes on along the minus strand of JASAUF010000421.1, from coordinate 9,998,494 downwards.
AAACAAAAATCATATCCAAAGATCAGCTGGACAACACCACAAAGAGCAGCGGGAAAATTGATTTTCACCGTTAAAAATTTTGTAGGGCCCACCGTAACATTTATTTTCCATCCAATCTATTCATAAGGTCACAAAGACCTGGATGAAGAGGAAAAACAAATTTCGTAATGATCCAAAACTTCTGTAACCCCTAAAAGGGTTTCAATGGTAGACGTTCAAATCCCCACTGCCTTTTACAGTGTGGTCGACTTGATAGTTAGATCTGTCTTACTTTCCGTCACAAGCCTTAAAATGAGCTCGCCAAATAGATGAACGGTTTGGATATAACATAGATCTCATGATTAGACCACAAAAACAACAAAGATTCCACGTAAATTAAAAAAAAAAAAAAAAAAAAAAGCAGATTTTTATTATTTTTATTTGTTTATGTAAGGAGATTTAGCTACGAATTATAACCATATCTATAGCTACAAAAATCTGTAGCCATACAAGACTGTCTGGGGTGAGCGTGCCGAACTAGCGCCCCCTGCGCCAGTTGCTGACTTATCCGGCAGGGCCACGCCCATCTAGCGCCCCTATGGCTACGGATTATAATCGTTGCCATAGTAGTCTATGCAATTTTTTTTTAATTTTTATTTTATTTTGTTTTTAACATGGAGAACTTTATTCTACTTACAATTTTCTCAAACACATATTTATATAAATATGTATATATAAGCATATAAAAAAATTTTCCTCTCTTGTTTTCATTTGTTTCTTTGTTCATTTAAAAAGTATTTCTTCTAAACCAAAATTAGTTACACGATGAACCCTATATGATTTTGGGGTAGGAGAAGCTACTTTAGCCAACCAACCTAGTTATTTTCCAAGATTCCATCAGGTCGATGACCGTGAAATGCATGGAAATGACCGTGAAGTGCATGGAAATGACTGTGAAGGGAATTGACCATGAAATGCATGGAAATGATCGTGAAATAAAACGGAATTGCTTAAAATGACTATGAAATGCATGAAAATGACTGTGAAGTGAAGCGATTTAACCGTGAAATCAATGGAAATGACCGTGAAGTGAAGGAAATTGACCGTGAAGTGCATGGAAATGACGGTGAAGTGAAACGGAATCGCAGGAAATGACCGTGAAATGAAATGGAATCGCTGGAAATGACTGTGAAGGAGAATTCCTCATTTCATGGTCATTTCCATGCATTTCACAGTCAATTCCCTTCACTTCACGGTCATTTTCATGCATTTCACGGTCATTTCCCTACACTTCACAGTCATTTCCATGCATTTCACAGTCAATCACGGCGATTCCATTTTAATTCACGGTCATTTTCATGCATTTCACGGTCAATCCACGCATTCCATTTTGAAATGCGCTGAAATGACCATGAATCAACACGGAATAGCCGGGAATGATCGTGGTATACATGGAAAATGACCGTGAATCTTGGCGAATGGACCATGAAATGCGCAGAAATGACCGTGAAGTGAAGGGACACGACCGTTAAATGCGTCAAAATGACCGCGAATCAACACAGAATAAGCGGGAATGACTATGATATACATGGGAATGACCGTGAAGTGAGGCGATTGGACCGTGAAATACGTGGAAATGACCGTGAAGTGAAGGGACATGACTGTGAAATGCGTCGAAATGACCGTGAATCAACACGGAATAAGCGGGAATGAACATGATTTTCATGCATATCATGGTTAATCCCGCCTATTCCGTGTTGATTCACGGTCATTTCGACCCATTTCACGGTCATGACCCTTCAGTTCACAATCATTTCCGCGCATTTCACGGTCCAATCACTACACTTCATGGTCATTTCCATGTGTATCACAGTCATTCCCACCTATTCCATGTTGATTCACAGTCATTTCGATGCATTTCACAGTGACGTGTAGCGATTGGAACGTGAAATTCGCGGAAATGACTGTGAAGTGAAGGGGCATGACCGTGAAATGCGCCGAAATGACCGTGAATCAACACGGAATAGGCAGGAATGACCGTGATATGCATGGAAATGACTGTGAAGTGAGGTGATTGGACGGTGAAATGCATGGAAATGACCGTGAAGTGAAGGGGCATGACCGTGAATGCGCCGAAATGACCGTGAATCAACACGGAATAGGCGAGAATGACCGTGATTTCCATGCATATCATGGCCATTCCCGCTTATTCCGTGCTGACTCACGGTCAAGCCAATTTACTTCACGGTCATTTCCGCGCATTTCACGGTCCAATCACTACACTTTACGGTCATTTCCATGCATATCACGATCATTCCCACCTATTCCGTGTTGATTCACGGTCATTTTGACGCATTTCACGGTCATTTTGACGCATTTCACGGTCATGCCCCTTCACTTCACGGTCATTTTCGCGCATGTCACTGTCCAATCACTATACTTCATGGTCATTTCCATGCATATCACGGTCATTCCCGCCTATTCCGTGTTGATTCACGGTTATTTCGACGCATTTCACGGTCATGCCCCTTCACTTCACAGTCATTCTGCGCATTTCACGGTCCAATCACTATACTTCACAGTCATTTCCATGCATGTCACAGTCATTCCCGCCTATTCCGTGTTGATTCACGGTCATTTCGACGCATTTTACGATGAAGTGTAGCGATTGGACCGTGAAATGCGCGGAAATGACCGTGAAGTGAAGGGGCATGACCATGATATGCGCCAAAATGACCGTAAATCAACACGGAATAGGTGGGAATGACCGTGATATGCATGAAAATGACTGTGAAGTGAGGCGATTGGACTGTGAAATGAGCAAAAATGACCGTGAAGGGAAGGGGCATGACCGAGTTTTGCTTCGAAATGATTATGAATCAACACGGAATAGGCGAGAATGACTATGATCTCCATGCATATGACGCTCATTTCCGCCTATTTCGTGTTGATTCACGGTCATTTCGACGCATTTCACGGTCATGCCCCTTCACTTCACAGTTATTTCCACGCATTTCACGGTCCAATCAGTCTACTTCACAGTCATTTTCATGCATATCACGATCATGCCCGCCTATTCCGTGTTGATTCACGGTCATTTCGACGCATTTCACCGTCATGCCCCTTCACTTCACAGTCATTTCCGCATATTTTATGGTCTAATCACTACACATCACGGTCATTTCCATGCATATCACGATCATTACCGCCTATTCCGTATTGATTCACGGTCATTTCGACACATTTCACGGTGAAGTGTAGCGATTGGACCATGAAATGCGCGAAAATGATCGTGAAGTGAAGGGGCATGATCGTTAAATGCGCTGAAATGACCGTGAATCAACATGAAATAGGCAGGAATGACCGTGATATGCATGGAAATGACCGTGAAGTGAGGCGATTAGACTGGAAAATGTGCGAAAATGACTGTGAAGTGAAGGGGCATGACCGTGAAATACGTCGAAATGACCGTGAATCAACACGGAATAGGTGAGAATGACCGTGATTTCCATGCATATCATGGTCATTCTCGCCTATTCCGTGTTGATTCACGGTTATTTCGACCCATTCATGGTCATGCCCCTTCACTTCACGGTCATTTCCGCGCATTTCACGGTCTAATCACTGCACTTCATGGTCATTTCCATGCATATCACGGTCATTCCCGCCTATTCCGTGTTGATTCACTGTCATTTCGACGCATTTCACGGTCATGCCCCTTCACTTCACGGTCATTTCCGCACATTTCACGGTCTAATCACTACACTTCACCGTCATTTCCATGCATATCACGGTCATTCCCGCCAATTCCATGTTGATTCACGGCCATTTCAACGCATTTTACAGTGAAGTGTAGTGATTGGACCGTGAAATGCTCGGAAATGGCCGTGAAGTGAAGGGGTATGACCGTGAAATACGCTGAAATGACCGTGAATCAACATGGAATAGGTGGGAATAACCGTGATATGCATGGTAATGACCGTGAAGTGAGGCGATTGGACAGTGAAATGCGGGAAAATGACCATGAAGTGAAGGGGCATGACCGTGAAATGTTCCGAAATGACTGTGAATCAACACGGAATAGGCAGGAATGACCGTGATTTCCATGCATATCATGGTCATTCCAGCCTATTCTGTGTTGATTCATGGTCATTTGGACGCATTTCACGGTCATGCCCCTTCACTTTACGGTCATTTCCGCGCATTTCGCTGTCCAATCACCTCACTTCACGTTCATTTCCATGCATATCACGTTCATTCCTGCCTATTCCGTGTTGATTCACGGTCATTTCGGCGCATTTCACGGTCATGCCCCTTCACTTCACGGTCATTTCCGTGCATTTCACGGTCCAATCGCTATACTTCACCGTGAAATGCGTCGAAATGACCATGAATCAACACGGAATAGGCACGAAGGACCGTGATATGCATGGAAATGACTGTGAAGTGTAGTGATTGGACCGTGAAATGCGCGGAAATGACCGTGAAGTGAAGGTGCATGACCGTGAAATGCGTCAAAATGACTGTGAATCAACACGAAATAGGCTGGAATGACCGTGATATGCATGAAAATCACGGTCATTCCCGCCTATTCCGTGTTGATTCACAGTCATTTCGGCACATATCACGGTCATGCCCCTTCACTTCACGATCATTTCTGTGCATTTCACGGTCCAATCGCCTCACTTCACAATCATTTCCATGCATATCACGGTCATTCCTGCCTATTCCGTTTTGATTCATGGTCGTTGCGGTGCATTTCACGGTCATGCCCCTTCACTTCACGGTCATTCCGTGCATTTCACGCTCCAATCGCTACACTTCACCATGAAATGCGTCAAAATGACCATGAATCAACACTGAATAGGTGGGAATGACCGTGAAATGCATGGAAATGATCGTGAAGTGAAGCAAATTGACCGTGAAATGCGCAGAAATGACCATGAAGTGAAGGGGCAAGACCGTGAAATGCATCGAAATGACTGTGAATCAATACGAAATAGGGGGGAATGACCGTGATATACATGGAAATCACGGTCATTCCAGCCTATTTCGTGTTGATTCACGGTCATTTCGATGCATTTCACAGTCATGCCCCTTCACTTCACTGTCATTTCCGCGCATTTCAAGGTCCATTCACCGCACTTCATGGTCATTTCCATTGATATCACGGTCATTTAGCCGCATTTCACGGTCATGCCTGTTCACTTCACGGTCATTTCCGTGCATTTCACGGTCCAGTCACTACGCATAACCGTGAAATGTGTCGAAATGACCATGAATCAACATAGAATAGGCGGGAATGACCATGAAATGCATGGAAATGACCGTGAAGTGAAGCGAATTGACCGTGAAATGCATGAAAATGACCGTGAAGTGAAGGGATTTGACTGTGAAATGCATGGAAATGACCATGAATCAAAACGGAGTCGCCGGGATTGACCGTGAAATGCATGAAAATGACCGTGAAGTGAAGCGAATTGACCATGAAATGCATGAAAATGACCGTGAAGTGAAGGGAATTGACCATGAAATGCACGGAAATGACCGTGAATCAAAACGGAATTTTCGGAATTGACCGTGAAATGCATGGAAATGACTGTGAATCAAAACGGAATGCCAGGATTGACCGTGAAATGCATGAAAATGACCGTGAAGTAAATGAAATGAATGAAATTGACCGCGAACTGATTGAAATTGACCGCAAAGTGAATGAAATGGATTTTTGACCATTGACCTAATGGAATCTTAGTAAATAACTAAGTTAGTTGGCTAAAGTAGCTTCTTCTACTCCAAAATCATATAGGGTATATCAAGTAACTAATTTTGGTTTAGAAGATATTCTTGTTAAATGAATAAAGAAAGAAATTAAAAAAAAAAAAAAAAAAAAGAGGAAAAAATTTTATATGCTTATATATACATATTTATATGAATATGTGTTTGAGAAAATTGTAGGTGAAATAAAGTTCTCCATGTAAAACATAAAATTAAAAAAAATAAAATTGCATAGATTGTTATCGTCTGTGGCTACGGTTGTAATCCGTAGCTATAGGGGTTGCCAGATGGGCGTGCCCCCGCTAGATAGGTCAACGACTAGCGTGGAGGCCTCTAGTTCTACGCGTCCACCCCGAACAGGCTCCTTTGGCTGCGGATTTTGGTAGATATGGCTTCCTGTTCAGTTATTAAAGCTACTAACCAGCTATTATCTGTAAATATGGACTTTTGAATCTTGCAGATCTCCATCAACCTAACCTGTGTCTACGCCAGCTGCTCCAGGCCAGGCTTCTTAGGCGGCATCTCTGGGAGGATCTGGCGGATCTTTCCATCTTGATGCAAGGCCCTTGGGGTGTCTACGGGGATTTCAATGCTATCACTGAAGCATTAGAAAGACGTAGCAGAGGAACATTTGATAGAGATAGTGCCAAGGAATTCTGTGACACAATTGACAACGCTAGCCTTATGGATGTAGGTTTCTCGGGGCCGTGTTTCACATGGTGCAACAATTAGTCTGGTACCTCTAGAAGTTGGGTCAGGCTTGACAGAATGCTTATCAACTCAGCTTGAGCTTCCTCTTTTTTGACTTTCCAGGTTGATGATCTTCCAAGGACTAACTCAGACCACTACCCTCTCCTTCTATCATTTCCTCCTCCCCCGCCGATCGCACCTAAGCCTTTTAATTTCAGAAGCTGTGGACAATGGATAACTCCTTTATGCAAGTGGTTAACGAGGCCTAGAATAGTGTTGACTCCTATCATGCATCCTGTATTCAACGTCATAGCCAAGATGAAGAAGGTGAAAGCGCAGCTCAAAATTTGGAACAGGGAGCATTTTGGTGATATTTTTGAGAAGCTGAAGATAGCAATAGCTGAGGTGGCTGAGCTTGATCGCTAGCTCCATCAATATGTCCTTCCTCAGGATGAATTCTCGTCCTAACAAATCAGATTTCAGGAAGATTCAAATCAGCTAAATCAGTAGGAGATTAAACATGAGATTTTCTGAAAACAGAAATCTAGATCCAGCTGGCTAAGAGAAGGGGACCATAACACTAAATATTTTCATGAACAGCCACTGAGCGTCAACGGAGAGCCAGGATCTCTAACATTCAACTGCAATCAGATGCAGTTGTGACTGATCACGAAGTCATCAAAAGGGAAGCCAGCAACTACTTTGAAGAGCTCTTTAAAGGAAGATCCGATCAGATAAATTCAGATTTGCTGGATTTGGTGCTTAAGCTTGTAACGCAAGACATGAACAATTTTCGCACTGCTACGCCTACCATCCAAGAGGTTATAGCAGCCATCCCGTCGGATAGTGCGCCTGGGTCAGATGGTTTCTCTGGAATCTTCTACTCTGCTTGTTGGGACATCATTGGTCGAGACATCCACAAGGCCATGGCTTATTTCTTCCAGGGTGGTAAAATTTCTTGTGTAGTTAATTCCACGCTTATCTGCTTGATCCTTAAGAGGGACGCACCGAAAAAATGGACTGATTTTAGACCTATAAGCCTATGCAACTACCTTTACAAAATTTTCTCTAAGATCATTGCAGTTCGTCTCAATGGCTTTCTCCTTGTCCTGATTTCTCCAGAACAGGGTGCTTTCATCAAAGGAAGAGCAATCTTGGAAAAAATTGCTCTTGCCCAGGAATTGTTCAGAGAAGTGAATTGGAGGAACAGAGGAGGAAATGTGGTGTTAAAGCTATATAAGGAAAATGCGTACGATAGAGTCGACTGGAACTATCTAAAACAAGTTTTGCTCCGCTTCGGTTTCTACGACAGGTGGGTACACTTAGTTGAAAATTGTTGGGCCTCCCACTAGTTCTCCATTCTCATAAATGGGGAATCGACTGGTTTTTTCAAATCCTCTTGAGGGTTGAGGCAAGGGGACCCACTTTCACCGAGTCTCTTCATTTTGGGGGCTGATGTCTTGAGTCGTGGCCTCCATAACTTGATGACAAATGGCAGCTGCCTTCCTTTCTCACTAGGGAGGGCCTGCCTGCGGGTTTCTCACCTCCTCTACGCTGATGATGCCCTCCTCTTTCTGAACGGTGGAAGGGCTTATATGAGGAAAATTGTGGCTCTATTGGACGAGTACCAATCCGCGTTGGGGCAACTCATTAACAAAGAAAAAAGCTTCGTCCTCTGCTCGGACAAGATCCCAGCGTCCAGGATTCGTGACATCAGCTCTTTACTTGGAATTATCAGATCCACAAGCACGTTTTACTACTTTGGAGTTCCTCTATCTGTTGGCAGGCTGAAATCCTCTGCTTTTCAGCCTTTAGTGGACAAAGTGGGGGGTTGTATTAAGGGTTGGACAGCCAAAATTTTGTCTCAAGCAGGGAGAATGGTCCTTATTAAGCATGTTCTGAGTAGTATCCCTATTCACTCTATGGCAGCCTCTTGTATTCCAAATAAGGTCCTGGCCGATCTTGACAAAAGATTTACCTCATTCTTTTGGGGGTGGAGTGAAGGCAAAAGAAAGTTACATTGGAAGAGTTGGAAAACTATCTCAATGCCTAAGGAAGAAGGTGGTCTCGGCATCAGGAAGCTAGCCAACGTGATGCAAGCCTTTAACATTAAAATGGCATGGGTGCTAAAATTTCACAAAGATTCCAATCTCTGGGCCTCTTTCTTGGAATCTAAATATAATATCTCCCACGAACCGATGAGGGCTGATCTCATCCAGAGAAGAGCTTCCCCTTTCCTTAAGCGGATCCTTAGTAAATTTTCGCTCATTGTTAACAAGGTTCAATGGAATGTTGGCGCAGGTGAATGCAATTTTTGGTAAGCAAAATGGACAAGCCTTGGCCCCCTTCAGAACTTTCAGTCGTCAGATGTTGCAACCACAGTCCAGCCCCTGAAGGTTAATCAAGTGTTGGGGCCTATGGGTCCGCTTCCACCATCGATTGCCCTGTCCATGCTCCCCAATGAGGTGACTGATTTTATCTTCCACCATGGTTTCTGCATCTCAGCTGAACCCGATTGTCCCCTGTGGCCTTTCACCTCTTCAAGTTCCTTTTCATAGGCTATCTAGCCCCACAAAGAAATGGGCGAGGTGGGTTTGGCACGATCAGCTTCCACTAACAAATTTTCTTTTCCTTTGGAGACTTCTCCATAATACGGTTCCCCTTCAGTTAACAGTCCAAGCTAAAGGCGTTTCTCTGGCCTCTAAATGTTTGTGCTGCCGAGACGGATCCGAGTAGGGCCCAGACACAGAGTTTTATTTTCATCTTTTTCTGGACGGCCAGCTGCAAAATCTGTTTGGAATTTCTTCGGTGTGCAGGCGAGGATCTCCATCATGCAAGCATTGATAGTACAATCCATAATCATAAAATGAAGAAGTGCCTGTGCTGGCACGAGAAACCACGGGAAGCGTCATCTTCACATCCCTGTGTTCATTTTGTGGGAGCTTTGGAAATCTATATATGAATGGGGCTTTTTTCGATGACAAGTTGATGAACCACCAGTCGATCATAGTTAAAGTCCTCTGGTGGCTATCTTGCGACAGGGAGAATGTTGCGAGATTCAGGTTTGCCCAGCAGCTCCAATCTGTGGGCGGGCTTCACAGGGTTGGAGATTCCTGTCGTATTCAATCGGCACCAACAGTCATCAGATGGCAGAAACCACCCACTGGTTGGGTAAAAGTCAATGTTGACGGCTCCTCTAGAGGAAACCCAGTCTTAGGAGGGGGAGGTGGTGTTTGTAGAAACGACAAGGGGGATTTGCTACAGGTTATGGTCTTATGACAAACATTGGTGTTGAGTTCAGGGCAGTCCATGATAGAATCTTTTTATGCTTGGAGAAAGGTTTCTCTCAAATCATTGTGGAATCGGATTCGGATATGGTGATTAAGGTTTTCAATAAGGGGGCCAAAATTGGCTGGGCATGGAAAGATTGGAAATCCATTACTGAGAGGCTCCGTGGGCTCGCATCAGTGAATTTCAAGCACATTTTTAGGGAGGGCAACGACATGGCGGACAGCCTTGCTCGAATGGGAAGTGTGTCCTAAGCACAGTTAAATTTCTCCTGCACTGCTGATCTTCCTTGACATGTGTGGGGCATCCTTTTCCTTGACAAGGTGGGGCTCGGAGCGATTAGAGAGAGGAAGATTTAATTTGTGCCCACTCCTCGGTTCCATTTTTTGTTTTTATTTTTTTCTTTTGGTCCGCCTTTACGATAGGTCTTCCTTTGGTCATTTTTTTTTTTTTTGGAGGATGACCCGAAGCATTGTAATTTTTGTCCAGAATGAATATATCTCATATCTTTTTTGAAAAAAATAAAATAAAAATCAATCCAACATATAAATAGTTTAATCACCAAAGATGATTATATTTAAACTGTGAATACATGTGTACCGATAAAGAACAATTAACAATTGTAAGGGTGGCCAACTTAACGATTGGATAAGACCGGCCCATGGGCCAGTCCAGGCCATTCATCATCGAACTTGGGCCAGCCCAGCTCAAGCATCAAGCCTAAATTTCAGGCATGGGTCCAAACATTAGGCTAAGTTTAGTGGTTTAAGCCTTCACTCTACTAGACTGGGTTGCTCAAACCGGTCAGGTGGCCCCTTCACTTTAGGAGTCTTAGGTTACTTCTTCATTCCTATAAAGGTGGGGACAATCTTTCTACCATCTTTAACAAAGGTAAATATATTATCCCAACTTCTATGCATAATCAGTATATGGATTCAAATGACTCGATATTTAATCAGCCCAAGCTAGGCCATTAAGTCATAAATGCACCTACTTAAATGGCGGAGACTGACATTCGCAAGCCTGAAGCTTAATGTAGATGGCTCCTCAAAAGGAAACCCCGGTTCAGGCGGGGGTGGATGAGTGTGCATGGACCACAGAGGTCACCTTATATTGGCGTTCCATAACTTTTATGGGCAAACCTCAAATACTGTAGCTGAAGCAAGGGGCTTGCTCAATGGTATTCTTATTTGTAACGATTTGGGCCTACATAACATCACAATAGAAACTGATTCACGTATCATTGTAAACGTGGCATCCTCCTCTTCTAATAACTGCCTGTGGAACATTTGCCAGTATATGGGTCTTATTGCTGACAAGCGTGAGCCTCTTCGACTCTTATTTTCTCATACTTTGTGGGAGGGTAATTCAGTGGCTGATGCTTTAGCTAAGAGGGCTAGTGACGGATACCCGAACAAGATTTATTCCAATTATTCAGATCTCCCTAGGGAAATTAAGGGACCTCTCTCCTTGGATAGGGTGGGCATCAGGTCTCTTCATTGATCCGAAAATTCTAAAAAGGGGATAGGATAATCTGACTTCTGAGTTGTCTTCCTCAGCAGCTACATGTCAACTACTCACGCTTGCTTCCCCATTTCAGTTTGGGCAGCGTGCTCAGCTCGGTCTGGGGACTTTCGGTACTTCTTGTTTCAGCTTCCTCTCAGCGGCCTAGCAGCAGCATCGTGCAGCTCTTGGGAGGTGCAATCTCTGTTGATATGGGGATATCCAAGTACTGCTGGTTGGGGAGTTTTGGGTTTGGAGATCTTTCCCGCAGGGAAGATAGTGATGTTTATATTTTTCTGCTCTGTTTTTCTGTTATCTGTTTAGCCGATATGATAGGTGAGGCCCAATTCTGTTTGTGTGGAGCCCACCCAAAAATCTAGCTTGTACATCGTTTGTTCCTTCTTAACAATGATATAGGGACATGGTCCTTTTGAAAAAAAAACTGCGCTTAAGCAGGCCTTTGTAAGAAAATTTTCTAAACCTACACCCTATCCCAACCTTAATCCATATCAGGTGGTGTTGACAGCCAGGTCGACATACATATTGAGAGGATAGTCCCCTTGGTGAGTGGACCATCCTGATTTTTTTGCAACAGATGATATTCATGATGTGACTCACTTTTGCATGGCTCTGATGTTTTGCAAGAGCTGACAAGCTGGCAGGAAAGGCGGGTTTGTATGTGAAAATCTGGTCGTTTATAAGGCAACATTTTCTCGCTGCATTTGATCTGTAATTATGACTGTCAACTAGCGGAGCTGATATCAATCCATGTCCATCTCACAAACTAATACCTAAGCCGAGCTTAGCCTGGGTCTGTGGCAGACAAAAATAAAATAGGCCCCGAGCCCACTCCGTAATAACTGTGGTTTTCAGCCAAGGATTTTAGATCCACCTCTCAAGCCACCTTGATGTGGTGACTGACTATCCACAGTTTTCAGACGTATGTTTAGAGTAATTAAATAAAGAAGAAGAGAAGGATTTTATTTATAAAGCATACATGAGAAATGGAGAAGCCTCGTGTGGGGTCATCCCTTTCAAATAATAATACAATAGTTGATACCAGTCTTTCAATACCATGGAACATGTTCTAACCAATTTTTGGAATGCTCATAACTACACCATAGGTGTTAACCCGAATCCAAACCCTATCACAGCGAACATCCTGGATGACGACCGCATCCTCATCAATGATGTAGGCAGTTACTGATGGATTCTCTCTCAATGATGTGACCAATGGTACAATTGAGTCCTGTTTGAGGTTTGACCCTTTGACACCTAAAGTTTTAACTTTAATGTTGACTGACAGTGACTATGACATGCTTGTACGTGTCACACAAGTGACATTGGTGTCACATGGCAGTTATGAGATGATTAAGATCTGGATTAAATATGGCAATAGTTTTATGCTTTTGGATAACTATCTCTATCGAGAAAGCGACAAAAATAACTATAATAAGAAAAAGAGTTGTCTTTTCATGTTTGAGTGTCTATTGTTGCTAATGAGTGTAGATGTCTCGAAGAGGTACATATGTATCTCTTCTAGAAGGATACCATGTCCCCTGAATTCTTATATATCCTAAACATCCTAGTCCAAAGTTAATATATTTCATTTTTAAAATCAAGTTATCTATAGTCGTCTAAAATTTGTCCACTTGTTGTGTCTTTTTTAGAACGTTTTAGGAGGCATATTAGTATCAAAACCAGAGATCCAATCCACACTTAAAGGTGTAAATTTTTGTGTTGGAATTTAGATCTGTGAGTTTATTATATCCAGAAGATAATTTATAATTTATCTTATTTTACACTTGTTGTACAGAAAAATAGCAACAAATCCACCTTAAGATATTGATTATTTTAATCAAGATTTTAACCCACAAATTGGATTTTATTCATCTCGTTTTGTCATTTTCTCCATTGTATACGTTGCTTCCTTTCCAACAGCTTATGAGGTAAAAGGGTTATCTTTGCTCGCTGATGGAGGAGGCTCACGGTAGGATGATATAGAAAATCGACAAATCTTATCAATTGTTTATTCGCTCATGTAAGATGATTCTATCATCATCGACGGGTGAGAGATGTGTCTAGATGGTCAGGCTATGGTCCTATGGTGCTCCCCCAAAGTAGCAACTTTTGTTTGGCTTGTTGGGATAAAAACTAGTTCTTAGCATTTACAACCTCCAAAAGGTTACCGTGCATAGTTTGTTTTGCTTTCTTTTCTTTCATTTTTTTCCCCAGGTGTATTTCACTGTTGTTTGCTTTTTAACCTACATTGCTTGTATGAGTCTGGTGAGAGTTGATTTTTGTGATTGATTTTGAGCATTTGAGTGATTGGTACAATTAATGATTTTTATATGTAGCATTCATAATTATTTGTCGGGTTGCAAAGGTTGGGTTGAAGAGAGCCCATTTGATGACTTTTGTAAAGTTGTACAGATTAATATTCACTTTGGTAAAAGTTTTTATAGACAATGCAAGTGTCCTTATGAGGATGTTCGAATCCTTACCTCAGTGGTAGACTCTGAGTTTCAACATGAGGTCATGGGTTTGATACCCATAGGTGGTGAAATCCCACTACAGTGTGCGTGGGTGTAGTGTCGGGTGCATGTTTTTTTTTTTTTTTTTCTAAGGATGGACCATCCATGGGTCTTTCAAAAATTATGAAAATCTGACCCTTCAGTTTGACAACATGGCTGCAATGCTTGATTTTCATAAACCATGAATTGCTTTTATTTCTCATAGAAAATGCTCTCTTCTCCAATGCAGTTTCTCTTTCCTCAGCTGCTCATTTGAGATTTGTTCATCAGTTGAAAGTTTTTGGCAGTTTTTTTTTTTTTTTTTTTTTTACAAAAGGAAACAATTCACTTTATTTGAGAAAAACAGAACGATCCAAAAAGGATAGAACTAAAAATACTGCAGAGCATTTCCATCCTTGAGTTAAAGATCAAATGGCCTGATCAATAGCCCCAGTAGTCATTCCGGATTTCATCATCGAATTTCTTCTTGAGCTCAGGATGCTTCTCGAAGTACTCATTTGCTGTCATGGTACTTATCTTTCTCTTCATCTCTTGAACCTCAGCAATTTCCTTTTCCAGCCTCTCAGACTCCTTGAGAGATTTCTCTTCTGCTTCTTTCAGTTCCACCAACAGTGCCTCGAACTTCGGCTTATATTCAGGCGTGACGGTGTCCACATACTTGGGGACCTGTATGCTCTCGTAAGCCTCTTTATACATATCAACTAAGCGAGAACCAATTCCTTTTCTATAATACTCCCAGTCTATCGGTTCAGGTTCCTGGCTGAACTTGGTCTGGAGCTGGGTATTGACTTCGTTGAAGGCCCGTCGGAGAGAAGTGAATTCCTTGCGAGCTTCTTCGGAGACGAGAAGCTTCGCCATTCCTTCCCAATCTATGCCCTTCGACGCCTTCGTCGCCAGCTCTGCTACCTTCTTCCCGTTTCCGCTCATCTTCTCTCTTCTCTCTCTCTCTCTCTCTGTCTCTCTGATGTCTGGGGCTTTGGAACTCTTTTGGCAGTTATAAAGTAACTTCATAGTAATGTCTTATTATAATTACATGTAATAATGTGCCACATTTTAAAGCTAGCACTGTATGGAACTGAGTGAGTTGACTCAGTACAAGGGCCAACACGACTTGGATCCATGCAATGTTGCATGGGCCGGTTTCTTGTATGGATCATTGCATACAAGAATTGCGGCATGTTTTTCTTAACCATTGATTCATTCAGGAACCTTGTGGAATGGCTCACTTTCTTGTAATTCGAAACCATTCATCAAGCAGGTCCCTCAGACGAGTGGATTGGCTCACTTTCTTGTAACTCGAACCACTCATGTAGCAGGTCCCACCAGCCATGCTAGATGGTCATGTTGATCATTAAACATGGAATTTTAACCGTCCATTTGCAGACTGCTAATGAAATGGTAGGATCATCTAATGGACTGTATCTTGAGAATGGCCATCTCATGATGGGCTACCCAATGAATGACTCTATCAACCAAAGATTAGCCATGTCTACATAGGAGGTGGATTTTGGGTCCCGATCGAGTAACTCAGCATGGTATAGCACGCTAAGAAAACTCCGTGAGGCCAACCGTGATGTATGTGCCATTGTCCATCCGTTTTACCAGGAGATTTCAGGCCATGAGCCCAAAATTGAAGCATATCCAAAGCTCAAGTGTACCACACCACAGGAAATAGTGGGGATAATGATGCCCACCGTTGAAACCATCCTAGGGCCCAAAGTGATGTTTATTTATAATCCAACCTGTCCATAGGTCACAGAGACATGGATGAATGGAAAATATATATATATATATATATATATATATATATATATATATATATATATATATATATATATATATATATATATATATATCTGCTTGATCAAAAACTTCTGACTTAATTGGACATGGAGAAAGCTTATTATAGACTTATATTGGGTCTTCCTTAAAGAAGTTCTCGCCGAGTTTAGCTTCGACAGGAAATTGATTATTATGGTGGAAAAATGTTGGTCTAATTCCTGTTTCTCGATTCTCATTAACGGAGACACGCCTAGTTTCTTCTAAATTGTTAAGAGGGCTTTGTGAGACCCGACCCGACTTCGCTTGTGTGCATGTATGTGTAAGTATGCATTCCATCCATCTTGGTCCCACGGTCCTACCGGTCAAATTCCAGCGACCCGTGATCCTTGGATAGTGTTTGCAGTCATCTATAAGTCCAGTCATGAAGACTCGACTCGGATCGAGTTGAGACCTATGCCATTGCGACAGCATCGTCGCCGCAGTTCCAACACCGCGTCATGTGCGTCCATCCGGCATGTAGATCATAAGTTGGGTGCATTTTATTTTTTAAGCCCTTGATCATGATCATGTGGCCCACCTAGGGGTGTTGTGCATGGATTTCTAGGTAGGTCTCATCTTTTGAAACTATTTTCAACACACACTACACACACACACTACCTAGGCCTTATCCCTACACCACCAATCTCTAAAACACCACCCACTAACCTAAAAAGCCTACTAATCCTATGACATTGTTTCTAACTCCCTATTGTAATGATTACTCTTCTCTATCTAAGGCAAGAGAGAGATGATTGCTTACCTTAAAAATCTTTTTCTCTCTTTTTCCCTCTCATCTCTCTCTCTCTCTCTCTCTCTCTCTCTCTCTCTCTCTTTTCTCTTCTTCTCCAGTAACTTTTCTCTATTTTTTCAGCTCACTTTCACTCATATATTCCCCCATCTAACCATTAGAATAAGATCTCAACCTTAGATCGATGTACCTTGGAGCTTAAAGACTATCTTGGAGTTGTTTGCTTGAAGACCTTGTATATGGGTGTGCATGTACTTAGAATCTTAGGATCTACATTCTTTCCCCTTATTTCTCTTCTTCACCTTATGTTTGAAGTATGTGGGGCCCACCAAATGATGGTGGAGGCCCCATGTCTTCTTGGATGTGGGTATTGGCCCATCCTTTTATGCATGCATAACTCATGGGAGAGGTCATTCTCCATGGACCCCACCATGGTTTCTTTTCCTAGTTAGAAGGATCCTTAGGTCATATAGACCCTTGATCGTTAGTGGAGGTGACATCTCCACCATTGGATTTTGATTAGAAGATGCATGCATGGGTAGATCTTGTAATCCCATCAATATAGTGATATGTGTGGTTTGTGATGAAAGGAAGGGCCTCAATGTGGCGGAGCCCCTTCCCTTGTGGCTGATTCTTACTCTTCTTTTTTTGATCTATTATTCTCAGATGTGTGTGTCCCACCTTGTGGCCTGAAAGTATCCAAACCATCCAAAAAGAGAGGACGCCCATGTCTATCCACTCTATGAACATAAGTGCCACATTTGCTCCTTTTTGGACACATGCAATGGACTTTATGGTATGGATTAGGTCTAGATATTTGTGCGGCCCACTGAGGTGGACCATAACTAAAATTCCATGGGGTGATTTTCCCTTATTTTGGTTCCTATGCTCATTTTATTTCATGTGCATGTTGCTGCCCAGAAATTTTTGGGACAGATTTTTGTTGGACTTTAGGCTTGAATTTGAGACTGATTGGGGGATTTTTTTGATGTAGAGCGGGTCGCGGATAGTTTTATGGCCAAGATGGATCAGAAAAAGCCCAATCGACGACAGAAGTGATCCGGACTGTTGGACCTTAGATCGGGCGTATCTCGCAATCCGGAATGAGTTAGCTGACGTAAAATATATGATTTTGGAGTAGAACGAGCTACTTTAGCCAACCAACCCTGCTATGCCGGGTTGCGACGCTCGAAATTGTGAAAAACCCCTGTATCGACGGTCGTTTCCCTGCTTTAATTTTGTTTTTACTATAAATAGTAAGTTTTAGTTTGATTATAACTCTTCATCCGTCGGGCTTTACAAGTTACGCCCAACTTGAAAAGAGCTTAGAATAATTAGGAGAACGGTTTGGTGAAGCCAAATAGGACACTTACTATTTTTGGCCGAAAACCTTGCGCACTAGTAGACATCACGACCGTCTATAAATAATAAGTTTACTATTTATAGTAAGTCGCGGATTTTAGGAGTTTTAGTTGTAGTTTGATTCTGATTTCTTTCTTATTGCTTGGTACCCCTATTTAAAGAGTTGTGAACTCATTTTTAGTCGACAATTAATCAATTTTGAATTTCTTAGAATTTATTTCTATTTTCTGCTTTCTTTCCTCGTGGATTCGAAAAGTCTTTGTGAGGAGTCTAGAGAAGCTCCATGGATTCGGAGTAGTTATCCTCATCACGTTCATCCCTGCATCACTTTTGTACCCATCAAATATATTTTTCTGAAAAGTGTGGATCTCATCTTGATATCTCCCAAATTTCAACCCCATCTGACCTTCATTGGGGTCCCAAAGGTGTGGTCCAAGTGAGGTTGACTGTTTGGATTTTCTGCACTGTTCCAGCAACATTCTACCCTAGACAGGTTGGAATTCCAAAATTTATTAAAATACTTTCATATGTCTAAAAATTCTAAAAATTTACAGAGACATGGACCACCCATGGTAGGACCCACCTACAAAATTTTGGGGCCAATGGACGCGTGTACACACCATGGTGATGGCTGGACCGGCCCACTATAATATGGTGTCCAGATCAGTCCGATTTTCAGGACAGATCGGTTTCCTTAAATGAATTAAAATATTTTTATATGTCCAAAAATTTTAAATTTTTGTGGAGGTGTGGTCCACTTATGGTAAGACCCACCTACCAAATTTTAGGGTTAATGGACCACTGTACACACCGTTGCGAGGGCCGGACTGGCCCACCATGTTGGGATGTACAGGTCTGTCCAATTTTCTGAACAGACTGTTTTGTTTAAATTAATTAAAATACTTAGGAATATTCAAAAATTCTGAAATTTTGTAGGGGTGTGGTCCACCTATGGAAGTGTCACTCTGTAAAATTTCAGACCCAACGGACATTTGATCTAGCTGTGGTACGACCGGGAGTGGCCAGCTAGGCAGGGACGCCCAAGCTGGGGCGTCCAGCCTGCTTTGTGGGCCCACCTTGATGTGTTGTATATCCCACCACCCATCCACGTGGGGTCCTTAGGGGATTGATCATTCTCCATTTTTTTTATTCAATTTGGGACCCATTGTGTGGATTTTTGGGCTAGATACCCCAAGCTCATAGGGCTACCTACACATGGGACATCCCTGCCTTAGGCTACTACTGGGCCTGCATTATAACGGCTTGACCCATTTGATATATATGTTGCATATCTTATCTCATTTGGTAGGGCCTACAGTGATGTGTGTGAGCCATCAGGGATTAAATATACTAAGAAATACTTCTATTATTGGACTTCAACCAACCCAGAAATTTGGGTGGGCTGGAATTTGGCATTGAACCCAATAATTGTTGCCTATAGATGTTCTTTTGGGGTAATATGGCCCACTAGATCTGAGGAGGACTTAAGACAGTTATCTTACCATCTTAATTTTAATTTTTGGGTTTAATTAGCGCATGATTAAAGGCCCATTCCAAGTGAATTCTTCTTGGGCTAGTCTCCTGGTTAAGTATGGGCCTTATAGCCTTGGTTGGGCTGGAACTTTTGATAGGCCCATTGAACCCTTGGGTCCTATATTAACCATGTCATTGTGATGGGTCTTATGGGCCAAATACTCAAGTAGTTAAGCTCTTGTTTGCCCACTATAGTAAATCCATACTTGGGCCGAGATGTGAGGCCCAACTTACTTGTGTTAAAAATAAGGATTTCCAAATAATTGGGATAATGGGCTGCCCATTAGGCCCACCACAATGAGTGAACCCATGACCTTTATCATTGGCCCCTAACCTTGCTTAAAGGGCCCACCAGGTTGCCTATGTATTGGGCTCAGTGTATGGCTCACTAGGCCATGAATTGTTTTAGCCTTGGGCCTTATTTCATGCTCGCGTAGTGGTGGGCTACCTCTTAGAAACCAGTTGAGGTTGAATGTTCTCCTGGGTGATCCTAAGGTAGGCCCTTGGGTTTCTCTATAGATGGTTAAAGGCCCACCATAGACCCTCGGCCGTTTATTTGAGGTTAAATATGGATGTAAGTGGAGCCTACCTCAACGTGTGTTGGTCCAGGTCATTCAAGCCTTGAATCGCCCGATCATGGAAACACTCCCTACCTTGAGTTGCTGTTGGACTCACAATCCAGTAACAGGCCCACTTGATCTTTTCATGATTTATACACACTCTCTATCTGGTGGGGTCCCCCAGTGAGTATAATTGGCCTTCATGAGATTATTCCCACATAATTAACTAATTTTTGGATCTTAATCAATCCAGGAAGTCAAACGGGCCAAAAGTTTATCAAAGGGCCTTAAATGTAAAATTGTATGATTAAAACTTTATTTGGCTGTGAGGCCCACCATATTGAGAACTTGTGTACATGTTACATGCTTATATTTTCTTATAATCTTTAGGCTTAACCAATGCATTCTTTTGGGTCACCTTTAGTGATCACATGAGGACTCCATCTTAGATCAGATTTTTGGGACATCCCTTAGGCCCAGAGCGGGCTGAGATGTCCTAGCTTAGTCCAACCATACATTGGGCCAACTTTCACCATTTTGATGGACTCGTAGGCTGAAGTAAGGATAATATTAGACTCTTGGTTGCCCACTAAAATTGCTAGTTATTGGGCTGATGTAGTGGAGCTCATTTCATCCAGACTTAAACTTATTTTTTTGGGCCGTATATTGTGCACGTGGACTGCCTACCAAGTCCAACTTAATGTATGGATTCTATGGCCATTGGAAATTGAGCCTTGGGCCTTAATTTCCCTCTTGGGGCCCATGTTGTTAAAGGTGATATTATATCCTTTTCTCATGGCTTATTATGAGGGATATATATATGTGGTTACCTGTGTTCTTATCTTGAATGTGGTTAAATATCCTCATTATGGGCCTTGTATCCATATAGTTCGTGGTTGAAGTGCTTCTTGGGGAATGGTGGTTAAATATCCTCATTATGGCCCTTTAGGCCCATTTGTATTTAAATGTGATTAAATGCTCATCTTAAACTCTTGCTAGACTCACTTCTGTATTACTTAGACACGTAGTTGTATGCTTAGTCTCGTTGGCTACCCCAGGTAAATGAGCCCCCACTAGAGGTGGGATTCCTTATGGATATTGTCTAAATACTTAGTCGTGGTCCCTTATTGGATAGGAGGAGTGTATTACTTTGTATATCGCCACATAATGCGTCTAGACCCATCTTCATGGCCCATGTGCATCATTATATGCTTGGATGATATTGTGTGTGTGGTTATGATTGTGCCATTGGGCATTGCATGTTGCCTTTCCGAGGGGCATAGTATTCCCTCTTGAGCATGTTGGATGCTTGGAATTGATGCATAGTTGATGGTGTGATTCATGCATCTGGCATTGCATAACATATGAGCATTATCACCCTCGCTTCATCAGGGTTGTAGCCTCCACAGATACATCGTGGATGGCCATGTTCGGATACCAAAAATGTTACTTGAACATACCGGGTCCATAGGATGCCTATGGGTGAAATTTTTAAAACTTTCATGGTACTAAGGATCTGCTCCAGCGTCGTGACCGGCTGGAATATATGAGCACATGAGGGCTTTATACCGTTAGGCCGTAACTCCCACTGTCGTGTAGTCGGTTGGATAGGAGTGTAGCTTTACTCACCTGATGTAAGGAAGCATTGTTAGGCTGAGTCTAACCAGCTCATGAATGGGTCTGCTACCTTCAGGCCTTACTGGTGATTGGTTGTCCTCATGCAGGGTAGTGAGGTCTCTTATGCTCGTTTGACTATGTGGGGTCTGTAGAGCGGCAATCATCTAGCAGTGTAATGGACCCCGGTGATTTCCTTGTGATGAAAATGTACTTGATATGTAGATTGGATATGAGCACTGTCATTACTTTGCATTGCATTTGCATCTGTTGTATAAGCCTCATATTGCATCGCCTTGGTATGGCGCTTAGTCCTCATTATATTGCAGTACTCATTGCACTATATAGCCTTGTTATGGTTTCCTACATTATCGTATTGTCTTGATATACTTTCTTGTATTCATGATAGCCTTGGTAAGGCTAGTGGTATTGGTATTGATCATGACTCCCTTCTGCATTCTCTATCTTCTTCTGAACACCATTGTCACACACTTTCACCACTCTCTAAGCTTTCTATAAACTTATGCACGATTGATGCGTGGAAGAGATCCTAGGCAGGTGTCGCAGTGGCAGAGTTTAGATTAGAGCTGAGCTTGAGGACCCAATGTTGCAAACTTCTTTTCTTTCTTCTATTACCTTATGTATGTCCTTTTAAACCTTATGTAAGCTTGTAAAAGTTTAAATTCTTAATGGATTTTGTGATGTGTGCCTTTGTTATTCTCAGATTTACTTGTTGTGATCTTGGGTATGCTCGTATTGGTAATGATTATACTGTTATGAAAATCCTCCTTGTAAGATCCCAAGATAGGAACCTGCCTCAGGAGCCGAGAATGGGGTACTACGGAGGCTATTGCAGCCAGAACCGGCCATCGGGTTCTTTGTGAGTCCAGTTACCGAGTCTGGGGTGTGACAGGCTTCGCCCCTAATTTTGTCGAGGCTTTTCATTTTAGTGGTTAAGTTCTTAGTCGGGGTTTCAACCAACAGATGGTGAGAGGCTTCTGTCAGCCCTTCAAGACCTGTAGAAGCTGCCCGATAGTTTCGCATCTCCTCTTTGCCAACGATATGATCTTCTTTGCGAACAGTAGTGGGTAATTCTTAAGGAACATTGTCAAATTTCTCAAGAAATACGAAAAGGCATTGGGCCAAAAAATTAATGCCCATAAGAGCTTCTTTATCCTATCGGCAGGTTAATCTGAAGCTTGAGTTAGAGCAATGAAAAATATTCTGGGATTCAGTAGGGTTTTCGCTCCATTCACCTATCTTGGAATCCCTATTTTCCAAGGGAGACCGAAAAGGGCGTACTTTCAAGGTTTGATTGAAAAAAAATCATAATAAGATATCGGGTTGGAAGTGCAGAATCCTATCACAGGTAGGTAGGCTGACGCTGATCAATCACATGCTAGCTAGTGTCCCTATCCACACTCTTATGGCAATGAATGCTCCCGTCAACAACTTGGTTGCTCTCGAAAAGGCCTTCTCAGACTTTTTCTGGGGTTGGGATGGGAATAAGAGACGTGCCACTAGCTTAACTAGAAAAGGATATCCCTCCCAAAATTGGAAGGGGGTTTGGGGCTAAGAAACCCCAACTTGGTGATGAAGGCCTTTCATATGAAATTGGCTTGGACTGCTCATTTCAGGGGAAAGTCCAGCTGTTGGAGCAACTTCATGAAGGAGAAATATGCTACAGGCCTCCAATCAGTGGGGGGAGCGAGCATGCTTCTTTTGCCTTGCTGTTCTAGAAACATATCGGTAAGTTAAGCCCTTCTGTTGCTGCCTACAAGCGCTTGTTGATCGGTCGAGGGGAAGTAAAATTTTGGGATGAGGACTGGATGGGGCTAGGCCCCCTTCATGATTGGAGGTTACAGCCTCCTCCCACTACTTTACAATCTGCCAAGGTTTGCTATCTGATAGGTCTTAATGGTTGGATCTTGCGGTCCCCTATGCACCACCTCCTTCCTCAAGTAGTCATCGAGCATATTTCAGATGGGGGAATGTGCTCCTCCTCATCCAATGACAAATGCATTTGGTTAGATTTCATCTCTAGTGAGCTTTCTGTTGGGCTGGTGTGGCAGAGTATAAGGCCAAGTACTGTGAAGAAATCCTGGTCAAAGTAGGTGTGGCATGCGAAACTCCTGCCAAAACTCTCTCTCCTATCTTGGAGAATCATCCATAAAACAATTCCAATGGATGCCAAACTTCAAAGCAAAGGTGTCCACATCGTATACAAATGTTCCTGATACCCCCCTCCCTCTACGCCCGAGATTAAAAACATTGACCACGTTTTTGCCTTAAGTGGCACGGCAATGCAAGTTTGGGAATATTTTGGTCAGATTTTCAACATGCAAGGACCGATACCCACTTTAGCAATCGATAGGGCCAACAAATGGTGGGCTACATCGTCCTATTTGGGAAAGTTCCTCCTCTTTAAGGGTCTCATTCCCATCTTCTGGGAACTGTGGAATGCTAGGAACAATGCCTGCTTTGAGAATTCCGAGATGCTTGCCTTCAGGGTAATCTCGAGCATCCATCGCTAGATCAACCTAGTTGGCCCCCTACTGTCATTGCCAAAGTCCCTAAAGATGCCGATGCTACTAACGCTCAGTCTCTCGGGGATCCAAGCGCCATCCCCCAAACTACCCAAAATAGTAGTAGTTAAATGGGCTAGACCTCAGCAAGGATGGATTAAAATTAACGTGGACGGTTCAGCGAGAGGTAACCTGGGTCCTTCATTGGGGGGGGGGGGGGGGGGGGGGACTTTATGTTCTCCTATGGGTATGGCTTCGGTTCCAATACAAGGGATGAGATCAAGGCAATTCTAGATGGGCTAACTCAGTGTGCGAGTTTTGGTTACACCAGGGTGTAGGTGGCCAGTGACTCAAGCTCAGTGGTGGCGGCCTTCTCCAATAAATCTCTTCGCTCATGGTCCATGTGGTATTGGAGGGCTAGGATCAAGAAGCTCATGCGCAGTATGGAGGTTCGCATTACCCACACCCCAAGGGAAGCCAACTCAGTTGCGGATGGCCTGGCCGAATTAGGGAGTGATGGCCAACTACACCTTATCTACCGATCATTGGTAGACCTCCTTTATTCCTAGATAGAGTCGGGTTGGGCAACCTGCGTGAGGCCTAATCATATCTCCTGTCTTCCTTTTTTGCTTCATATAGTAGGTGGGCCCATAACCTTTGTCGTTGGCCCTGCACGAATTTAGATCATCAAGCTTTTGTGCTTCCCATCCACTTATATATATATATATATATATATATATATATATATATATATATATATATATATATATATATATATATATATAAAAACGCTCACTGCGAACAGGTTAAATGCGTTACTACGTACGGACTTTTTTTAGAACCCATCATACGTGATAGGGATCCAAAATCTGAACCGTTCATGTGAAGCAGCACCTTGTGAAACCCCCCGGGCCCAAGTTTTACTTTGATCTAAAACTTTGATGGGCCATAAAAAATGAAAACAGTTTTCTCCCTTGATTTGCATTTCTCTTTGCTATGGCCCATCAGAATTTTAGATCGGGGTGAAAATTTTTCACATGGGATTTCGCATCACATGGACCGTTCAGATTAGACATTCATGGCACGTGTGCAAAGGTGCGCAGGAGAACATGACACTCTCTCTCTCTCTCTCTCTCTCTCTCTCTCTCTCTATATATATATATATATATATATATAGCCCCATGCTCAGCTACGCACTAGCTTGCTCGGAACTCATGTGAACTTTTTTGAGAACTCATCCTACGTAATGTGACTCCAAAATCTGAACGGTCCACGTAAAGCAGTACCTCATCAAAACCCCTGGGCCCAAATGTTTACTTTGATCCAAAACTTTGGTGGGTCATGAAAAATGAAAATAGTTTCTACCCTTGATTTGCATTTCTCTTTGCTATGGCCCACCAGAATTTTAGATCAAGGGAAAAATTTATCCCTTGGGGTTTCATGGGATTCCGCATCACATAAATTGTTCGGATTAGACACCCATGACACGTGTGCAAAGGTGTGCACTTGCATAGGTGCGTAAGTGAGGAATATATATAGTAATGCTCACACACAACTAGTTGGACATTTACATTCAACTAACTATGCATTTGATGAAAACTTTCTTCTTAATGTAAGTAAATGCTTCCATTGGAGACTAATTTCATTTTAGCATGAAAAGGCAACCACAGTTTGGGTAAGCCATCATGGTGTTAATGTAAAATCAACCCCAACCATCACGTATGTCACTCCATGTTAGATCAAGGTCTCAAAATTTATCCGCATCCGTAGTTCAAGAGGACCACGCGATTGGAATCAGTGTATATGGAAAGGATCACCCTGGCTCACATGAATCATGTATGAACTTAATTTTTGGTACCTAGGCTTACTTTTGGGGTGACATCTAATGGTTGGAATATATTTCACAGTTTCGTCATGATCGGCCTTGTAAAAATTAAGGGTGGATGTCTCTCTCCTAATTATTCTCATTGGTGTGGCCAATTTGAATAACAGGTTAGCCTAATTTATTGATACAGGGCATATTACTTGATTATACATCTAATTGTTGGAGTGGATCTTGCATCCATATCAGGGTAGGCCCATAATAGGCCCATAAAAAAAATTAAGAGTGGGAGTCCGTGTGGTATCTGTTTCCAAAACACTACTAGTACGCGTGATTTAAGGTGGATGTTAATGCTCATAATGCTGGCGGTCACGATTAATTTGCACTCCCTACAGAAGTGATGCCACCACGTTCAGTGGGCCCCACCATGATGTATGTAGTGTATCCATACCGTTCATCCATTTGGAGAGATAATTTTAAGGCATGAGTCAAAGAATGATGTAGATCCAAAGCTCAAGTGAACCCCACCACAGAAAACAGTGGGCATAATGACACCCACCGTTGACACCTTCATAGGGCCTACCATGATGTCTGTGGCCTCAAGATGTTTTAAGGGTAGGCATTCAATCCCCACCGTTTTCTGTGGTGGGGTCCATTTGAGCTTTGGATCTGCCTCATTGTTTGTCTCATGTCATAAAATGATCTCTCCAAATGGATGGACAGTTTGGATACAACACATACATCATGGTGGGGCCTATAGAACGTAGTAACATCCATGTCACTGTGACCTTATCAACAGGTTGGATGGCTAAAAAACGTTACGATAGCCCGGGTAAGTTTTTAATGGTGGGTATTCAATATGTACTATTTTCTGTGGTGTGATCCACTTAAAAATTAGGATTACTTCATTCTTAGGATCATACCCATTTACACACACACACAACTAGTTGGATGTTACATTCTCGTCCATTTATCTTGTATTTATTTTAAATTAAAAATGTTCATTCTTAAATACAATTCTTGGATACAACATACACATACACGTTGAGGGATTTTAGAACTAGTGTCATGGTTATGTAAAGGAGTACAAGTGTCAAGGATCCAAGTTATTCATTAGTTAAGGCCCATCAAGTAGAAGTCATCTTCAAAATCCTAATAAATTAAACTTATTAACTAAGCATACATGTATGTTGAATTTAGGCTATTTAGCTGTTTTATTGACTAACCATTCTTTTTTTAAATGTTTGACATACTTATCATATAAGGTTATTATTTTTTTTAAAATTTTATTTGGTTTGGAGCATACTTACAATGTACTCTATCTAATGAATGAATCTGATCTCTAATACATAACTTGTACAATTTTAAACTAACAGAAGACAGTACACTAGCCCGAAAAACCTGATTTATCAAAGTAACTTGTTGCAAAGTGATTTAAACACAAAAATAATAATAATAATAATAATAATAATAATAATAATAATAATAATAATAATAATAATAATAAGAACCTAGGTAGCACTGATGTCCACAATCCGACGGTTGAAATGAATTAACATACTTAGGCCCTACAAAATTGGATCATATTCATTAATTTGATTAAAGTTGCAGGTATATATGTTGCTACTATAGAGGGGATCACAACAATAACCACTTTCATGTTTACCCAAACTGGCCCTTACTTGCCTTTTATTCATATCAGTGCCATTAACATAGCATTCTTATGGAACTCACCACATGCACATGCAAACATTGGTCCACACGCGCATACATTCACATTTACAAAATGCATCCATTCTATCCGATATGAGGCTCCGCCACCACTAATTCGTTCTGGTTCACCCACACCCAAACCCGGTCGCATCTGTAATCCCTGGTGACCGGCGTTCCTTCCAGCAACACAATGGCTTCCACGTGAGGATTCTCTTTCTGGATCGTCATCGCTGCCATCTCTCCGTTCATCCCAACCATCTCTGGCCACGAGCTTTTACCTACACATTTCATTAGAAACTCGTCACAAAAATATCAATGCAGTTTACATCGAGTACCCACATTCAGAGATTATAAGATGAGTGAAGATGGACATCTTATGGTGGGCCATGTTGTATAGTTGTCCAAAAATGATGATCCTACCGGTCGATATGTGGAATTGAATGTGAATTATTTGTGATTTTTTTTTTTTTTTTGTCCACATCCGGCAATCGTATTGATGATCGTCCAACATGGTTTCTTTGGACTGTGGTTCATCAACGATAATGCCCCATAAAATGGATGGTTCAGATACCATTTGTTATATGTATGTATTTACAATGGTAGAGTGGCCATAGAAGGCATTGAGTATATATATCGAGAATGCACATTGCCTAGCAATCACACACGCTGACATGACACGCATGTGCGCAATCCAAGCTTTCCATCAGGTGTGCCACACTGTTTACCTCAGTTGCGCCATTCACCTGTTTTATATACTATATGACCCACCTGATGACCCTATGAACAGCTCAGGCTCAGCTCACGGGTGCCATATTCACACGTGTGCTTCCGTGTGGATGAGCAGAGCTCCACAAGGGGGTGGGTTTAGCAAATTTCGCTACATACATGCACTATGTAACGAATTGTGGAACGTTCATCAGGTGGGTCACACCTTGATATATCACACCCTGATCGAAGATCCACTCATCAGGTAAGCTACACTTGTATGTCGGATATGGACCATTTTCCAACCGTCCATTTTTTGCTCGTACAAGTGTGACCCGCCAGTGGCAGTGCTGGCTAGATTTTTGGCCGGTGGATTTATGGGGAAGGGGAGTGGCTGGTGACTCCAAAACCAACCAGCACTGTGTGGCCCACCGTGTTGTATGTGTTTTATCTATACTGTTCATCCGTTTTTACAACTAATTTTTAGGAAATAAGCTGATTTTTTATGCTAATCAAAAGCTTAATTGGACCACAACACAGGAAATAATGATTATTAAACACTCACCATTAAAAACTTTTTGTACCACAAAAGTTTTGGATCAAATTGATATTTGTGTTCTCCTGTATTGGGTGGCAAATAAACATTAATACGGGCTCCACGAAGGTTTCATCGGTGGGTGTCATTATCATCGCCGTGTTTCCTATCGTGTGGTCCACTTGAGCTTCGCATCTGCTTCATTTTTTGAGTCATGCAGTAAAATGAGCTGACAAAACGGACGGACAAGTGCATATAAAATGGAAACGGATTGGTAATCCCCCGCCACCAGCCGGTGTCTGATGGTAGTTGCTCCGTGGGCCCACCATGATGTATGTGTTGCATTCAATTTTACGTATCATTTTAGGGCTTGATCTCGAAAATGAGAGGGATATAAATCTCAGGTGGACCACACCACAGGAAAACAATGGTGATTGGATATCCACCATTAAATTCCTCCAAAGGCCCACTGTACTGTTTATTTGACATCCAATCTCTTGATTAGGTGATACAGACCCAGATGAAGTGGAAAAACAAATATAAGCTTGACCCAAAACTTTTGTGGCCCAAAGAGTTTTTAATAGTCTACGGTCATTCAAAATTGTTTCCTGTAATGTGGTCAACTTGAGATTGGGATATACCTCATTTTTTGTCTCAATTCATAAACTGATCTGTAAAAATAGATGGACGGCATGGATGAAACACATACATCATGGTGGGGCTCACAGAGAACCGACCACTGGCTGGTGGCCAATCCGTGTTCATATAAAATGCATTCATCACGGTGGGCCGCACAGCGCCCAAACACCACCTAGCTGAATAGTACTGTTGGGTCACCCCGCAATCTGCTTTCCATTTAATGGGTTACCTGATGAATGGGCCAGATATCACGCATGTACCATGAGGTGTCCCATCCATCACACGCTATCCAGTGCATGGGGTAATAATAATAATAATAATAATAATAATAATAATAATAAAGAAAAAAAAAAACCAACCCTTGTCTTTGCAATCGAGAGTAGCTTGCATCCTGAATCCGCTATGCGATCTAAGAGGATCACGGCGGTATTTATATCAGAGGCCGACTTAGATCCGTCCCGACGTATGGTTCATGGCATGCCACCAGCCATTGGATTTACGGTCCTGGAGATGTTCCCCCAAGTTGCGAGAGGACAAAGTCCACCATCCCAACTGGTTGAAAAAGTCCACCCTGCAAGTTTGTTACTTCAGCGGATTAGGTGCGGCCCCGCCTCACCCAAGACGGTGCGGTCTTTACTTTAGGGCCCATCTAGATGTATTTATTCTATATCCACGCCGTCCATCCTTTTTCCAAATCATTATAGGGCATGAGCTAGCCAAAAAATGAAGCACAACGAAATCTCATCTGGACCATACTATAGGAAATAGTGGTGATTGAGCACCACACCATTAAAAACTTCCTAGCCACCCACCCCCCCCCCCCCCCCCCTGTAATGTTTCCGTGAGGTTTATTTTCCATCCAACTTGTTGATGAGTTCAACACAAACCTTGATGAAGGGAAAAAAATTTATCTGCTTGATCGGAAACTTTTGTTGCCTAGCTACAAGAAGTTTTCAATGGTTAATCATCACTGGTTCCTTTGGTATGGTCCACCTGAGATTCGTATCTGCTTTTTTTTTTTTTTTTTTTTGTATAATGTCATAAAATGACCTTAAAATTTTTTATTTTTTATTTTTTTTTTAAAAGGATGGACTGCGTGGATATAGAACACATACATCAAGGTGGGCCCCATGGTGAGGGCGGCACCGTCTTGGGTGGTGCCGGGCCGCACCTAATCGGCTCCCCTCCCGTGCACTTGTGCCAGATCCAAGGCGCTCATTGAGTGGGATCCACGTTCAAATGTATCAGGTCAAACTTGCATGTTGAATCTGATATGGTAATTCCTTCTGTAATTTCAGAAATGCCGAGTGTATGCCCGTTCATGCCAGATGTAAGACGTTCATCAGTAGGATCCGCGTGTAAACGCTCAGATCATTTTCGGAAGGAATCTATTTTCCTAGATTTGCCAGCCAGCCTCTGATTAAGAATAAAGAAAGCACACAAAAGCTGGAATTAATTCCCTAATAAAAATAATTTTACATCTTTTCGAGGGCGCATAAAATTTTACCCAACGTATGAATTCATTCATCAAAAGCGACGAAGGATTGAGAGAAGTCATGGAGATCCACTATCAATATTGGCTATTAATATTATTATTATTTTTTTTCAAAAAAAAAATTGGAGTTTAAAATGAAGTTTTAGAAATTGGTTGATTGAAAAATAGCACCTATGGAAATGAAATCATAAGCACATGCATGCAAATTTTATTTTATTATTATTAACAAAAACTGTTGGTATCCATTTCAACGAACAACATGTATGACTCCTGGACTTCTGGGCTCCCTGGGGAAAGGACCTGGGGAAGCCTATCATAAAACAAACACAAAACGGGGAAACCGCTACACAGGGCTATTCGCTAGAGATCCTACTAGGGACATGTTGAATAGCCCCCATACGCACTCTCTCTAGGAATAGAAGACCCCTAACATGGACAGGGAGATCCGAGAAATTATGCACCAACACATTAGATTGGGCCTCTCTACCCATGCGGGCTATACTATCTGCCGGCGTGTTACCTTCCCGATAGATATAGGCAAATTTCACTTGCCCCATGAGCTTGAAACGCTCAATCCTGGACATCCAGTATATCCATTTCCAACCCAGGAGGGAGGGCCCATTAAGGAATGTCACCACCAAACCGTCATGAATCACCCTGAGCTCTGCACTAACCGTCATGAATCCCACTTGAGCTTTGGATCTGCCTCATTTTTGGGCTCATTCCATAAAATGATTTGGAAAAACATGTGAATGGGGTGCACATTCTCACGATCGTCCTACATATACGGATAACGTTTTGTTACCTTTCTGTCTCAGGGTTGCCAAGTCTGCTCTTTTGGGAGCCATGTTGAAGTTGTAGGTAAATCTATTAACAAATGCTTGTGACAGCTACTTCGAAATCTTAATCGGATGACAATCTAAAGAAGGATACCAGTCCGCCCTTTAGAGACTTTTGGAATTGGCGGATAAGAGCTCATCCATTTCTTGCCACTTCATTTAGTTCCCCACAAATTGCTTTAACATGTGTCATAAGACATCGGTTGCTGTCGTATCTCTTGAATTTGGATATATACCTCGAAGTTTTGAGGTACTTATGCATCTGGAAAGGGACACAAGTTCTTAAACTTGGTAGAGGGGAGATCAATCCATTGTTGTCTTTGAAGTTAATTTTGCATAGTTTGGAGCTACTCCCAAAACTCCTTTATTTCTGTGTGGCTCATTTTAGGGACCGATGTTTCTTGTTGCAAGGCCTATTCCGCTTATTCGACATAGTGATCGATTTCTTCAATCCTCTGGCTCCATGAGGAGGAGCTTGTTGTAATGTATTTGTGTTCCTGTTTGCGGGAAATTAAATTGAAAAGCACTACTAGTCAGGGGAGGTTGAGATGATGGGAAGTGACCCCCTTATTGGGTATTCGTCACGTTCCACTAGTTGACTTGGGCTTGACACTGACCCCATTATGGGCATTTGCTAGTGCTTTCCCTAGGCTTCTGGTCGAGGAAGCTACTTCTTGAAATTGATTTGAAATCTGACGCAGGGATGAACGTGATGAGGATAAATACTCCGAATCCACGGAGCTTCTCTGGACTCCTCACAGAGACTTCTCGAATCCACGAGGAAAGAAAACAGAAAATAGAAATAAATTCTAATAAATTCAAAACTGATTAATTGATGGCTAAAAATGAGTTCACAACCCTTTAAATAGGGGTACCAAGCAATAAGAAATAAATCAGAATCAAACTACAACTAAAACTCCTAGAAATCGCGACTTACTATAAATATTAAACTTACTATTTATAGACGGTCGTGACGTCTACTAGTGCGCAAGGTTCTCGGCCAAAAATAGTAAGTGTCCTATTTGGCTTCACCAAACCGTTCTCCTAATTATTCTAAGCTCTTTTCATGTTGGACGCAACTCTTAAAGCCTGACGGATGAAGAGTTATAATCAAACTAAAACTTACTATTTATAGTAAAAACGAAATAAAAACAGGAAAACGACCATCGATCCAGTGGTTTTTCATGATTCCGGGCATCGCAACCCTGCATAGCTGGGTTGGTTGGCTAAAGTAGCTCGTTCTACCCCAAAATCATATATTTTACATTAGGTAACTCATTACGGATTGCGAGATACTCCCGATCTATGGTCCGACGGTCCGGATGACTTCTGTCATCGACCGGGCCTTTTCTGATCCATCTTGGCCATGAAACTATCCACGACCCGCTCTACATCAGTCCCCTCCACTTCAAAAGAAGTCGTCCTCGAGTTCTCATCCTGCACTGGTTCATGATACTCGGCTAGGTCCGCGACGTTCAAAGTCCGTGAGATCGCCATGTCATCTGGTAGATCAACAACATAAGCATTGTCATTAATCTTTCGAATAATTGGGACAGGTCCAATCTTCTTATTTTTCAACTTGTTGTACGTCCCGGTCAGAAATCTCTCTTTACACAGATGGACCATAACGCGGTCGCCCACCTCGAACACTTTTTGTCGCCGGTGCTTATCCACTTGTTCCTTATACTTCTCATTCGAGGCATGTAGCTTAGTCTACATTTTCGGCATGGATGCCTATGATCTTGTCTGCCATATGTTCTGCTGCAATGCTCATACCTGGGTGCTTGTGTAGAGGGACCAAGTCAAGTGTGTGGCGAGGCATTCGTCCATAGATAATCTAGAATGGTGATTTCCCTGTCGAGTGGTTCACCATGTTGTTGAATGCAAACTCTGCTTGAGACAAGGCCAAATTCCACTGCTTCAGTTTTTCTCCTGAAATACAGCGAAGGAGGTTTTCCAACGTGCGATTCACAACTTCGGTCTGCCCATTAGTCTGTAGGTGGAAAGCACTGCTAAATTGAAGTCGTGTATAGAATTGAGTTCATAAAGTCCGCCAAAAGTGGCTAATAAAGTTTGTGTCACGATCAGAATAATGGTCTTAGGGACCCCATGTAGCCGTACGACCTCCCTGAAGAATAGATTCGCCACGTATGTTGCATCAAGGGTCTTCTTGTACGGGATAAAGTGTGTCATCTTGAAAAAACGATCTATCACCACGAACACTGAATCCATACCGCGTTGTGTTCGTGGGAGACCAAACATGAAATCCATTGATAAATCCTCCTAAGGACCATCAGGCACAAGTAACGGGGTGTAGAGGCCCGTATTCTGAGATTGCCCCTTGGAAGTCTGACAAACATGACAACGTTGTACGGCTTTTTCCACATTACGTACTAATTGCAACCAGTAATACCGCTCTTTCACAAGAGCTCGGTCTTGTTTCGCCCAAGGTGTCCACTGAGGCCACCTTCATGTAGCTCCTGAATAATCTGCTCCCTCAGAGAACTTTGGGGGATACACAAACAATTCCATTTGAAGAGAAAATCATCCTATATATGAAGGTCACTGGGGTGACCTTCTTGGCACTTCATCCAAGAATCTTTGAAATCGTCATCCTCGGCATATAGATCCTTGAGACAGTCGAAGCCGACCACCTCGTTGCTCATCGTAACAAGTAGTTATGCACGACGACTAAGTGCATTAGCCACTTTGTTCTTTGTCCTGACTTGTGCTTAAGAACGAACGTGAATTCCTGTAAAAACGCAACCCATCTAGCATGCACACGATTCATGTTATTCTGACTATTAATAAACTTTAATGCTTGATGGTTAGTATACATAACAAACTCTCTTTGAATCAGATAATGCCGCCAATGTCGTGGCGCCTAAACAACTGCGTACAACTCAACCTCATAAGTTGACCACTTCTTTCGGGCTTTGCTGAGCTTCTCGCTGTAGAAGGCTACTGGCCTGCCTTCCTGTGATAATACTCCTCCAATTCCGACATATGAAGCATCACACTCAACCTCAAATAATTTGTCGAAATTAGGAAGCACCAAGACCAATGTTGTAGACAAACGATGCTTGATCTCATTAAAGCTCCTGTCAGCTTTATCGGTCCGCTGGAACGGTCCTTTTTTCATGCAATCTATTATAGGCACGACTATAGTGCTAAAATCTCGTACAAATTGACGATAGAAAGTCGTCAATTCATGAAAACTCCTCACCTCATAAATGTTTGTCGGGATCGGCCATTCCCTAATAGCTCGCACCTTTTCATCGTCCACACGAATGCCTGTGAACATTACAACAAACCCTAGAAACAACAAGTTGTCAGTTAAAAAACTACACTTCTTCAAGTTGAGGTACAACTTGTTTATTTGTAGGACCTGTAGCACCTGCCTGAGATGTTTCCTATGCTCTGTCTTATCCTGGCTATATATCAATATGTCATCAAAATAAACTACCACAAATCGGCCAGTAAACGGTTTTAGCACTTGATTCATCAAATGCATAAAAGTACTTAGTATGTTAGAGAGGTCGAATGACATGACCAACCACTCATACAACCCTTCCTTGGTCTTGAATACTTTTTTCCACTCATCACCAGGTCAAATACGAATCTGATGGTACCCACTCCTTAGATCTAGTTTAGAGAACCCTTAGTCCCTTCTAGCATATCGAGCATGTCGTCCAACCATGGTATTGGGAACCGATATTTGATGATAATTTTATTGATTGCCCGGCTGTCGACATACATGCGCCAGCTTCCATCTTTTTTTTGGCGTTAATAATGCTGGTACGGCACATGGGCTCATTCTCTCTCTCAAGAGACCCTTACGGATCAATTCCTCCACTTGCCCCTGAAGTATCTCGCACTCCTTCGGACTCATCCGATAATGAGGGCGGTTGGGCAGGCTAGCCCCAAAGATGAGGTCTATGTGATGTTGGATGTCCCTCATAGAGGGCAATCCATCAGGTTAATCCTCAAGCTAAACTTCTTTGAATTCGTTTAGCAACAGTCTTATACTTGGAAGAATGTTTGAGGGTTCCTCTTCCTCGCCCTTCACTACTACGGCATATACCTCGCCGGTTTCCTTGGATTCCTCCATGAAATCCCGAATGGTTAAGAGGGAACTCACTTTCACTTTAGAAGCTTCAGGGTAGTTCTCTGGTGTCATAAGGCTAAGGATTATTTTTCGACTATCCTTGACGAATATGTAAACATTGTCTCGTCCTCAATGGGTCGCATCACGGTCCGACTGCTAGGGTCGACCGAGTAGCATGTGGCAAGCTTCTATGTCAACCATGTCACAAAGTATCTGATCCTTATAATTTTTACCAAATGAAAATGAGATAGTGCATTATTCAGTTACCTTGGTCTCATTCACCTTTTTTATCCAGCCAATTGAATATGGGGAATGATGTTTCGTCGTTGGTAGCCGTAACTTGTCCACGATCACCCTTGAGATGATGTTCTCGCTACTACCACTGTCTATGATCACATCACAGACCTTTCCGTTAATAGTGCATCGAGTACAAAATATATTATATCGTTGTGGATGTAATTCCTTTCGTGGGGTATATAGTAATCGCTTCACAACTAGAAATTTGCCACGATCCTCTCCCGTCATTTCATCGCCACCTGCTATTTCTTCAGTGGTTTACTCATGTTCATCATAGCCATGGCCTTCTTCTGTGGTCTCATCTTCAGTGCCCCCTTTGTTTATAGTCAAGTGTGTTGCGGGACGTTGAGGATAGGTGATTGATAAGTGGCCTGGCTGGCCACAGTGGTAACAATTGTTTGACCTTGGCTGAGCATAAGGATTTAGACCCTACTCGTGCCCGCTATTGTGGGTGCTGCACGTTGAGGTCTGGATGAGTTGCTCCCCGTATCACGGTTCGCAGTTGTAGGAGGTTGAGGACGTTCTCCTATTATATCTTTTCCTCTTGCCAACACTGGATTCTGCATGAGAACCGTCATGGGGGGTCGAGTTGAAGGATATGGACGAGAGGGAGCTCTTGTAAGTTGTGTTTCTGCCCTATCCACCAATTGAACTGCTTCATCCACGGTCCCGACTGGGTACATCTGAACTCATTCCTGAATTAATTGTCGGCAGCAACTCACCTATAAATCGTGCCACTTTTTGTGACTCAGATTCTTACAGATCGTTTCGTGTATCCAACCGCTGGAATTCTTCAGTGTAATCTGTGATAGTTCGATTTCCTTGTCGGCAATTTTGATATTGCTGGAATAGTATCTGCTCATAATCACTGGGGAGAAATCGTGATCGAAGAAGACATCTCATCCATGGCCATGATGAGATGGGTGCCTTGTTCTGGCTGGCTCGTGAGAGTTATAATTGTTCCCACCATGCAGAAGCATCAGATTTTAATTTAAACGCTACCAATTTTACCCTTTTATGATCTGGCACGTCCATATAATCAAAATATCTCTCTACTTCAGCTAGCTAATCAAGGAAATCTTCTATACGCAATAAACCATTAAAACTAGGAAGTTCAGCCTTACCTCGATAGTCTCTTTCAGCACAATCTTGGTGATTGCCTCCATAAATTGGTCGTCGGGAAAAACCCTCATTAAAGTCCTCGTCACTAAAACTTGAATCATCTGGCGTAGCCCTACGGTTTGCCACTGGTAGTGCTCTACGAAAATCGGGGTTGTGTCGTACAGCAACTACTGGTGGCGGAACAAATATAGGTGGTGGAGCACCGCTTAGGGCTCGGTGCGGAAGTAGAGCATCCGCAAGATGGTCCAGAGTTACCTGCAGCCCTTGCATGGTCAACTGACTCTCCCGGTGGAAAGCTTCCATTCTTTCCGAAAGATAACGAATCCTTAGATCACCGTCCATAGGATTTTGATTCATACCTTCATTGTTTGCCATCGATTCGAGGAAAATCCTCGCTTTGATACCAATTGACGCAGGGATGAACGTGCTGAGGATAAATACTCTGAATCCATGGAGCTTCTCTGGCTCCTCATAGAAACTTCTCAAATCCACGAGGAAAGAAAGCAAAAAATAGAAATAAATTCTAATAAATTTGAAACTGATTAATTGATGACTAAAAACGAGTTCACAACCCTTTAAATAAGAGTACCAAGCAATAAGAAAGAAATCAGAATCAAACTACAACTAAAACTCCTAGAAATCACGACTTATTATAAATAGTAAACTTACTATTTATAAATGGTCGTGACGTCTACTAGTGCGCAAGGTTTTCGGCCAAAAATAGTAAGTGTCCTATTTGGCTTCACCAAACCGTTCTGCTAATTATTCTAAGCTCTTTTCATGTTGGACGCAACTCCTAAAGCCCGACGGATGAAGAGTTATAATCAAACTAAAACTTACTATTTATAGTAAAAACGAAATAAAAACAGGGAAACGACCATCGATCCAGGGGTTTTACACGATTTCGGGCATCGTAACCCTACATAGCTGGGTTGGTTGGCTAAAGTAGCTCGTTCTACCTCAAAATCATATATTTTACGTCAGGTAACTCATTTCGGATTGCGAGATACGCCCGATCTATGGTCCGATGGTCCAGATCACTTCTGTCGTCGACCGGGCCTTTTCTAATCCATCTTGGCCATGAAACTGTCCGTGACCTACTCTACATCAAAATCCCTATTGAGGGATGTGCTAGAAATTGACTAGAGACCCTGTTTGCAGGATCAGTTTAAAATTGTACTGGAAATTAACTAAAGACCCTATTTGCAGGATTAGGTTGAAACTGAGTTGGAAATTGATTACAGACCCCGTTTGTAGGATTGGTTTGAAACTGACCTGGAAATTAACTAGAGACCTTGTTTGCAGGATCGGTTGGAAATTGAGCTGGAAATTGGCTGAAAGCCTTAATGCGAAGCTGTCTTGAAATTGACTTGGAATCCCGGTTGCGGGTTAAGATTGATTCCTGGCTGCAGAAGGATATTGAAAGAGGTGCCCCGTGGTCGAGGGCTGCGTTGGTTGGTGTCGCTAGTCTTGTACAGAGTCTGATGGTTGTGCTTGATTTGAACTGTAGGCTGAGAAAGGCCCGTGAGTTGCTTGTTGTTGTTGTTAAACTGGACCAACTTGATTGTTGGCTGTGGTGGCTTGTGCTTGCATGAATTGCCAGAACATGTCTTACATTTCTTTTACACCTTGTGCCAATTCTTATATGAAGGCCATTGACGCGACTTTTGCTTATTATACCTATACAAGTTAAGCTTTTGCGGGATCGAGAACGTGGAAAGGTTGAACATCGTCCTTGTGGTTATCCATAGCCACTTGAGATCTGGTGTAAATTATGCTACAATAAGGGAGGCTTTTTTAAGACACCTGACTCGCAAAGGCACAATTTTTTGTGTTCTTTTTAGTTTTTTGGAATGAATGTTGTTGCAGATATAGATGCAGATGCAAATGTGTGAGAATTAGTACTCTTCAAGAATTCGTAAGATCTTATTTTTCAAGTCAGGTCATGATTAGTGTGTCGCATTTATCCCCAACAAAGTCATCATTCTGTGGACGTTGGATGGCAAATTTTTTGAAGGATGAGAGATCGAGTATCCTTTTCACTGGTTGCCTCACTTAAGACTTTTATTTGGGGGTAAGAGGGTGTAATATTTGACCAGAGTCGCTACAAACCAATTATTATGATCCTACAATCAGTTAAACCCTGTAGAAATGCTTAGGATCAAGAACCTTAAGATTCTTAACCCTAAGATGACTCGTGAATTTGTATTCTAGAGATTCCGAGTAACGGGCCACAATTACAGAGAGGGAAGGTGTTAGGCACCCACTTTGCCCGTACAAGTGTACGACTACTTCACATGATCTAACTAATTCTTGAGGAATAGGGTTAGTTTTCGCATGAAGGGGATGTGATGCACTGTAATGGCAATGGTGATTGATCGATCCAAATTTCTGATGGGCAAGATCCGATTATATCGACATGCCACAGAGCATACGTTCAAAACGATAGAGTGCAGGTGCAAATTATGTAGAAATGTGATGTATAGGATGCTTGACGTTGTATTGATACTTATTATAAAACGACAACCAACTATCTAAGGTTTTTTATGGACCTACTCTGATTATATTGGCAAGCCTCAAAGCATACGTCAGCCAGTCAAATGTGAGAAAACAATGAAATGCAATGTAATGTTAATGTATATGAGGACTAAGGAGGTTGAGAGGAGAATGGGTGTTGCACAATGCTAATGCTCTGGTTTGATGAAACTAACTGAAGCTTGAACGGTTGAATGAATGGTAGTATCACAAAGGCTAGATCAAATGGCTTAGATTTTGAACTTAGGTGGCTCAGACTCTAGCTAGGCTAGGCTAGACTAGGACTGGACTCTCTCTTTCACTCTCACTCTCCTTGGTGGAGGGATGACTAGATGGCTAAGGCCGTAAAGGTTGAGAAGGCTTTGAAATGGGAGCAGATGAATGCTTTTTAGATGTCTTGGATGCTTGAAATGGGAAGGGTATGGGGCTATTTATAGCCTCTTAACCTAGTTTCCTAGTAATTACTGATAATCCTAGGTGTAAAAGATGGTTGACAGGTTAGGATTGGAGATTTCCTCATAGCATCATCTCATGGGTTGGATGAGGTGAAAAAAGGGTAATTTTGAGTGAGGAGATGAGCATTAGAGTAAATACATCTCAACTACAGACTTAGGTTCTGAAAAAGGGCGATTCCACATGCTTGAGAGATGCCACCTCAAAGAGGGGGAGTACCACGTGGTTAACGGCAAGCTGGCTATCGTTAGTCCTCACTCTCTAAGCGTGTGGAGGCACCATTGTGAATGTTAATGCTTTGAGGTTTTACACATTTCTCCGATTATTCCGACTTTTGGGCTTTTGGTTTGGGTTTGGTTTTGGGCTTAATTGAGTTGACGGGATTGCTAGATTGGGTAAGCTGATCGATCGAGTAAGTTGACTCAGTGAGTAGACTGTGTGAGTTGACTCGTCGAGCTGACTCAAGG
The DNA here is from genome assembly GCA_030180095.1 of Magnolia changhungtana. NCBI lineage: Eukaryota > Viridiplantae > Streptophyta > Magnoliopsida > Magnoliales > Magnoliaceae > Magnolia > Magnolia changhungtana. The sequence goes on along the minus strand of JASAUF010000421.1, from coordinate 9,957,832 downwards.
ATCTAGTGTTTTAAGTCCCTAGAGTTTAGAGTTAGGCTTAATAGGTTAACTGGGTTTACTGGGTTGAATGGGCTGACTAGGTTAAGTTTAGGGTTTAGGATTGGGGTTTCTAAGGTTTAAGCTTCTAGGCTTTCAAGTTTAGGATTAGGGTTTGGTTCACCCTCCATCAGTTCAAACTCAATCAGCTTATCAGCCTAGGATAGGGTGTCTACATTGCCACATTATTGATAGAAAAAAGGCAGTGTATTGAATCCAAAACAATCGGAAGATATTTTCATTTTGAGCCAATTATTAAAACCCACTTACCTTTTAGACTATTTATCGAAAGCCACCTATTTTAAGTTATTAAAAGTAATCCACCTGGTGTCATATGTAGAGTTGGACACCAAGCCGAACTAAGTTGAGCTTGGCACACCTATTCGGCCAGCAACCTATCTCAGCTCAAGTTCGGCTCGGCTCGATCCTCGAGCCTGACTGGCCAGCTCGGCTCGGTTCGGTCAGTGGCTCAAGCCAAGTTCGAGTCGAGTTCGAGCTTTTGACCCCAAATAGAGGGAGATAGAGAGAGAGAGGGTTACCAACTCGAGTGCTCAGGTAGGGACAAACAGCCGGACAGGGAAGCACAAATTCTCGATTGACTACTCGATTGGACAAGGATGGTTGACCGCTTGGACAGGGAGGACCAAGTGCTTGGATAGGGAGGAACGAGTGCTTGGATAAGGATGGACAACTGAACATGGATGACCGAGTGCACGAACAGGGAAGGACGTCTAGACAGGGATGACCGGCCGACTGCTTAGATAAGGAAGGACAAATACAGAGAGAGAGAGAGAGGGAGGGAGGGATGGCCGGTTGGTCATCTAGGGAAAAAAAGAAAAGAAAAAAGGAAAGGGTATTTAAGAAGGAGGAAGAGTCGAACGGGTTAGCTACGGCAGAAAGAAAAAAAAGAAACTTTCCGGCGGCCAAAACCACCCCTAAAAGTCGCAAAAACTATCGGTATAAGAATTACCGGCGGTCAGACACGTGCCGCGAAAGGGGGCGTCGCTGTATCTTTTATTGACGGTTGCACATTTTTACCGGCGTTGTTTATGGCTGCCGCTAAAAGTTAAACTTTTACCGACACTTATTATCCTTTATCAGTGCTTCTGCTGACTGCAAAAGCGCCAATAAAAACTGCAAAAGTTCAAGTAAAAACTGTAAAAAAAACGCCGGTAAAAGCTATGAGATACACCGGTTAAAAGCGATGAGAAATGCTGCTAAAAGTTGTACAAACGCCGCTAAAAATACTAATAAACGCCGCTAAAAGATGTAACAAGTCCCAATAAGAGATTGAAAAAACGCCATAAATGTGCCGTAATAGAAATTCCTACTGATTCTTTACTAATCCTTTCACGCAAAGTCTTATTGATTCTAACTAATCCTTTCCTATAACTGTTGTCCTACAATCAAATCTCCATCGGTCTAACTATCAAATCTCTATCTGCATGACTATCACAACCCTATGACTAAATGATAAGAATTTGGATTACCCAATAATCCGATTTCATAAAAACTAAAATGAGAATAGAGATGAAAAGACAGTGAACTAGACAAAAGTAACCCGGCCCAAAATTCAACAGACTCTTATTTGGATCATTAAACCAAGTCTTCAAACTACAAGGTAGATAGCTTCAAATGTTTTCAATTAAAAATATTTATCGATATATAGAACTTGTGTGACAAGCCTCTGTTTGGTAACAAGACTAAAAGATATCAAGTAATGTAGATATGGAACACCTATTACTCAAGGCAAAGAAATACTATTGCTAGATATCAAAAATTTTTACCAAAGAAATAGTTATAATTCAGATAAACTTCATCAGAAATTACCTTAGTATGTTCAAAGTTTTTGAAGCAATACAACATGACATGATGACCATTCATATCATTCATCAGAATGCTTGCATCAGGTATGGCTACCTGCATATAGCAGGAAAAAAAAGGCTCGATTCGTAAATCTCTTTAAAAAGTTCATTAAAGTTTTCTAGGAAAATAGGAAAAAAGTTTGACTTTGGCAAGATATATCATGTTAGAGGATTCCATGTGGGTGGCTAAAAAGAAGTCAACCAACAATCTGATGGGTATCATCTTTTGAGATACAACCATCTACTGCACAATGCAAGAGATAAACAGTGGATCTCCTATATGTGTTGCTGCATGTACAAGGACATAGTTCCTGATTTCTAAGAAAAAAAAAACAAAGTTGCTAAGATTCATATCCTTTCTCACAATATAAACAACTAGATTCAATCCAACTGAAAAAAAAAAAAAAAAGATTCAATCCAACTGGCAATCTTCTTCATGGTGCAAGTATGCTGGCAAGTTTGTGTCTTGCAATTGACAACATGTTGTTGAAAGATTCAGCTTCCAGATTATTATTATTTTTTAAAATTCTAAATTCTAAATTCAACTTCTCAACTACCAATTTCATTTATGTAAACTATTCTTGCAGTTTCTTGCTAAGTCTTTCTCAAGTTATTTTCCTATTGTCTTCTAGAAAGTTGTTTTCCTGAAATCATGGTATCTGTTTTGATGATGGAGTGACCTTACAGGATGGATTGGATATTCTACACACCATGGAGCATGCCACATGCAACTAGTTCCATAGTTTTCTCATCTACCCAACTAGTTGGGCATGGGATGTTCAACATCGTAACCAGAGTAGCAGTAATGGCTTCAATCATTCTAAATTCTTCTTCTTCTTCTTCTTCTTCTTCTTCTTCTTCTTCTTCTTCTTCTTCTTTTTGATTTTGGAGCCGTGACTTTCTTCATCCCAATCCATCTGCAGCTTTCAAAACTATTTTCTTCTTTAAAAGGAAGGGGCCAAAAAGTCAGGAAAATCAACTTGCCCAATGAGTCTGCTTTTTTTTTTTTTTTTTTTTGGTTCTTTTCCTAGCAATATAAATACATCCATTTCCTGCCACACATCTGCAATACTCACATGAATACGAAGCTGGAACAACTAAGCGCTCGTGAAAATGAATTTCTAGTAGTTGCTTACCTTTGAATCTCTCTAGCACGAGTTGGTTGTCAGGAAAAAAGACCAAACCATGTAATGAGAAGTGCCACAAAGATTGTTCTGCTACTAGCATTAGTAACTACCACTGCTTCAGAAAATCTTACTTTTTAAGACTGCTCTTTGCAAAAAAAAAAAAAAAAGGCAGAGGTGAGTGGTTAGAATTTTATTAGAATAAGGATATGAATCAATGTCATCTTGAACTCCAGTTTGTGTTGATTTGAGAACTGGAAATTAAAGAATTTGCGGTGCTACCATTCAAAACAAAAACAAATAGAGAGAGAGAGAGAGAGAGAGAGAGAGAGAAGCTGCAGGAGTATCTCGAAAAGGACCTTTGTTGTTCTTATCGCTGTTGTTTAGTTACACACATTGCTTTCTTAATTTTATTTCATCTGGATCAGAAAGGGGGAAACAAAATCCCATAGCGGATGATGAGTGGCATGCCCAAATGCATGTGAGTTGTGACAGTTATGATGTATCTCCCAAATGCATGTGAGTTGTGACAGTTATGATGTATCTCCCAAATGCATGTGAGTTGTGACAGTTATCTCAATGTTACAATACAGGGAAGAACTTTGTAGGGAACACTACAAGAAAAACAGGCAAAGGCTATGGCAAAAAACCGTAGCAAAAGCTCTTTTGCTACGGATATAATCCGTAGCACGTCTGTCGCTATTGGTGGGGTAGCTAAAGGTCTATCTATGAATTAAATCTGTAGCAATAGATACCAATAGCTACGGATTATATCCGTAGCAATAGATACCAATAGCTACGGATCATATCCATAGCAATATCTTTAGCTACCCCACCAATAGCGACGAATGTGCTATGGATTATATCCGTAGCAAAAGTGATTTCATCCGTAGCAATAGATACCGATGCTGACAATAACATCTGCAGCAATAGATACCAATAGCTACGGATTAGATCCGTAGCAATTAGATACCAATAGCTACGGACAATATCTGTAGCAATTAGATATCAATAGCTACGGACAAAAGCCGTAGCTATAGCTACGGATTATATTCGTTGCTATATTTTAAAAAATTGTAATAATACGACCTATTTCCATTGCAAGAACCTGCTATGATTGATAACTCAACTAAGCTTAATGCTGATAGAAACAGTATATAAAATGTAATCAGAAAAAAAAAACGATGCATTTATTACAAATAGCAATCAAATCATATAATACATCCTACATTCACATTTCTAAATAAACAATACTTCACTTTGCTCAACTTATCATAAGAATTACAACTAAGGCGTGCCCTCATGTGCAAGAAACAAATACACTCCAACACCGTAAACACCCTCCATATGCATTCAATAATGCTCACGTTTTACAGAATTTTCTTCCTTTAGACGGTCAATTTCAGCAAATGCAGAAGATAAAGCTTCTTCTTTCCTTAAAACTGTAAATGTAACTTCTGTAGACTTCGACACAAGATCACCTTCAAGTTCTGAAACCCTTCTCTTGAGAAAATGAATTTCATCCTCTACTGACTTCTTTAACTTGTCAGCCTATATAAAATAACATTTGTAGACACAATCAAATAAGCATGTCTTTGTACACATCTCAAAAAAAAAAAAAAAAAAAAAAAAAAAAAAAAAAAAAAGACACTTATATATGAAGAAATAAAAAATGTACCTACAAATCTTCTAAACTATGGAAAATTTCAACATGCCTACGTAATGTGTTCAAACCTAGGATGGACTTTTAAACTCAAAACCTAGGTTTAGGTTAAGGTTATAGGTTTATGTTTAGTTTTAGGTTTAGGTTTAGGTTTAGGTTTTAGATTTTAGGTTAAGGTTATAGGTTATAGTTTTAGGGAATTGAGAATAGGTTAAGGTTTAGGTTTAGGAAATCGGGTTCAAGTTTGGGATCGGGTTTAGGTTTGGGTTTTCAAGTTTAGGTTTAGGTTTAGGTTTAGGTTAGGGAGTTGAGATTAAGATTAGGTGTAGGTTTAGGTTTAGGTTAGGGAGTTGAGATTAGGATTAGGTGTAGGTTTAGGCTTAGGAATTTGAGAATACATTTAGGTTTTAGGTTTTAGGTTTTAGGTTTAGATTTAGGTTTAGGTTTAGGTTTAGGTTATAGGTTATAGGTTATAGGTTAAGGTTTAGGTTATAAGTTTTGGTTTATGTTAAGGTTATAGGTTTAGGTTTAGGTTAAGGTTTAGGTTTAGGTTATAGGTTTAGGTTAAGGTTTAGTTGAGGTTATAGGTTATAGGTTAAAGCTTTAGGGAATTGAGAATAGGTTAAGGTTTAGGTTTAGGAAATTGGGTTCGGGTTTAGTTTGGGTTTTCTAGTTTAGGTTTAGGTTAAGGAGTTGAGATTAGGATTAGGTGTAGGTTCAAGTTTAAGGATTTGAGAATACATTTAAGTTTTAGGTTTAGGTTTAGGTTAGGTTTAGGTGTAGGTTATAGGTTATAGGTTATAGGTTATAGGTTATAGCTTTAGGGAATTGAGAATAGGTTAAGGTTTAGGTTTAAGAAATCGGGTTCGGGTTCGGGATCAGGTTTAGGTTTGGGTTTTCAAGTTTAGGTTTAGGTTTGGGTTAGGGAGTTGAGATTAGGATTAGGTGTAGGTTTAGGTTTAGGGATTTGAGAATACATTTAAGTTTTAGGTTTAGGTTTAGGTTTTAGGTTATAGGTTAAGGTTTAGGTTTAGGTTTAGGTTAAGGTTAGGTTATAGGTTATAAGTTTAGGTTATAGGTTATAGGTTAAGGTTTTAGGTCACAGGTTTTGGTTTAGGTTAAGGTTATAAGTTTAGGTTAAGGTTTAGGTTTAGGTTTTAGTTATAAGCTATAGGTTTAGGGAATTGAGAATAGGTTAAGGTTTAGGTTTAGGAAATTAGGTTCGGGTTCGGGATCGGGTTTAGGTTTGGGTTTTCAAGTTTAGGTTTAGGTTTAGGTTAAGGAGTTGAGATTAGGATTAGGTGTAGGTTTAGGTTTAGGGATTTGAGAATTCCTCTTTTGTGGGTATTGTCACTTGTTTGTCTTAACTAGAGCAATGGGATTCGACGTAAAATCCACACCTACTACAAAAACCAATCATTGAGAATAAATACTCTGACATTGAATCCTAGTTTGAATTCATGTCTTTCAGCCCTTGTCCATATGGGCTCCATGAATCTTACTTTTCTTGAGGAATAAAGAAACCAATAGAGGCACTCAACATACATTCACCAAAAAACTGAGCTACGAAAAGAAAAATCCAGATGTAACCTCTAAAAGACCCCCTTTCTTAGATGAAACAAGGCCGTGGTTGAATATCTGTTGCAATCAACAACTTTGAGCAATGTTGTTGTGTCATGTACATTGTAATCAACTAGTTTTCCAACATGGCTAGGACCTGACTAATACATATTTATGTTCTCCTCAAGAAGTAAGAGCTCCCCATTTGACCAATACATTTAAGTTCATGAGCTACTCTCAGAATATAGGCTTTGGGCCAAAATGGGAACTAAGCTTTAAGTTCTCTAGTGCTTGCCATCCTTAGACAAATGCCCAAATAGACATTAGGTAAGTTGAGATCATGAGCTACTTTTATGATAAATGTCCAAACAGAGGTAGTTAGAGGTACCTTAGAATACTCATGAGTTTGATAGAGCATTACTGGATTAGAGGTAGAAAATTATATTGTACATACTTCAGTAAAGCCACTATCTGCTTATGATCTTGTGATAGAATAACATCCAAGGGCTATATGATAAAGTGACAACTGACGAGAACAAATAGTTAATCTATCATAGGACAATGAAGAACACACAACAAACTGAAATCCTACAAAATCCATTAGAGAAACATGAAGTAGAATTTCTCAGAGAATTTATTTAAAAAAAACAAAGAAAAGAGAAACAAATTGATAGTTCATGAGTCTAAAAATCAAGGCCGTGACCCCAGAACCAGGCCATTCATTGATGAAACATGTCCATCTCAAGCAATGCATACATACTTCATACGATACTTTAACCCTTGGTAAAAAATCCAACACAGAGGCATAACTCCATTGAATAAAGACAAGAAAAAAAAGAAAAAAACCCACAAGATGATAGCACCACTTAAGAAAGAAAGAAAGAAAGAAAAGAAAAAGGCATTCCCTAATTAAGGAGTAGAAGAGAGTATATGAATAGTATTATTAGTGAAATGTCTTGTTTAGATTTATTGTTACAGAGACGAGAAGGATACACTGTTAGACAACATGCAGTTACTGAAAGAATGCATTCTCTAACACCAAAGGAAACGGAGACCGTTCAATCTCATTAGTGGAAACAGCGGTCCAAAGTGCATATAGAGAGAACATGATAGGAAAACACCTTTGAAATCCTATCCATACATTCCAAAGCATAGATACGGATTAAATGGTGGGAAAAAAAAAAAAAAAAAAAAACAGGGCAATGTACCAGTACTCTGTTCACAACTCAAATGGTTGAGACAGCAACAGCTATGGCTTCTAGAAATCTTCTGTACACCCTTCCGTGGATTAGGTGATCCAGAGAGAGAGAGGCATGTTATGGCAAGGAGGGCATGGCCGAGAGATCAGCGTACTTCCTCTTGTGGGCCTTCTCGGACTTCGGCGTTTTCCGATGAGGAGGGCAACGGCCAAGAGATTAAGAGAGGCCGGAGTAGAAAATGGAGACCAAGAGACGTTGGAGAGAGAGAGAGAGAGAGAGAGAGAGAGAGAGAGAGAGAGAGAGAGAGAGAGAGAGAGAGAGAGAGAGAGAGAGAGAGAGAGAGAGAGAGAGAGAGAGAACCGCCTATTGAAGGGAGGAGAGAAGATGGGAGAAGGTTTTGGGAGAGAAGAGGCGGGTGAGAAGAGGTGAGAGAAAAGAGGGAAGAAGGGTTTTGGGAGAGAAGAGGGCACATGCGGGGGAGAGAAGAGCGCAATTTGGGGGTAAAAATTAGATTTTAGGTTTTTTTTTATTTGAAAGGAGCGGCAGTAGATTCATTGTACACAGGCGGCCACTTAAAAACACCCCTGATTTCCATCTACAGTGGCAGTTTGTTGTGGCTGCCTATGATAAAAATGCCCCTAATACTAGTATTTTTTGTAGTGGCTCCAAGTTGAGTCAAGTTGAGCTCGGGTCGGCTCGAACTCGGCTTGAAATTTTTTCTAACTAAAAAAGGCTCAACTCGACCTGAACCCAACTTTCAATTAGAGTTGAGTCGAGTGAGTTAATCGAGTTAGATTGGTTCATGTCCAACTCTAGTCATATGCTATTGCAATTGCATATATTTTTTAAACTGTATTTTATAAAGGCTAAAATGCCCTTCAATTAACACATGTAACTTAGTGGATAAAGCGGATGTCAATGTTCAACTAGTTGAAGTAGAAGTATCATCTCTTCCAGTGCTACTTGAAAGTGAAGTCGAGACAGAGAAATGGCTCAAAGCCAGATACAAAGTGAAGATATTTCCTCGTGAAGACATTTCCTCATAAAGAAAAGAAGAGGAATAACGAAGAGAATACTTGATGGTCCATTAGACTTCCTGTAGATGATGTAAACCATTGATGGTATTCTTACCCATCCAAACCATAAAATTAGATGGATAATTAGCTCTTTTTTACTTTTGTAATGAGGTGAATCACTAAACATAGGCCGTTTATTTTTAGTTTTGCATTAAATTCCCTAGGAACGCGTGGATGTTATTAGATCCTTTAAGCTCACCCATCTGATCCGTGCCGATCACATGGACATTTAAAATGTGAAACAGTATCCTTAGGTTCATGTTCTAGCCCAACCTGTCCCAACCGGACTTGGTTGCCGGGTCCCATTTTGTGCCAATTGCTAAAATTCCTGTCGTGTCCCTATTTTCTTTTTTCTTTTATGTTGTGTTATATTTTTTATTTTTTATTTTTATACTGTATAGTTATATGATAGGCCCAACTTTTTTACGGTGCCTGTCTGAATGATTGTAAAAATAAATATAAATATAAATATATAAAAAAAAAAACCTAATTGAGAGAGAGAGAGAGAGAGAGAGCGCACTGGCAATCCTAACTTTTTCAACTTGTGAAATGAAAATAAACAGTTGACAAGACATACCGCCATAGGACGCGGATTGCGTCCTACCCCCGCCCGGACGGTAATGTCCGGGCGGGTGAGGTTCCGTGATGTAACTGTTTTATCCCGCCGTCCAACCATTTTTTCAGAAAATTTTAATATGTCAACCAGAAAATGAGGCAGGTTGAAGGCTCGAGCGGACCACACCAAAGGAACCTGCACTGCTATGACACCCACCGTTGAAACCTTTCTAAGGGCCCACGTGATTTTTTTTTTATATACCATAAAACCTATTTATAAGGTCACGTAGACGTGGATGAGGTGAAAACACAAATATCAGCTTGATCCGAAACTTCTCTAGCTCTCAAGAAGCTTTTAATGGTGGACGTTCAATCCCCACTTTGTGGTCCACTCAAGCTTGGACCTGGCTCATTTTCTGGTTGACATACTTAAAATTTTCTGAAAAAATGGTTGGACGGTGGGATAAAACAGTTACATCACGGTGGGCTCCACAGAGCCCTGCCCGGACGGATTACCGTCCGGGCGGGGGTAGGACGCAATCCGCGTCCACCGCCATATTGGTCCATATTCAACATGGAAATGGCCCAGGATGGGTAGATTAGATCTTCCTACCAGGGATTTCTTTTTCTGCCATGGTCCATCCACGGTTGGCCCAATAAACCAATGGTATGGATCAGCAGATCATGGAGCTCGCTTTTACAGACATTATTATCCGAGTATATATGTCGATCACATCCTCACGTGGGGTATCCTGTTAAACTCGTTAGTCTATGTGAGCTGAGATAACCATCCATGTGAGCATTATCCTCAATCAGCACGTCACCGTCTAAAACACAACCCTCCGCGATGTACGATTCCAGATTAGGAAATCCATGCCATCAGATCATATGTTTTGGCCTACCGACAGAAGATTGCCGCCTCCAAGTTGGTGAAAATCCACCGCAGGGGAAATCTAATCAATGACCATGGCCGCCCACTTGCACAAATTCGACATCAGGACACCGTTCACGTTATCCGGACCCTGCATTTTCTCAAAATGAGTATAGCTAATGTGGACGCAAAACCTCTTTTCTTGATTGACTTTCAAAATCGATGAATGAGATTCTCTCAGCCGTTCAAACATAGCGGCTCTTGGTCAGCACCTTGATATCCAAGCAGATCGCATCCACAGTCTATATATGCCCCACCCCCACACCAGTAAATACAGACACACGAGACTGAGAGGATGGCGTCTGAATGCAAAGGTAAGGCATCCTTCCCCTCGAGAGGATATGAATTATAGAGTCCCCATGCATCATATTCCCTGTAAGTGGGCCCCATAACTCATCGATTCAGATTGCTGATCTTATAATACCCCCTCCCGATTGGGGATGATCCAAAATTCTTCCTGATTGGAAGATCCTAGACATCCAATGTTTCCTGGACTAGAGGTCAATCTAAGGTCTAGGAACATTTGATCGTGGAGATTTTTTAGGAATCCACCATTCATGGTAGGGACTGTCAGATGAGCGTACTGGATTACTGAACCATGAGCCCCTTTTTATACATATGGGTGCATTTTGGTGGCTACGATTAACGCCCAGGAGATGGACAGATCCAATCATCTGACCATTTGTACATGTGGGTCCCATCTGATGATGCATTAGCACTGCCCAATATCTGTTTGTACTGAATTTCAATGAAATCTGCAGGCAAAAACTCATGGCCGGAGCTGGTCGGGGTGGACGGTGAGGCTGCAGCAGCGACGATCGAGCGAGAGAATCATCACGTCGATGCCATTGTCCAGAAGGACGGAACGCCGGTCACCAAGGATTTCAGCTGCAATAGGGTTTGGGTGTGGGTGGACCACAACGGGAAAGTGATCCGCGTACCACAGATCGGATAGGATGGGCTCATTTGTGACGTGTCGATACCAACATGTTCGCACGTGCATGTGGTGTTCTACGTGCATGAAATGCTATCAATAAAGGCATAAGTCTAATTCTAATATTATCTCATATTTGTGGGGATTGTATGTTGATTGGATTTTATTCTAATCCCATCCGTAGTAGCTTCACTCATCAAAACAGTCGATTATGGTGAAGTGTTGGGCCGATTTTCACGTGAGAGTCCGTTTCTGTGGGCCCCATACATCATGGTCAGGATCAAACGGTTGTGATTAGATCATACACCTCAAGGTTATGACCACACAAGGATGATGTGATGATGATGGGGATATGATCATTTATAATCTAAGCAATCAATGACGGGTCAAAGTAAATGGATGGATCGAATCGTTGATTGGACCTAATTTTGTGTAAATGATCTTGACCATCCGTATTAATTTAATATAGCCCATTTACACCCTGAATGTATCAAAGCGTCACACGTGTGTGATACAATCCATCCATTTAGATGGTCCCAATGCTGTAGATGCCCTTGTTTGTCGTTGACTCGACCCAAAACCAATGTCCAAAGACCCGGTGGGTACCCGAACCCGATGCCAACTAATAAGTGGGGTCCTAAAAAACAAGACCTAGAACCAAAAGGGACGCTGATTAGCTACTGGACCTGACAGTAGTGAGACTAGCTACTGAGGTGATGTCACTACGTTCTGTGGGGCCACCAAGATGTATGTATTGTATCCACACTGTCCATCCATTTTGAGCGAACATTTTAGGGCGTAAGAGAAAGAATGAGGCATATCCAAAGATCAAGTGGACTTCACCCCTCAAAACAGCGGGGATTGAACGCCTACCCTTAAAAACATCTCGAGGCCACAGGAGTTTTCGATCAAGCTGATATTTGTGTTTTCCCTCTCATTCCATGTCTGTGTTAACTTATAAACAGGTTTGGATCTCAAATAAACATCATGCTGGGCCCTATGAAGTTCCAACGATGGGCGTCATTATTGTCCTCACTGTTTTCTGTGGTGGGTTCAATTGAGCTTTGGATCTGCGTCATTCTTTTCCTTATCCCATAAAATGATCTTTACACATGGATGAACGGTGTAGATGCAACACATACATCATGGTGGGCCCACAGAACGTGGTGACATCACTTCAGTAGCCAAACTAGCTACTGTCTAGTTCAGTAGCTAATCCGCGTCCAACCAAAAGGATCCTGACATGGCATGACCCGAACCCCAAGTTGGGTTGGGCTGGGGTTGGGTTGAGCATTCAGGTTAGGCTCAGGTAGGGTAGCTTGGATCAGGTCTCCAAATGGGTGCGGTCTTGAGCTAGTTCTCGAGGTCAGGTTGGGCCTGAGTTGACCCTCAACCCAAACCTCTTGTTAAGGGTGGCCATTTCCCTCCTAGGGCTGGCAAGAGCCAGGCCCGGCTGAAGAGAATAGGCCTGCACCCACAGTTAAAAGATCTGGTGCTGTGGCCCTGGGAAATCGCCACCGTTATTTACGGATGTAACTCCACACATTTAGTTAAAAGATCAAGCCCAACATTCTCAAAGAAGCCCTGAGATATCGTTGGTAATTTCACATCCTATTCATGCGCGAGCTTGTTGATCAGGACCATCCATCTAAGTAGGTAGCAATCAGAACTGACTATCCAGTTGCGTCAATCATGAACCGACCGACCTAACAAGAACTAAGCCTAGCCATCATCTCTTTGCTGCATTTCTACACTGAATGTCAGCCGTTAAACAAGTTTTATCCACCGCCACTTAAATCCTACTGCTCAGATGGCCATGATCGCAGATCGAGTGTTAACTAACCATAGCACTATACGGTATACTGCTCCTAGCTGCATCAAGACATTTGGACAGTCCAATTAATCAATGAGGCTCGTCTTAAGTTTGAAATACATGTTATGGTCAACATGCAAAAATTAAACCAATTGAACTAATATGTGCATCCAGTCAATAGCCTATAAAATGGATGGACCAGGATTGTTTTATGTAGAAATAGTTCTAATCATGGATCTCTTAGTAATCTAAACAATCTTTTAATCAGGAAATCTTAGCAATGCCTTCCATGGATGGATTTAACCATATGATGAGTCATGAAAACTATGTAGGGACCTTCTAAACGGCCCTGATGGATTTGTTGGATTCTCCAAATGTCCCAATGCAACTAGGAGAACCGCTAGAGGTGTACACGAGTCGAGCCGAGCCGAGCTTTGCCCAGATCATGCTCTACTCGGATTGCTCGAGTCTCAGCTTGTGCTCGGCTCGGCCGAGTTCGAGCATAGTTCGAGCCCAGTTGCCCATAAGCAACTCTCACTTTCGCTCTTCGAAGATCCACCAGATTGCAAGCCGGAGGGAGAAGCGGGGTTGGGTCTCAGATCAGGTGATTTGAGTTGAAGAGATTGGATTCTTTTAAGTCTTTGATGCTGTTGGAATTTGGATTTTTTCTTCTAGAGGGAATTGAGAAGTGATTTTTCAGTGAGTTTTTAGGGTTTTCCTTTAGCGTTTCTTAACCAAGCAAGATCTGACTCTTTTTTTTTTTTTTTTTTTAACAGGTTTTTGTAGCTGTCAGGATCCCTTATATATATATATATATATATATATATATATATATATATATATATATATATATATATATATATATATATATATATATAAAATCTTCTGAAAAAGTTATCTAGATTTTGTTTCTTTTTTGGGTGTTTTTTTTTTTTTTTAAAGGATTTTACAAAGGGATGAAGATCAATATATATATATATATATATATATATATATATATATATATATATATGAAAAGGTACTATACACTCGACCGTATTATACCTTCTATAAGGTCGAGTGTTGGCGGTATGTTATTTATCGAATGGTGAAAATTTTAAACAAATCGGGAAAGTTTATAGGGCCCAAGGAATTTATGTGCAAGCATTTCATTGTTGGAATATCATGTGCCAGGATAGGGTGTAGGGCCTACTATGATGTTTGTAAAAATCTAACCCGTCCATCCATTTTTCAAAATCATTTTAGGACATGCAACCAAAAATGAAGAGGATCCAAATATTAAATGGGCCACATGAGAGGAAACAGTGGGGATTTAATGACACCGTTGAAACATTCATATGATTACAAAAGTTTTGTATTGGTTTATGTTCGTGGCGTTTTCATTTCATATCAGTGAAAATGACCTTATAAGCGGTTTGGATGGAATATAAACACCAAGGTGGAGCCTAGGAAGGTTTCAACAGGAAGCATTCCTTTCTGCAGTTTTTCATCTCGTATAGCCCACTTGAATTTTGGATCCTCCTCATTTTGTCCTAAAATGATATCTAAAAACGAATGAACGGGTTGGATTTCACACAAAGATCATAGTGGGCCCCAAACAGAATCCTTTCCTAAATCTTCGTAGGAAAGGCTCTGGTAGGAAATCCGCGTCGCTGGGTTTGGGAAACGGACTAGCTACTCCCTGGCAACCAGCCAATGGCGGGTGGTCGGTGTTATGTGGGTCCCACCTTGCTGTATGTGTTTCATCTATGTTGTATATATGTTTTTTTAGATCATTTTATGGTAATGAGACCAAAAATGGGGTATATCCCAGTCTCAAATGGACCACATTACAGGAAAAAGTGTTGGATGGGCGTCGACCATTAAATTTTTTTTTTTTTTTTTATGGCCATAAAAGTTTTGGTTCAAGTTGATCTTTGTTTTTCTTCCTTCATATGGGTCTGTATGATCTAATCGACAAATTGGATGTCAAGTAAACAGTATAGTGGGCCTTAGGATGATTTTAACCATGAGCATCACTCTCCACACTTTTTTCTATGGTGGGGTCCACTAGAGCTTTTGATCTGCCTCATTCTTTGGATAATGCCATAATATGATCTCTCAAAATGGATGAACAGTGTGGATATAATACATACATCAAACCCACAGAACTTAGTGACGTGACTTCAACTACTCAAGCTCTCATTCAGTAATCCGCGTCCCACTCCGAGACGGAAGCAAATTGGCTGGAGTACCACAAACTAACCATATAGCTAGTGTATTAATGTCAACAAGTTTTGTGGGTCCCATCATGAGGTATGAGGTATGTGTTATATCCAAAATGTCCATCCATTTGGCAAGCTCGTCTTAAGGCTTGAGCCTAAAGATAAGATAAATACAAAGATCAAGTGGACCACACTGCAAAAAGCAGTTGAGGATTGAACGTCTACCATTGAAACCCTTTGGGGTCACAGAAGCTTCTGATCAATATGAAATTTGTTTTTCCTCTTCATCTATGTATTTGTGATATTATTAATAGATTGGATGGAAAATGAAAGTTATGTAGGCCTTATGAATTTTTTAACGATGAAAATCATCGTACTCGCTGCTATTTTTAGTGTGGTCCGTTTGAGCTTTGGATATGATTCATTTTTTGTTTAATGGTCTAAATTGATCTCGAAAAATGGATAAAGGGTGTGGATATAATAAATAAATCATTGTGGGGCCATGTAACTTTGATCTCCTTTGAACCGTTCGTACAACTCGGAGCTCGAGGAGCATCAGCACTTGTCTTCGTGCGGCACGTATCTACACTAGCTATATAGTTGGTGTGTAGTACACCAGCCAATCCGCTTCCCTCCTAGACGGAAGGGGATTGCTTAGCTTATTGAGTAAACTGTGTGAGGTCCACCATGATTTATGTATTTTATCTTCTTCGTCCATCCATTTTCTCGGATAATTTTATGGCTCAATCCCAAAAATGAAGTACATACAATGTTCAAATGGACCACACCAAATGAAACAGTTGAATTGAACTTCTATTGTTGAAAATTTCTTAGGGGCCACATAAGTTTTGGATCAAGCTTATATTTTTGTTTTCCATTCATCCATGTATGTATGATCTTATGAACAAGTTGGATGACAAATAAACATCAATACTATGTGGCCTTACAAGGTTTCAATGGTGGAAATTATTATCCCCACTTTTTCTTAGGTATGATGGACTTAATCTTTGGATATGCTTCAATTTTAGGCTCAACCCCTTGAATTAGATTGAAAAATGGATGGGTGGCATAGATGAAACACATACATCATGGTGCGGCTCACAGAGCACCGACCACCTGCCATTGGCCGGTGGTGGGGGAGTAGCTAGTTCATTTCCCAAACTCAAAACCCAGCGATGCGGATATCTGCTAAAGCCTTTCCCACGAAGATCAGCGAAAGAATTCTGTGTGGGGCCAACTGTGATCTTTGTGTGAAATCCAATCCGTCCATTTGTTTTTAAATATCATTTTAAGACATTATTCCAAAAATGAGGAGGATCCAAAATTCAAGTGGGTCATACGAGATGAAACAGTGGGGAAAAGAATGCTTACTATTGAAACCTTCCTATACTCCACCTTGGTGTTTATATTCCATCCAAACCGTTTATAAGGTCATTTTCATTAAGATGAAATGAAAACACTATGAATATAAACCGATACAAAACTTTTGTAGCCATATGAATGTTTCAATGGTGGTCACTAAATCTCCACTGTTTCCTCTTATGTGACCCATTTAATTTTTGGATCGTCCTCATTTTTGGTCGCATGCCCTAAAATGATTTTGAAAAATAGATGGACGGGTTGGATTTATCACAAACATCATAGTGGGCCCTACATAGAATCCTAGCACATGATCTTCCAACAACAAAAGGGTCGCACATAAATTCCATTGCGGCCCTATAAAATTTTCCAGTTTGTTTAAAATTTTCACCATCCAACAAATAACATGCCGCCAGCACTCAACCTTATAGAAGGTATAATTTAGTCGAGCGTATAGTACCTTCCCCTCCCCCCTATATATATATATATATATATATATATATATATATATATATATATATGTGCCTTTTTCTAATGTTCTTGAAGCAATCAAGAACCTTTTTTTTCCTCTGGAAGGGTGTTTGTTATTTGGGTTGTAATGGTTTTTTTTTTTTTTTTTTTTTTTTTTTTTTTAAATATTTCCACCCCCATAATTTGATAGTTCCACCCATTCAAGGTAGGGGCTTTTTTTAAAAAAGGGTATATATATCCTGTGCTGAGTTCGAGCAGTATTCGAGTCGAGTCGCGAGCTGGGGCAAGATCGAACTCAGCTCGAACTCGTTTCAAGCTCCAAAAATCAGCTCGACTCGGTTCGAACTCAGCTTCGACCCGAGTCGAGTCGAGCTTTTTCGAGTTGAGTCGAGCGAGTTACCGAGCTAACTCTGCTCGTGTACAACTCTTCGTGGCGCTCATGGAGGAGTGGCACATTTCTGGCACTTATATATCTATTTTAAATAGGGAAATGCTCGGGGAGCAATATAAGTTATAGTGCTCCTAGTTGCATTTAGTTGAAATGGGGCACCTTGACTGTCCAATCCATTGATCTAAACTGTTCATTTGGTCAGAAGCACGTTTCATAGGCAACCATGCAAGCATCACACCAATCTGACAAATACTAACCATGGGATCAATGTTTCTAGTATGGACAGTTTGATTCATTAATAGAAAAATAGGTCGATCAAGAATTTAATCAATGTATTTGTTAAAGACCATCTTAGACTGTTTATGATACTAAAGAATCTCTTTGGACATGAAATAGTAGACATCCCATCCATGGCATGGAAAACGAATAACTATAAAAAATGGTCAAATCAAGGAAGGATGGATGGAATGGGTCATCCCAATCAGTGCAATTTTTACAAGGTAGCCTGAGAAGTACATGTTATGCATTTAATGGGCAGTAATCCCAATCAGTGTGCTACAACTTAACTTAGATAACTACGAATGCTACAACTTAGTGCTATGAGAGCACCCAAGCCTTTCTCTTTTAAATATTTCTTTATTGTATGCGACCATACAGCTCAGTGATAGACTCACGAAAGTTTAGAGATGAGGTGATGGGTGATATATATATATATATATACACACACACACACACACACACACACACCCCATTTTAGTCTTATACCATAAAATGATCTAGAAAAATAGATAGATAGCATAGATGAAACAAATCATGGTGGGGCCCACATAGCACCGACCACACGTCATTGGCCGGTGGCAGGGGAGTAGCCAGTCCGTCTCCCAAACCCAGGGGACACGGATTTCCCGCTTAAGCCTTTCCCATGAAGATCCTGTGGAAGGAATTTGTGTGGGGCCCACTGTGATCTTTGTGTGAAATCCAACCCATCCATTCATTTTTAGATATCATTTTAGGACATTATACCAAAAATGAGGAGGATCCAAAATTCAAGGCCATACGAGATGAAACAGAGGAGAAAGGAATGCTTACCGTTGAAACCTTTGTAGGCTCCACCTTGGTGTTTATATTCCGTCCAAACTGTTTATAAGGTCATGTTCACTAAGATGAAATGAAAACACCAAAAACATAAACTATACAAAACTTTTGTAGCCAAATAATGTTTCAACAGCGGTCACTAAATTCCCACTGTTTCCTCGCATTTGGCCCATTTAATTTTTGGATCCTCCTCATTTTTGGTCGTATGTCCTAAAATGTTTTCGAAAAATGGATGGACGGGTTGGATTTATCACAAACATCATAATGGGCCCCACACAAAATCCTTACGCATAATCTTGGAAAGGCCTTCAGGAAAAACCCGCTTGCAATTCCAAGAATCTCTCCGTATGTGTTGGAGAGTCTTTTTTTTTAAGATTCTCTTTGTCTCTCAATGAAGCTGAATCTCATCCGTTCTCCTCATCGTACAGCTTACATGAACGCTCGCATATAAACTCTTTGCGGTATTGTGCGATAAGAGACCTCTCTCTCTCTCTCTCTCTCTCTCTCTCTCTCTCTCTCTATATATATATATATATATATATATATATATATTAGGGAAAAGGTATAATGTGCTCGAGTTGATGATAAGCTTATCGTGAGATCGAGCTGTGTGGGCCCCACTGTGATGCGTGTCGACCATCAACACCGTGCATTTGATGGGTACCCTTTAAATTATGGGATATCCCAAAAATCAGCCGTATACGGAACTCAGGTGGGCCACACCATCTAAAATTATGTGAAGACACCGTTAAAACATATAAAAGTACTTGATGGGGCCCACTTGAGTTTTGTATGCACCTGAAACTTGGTCTGAACCCTCATTTAAGCGGGACACACATAATGGATGGGCTGGATTTGCAAACCACATCTCGGTGGGCCCTCAAAAATGGTTATGAATGTTTTAATGGTGTACGACCCCCTCTCCACTTCTGTATGAGGTGTGGCCCACACAAGTCACGGATTGACTTAATTTTTGGGACCTATGCCCACGATGGAATGGTGCATCTGACTGATGGGGTAGATGTTCGAAACGCATCACGGTGGGGCCCACACAGCTCGACCTCATGGGATGGAGCTGTGAGCTCGAACGCATTGTACCTTTTCCCATATATATATATATATATATATATATATATATATATATATATATATATATATATATATATATATATATATATATATATGGAAAAGGTACTATGCGCTCGAGCTTATTTTAATGCCCCATGAGGTTGAGGTGTGTGGGCCCCACCATGATGCATTTCGAACATCTACCCCATCAGTCAAATGCACCATTCCATCATGAGCCTAGGTCTTAAAAATCAAGTCAATTCGTGACTTGTGTAGGCCACACCACATACAGAAGTGGAGAGGGGCCGTGCACCATTAAAACATTCATATATAATCATTTTTTGGGCCTACCGAGATGTGGTTTGCAAATCCAGCCCATCCATTATGTGTGTCCCACTTAGATGAGGGTTCAGACCAAGTTTTAGTAGCATACAAAACTCAGGTGGGCCCCACCAAGTGCTTTTATATGTTTTCGGCATGTCTTCACATGATTTTAGATGGTATGGCCCACCTGAGTCCCATATACGGCTAATTTTTGGGATATCCCATAATTTAAAGGGGACCCATCAAATGCATGGTGTTGATGGTCGACACGCATCACGGTGGGGCCCACACAGCTCAACCTCACGGGAGCTTATCGTGAGCTCGAGCGCATAATACCTTTTCTTATATATATATATATATATATATATATATATATATATATATATATATATATATATATATATATATATATATATATATAGAGAAAGCGCTCACTGCGAACCAGTTAAATGCGTATTTACGTACGAACTTTTGAGAACCCATCATACATGATGTTGATCCAAAATCTGAACCGTTCATGTGAAGCAGCACCTATTGAAACCCCTTAGGACCAAGTTTTACTTTTATCTAAAACTTTTATCCATACCGTCCATAGCAAAGAGAAATTAAAATCAAGGAAAGAAGTCATGTTTACATTTTTCACGGTCCACCAAAGTTTCGGATCAAAGTAAAAATTTATACTATAGGGTTTCATGAGGTTCCACTTCATGTGAACCGTTCGATTTGCGATTCATCACGTATGATGGGTCATCAAAAAAAAAGTTCATACGTGCTTCGTCTGAATGGCCCGGTTCGCAGTGAGCGTTTTCCTATATATATATATATATATATATATATATATATATATATATATATATATATATATCTCCTATGCGAGCCTTCATGTAAGCCGTAAGATGAGGAGAGCGGCTGGGATTCAGGTGCATTGAGAGAGGAAGAGTCTTAATAATAATAATAGGAAAAAGTCTCTCTTACATTTCTAGAGAGACTCTTAGAATTGCAAGCGGATTTCACGCGAAAGCCTTTCGATGGAAGATCCTAGGCAGGGATTATGTGTGGGGCCCACTATAATATTTTTAATAAATCCAACCCGTCCATCCATTTTTTGAAATCATTCTAGGGCATGTGACCAAAAATGAGAAGGATCCAAAACTTAAATGGGCCACATGAGAGGAAACGGTGGGGATTTAGTGACCAATGTTGAAACATTTATATGGCTACAAAAGTTTTGTATACCGGTGTTTTCATTTCATCTTAGTGAAAATCACCTTATAAACGGTTTGGATGGAATATAAACATCAAGGTGGAACCTAGAAAGGTTTCAACAATGAGCCTTCCTTTCCCTAATGGTTTATCTCATATGGCCCACTTGAGTTTTGGATCCTCCTCATTTTTGGTATAATGTCTTAAAATAATATCTAAAAGCGAATGGATTTTTTGGATTTCACACAAACATCACAGTGGTCCCACATAGAATCCTTGCCCAGGATCTTTATGGGAAAGGATTTATTTGGAAATCTGCGTTCCCTGGAATTGGGAACGGATTGGCTACTCCCCTGCGGTACTGGCCAATGGCGGGTGGTAGGTGCTATGTGGGCCCCACCATGATGTATATGTTTCATCTATGTTGTCCATCTATTTTTTTAGATCATTTTATGGTATGAGACCAAAAATGGGGTGTATCCCAATCTCAGGTGGACCACATTACAGGAAACACTGTTGAATGGATGTTAACCTTTAAAAATATTTTGTTGGCCATAAAAGTTTTGGATCAAGCTGATCTTTGTTTTTCCCCTTCATATGGGTCTGTATGACCTAATTGACAGATTGGATGTCAAATAAACAGTACATGGGGTCAAGGATGATTTTAATGGTGGATATCCAATCAGTATTGGTTTCCAGTGGTGTGGTCCATCAAAGATTTATATTCCTCTCATTTTTTAAGTCAAGTCCTAAAATGATATTTAAAAATGGAAAAAACACATTAATCATGGTGGGCCCCACCATGATTTATATATTTGAAAAGCGAAGCTGATTGCGTAGTGAGTAACTCGTACGCTAGTGTACTGAGTAGACTCTGTGGGGTCCACTGTGATTTATATATTTTATCCACTCCTTCCAATCATATTACTAGATAATTTTATGGCTTAAGCCCAAAAATGAAGCATATCAAAATATCAAATGGACCACACCACAGAAATAGTGTGACTTGAACAACTACCGTTGAAAATTTCTTTAGGGCCACTCAAGTTTTGGATTAAGATTATATTTGTTTTTTCCCTTCATCCATTTTTTTAAAAAAATCTCATGAACAGGCTGGATGATAAATAAACATCACTGTGGGGCCTAGCAAGGTTTCAACGGTGGAAATCATTATTCCTATTATTTCCTGTGCTATGGTACACTTGATCTTTGTATGTGCTTCAATTTTTGTTTCAACCACTTAAATGAGCTGGGAAAACAGATGAACGGTTTAGATAAACCACATACACTCACAGTGGGCCCAACAGAGTTATTCAATGCGTTGAGAGAGCACTGAGTAACTCAATAGGCAATCCGATTCCTTCTACGCTCACCGTAGGAGGCGGGCGAAGGCCTTTGGCAGGAAGCTCCTGTGCAAGGATTTTAGGTGGGCCCACTATGATGTATGTAATAAATCCAACATGTCCATCCTTTTTTCTAGCTTATTTTAAGACATGCGAAGGAAAATGAGGAGGATCCAAAACTTAAATGGACCATCCGAGATGAAACAGTAGGGAAAGAAATGCCTACAGTTGAAACTTTCCTAGGCTTCATCTTATTGTTTATATTCCATCCAAACCGTTTATAGGGGCCATGGAAGTTTCCGATCAAGCTTATATTTGTGTTTTCACTTCCTCTATCTCTTTGGTAACTCATGAATAGTTTGGATTTCAAAAATATATCATGGTGGGCACTAGAAATGTTTCAACGGTGACACTCACTGCCCCCAATGTTTTCTGTGGTGGGGTCCACTTGAGCTTTAGATCTACCTCATTCTTTGTTTCATGCCATATAATGATCTCTTCAAATGGATGGACGGTATGGATACAACACATACATCATGATGGGGCCCACAGAGCTTAGTGACGTCAGTCATTCTCAATATATAATCTACATCCGGTGTTACTCTTATTATGGAAACAGATTGGCTACTCCTTTGCCACTAGCCCAATGGCAGGTGGTCGGTGCTATGTGGGCCCCACCATGGTGTTTGTGTTCCAATACTGATTGGAAACCTTCCTAAGCTCCACCTTGATGTTTATGTTCCATCCAAACCATTTATAAGGTCATTTTCACTGAGATGAAATAAAAACACCAAGAACTTAAATCGATACAAAACTTTTGTAGCCATATAAATGTTTCAACGATAGTCACTAAATTCCCATTGTTTCCTTTCGTGTGGCCCATTTAAGTTTTGGATCCTCCTCATTTTTGGTCACATCTCCTAAAATGATTTCGAAAAACGAATGGACGGGTTGAATTTATCACAAACATCATAGTGGCCCCACACAGAATCCTTGTGCAGGATCTTCACGCGAAAAGCTTTCGCAGGAAATCCGCCTACAATTTGAAGAGTCTCTCCGTGAGTATAGGAGAGTCTCTCTCTCTCTCTCTCTCTCTTTTTTTTTTTTTTTTTTTTTTTTTTTTTTTTAAGACTCTCTCTCTCAATGAAGTTGAATCCCAGCGGTTATCCTCATCTTACAGCTTACGTGGAGGCTCGCATATAAACTCCTTACGATACTGTGAGCGGGTCTTTACACACACACATTATATATATATATATATATATATATGTGTGTGTGTGTGTGTGTGTGTGTGTGTGTGTGTGTGTGTGTGTGTGTGTGTAGGGAAAAAGGTTCTATGGGGTCGAGCTCATGTGAACTTCCCATGAGGTCGAGCTGTGTGGGCCCCACCATGATGTATGTCGAACATCAACACCATCAGTCAGATGCACCATTCCATGGTGGGCCTAGGGCTTAAAAATCAAGGCAATCCATGACTTGTGTAGGCCACACCACATACAAAAGTTTTCCTCCATTAAAACATTCATAATCATTTTTTGGGCCCACCGAGATGTGGTTCACAAATCCAACCCATCCATTATGTGTGTCCCACTTGGATGAGGGGTTAGACCAAGTTTCAGACGCATCCAAATTTTAGGTGGGCCCCACCAAGTGCCTTTATATGTTTTAGGCATGTCTTCACATAATTTTAGATGGTATGGCCCACTTGAGTTCCGTATACGAGTGATTTTTGGGATATCCCATAATTTAAAGGGAACCATCAAATGCACGGTGTTGATGATCTACATACATCATGGTGGGGCCCACACAACTCGACCTCATGGGAAGTTCCCATGAGCTCAACCGCATAGAACCTTTTCCCATGTATGTATGTATGGTACTATGAGGTCAACCTCATGGGAACTTCCCATGAGGTTGAACTGTGTGGGCCTCATCATAATGTGTGTCGAACATCAATACCGTGACTTTGATGGGTTCCCTTTAAATTATGGGATATCCCAAAAATCAGCCGTATACGGAACTTAGGTCGGCCATACCATCTAAAATCATGTGAAAACATGCCTAAAACATATAAAAGTACTTTGTGGGGCTTATCTGATCCAAGTGGGATACACATAATGAATGGGCTGGATTTGTGAACCACATTTCGGTGGGCCCAGCAAATGATTATGAATGTTTTAATGGGAGGGTAACGGCTCTCAACTTTTGTATGTGGCGTGGCCCACACAAGTCATGAATTGACTTAATTTTTAAGCCAGAGGCCCACCATGGAATGGTACATTTGAATTATGGGGTAGATGTTTGACACGCATCGTAGTGGGCCCCACATAACTTGACCTCATGGGAAGTTCCCATGAGGTCGACGGCATAGAACCATTTCTCATATATACACGCGCGCGCGCACCAGTTGTGCACCGGTTCCCAAGGAACTTGTGCGAAACTTTTTGAGAACTCATCATAAGTTATGTGAGTTCAAAATCTGAATAGTACATGTGATGCAGCACCTCATGAATCCCTTAGGGCCCAACTTTTACTTTGATCCAAAACTTTGGTGGGGCCATGAAAAAATAAAATAGTTTCCTCCATTGATTTGTATCTCTCTTTTCTATGGCCCACTAGAATTCTAGATCAGGGTAAAATTTGGTCCCTGGGGTTTCATGGGATGCTACATCACATGGACAGTTCGGATTAGATGACCATGACACGTGTGCAAAAGTGTGCATGTGCGCAGGCAAGCATGCCTATGTAGGAAAATGCTACTATAAGGTTGACCTCATAGGAACTTCCCATGAGGTCGAGTTGTGTGGGCCCCACCATGATGTGTGTTGAACATCAACATTGTTCATTTGATGGGTCCCCTTTAGGTTATGGGATATTTTAAAAATCAGCCGTATATGAAACTCAGGTGGGCCATATGTTGAAACTTAAATATTACATAATTTTCTCCATTTATATCTTGGTTTTATGAACATGAATCCGCTTAATATTATATTTTACTCATGTATGTGTTGCAAGGTGAATTTAAGTGCTTGGATTGAAAAAGGGTATTAAAAGTATGAATTTGATGCTAAAAAATAACCAAGGCAAGGGATGGATTTTAGGAGACCAAGTTTGAAGAATTCACATGCCAAAGATCCAAGAAAACCAAGTGAAGAATGAAGAAAATTGAAGATTTGAAGTGAAGAATCCTGAAATCGTCTTGGAAAAGCGTATTCTAAAGCTCTGAGGTCTATTTTGGAAAGCTGCGCAGCAGGAAATCTATTTTAAACAAACCGTGCAATGAGAAGTCTATTTTAAGAAACTGCATATATTTGAGGCAGTTTTTAGGGTTTTTCAACTTCGTACAAAAATTGAAGTTCCCTACTTATAAATAGGGCTTCCTAGGGCATTCTTAAGCATCATTAGAAGCATTCAAGGGCAATGTTTAGGGTTTTAAAGGGTTTTCAATTTTATAAGTTATTTTTTCCCTTTTAGATCTTTTCTATTTGCATTTATTTCTTTCTTGTTGTTTTCTTTCTCTATTCTAGTTATGTTTTTCTAAGTTCCCTCTCGCCCAAGCTAGAAGGGAAGCACATGGGTTTAATAATTCTTTAAGTTATTATAATTAATTGTTTTAATGATGAGAAGAATGGTATATGCATGTTATCTATTGTTTAAGTTTTTTTTTTTTTTTTTTTAATCCTCTTGTGAGATCCATATGTTTCCATCATATGAGATTCACATTGATTTTTTTTTTTATTTTTTTTAAAGGTGGAAGCTCGCCACCTAATTTTATTAAAAAAAGAAAGATACAGATAGAACACCTCTTCGGGCGGGGTCCTACAAAAAGATAAGGAGCTCCGCCAATCATATACGAGCACACCTACATGACTATAGACAACAAACTATGGCCAACACACGGAGGGCCAGGCAGAAGGAAGATCGACCCCACCAGCCAATCAGAAAGGAAGAGAGTCAGCACTAAAATCATGCTCTCAACTAGCCCAGCCTTGCTTTGTCGAGAACCAAGAGACCTCTAATGGTCCTAGGCAGGTCCAAGCGAGATCAAAAGAAAGAGTTGGCACATCCATCGCTAGCCATCCTGGCAAGCGCGTCTACCACTAAATTACCCTCTCGGTAGATATGCCTAAAACAAAGGTTGAGCCTGGGGCTGAAGTAATGAATGGCTCCCAACCTATTCCAGATGTTCCAAGGGCGGTGGGCTGAAGGGTCTGCAGTGGCCTCCACCACCAGATTGGAGTCGGATTCAATGACAATATTAGAGAGCCCCAAAGAGTAATTCCATCCAACATAACCTGAGCCTCAGTGATCGTATTGGAAGCAAGACCATAATTCCTGTGAAAGGCAAAAATTACCCAACCGTGGGAGTCCCTATAGTAACACCTCCTCCGCCACTCTCACCTGGGTTCCCGTGGGAAGAACCATCAACGTTCAACTTTACCTAGCCAGGGGGAGGTCTTAACCATTTAAGAATCGTCGGGAAAGGAGCGGGTGTCACTCTGCCACTGTCTAGATGGAGAGCATGAATGGTCTCCGACTCCCTAAGAGATTGATGATCAAGAAACCCGAGCAATTACCTGGAGGGCCGACATCTTTACCCCTTCAAAGTGCGAGTCGTTGCGGCTTAGCCATAATTCCCAGGAGATTAACGCAGGAGCCATGCCAAGAATCGCTTGATGCGAGAGGAATTCAACGTTTTTGAGGACCATAATTCAATTTTCTGCTGAATGGACTGATTAGGAATGTGAGGAACATCAAATATTATGTGGAAATGCATCCAAACTATTCTTGCTACTGACCCAAAATGGAGGAGGTGGTTTAAGTTCTCCACACTGTGAGCCCGGGGGATGGAGATACAGTTGTTGTTCCTGGGTGGATTGCGATTGGAGAAGGCCTCTCTCCGACCATGGTGGGGAGGATGAGAATCCTCAGCAATGGGAAGAGAGAGCAGACCGGGAAGCAGAGAATCATTGGAGTCCACAACAGGGCCCCTAATCTAAGAGTGGTCATGGATAGATCAGGATTGGAGATTTTGGGCCCGTGTCGATCTGTCTGAGTGGTCCTCTTCCAAAGGGCTGGATGGGGCTGAGTCGTGGGTGGGCTGACGGAGATGGCCCTGATCAGTATCACGAGAAGGAGGGTAGAGATCCGAAGCAGGGCCATACTCCCCACCACAACATTCACACCGAGATGCCATAGACACGGCAGATTTTATGATAGGAGCATCCACTGGAACGACGTTGTGCATTATTTTCCAGAGGAATATACCGATTTTTGGCGGGAGAGTGTCATTCCAGGCCCACCGCGCCCAGTTCGCCTTCAGCCGATGATTCTGGATACTATTCTAAGTCGACTTTTGCGAGAAAATCCTAGACGATGTCAGATGCCATGCCAACGTGTCCCCCCTGCTAGACAACAGGACAGAGCAGTCCTTCAATTGTTGGACAGTGGACGATGAGAGAATGTCCTGTAAATCTTGCTAAGAGAATGTACCTGGAGCACCAAAAAAATCTCTGACAGTAGCATCCCATAGATGAGTTGGAATGGGTCCTGACACAAGCGAAGCAAGAAAACCTTCCCTTGACTAGTTTTGAGTCCAGAAATTGACTCTTCCTTCACCTAGGAGTCATTTGGAATGAAGAGTAGCAAACGGGAGGGCTTTGGTTATGTCTCTCCAGACAGTGGAGTTTACAGTTGAGTTAGAGCCCCTGGAGTGGATGTATTTGTTGATATACTTGGTGTACATAAATCTCACCCATAGGGATCTGCCTTCAAGGAGGTTTCTTCCCATTTTAATCCTGCAGGCTGTCATCACATCTGTCAATCTTCTGATACTAAGACCGCCCTCCAAGGTAGGGAAACAAATATTCGACCACTTCAGCCAATGCATCTTCTTTTTTCCCTCCACAATCCCCCAGAAAAAATTAGCCAGGCCAGATTCAAGCACCCTATATGTTGCTTTGGGAATATTGACTGTTGACAGGACATGGATCGGGATGCTTGATAGAACGTGTTTGATGAGAGTCAGTCTGGCAGCTGGGTTGAGGATTTTAGTTTTCCAACCTTCCATCTTGCTTAGAATTTTGTGGATAAGCGGCATCATGAGAGGTGCCCGGATTTTCCCTTTGGTTAGAGGAATACCGATGTAAGTGCAAGGGAGGTAGGCTTGCTTGTACCCTGTCATATGCGCAATTCGACAGGCTTTGGGTGGCAACGTCTTCCTAGAAAGAATGAACGCAGATTTGGAAGCATTCACCTTTTGGCCGGACAATTCTTCATATTCACCTATGAATTTAAGCATGGAGTGCACTGTTGTCAACTTGGCATTCAAGAAGAGAATCGCGTCATCTGCAAAAAATAAATGTGTTAGCATAGGGCTTTGTTGATGAAGTTTGAATGGCTGGCAAGCTCCAGATAGGAATAGGTTGCGAATTCCCCAACTAAGCACTTCCGCTGTCAGAATAAACAAGGAGGGGGAGAGGGGGTCCCCTTGCCTTAAACCTCTAGATGAAGAGAAGAAACCAAAGGGCCTGCCATTAATAAGAATCGAGAACCAGCTGCCCATTCAACACCGCTGAACTTGAAAAATCCAATGGTAATCAAAACCGAATCTACCAAGCACCTGGGCGAGGAACGACCAATCAACTCGATCATAAGCCTTCTCCATGACTAGCTTGAGGATCATGTTCCCTTCAAACACTTTGCGGTCCAAATCATTGGCCACTTCCCTCGCAATCAATATGTTCTCCGCAATGTGTCTCCCCTTCACAAAGGTCCCCTGTTCTTCAGTTATGATTGACGGTAGGATGGAAGCCAATCTAGTAGCGGCAATCTTTGAAAAGATCTTCATAATGCCATTGCATAGACTAATGGGACGGAAGTCAGCAATAGTTTTTGAATTAGGCTTCTTAGGAATTAAGCAAATGTGGGTGCATTGAAAGGCTCTGGGCAAGGGTCCACTTGAGAAGAAATCCTTCGCGGCCTCATAGATATCACTACCAATGATATCCCAATAGGAGGAGAAAAAAGCTCCTCCAAAACCGTCGGGACCTGGAGCGCTATCAATCGGAATGGATAATGCCGCGGCTTCACTTCGTCAATCATTAAAGGTGTCATTAGGTCCATATTCATGTGCTCAGTGACTATGGCTGGGATGGACGATAATAGGGCCTCATTATCCGTCCTGCTTTGAGCTAAAAATAGATCCTTGAAATAGGCCTTTGCCTCCCTTCCAATGTCCACTCGATTATCTAGGATCTCTCTCGAGGGGGTTTTGATCCTATTAATCACCAGCTTTCTGCAATTGACCCTCACTGAATCATGGAAAAACTTGGTATTCCTATCACCTTCATGAAGCCAACGTATCCTTGACTTCTATTTCCAAAATTATTTTTGAAGTTGTGCTAGCTTGAGACTCTCCTAGGCTGATTTCAGGTGCGCTAAATCAGTTTTAGAGTTGGAGGAGAGGAGGGAGTTTTCAGCTCTAGCTAGCTCGTCCTCCGCCTTTTGAACATTAATGTGCACATCACCAAAAATAGTTCTATTCCAGTCTTTTAATTTTCTCTTTAGAAGCTTCATCTTAATGAAGACTTTGAACATTGGGGCAGCTACCACCTCTGTTTCCCAGGTTTCTCTAACAACCTTTATGAAGTCTTGATGGGTGGTCCACATTCTTTGAAACAGGAAAGGCCGGGGGAAAATTGGCTAATTCATCGTTGAAGGTCATGGTGATTGGGGAGTGATCTGAGTAGGCCCTTGTTATGTGATCCACTCTGAACTTAGGAAGTAATCTCAGCCAGCTTGCATTAACAAGCATTCTGTCAGGCCTGGCCCATCATCGCCCCCTCCCCGACCTGTTGTTACACCATGTGAAGATGGAGCCAGAATATCCTGCATCAATGAGGCAAGTGTCGTGGATGGTCTCGATGAATTCAGCCATGGACGATGAGAAGGAAGGAGCTCCCCCCATCCTTTCCGTGATGCTCATTGTGGAGTTAAAATCCCCACACACCAACCAAGGCCCTTGAGGAAGAGCCGAGATCATCCTCATTTCGTCCCAAAGCTCCCTTCGGCGATCCTTGTTACAGCTTGCGTACACCACAGTTATCAATATAGAATGGGACGTACCATCAGGGAACATATATGTAACACACTGCCAGGTCGCTAAGATAGTTTGGATTTGGATACCTTATTTAGCTAAGATCCGGATTCGCCCATTCGACGCTTCCTCCATCATGTGATTCGGAAATCCCAATTTCTCCGCTACATAGTCCCTCTTATCAGCTTTGATCATCGGTTCCTGAAGCAGAAGGATCGAAACTTTGTGCTTATTAATCATCTGTCTTAGGTGACGGGTAGTTTGAGCATTACCTACCCCTCTCGCATTCCAAGATAGGATATTAAACATCAGAAGCCCATCCTATTCTCTGAGCCCTTTTCCAGAAACTTCTGATTCTCCGACTCTTCCTCTTGAACAAAGAGGCGGCGGGCCTTCCTCTCCATCTAGGCACCACCGACGGGGTTGCATTATCTGTACCTGATCTGGTATCTGGATCCGAAAATTTAGAGTTGTTATTCACCTCCCCTGTGGCAATGTCCACCCATAGAGCTATCCTATTTTCATCAGTGATGGTCACATGCTTAGCCACCAAGTCTGCATTCTTATCTTTTTGCGGGCTGATAATTATCTCAGCAAGTGACCTGGTTTTTGTCATAGTTAGATCTGGATTATTACCCTCATGATAATTTATTTCTAGAGCCATGGTCACCGTTCTTCGTAATTGCACCTCCGTTTGATTTTCCCAAGTTCTAAGGATCTAGTTTTCTTCAAAATTCACTGCAGCTTTCCCAATTAGATTGTGAAACAGAAGCTTGGATGTTTGCATGGACGAGCCTTCTGTGAATAGGTGTTGGACCCCTGAAAGCCAGCCTGCCCAATCCTCTATCACATTTCTATCACTGGGAATTCTAGGGCAAGGGGTAGGTTGAGGAGAAAAGATGAAAGGATTGGTCAGTCTATCGGGTTCAGTGGGCTCAAGCGGGACGTCAGACTGGGTGGTTTGGTTGGTAGGGGTGTTGATAAGGGAGGGGGTCAGGAAAGGATTCAAGGTGGGTGGAGGGGGCTGACGTGATGCCCCAAGCATTGGGACGTCACATTGTTGAATTGGAGAGGGGCCTGGGTTGGGCTTTCGGGCGGGAAGGTCAGGGAGCCAAGAGTCCATGAGGAGGTCACATTGTTGAGCAGTTGGGTTCATGTCTGAAGGAACATTTTGTCTATTTCCCCTTTGCTGAGTTGGGGAGATATCCAGGGAGTGGGTTGTGATGAAGTGTGGATGTGGAGGGGGTTGCAATGAAGTTAAGTTAGGTAGTTGAGCTTCATGGTGGGCATATCTAATTGGTTGATAGGCTTTAGCAGGTAGGTTCGGTTGAGGCAGCATATCGAGTGTTTGGTGGTCGGGAGGGGGAGAGGGCCGATGACAGGGAAATGTAAAGGAAGAGGCTGAACCTGGTTGCTGGCAGTGGGAGTCTTCTTAGCAAACAGATGGTGGGCAGTTTTGGTGGTCGGCCAGACCATCAGCTTGCTCACACTGGGAGTCATCTTGACAAACAGCTGATGGACAGATTAGTTGATTGTCCAGACCTTCAACTTCCTGGTTACCTTCCTCTGGATTGAGCTCTTCTTCATGCTGTTGGTTGACAAACGACCTAACAACCCTCTGTTTGGTAGTTTCCTTGGTGGAAGGTATGGGGAGATCTGCTGTTTGTAGGGCTGCTACAGGGTGGGTACCCGTTTCAACATGGACTGAGATTTGGTGGGCTCTCCCTTCTACCAAGAGAGTAGATTGCTTGAAGCTGGGAGCTTCTGCATGAGGAATAACTTTAGCCCTGGCGTACCAACGGTTTGGACCTTTCAACAAACACCTGTTGAGCTCAACAATCATTCCCATCTCTTTTGCTATTTGGCCGATGGTATGCTCGCACCAAGCATGAGACGGGATGCCCTCAATCCTGATCTAGGTTCCTCGGCCAGGGATCAACATAGCTGGACTCCAAGGTCAGGTGTTTTTCAGGGACAGTTTGTTTTGGAGACTCTTATCCCTAGAAAATGCAATGAGGCATTCCTTAGAGTCGAAATTGAAGAGGTATCCTAACGCAGAGATTCTAAATATCTCTACCTTCGACCTACTGAAGGTGGAGGAACGAATCCCTTCCTAAAGGTGATGTGAAGCATCGTGAGTGGCTTGGACTTCATCGACTAGAACGAAGGCGAGGCTTGCCCTTCCCTGGTCCGAGATCCACTCGGGCACAATCAGGGAATCGGGCATTGATGGTGGGCTGGGGGGCTTGAGAGCTGTTGCGTACGATGTTATTGGTGGAGGGTGGGGGGCAGCAATGTGATCATCTAAGTGCATCTGCTGGGTGGGGATGTTCTTCCTGCTTTCTGGGCGTGTGGGTGGCGAGTTAGGTAAGGAGGGGATGAGATGAGTCTTGGGCGTTGGGTTGCATCTCGGACCACCATCCTACGCCTGAGTAAAAACCGCTCATGAAGCATATCTCTCGCCGAGGTTGCTTCCTCCTCCTTCTTGAAACGGATGAATCCGTACCCTTTTTTCCTTCTAGTGATTAGAAATGCCGGGAGGTATACATCGGAGATTTCCCCAAATTGTCCAAATCGTTTTCTGATGTCTTTAGCTGTAATGTTGAAGGCCAAATTTCCTACGAACAGACTCCACCCTATTTCCTTCGTGCGTTTGTTTTGGACTTGCTGCCATTCCCTTGCGTTGGGATCCTTAATGGATCTGTTGGTCTGAGTACCGGACATTGGATCGCATCTAAGAAGGGGCGAAGAGGGTCTGCTGCGTTGGTCGGACTCCCGCCGGAAGGCGCTCCGGCCAGGGAGTGGGCCCCGTCGTCTTCTCAGTTTCAAATTTCAAAATTCCCGGGCCGGTTCCACCTCTTGATCTTCAAACCGTTCTCGGACGCACTCCCTTAATCTAACATGTCCTTAGCTACACCCCTAATTTGCTTAGAAAGTTGATGGATAGGCTTACCCTAAATCAATCAGATTTCCTAGATAGGAGAGGTTCTCAACCTGTTATATTTCTTTGATTTTCGTTATCTCATTGATATTGAATTCTTAAAATCACTGACGCTTGAGAATATATATCAATGGTATAAATCCATGATTTTTTAATCTTTTATATCATTTATTTAAAATATTTAAACTGTTTTATTTTCTGATTAGGTTGACCATAGTGCTCGGATCCTTATTGTGTTATCCAAGTCATCATGATTTTGGAACATTAACCTATGTGTGGAACTTTGAATCTTGGGTGTTGTTTTAATTCAGTTGAATTACATCTATTCAAAAATCCCAAAATCAAATAATCAAATTAGTTTTTATTACTCAATTTGTTTTCCATTTGATTTTCTCTTTCTTACAATTCATCTCCCTATGGGATCGATCCTGTATTCACAGGATATTACTTACGAACCTCTGCACTTGGAGGCAAGCAATCACCATACTATCTAAAACCATGTGATGACTTGCTTAAAACATATAAGAGCACTTGGTTGGGGTCACGTA
This sequence comes from Magnolia changhungtana, assembly GCA_030180095.1. Taxonomy (NCBI): domain Eukaryota; kingdom Viridiplantae; phylum Streptophyta; class Magnoliopsida; order Magnoliales; family Magnoliaceae; genus Magnolia; species Magnolia changhungtana. The sequence continues at coordinate 9,924,031 of JASAUF010000421.1, read as the reverse complement.
GTTTTGGATGCTGCTGAAACTTGGTCTGACGCCTCATCCAAGTGGGACACACACAATGGATGGGCTGAATTTGTGAACCACGACTTAGTGGGCCCAATAAATGATTATGAATGTTTAAATGGGAAGATAACCTCTCTCAACTGTTGTATGTGGTGTGGCCCACCCAAGTCATGGATTGACTTAATTTTTAAGCCCATGGCCCACCACGGAATGGTGCATCTAATTGATGAGGTAGATGTTTGACAGATATCATAGTGGGGCCCACATAGCTCGATCTCATGGTACCATTTCCTCTCCCTCTCTCTCTCTCTCTCTATATATATATATATATATATGTATAGTGAGAGAGAGAGAGAGGGGCATGGGACGACTCCACTTGGCAAACTCAACTCATCCTTTTCAGGCCGGACTCGATCCAAATCAATTAGGTGAGTCGATCTGAACCAAATAGACTTCGTCCAATCCAAACTCAAACCGAGTCAAGTTTGGGTCACAAAATAATTCGACCCAACTCGACCCTAAATCTAACTCACTATTGACTCAACTTGATCCGAAACTCGACTCATGTATATATATATATATATATATATATATATATATATATATATATATATATATATATATATATATATATATATATATATATATATATATATATATAAATAAGTCAGTAATTACGCAAGTGCACTTAGGTTTTGAGTTGTGATTTCAGCTCATGGATACCCGCTACATCCGGCCCGACTTGGTACTTGTGACTGGGTCGAACTTGGTATGGATTAGTCCATGCTAGACTTGGACTCGGATTGGGTCAGGCAGTTAAAATTGGTACTGCGTTGGGTAGAGTTTGGGTCAGGTCTATTTTAAAATCAGATCAAGTTGAGTCAGCCCTAACTCCGTCTGACTCGATGTTTGATAACCACTCGCCTTTTAGGCTATTTAAGGATAAATGCATGTATGTGAAATATTTAAAGAAAAACACTGAAGTTCTCCAAATATGGAGAAAAAAAACCTACCCCTTTTTACGTTGGCTAAGGGTCAACAACGAAATTGTGCCATTAACTTGTCTAAACGAAGAATTTGCGACTAAACCTTTACTTTTTTTATGGTTATACCTAGTGCATGAAATTGTGCGTTAACTTGTTTAAAAGATGAATTTGCCACTAAACCTTCACTTTATTATGGTTATAACTAATGCAAGGGGTAGGCGTAGGAAGGATTCTCCCGGACCCACTTTTTATGTATGTGTGTGATCTATGCCGTCCATCTATTTTGCGATCTTCTTTTAGGCCATGAGCGCCTAAAAATGAGCCAGATCCGAAGCGTAGGTGGACCCTGCTCAGGAAACACTGTTGATGAAATGCCTACCATTATAAACATGTTAGGGCCATGAAAGTTTAGATTAAACTGATTTTACGTCGTCCCTTTCTCCATTTCTCCGGCCGGTACTCTTATGAAGAGGTTGGATGGGTCCGATAGGCCCTAGGAAGTTTACAGCAGTGGTTATAGAAACATGGGACGCGGCTTGCATACTGGATCACGGATCCACCAAGGTGTGTAGGATCCCTGACTGTGGGGCCCACTTTGATGTATATGACTAAATCCACACCGTCTAGCAGTTTTGAAAACTCATTTTAGGCCATGATCCAAAAAATGAAGCATATGCGAATCTCAGGTGGATCATAGTACACAAAACAGTAGTAATCAACCATTAAAAACTTTTTGTTGGAACAAAAGTATTGGACCAAGCTGATATTTGTGTGGTATCTTCACTTAGGTCCTAGTGACCTCATCAACAGGTTGGATGGAAAGTAAACATGCATTCCGATGGCTGGAGGAAATTTTTAATGGTGGGGATTCAATAAGGACTATTTCTTGTGGTGTGGTCCACGTAAGATTTGGATCTGTTTTTGGACAGCACATACATAATGTTCAATGCCCGCTCGACCGGACTGTGAATCGATGACCCATCTCTTTGTCACTGGGTCCTCCACCAGCCAAGTGTGGGAGCTCTTTCGCCGGGATTGCGGGATCCCAAACCCACTTCCTAACTCGCCTTCGGCCCGGGCAATCTTTTGGTGGAATGCTTCCACCTCATCAACCTCGCCCCTCAAAGGGCTGATTTCCATCTTCATTTTTTGGGAATTATGACAACCTAGAAACTCCAGTCGCTTTGAGAATACTTCTATTAGGATTACCACAATTATCTCTCGTATTCTCCTTTGGGCGTAGCATCTCAGCCCTTTATTGCATCCTTCGAAAAAGCTCCTCTCTTCAGTTATTTCCATGACCAGTGGCTGGAACGTTCCGACTCCTCAATCTAGACAACCTAAGATTTTCATCGTTAAATGGTGTAGGCCCCCTCCGGGATGGATCAAGCTAAATGTGGATGGATCTGCTCAAGGCAACCCGAGGCCCTCAGGAGGCGGTGGTGCTGGGAGAGATGAGTCTGGGAATTTCATCTTTGGCTTCGCCCACGGTTATGGGAATGGTACTAATACAAGGGCAGAATCAAGAGCTGTCTTGGATGCTCTAACGTTGGCGCTTCAGTTGGGTTTCTCTAATATTTTGCTGGCTAGCAACTTCATGATTGTGGTGAAAGCTCTTACAAGCTCTGCGTCTCTCTCCTGGCCAATTTGGTACTTAAGGCTAGAATCTCCCATCTCGCTCACGACCTTCACCTCAAAATCATTCATACGCCTAGAGAAGCGAACTCAGTGGCGGATGGACTGGCCCGTCTGGGCAGTGTGGCCTAGTCCAACACTCTCTTCACAAGCCGAGCCGACCTCCCTCGCCATATCAAGGGCCTCTTGTTCTTGGACAAAGTTGGTCTTGGCGCTCTGCACCAAACCTAGTTCCCCTTGTTTCCCCCTTGTTTGTCTTTTCTGCTCATATGATAGGTGGGCCTTCACCTTTTTTGTTCTTAGCCCCCCCAAAACTGTACACCTGGTTCCGGCCGTTTAATCAATGAAATTCTCCTTAAAAAAAAAAAAAAAACAAAAACAAAAAAAGGCACATACATAATGGTGGTAGACCGTTAGGGATCTATCGCGCCGTGGATTGCGGGAGCAAATTTCTTGCCAAAGCTTTCATAGGAAGTTCCTATGTTGGGATGCTAGGTGGGGACTCACGGTGATGTTTGTGGGAAATCCACCCTCAAAATACAAAATACAAGTGAGCCACATAAGAGGAAACATTGGAGAATGAAATGCTTATCATTGAAACCTTCTTGGGATCCACCTTGATGTTTTAATGCCATCCAAACCATTTATAAGGTCATTCCCACTGGGATAATGAAGTTAAAAAACAAAAAATTTACCTAATACAAAACTTTTGCAGCCATTCGAATGTTTCTATAATGGTCATTTGACAAAGGGAAGGATGTGATGAGGTCGGTCATTATCTTCCTAAGGGACAACTGCTCTAACTTCATGGAGCACTTGGACTCCTCGCCAAGATTCCTTGAATCCAAGATGAATGAAAATAGAAAATAATATCTAAAAATTCCAAATAAATTGATTGATGATTAAAAAAAATAAAATGAAATTACAATCATAAATAGTGAACTCAAACTTAAGACGGAGTTTTAGACTCAAACTCCAGCTCAAATTCCTTAAAAATGTGACTTACTATAAATAATAAACTTATTATTTATAGACGGTCATGATTCCTGCTAGACTTCATGTTTTCAGCCAAAAATAGTAAGTATCCAATTTGGCCCAACCATGTTATTCTCCTAAATTTTCTAATCCCTTTTCATATTTGACACACTCCTAAAACTCAAAGGATCAAGAGTTATGATTGAATTAAAAACCACTATTTATAGTAAAAACAAGAATAAAATGGAGTTTCCGCCGTCGAGATGATGGAATCTCCCAAATCCAGCGTGGGAAACTTGGCATAACAGGTTGGTTGGCTAAAGTAGTTTCTCCTACCCCAAAATAGTATATGATATGTTGAAAAACTCATTCTAGTTTGTGAGATAAGATTGTTTTAAGGTTTTGAAGGTCTTACTCGCTTTCACCTTTGATCGGGCCTTCTTTGGTCCATCTCAGGCATGAAAGTGTCCACGACCGGGTATACATCATCAGTGAATCTTTACTTACCTAACCAAGTTATGTGCGTCCCACTACGATATATGTGTTATATCAAAACCATCCATCGATTTTGTGAGATCATTTTAGTGCACGAGGAAAAAAAAAAAAAAAAAAGGCTGGATCCAAACCTCAAGTGGACCACAACACAAAAAGTACTGGCCAGTGAACACCTACTGTTGAATTTTCTCGGCGGCTACAAAAAGTACTGGCCATTGACTCCTCCGTCATCCCTACTCCCAGGAATAAGAGGTCCCATTCACTCCTGATCAAATGGTTGCATCCCACTCTGGGTTAGGTTAAATTAAATGTTGATGGATCTTCGAGGGGGAACCTGGGGTTATCAGGTGGTGGCGGTATTTGTAGGAAGGATGATGGATCCTTCATCTTCACTTTCTCTGTTGGATACGGAACCAGATCAAATAACCTTGCGGAGCTTCGTGCCATCTTCGACGGTATGGCCATATGTTTGGAGAAAGGGCTGAATAAAATTATGGTGGAAACGGACTCAAAGCTGGTCACAGACATTCTGCGGGGGGATTAAAGTTGCCCGTGGCAATGGAAATTGTGGAGAGACAGAATCAACACTTTGAAGCAGTCCAACACTTTTCTCTTCAACCATATTTTTCGTGAAGGAAATGGCCCGATTGACGGCTTGGCAAGAGCTGGGAGTGGATCTCAGGCGTCATTCATTCATGACAATTTAGCTTCGCTCCTCAGACAGATTAGGGGTCTTATTTTTCTTGACAAAGTCGGGCTTGGGGTGATCCGTTCAACTGACTGATTGCCCTGTTTCCTTGGTCTGATGTACAGTTTGTCCCATACGATAGGTGTCCCCGCCCTTTTTGCTTTTGGGTTGACCTGAATGTTTATGCTTTGTACATCCACCATCCTTTCGATCTATAATATACAAGCTTCACTTAAAAAAATATAAAAATAAAAATAATTTCTCGGGGGCTACAAAAGCCGGGGATAAGAATGGTATTTGTTTATATATATATATATATATATATATATATATATATATATATATATATATATATATAAAATTTAATTCAGGACTTTTTGACCTTATAAACACGTTCGATGGCAAATAAAAATCATGGTGGGCCCTAGAAAGATTTCAACGGTAAGCATCATTGTCGCCATTGCTGTGTGGTCTTCTCGAGGTTTGTATCACCTCATTTTCAAATGTGTCTTAAAATGATCTCACAAAATGAATGAATGGTGTGGATATAACACATACATCATGGTGGGCCACATAACTATTTGACCTCAACACACCATGGAGGTCCCTGATGTGTGGGGTGTGGTACACCACGCAATCCGCTTCCTCCAGTGGCCATAGTGGGCGGTGCTCTGTGGGCCCCTCCATGATATATATTTTTATCCCCACCATCCATCCTTTTCAAGATCATTGTCAAAGTCTCTGGTGGAACACGTCACATGGTTGAACGAGGGTTGTTTCGTCAATTTAAAAAATACAGTTTATAAACTAGAGGGTATATGATAGCAAGCAGTTAGATGTCTCACAGTGCAATCGTCAGGTGTTTTACTTTAAATATTTTGAAAGCACGTGTTTATTTGGAAATAGCTTAAAAGATAGATAGTTATACAGAAAAATCCCTTTAATTTATAGTTGTTAACAGTAAGTTGAGTAAAATCAAGTTTGTGGTTTTTAAACTGTGGCAACGCACTCCGCTATGTGTGGCATTCACCTTTGCCCACCATGTGTGCCCTTGGAGCCAGGCCTTGGGACAAAAAAATAGTCCAAATGACTAAGGTACGTCAGATCAAAGGGAGTGACCTGAGTGGACGACAACTATTGTTCAAGTGTGGAGCCCACCACGGTTTGTTTATTTCATCCAACCCTTTAAAGTGGTGCATGTTAGGGCTTCAAAATGCAGTAAATTTTCAAAAGTCTAAGTTTGATATATTAACCATTATGGTCATTGTTTAGATATTTTCAAGTCTATGCGAAAGCCTCACAATTGTGTCTAATAGATCATTACCGTTGAAAACCATGTACACAGCAAATGTCACACCTTCAACTGAGAAGATTCGCTTCAGATCTATCCCAGCTGAGTAGTGAAGAGGAGCCAACATGCTACTACTTAGAATAGGGTTAAGGCAAACTCAGAGCTATCCAAAGGTGAGCCCCACACATGTACACGTGGGATGGAAGCTAAGAAGTGGGGAGTGTTTTCTCTCTTCTTCTCTCCCCCTTTTTTTTTTTTTTTTTTTGCTCAATTTTCTTTATTTATGTGGTGACGCTGGAGGGAGGATGAATGTCTAAAGCTCTCTCTTAATCACTTTGGCATATGATCTATTTATAAGGAGGGAATATGATTTGAAGAACAGATGATGGTCCACCACCCTATATAAAGTATACCCTACCATATCTAAAGTTTATAATTTTATTTAAACATATACCTACATTGACTCAATCCCCCCATTTATCACGGTAATCCACACTTTGATCTAATATCATACAAATTAAGAAGTGGACCGCAAGTTCTCAACCTTCAAATTATCATCAAGTGCAATTAAAATCTTTTAACAGTAAAAACAAATGATCAATTGTTAAAAATCATTTAATTTAAAAAGAAAAAAATTTGTGCCGAGGTTAGTGAAAAATCACTTAACAGATAGTCTAATCTATCATATCTCAGTCATAAGAATATTCATAACTAGTGGATCCATTATTAGATCATATAGAACCCAGTCATATCCTAATGCATGAACCTAATAACATTTATGCATGAATCATATAATTGAGTCTACAAATTCCAGCCAAAGACATTACATCAAGAACTTGAACTCCTCATATGTCATAAAGTTTAAGAATTAGTAAAAAGTAGTGCATACATAGGCTGATGTAGATCAAGAATGAAGAGTTTTTCGATCTAAAGACTTAAAGTAATCATCCAATACTAGTATCCAACGAGTTTAATATCAAGATCTTATGTCCATGAATATTAACACTCATATGTATGATAGGGCAAAGACAACCTTGTCGTCAACCTAAACGGCGGAGACTTCCCATTTCAAATTTTCATTTGTTTCCTCAAACAGGATAACCACATAAGGATAATCTCAGGTTCAATTTAAAACTTGCTTGGTGGTTATATATCAAACAAGACATTAAAATTCACATAACACAATTTTCACCTGACTAGTGGCTGTTATGATGAAACTCAAGTTCTCGAGGGCAAAACTCTCTACTTTAATGAGATACATATCTAATTTAATATACCCGCATATAAATTATGGAATTAATCAAATGCCCATACATCAATCATAGTCATTATGATCTGCAGACAAGATCATCAATTCAACAGTTAAAATCAATACAATATTGGCTTTTCAAGCCACATGCACCACTCACAAATTGAGTATGCAAGATGAAGAGATATTTAAATACTCAGTGGAATCCACAAGCTAGGCAAACCACGTTACATGAAAATAAAGGTTTTTGGCGTGATTTTAGGGAATTCCTTGTGGTGTGCACCTGAGTTTTGGTTTTTTCGTTGTAAGGTGAAAATTATTAGTGCAATTGATGGATGGAGTAGATGTCATATTCACAGAGCTTGGGGTACTGCACCCAATTCAAGTGTTACACAGTATTCCGGTACTTAAACTCAGGCCAAGTCCGTCAATTACAACATTTCTCTCCTCAAAGAGGAGAGAGAGAGAGAGAGAGAGAGAGAGAGAGAGAGAGAGAGAGAGAGAGAGAGAGAGAGAGAGAGAGAGAGAGAGAGAGAGAGAGAGAGAGAGAGAGAGAGAGAGAGAGAGAGAGAGAGAGAGAGAGAGTAACGTTAACAATTAATTATAAATTTCAGTTGTTAAGCATGAAATTACATGTTTTATTAATAAATAAATAAAAACACACCATACAATTGCTCTTTTAAGAGGGTTGTTACCCAAAAAAAAAAAAAAAAAAAACTAACAACGGAAGCACGTGCATTTTCATGTGCCCGGTGATTATATATGTTGTAGTTTTGGACCAACTTGAGCAAAACAGCATGATCATGACGTTGATCTTGGTGGCCCACTTTGTTATTAACATCAGGACTTCTAATATTGGTCGTCCATTTTGTTATCAACAGCAGTGTCTCCAAAACGGATAATCACATCGTTAGACACAAGTGTCCCAGCTGGCGCATGGACCGCGAAAGTCCTCCCATTGAGCACGCACGGGCGGCCACCTTTCCTTGGCACGTATGTGCACCCAGATGGCCCTGAAGATGTCACGGGGCCTTTCTGTAGGGACTCTAAAACCATTAATCCTTTCATGGGTCCCCATTCTCCACCCAGAGGGCGCCTTGCAACCACAAGACGAGATCAAGAGGAGGAAAATGATGAATGTTTGTGGTAAGAGATTTGTTAAGTGAGAAGCCATGAACGTGAAGAAACAAGAAAATTTTCTTGATGAGGAATGCTTTCTAAGAAAGATTGTGTTTTATAGATGAGAGGATGGAAGGAACGGACATATATATAGCTTTGCTTTTGAACATTTTGGCTGGAAAGCTTGTGTTAGGGGATGTTTGGACTGAGACTCAGTCGGGTATAACAAGAACTTGAGTCGAGTCCCCGGTTTGACTGCAAACGCGGGTTACGACCTTGATTTTTATCTTTTGTTACGTCCGGATCGAATTGGAAAGAGGCAAAGAGCCTTTCTTGGCCATCACCTCATACGTGGCAGGTGGGGTGGGGGAACGGATTGGCTACTCCCCCTGCCACCAGCCAATGGCTGGTGGTCGGTGCTCTGTGAGCCCCCACCATGATGTATGTGTTTCATCCATTCCGTCCATCTATTTTTCTATATCATTTTATGTTAAGAAACAAATACCCATTCTTAATTTTATCTTAAGAGACCAAAAATTATATATATTCCAATATCAGGTGGACCACATTAAATGAAACAGTGTTCAATGAGCGTCGACCATTAAAAACCTTTTAGGGGCCATAAAAGTTTTGAATCAAGCTGATATTTATTTTTCCCCTTCATCTGGGCCTATATGACCTAATCAACAGATTGGATGTCAAATAAACAGTACAGTAGACCTAAGGAGGATTTTAATGATGGATATCCATTTACTATTGTTTTCCTGTAGTGTGATCGACCTGAGATTTATATCCATCTATTCTTTGGGATCAAGACTTAAAATGATGTTAAAAAATGAATGAACGGAATGGATGAAGCACATATAGCTTGATGGGGCTCACAGAGCACTGACCACCAGCCACGGGGCTGGTGGGAGTCGCCCATCCGTTTCCGTGGGGTGGTAGGTCTAAAGTGTCCACCACTCCATCTAGAGGGTTTGCTCGCTGATGACTCACTAATAGATCATCCTAAACGTTGAATTGGCAGACTTTAAATGGGCGGTGAACATGAAATTGGATAGGTAGTTAAAATTTGAGGGTGTGAAAGTAATGGCCAGGATGATCTTTTTTATATGGTTTTCAATGCCGAGTACTCATTCATGGATAGGATCAGCTCAGTGGTACGGATCTGACTAATGTGTTTGTGGGCAACGGGCCATCCAAGATAAGACCTTCCTGATGGACGGTCTGGATCTACTACCCCGCATGCCGCACCTAAGGACTTGGACAGTCTTTGCCTTTTTAAACCACTGCTGCAGTTTATTCCGGGAGAGGATTAGGTACTGCACCGGCGTAGAGCAGGAGAGAGGTGGCAGGATTCGATTGGGCATGAGGCACCCACTAAATGAAACAACCTTCAAACATGCTTTAACTAACGTTACGTTTAATGCCAGCTGCAGGCTGTCGTCCAATTAAATCCCTTTTGTACATTTTGAAAGATCATTTTAGGCTTTGAGCAAAAAAACAAAAAAAACAAATAACAAATAACAAAGGAAAAAATAAAATTAAAAAAAAAAAAAAAGAAAAAAAAGAAAAGAAGAAGAAGAAAAGGAAGTAGGCCACCTTGATGTATTTGTTTTATCCACACCATCTATCATTTTGACGGATCATTTTATAGTTTGAGCTAAAAAACCGGAATCATGTCCAAGGCTCAAGTGTACCACACCACATAAGCAGTGATGATAATAGAGTACCGATCTTCTGTGTGCAAGGCAAAGGTAGGGCTGTACATGAACAGAGTTAGCTTGATTAGCTCGCTCCGCTTGACTCGAAAAAGCTTCATTTTACTCGGTTCGAAACTGAGTTCGACCCGAGTCAAGCTGAATTATTTAGTTCAAAAAAATTTCGAACCGAGTTTGAGCTTGGCCGAGCTCGACTCGACTCGGATCGAACCCCAACTAGAATCAAACTCAAATTGAACTAGTTCGGTGACTCGGTTACTTTGATATTGATGTTGTTCACCAAGTGTTTGATGAAATGACCCAACGAAGTGTCAACTAGTGGCAAAGAAGGTATGTATGTAAAACAAATACCCATTCTTCTTGATTTTGATGTTGCCTATAAGGTGTTTGATGAAATACTTGTAAAACTGCTCCTGCTGTTTTACAAACAATGAAAATTTGAAGGTGCAGTCCATGTGTTTATGAAAATGCCGTAAAGGCAAACTCGACTCGAACTGGCCCGAGCTATTGACCAACCGAGCCGAGTTGGCCAGTCAAGCTTGAGGACTGAGCCGAGCCAAGTTTGAGGGAGGGTCAGCTGGTGGTCGTGCCTATATTTAGTGTCGTCGCTTATTGTCATCACCGATGACACCATATTATGAAACAAGAATAGATTGTCATCTCCCAACTTTTAACGTGTGGAACTTATTTGGGGCACCATGATTTATGTGGTAAATCCACACCGTCTATTAATTTTTACAGATCATTCTAGAGTGTAAGCCCAAAAATAGGCACATTTAAACCTCAAGTGGACCTCACCACTCAAAGCAGCAAGGGATTGAATGACTAGTACCGTTGAAACCTTCCTAGGGTCTACTGTGAGGTTTATTTGCCATCTAACCTCTTCGTAAGCTCACACAGACCTAGAGGAAGTGAAAACACAAATATCAGCTTGATCAGAGCCTTCCGTGGCCCTAAGAAGTTTTCAACAGCAGGCATCCAATTCCCACTATTTCTAGTAGTGTGGCTCACTTGAGCCTTGAATATGCCTCAATTTTAGTCTAATTCCCTAAAATGTTATGGAAAAATGGATGGACGGTGTGGATCTGATACATATATCATGATGAGGCTCATAGGAGTCCCTCATCTCAACTCTTCCAATTTTCTTCTCCCTGAATGTGTTGCACCACCACTACCAACCGACTTTCTTGACATGTGAAATTTAGATCGGCCCCATGATGATCTATTTCTTAGATCCATACTACCATCCATATTTTCATAGCATTTTAGACTATGAACCCGAAAACAAGGTGGATACAAAATTAAAGTGGACCAGCCCACAGGAAAAAGTAAGAATTGATGCTATTGTTGAAGTATGTGTAACCTTATGAATAGATTAGATGGAAAATCAGCCTCAGAGTTGGCTCTAGGAAGGTTTCAATAGTAGATTGTTCAATCCCCACTACCTTCTTTCATGTGGTCCATTTTGATGTACCTCATTTGTGGTCTCGGGCTCTAGAATTATCTAGAGAAATTAATGGACGGTGTGGATCTAACATAAAAATCATGGTGGGACTTGAAAAAGTTTCTCATGTTAAAAGTTATGTTGTGTAGCAAGCAATCTATTTAGGAGAAATTTAGCCTATTATGTGAGTAGGAGTCATCAGAAAAGATGTGGATGAATGTGAAGCGATGGCACTGAAATTTCCCACGACTTCAACATAGATGATGCACACTTGTCACATACATAATAACGCCCACAATTGAAAACTCATGGCTCATCCTGATGTTTATTTTTTCATGCAACCTAATTATCAGGTTTTTTTTTTTTTAATTTTAATTATCCGGTTACATGGACCTGGACGAAGGAAAACACAAATATTAGCTTCATCAATATTACTTCTGTGGCTCCGAAGAAGTTGTCAATGGAGGGCATTCAATCACCATTGTGTCACCCACTTGATCCTTGGTTCTGCCTCCTTTTTGGGGTAATGCCCTTAAAATAATCATTCAAAATAGATGTACTTGTTGGCACTTGGCTTGGTTTTGGTCACGTGTGGTGTGTGTGGGTGTGACAAAATCAGTTGTGTAGCTCGATTCAAACCGAATGACCTCGAGCACCAAGATAGGAAGATACGTTAAATGTGAGCGTATATGACTACGCTCTGAGAAGTTGTAAGATGATCATGATTGCAAAAAAAAAAAAAAAAAAAATGAAGAAGAAGAAATACTTACAATCAGTTGTAAGAAGCAACTACAAGAAGCATTTCTGAAAGATAAACTTGTATTGAGAATGAAAATAGTCCAACTAAAGATTACCACACGCTAAAGATTATTGTTACTCGTAAGATATAGTTAAAGTTATGATAAGGAAAGATAAAGTGTTTGGCTTGTTTGGTCGGTATGAGATGATTTGCTTTGTTGAACTTATTGTTATTTATAAATCTTTCTTGCAACTTCTCTTCAGGTGTTTCTCTTCTTTATTTCAATAACTATGAGTGTTAAATGGTTGTCATGATCATCTTCCAGATCTTTCTGTCTCTTCGTGTCCCTCTAACTTTTCTTTTCCACCTAACCGCTTTATGCTTCTTGGACTTCTTAGTGTGCCTCATCCTCAAATGATGTGTATCATCCAGCTTAGTGCTTGTTATACCTTCATAAAAAGTGCTCCTAATATCTCTAGAGATCTTTCACATGCTATATATTTCCGTGCAACGACACGTGTCATTTTCTGATCGGCTATTTGAAGAACGGTTAAAAATAGGGTACAACAACACCATGTGAATAAAATAAAGGCATTACAATCGATAAATTAATGTGATGGTTGCGGGATCGATCGAGGGTAGGCTAACTCAATGGTGGACAGTTGCGTCTGCTAATAGAAGGAGATCGGTGGCTCTCATGCTCATCCCATGCTCATCATTTGGGAGATTTTGAAAGCAAGAAATGCCACTATCTTTGATAATATGAAGGTGGATCACAGGGTGGTGATAGATAAAATATGGCATTGGAGGAAGATGATTGATGGGCTGGAGACCGAGCGGGATTTAAGGAGAAAATCTAGGGGTCTAGGTTCTCTAGTTAGGGTGAATGCCAGTCCTAAGGCGATTACATGGGAGAAACTCCATTTGGGATGAGTTAAAATAAATGTAGATGGCTTTACTAGAGGTAACCCAGGTTTGGCTGGCGGAGGTGGTATTTGTAGAGGCCCGAATGGTGAATTCTTCTTTGCTTTTGCATCTAAGTACGGGGTGGGGTTGAATACCCAGGTGGAGGTTCGTTTCGTCCATGACAGGATCCAATTTGGGTTACAATGGGGTTTTCCCCACATTATTATCAATTCCGATTCAAGGACGGCTGTAGATATGCTCAACGGGTTGGCGAGGCCCGGTTGAGAATGGAAGATGTGGGTATATAGGATTCAGGAGTTGATGCAAAGAGGTCGGATTGTTTTTAAACACATCATGAGGGAAGGCAACTTGGCAGTATATTTTATGGCTCATCTGGGTAGCGGCACTTAAAGTTCCGGTTGGTGGGAGAGGAGAGTCGAGCTCTCTCAAGAGGTAAGGGGCTTGATTTTCCTAAACAAGGTGGGTTTGGGTTTGATTAAGGTTGGGTGAGATGGATGATTTTGTGCAGTTTTTTTCTCTCTCCTTCCTTTCCATGATAGGCTCCGGTTATTTTGGTTAGTGGGGCTCGAATGTAAATTTTGATTAGAAATGAAGAATAGTTCCTTAAAAAAAAATAAAAAAATAAAAAATAGATTTACAGTCCCATCTTCATCCAGTTGGAAGATATATCATTAAAAAAAAAAAACCTAATCTTTCTGTATGAACAGATGATGTAGGCAAATGGTCAGTAAGATGTGACCAAGATGATTGATCACCCAAGTAAGGATTCAATTGATCAAGATCCAACAACTTAGGGTTGTGAATGTTAATGTTAATCCTACAGTACTTTAGCAATGTATGCTAAAATTAGGTTATGTTAAGCTATGCTAGGATAAATGTAAAGGGAAGATAAATTGGGTTTGACATGGACCTTGAGTTCTTCCTTGATGGTTCAAGATCCTTCATATCTACGTCTTGCAGTCTTCCCATAGGAAGTCCGTGTAAATCTAAAACTGTTGAATTTCAGGTCTCCACTTTTATGTGGATGCCCCCTATCAAATTTTCAGGACATTATTACATCTAAAAATAGCTCGATTAGAGCCATCTCCACCCGTCATCTCTTCTAATTGTAGAACTAGTAGAATCAGATCCATCAGATATAGATCTCCCATTCTCTTGATTTTGATATGTTCTAATATGGGCCCATTCGATTGATATCCATCCATTTAGATATCGGTCCGATCTTCAGATATTAGGAATCTTTTTAATTATCATGAGAACTCCAATTGTTTCTAGAAAAATCTCCCATTTTGGAATGATTGTGAGAGACAACCTTTTCGAGTGTCTCATATCTAGATTCGTGATAGGATTCTTTCCTCGGTAGGCCTTTTATAGATGTGTTGGGCACATTGCTTCATTCAATTACCACATGAATCATGGCTACATGTCACTCGAAGTTTGATCTCCTAATGGCATGCATCCAGTTCTATGTCATCGCATTAATAACGAAAGATATATCATTGAAAAAAATCTGATGAAAGATATCTTCAAACGTGAGTACGATTCTACCAACATCAAACCCATAGTATTGACATATGGAGACTTCTTATCGGTTTACGACGGTGCACTAAAAATGGGTGTAAAAAATCCCCCCCTCCCCCCTTTGTATCGAGAGATGTGATGGGATGTTTGATGTTAGGGTTTCGGCAGTCGTTCCAACATGTGACACATGGCAATCAAGGGTTCACACTTGACCGTCGTGAGCATTAATGCTAGCATAAAAAATTGTCCGACATGATTGTCATCTATTGATGCTGGCATGAAATGTCTTTTTTATGCATAAAAATAAAAAGACTGTAAAAATTTATGCTCTCTATAGGCGGCGGCCTAAGCTTAGGACTTAGCCACTATATTATTTTTAAAAATAACGATAAAAACTGGTCTTTCAATTGGTTAGAGACGTTTGCAACAAACTACATATCGCACCAAGTCTATCCATCTTCTGCTTGCATTGACTCTCATAACATGGGGTAGTATTTCTTCAGGTATTGATCATTAATAGGATTTTCTCTTTCCTGACCATCCATGTCCTGTAGCAAATATCTCCTCCATACGAAACTTGTTTAACTTTCAATGGTCATTTTCCTTTGAAAATGTCTCTTTTTAGCCTTAAAATGCCCTTCTGGTGGTCATAAGCCTAGGTTTGGTCATCACTCGGCAAACCATATTTCATAACATCTACAATGTGCTAAAGGCATTCATTGTACAGTTGTTTATCCCAAGCTTGCATTAGTCGACCTAGTTGTGGCTTCCTCCTAGTCCTCTGGCCAGGATTGTCCTTTGGCACAGCTTTGGCCACCTTTAGGACCCCTTCTAGTTGCTTGTTGCTCATGCCTCATGTTTATCAGTTTGTCCATCGTATACTTGATCGAATGTTGTTGCATGTTTCTTATTGACTGAGCATAATAAGGCCTTTGGACTATAGCATAGGCCTTGTTGCAAGCTGAACCACTTTTCTCATTGGCTACCCTGGGCTGGTTTGCTCTCTCCTAGAGTTTTCCTTTTTTAAAACAAGTTATTTTGGTTGTTGCTTGCCCATTTATTGGGTAACGGCCCTTCCTTATGCTTGTAACACTTTAATTTCACATCGGGCTTGCTGATTCATGTGATTTTTTCCCCTAACTTATGTTTTTCCAACATATATGGTGTACGAGTGGTCCGTACTCATGCAAAAGTTTTTGAGCAAAAGAATTTTCAGGGTCCTAGAGTATATCATTGGTGCATTTCCTTTGTCTTTAGGTGGGGATGATTGTTTTCCAATACTTATCGCTTTCGTAGTGAGCCTTCCTTTTGTGATCAAGGGTAGACTCTAGTTCGTTATCCATTCGGCTGCCATGGCCGATGGTGGGTTGTTGGTAGTTTTAGGAGGAACCGTTCATTTTCCAGCCCAGAGTGCTGGCAATTCCATGGGCCTCTCCTTGCGTCAGGCGATTATCGTCATGTGTGCTTACATAATGTTAAACCGTTTCAGGTGAAGCCGTTAGATCGATCCCTATCACCTCCTCTTCCTTTTTGGGGAACTTGAGTAAGCCTTTTTCGATGTTCTCATATACTTAATTTCTAAACATGATATAATTCTTAGTAGAATGTGTCATAGTACGATTCCATTTAAATATATTCCCTTTTTGAGTTCCTCGGCCGAATGAACCTTTTGGTGAATGGGGAGCCTGATGAATTTGTTCTCCAACAAGATGTTGAATATATCCTCAGCTTTGGAAATATCAAACATATACTACGTTGGAGCCTTGGGGGTGCCCTTCCTCGGGTTTACCTCCGTTGAGGCTTTGTACCTTGCACGACCATGTACCAACTATCTCAGTTATGGCCATCTCATAGCAAGAGTCGTGATCTTCGCTCGTCCATGCAGGAATTATTTATTCAACGACCAACTTGTAATTTAGGTTATAATAAAATGAGCCCTTTGACACGTTCATCTGTTGTTACTTATCCTAGAGGATCCATTCGTATTTGGTAGCCATGGTTGATAGTTCAAATAAGTCTCTAGATACACGTCTTTAAACTTCTTGCAAAGCTCAAAGTCCATGCCCTCTAAGGCTAGCCTGGCGAACTTGGCCTCTAAGAGAATAACTGGGCAACGATTTTTTGTGCCCTTAAATTGGGCAATGAATTTTTCGACTGTCTCATCATGCAGATGACACAACCTGAATAAGTCAGCAATGGATGCTTCAAGCTCTGTTTGATGGAACTGCATGTGAAACCTCTTTTTCATCTCATTCTAGATTTGAATCGAGTTGGCAGGGAGGTTTATATACAATGTGAAAGTGATTTTTGTTAGAGAATTCCAAAAGAGCTTGAGCCTCAAGAAGTCATTGTAGGACACTTTGCCACATTGTATGGTGAAGCGGTCGACATACTTAATGGTAAAAGTTTCCTCGTCTCTTGAGAAAAAAGTGACTCGAAAAACCTAAAACCTTCGGGGAACTCGTAATGCTAATCGACCCACTCAAGATAAGGTTTTTTATAAATCGGCCGAGCAACTCGTTAGCCTTCGGTTAAACTCCATACTCTTGGATAAGCCTTATAATGTTGTCCCAGCCAAGCGACCTCTATGCGCCTACCAATTCTTCTCGATCATGGTACCTTTGCAGCAGCACAAGGTATGACCCCTGTGCAACATGGTTAACGGCCGTAGGGGTGAAGCGATCCAAGGTTGCCCATTGGACGCGTCTACCCTATAATAGTCGTTATGGACAAAAGGCGTGATCGGAGGATGCCCTAGGCATTTTTGTCCTCTGATACCCTTAGTAAGCAGTTAGGCCGACCAAAGGTTGGCCCCCTTGGTACTCAACCCTATGTTAGCTGTTGTGGGTAGCCAAAACGATCGAAGGTTGCTCAGTAAAGTTTTCAGCTATTGAACCATGATTCCCCCCGCCTCGGGTTTTCCCCTCCAGGTGCATGATAATTATGTGGGTCGGGGTACTCTGGTTGTCTGTGTTGCCCTCAAAATTGACGATCGGGCTCTCTAGCTTCCCAAGCGCCAATCCCAAGATGCTCCAGCTACCTCGTCACTCACCAAACATGGCGAACGAGCTAACTAAATTCCTAAACTCCAAATCCGGTTTGTGGCAGATGAAATTTTTTTTTTTTTAGGCGAGCTACATCTATAATGGAAAATGAAACATCAACATCCCATAATGACTACATCATCAAATAAGTCTAAAATATATCATATTTACAATCCCAAAATTTCAAAATAGAAGGAAAGCTATGATAAGGATCCTCATTAACACCTATAGGCACCTTGAGCTTGGTAGTGTCCTGAAAGAATAGAAGGAAACATGGGTGTAAGCAACAAGCTCGTGAATCATTCCGTGTGTTGGAAGGTAAGTACAACTTATCATGGACCTTCCTCAATCATGAAAGGTATCACAGATATGATATCATAAATAGGCATAACAAAACAATACATAATGAATGGTCAAGTCATAGTCGGTAGCATCGCAGGCTACTCGGGGCCTCGCACTAATGGCCACAATCCACATTAGTCTCATACCTAACATGCGATGTGATTTCAGGATGATAGACTCTAGATCTCAAATAGTCTCATACTTATTGGGGATTGTGGCCCACTAATATGTGCACCGATACTATATATATTTACAAATCTACAAATCTGAATGCATGAATATCATACATATTCACATGTTGCATCTATACCATCATACCCAAAACCATATTCATAATCAAAATCATGACTTTGACGACATTTCCTCACAATGGCTCATATGTATACATGTCTGCCACACCGCAGATTGGGACTAAGCCCCCGTGTGATGGTGTGAGTGACATTATTCTTCCAATGAGACAAACGTTAGGCTAGTCACACCCCTTCCCATTCAATGCATGGCAATGAACTTGGCCACCTGGTATGTCAATGAGGATCACATTTGTTTTTCATACTTGACCATCGACAGTGGGGCCACCGCCTCTAACTGATACCCTCATCTGATCCAAATATTAGTAGTTAGGCTCGTTACACCTCTGCCATTCCCAGTCTCAGCAGTAGAGTATGTTGGTGCCCCATGACTGCACTGCTCCTGCTTCTTGACCTATCAGAAGGGACTCATCGGTACTGACATAACGGGCTCAAAATCTATAATAGAATCTCTTGGGTTCACGGCACGCCTCTCACGGTCTCACAGCCCAGGGCCCGCCACATGCGGTCTCACGGTCCATAAACGATATCCATAACAATACTCCAACTCATCTAAAACTCATCCAGACGTACGGACCAACATGAGGGCCCCAAACATCATGATATGCTGTGTATACGTTTCATGAATGCTCATGAAATCAAGATATTAAGAAACTCATAATGTAAACCATGTATGTTATGCCACTATGCAATTTACACCAAGTGTATCGTAGTCTCTACACCAAGTCCATCTAGACCATTCAACTCACTTAAACACGTGCCGGATCTTAACATTAATACCTATAAGCAATGGGCCTCAACATGGGCCTAAACCATGGTCCAACATCAATCATGCTCTTACGTCATGCAATGCATCTTATGCCATCTACATCATACATACATCCCACGCCTTCTACATCATACATACCTCATATATCATCTACAATACACATACATCACATGCTACCTGCATCATACATACATTGCATGCCCTTATGGGCTTATTATATTATTGCCAGTGGGCCGAATCAAACATGAAAACCAACCATCATCAAGTAATCACATATGATCAACCAACCATCATCATGTAATTACATACGATCGCATTCATTCATTTTAGTCAATCACATTCAACGCACATACATTCATGGCATCATGAGTTGCATCACATATTAGATGTGCATATCCCTTAAATTAAGTAGTTAATTAGGCTTTGTGGCACTTAGAATTTGCCTAAGTTTGGGCTTCACATGTGACCTATATAATAGCCCATTCGTCCGGTTTATTTGGGCTTTAAATTGGCTCCACATTGGGCTCTATTTAGGCCTGGGCATAAGGCCTATTACACTGCCCAAGACGGTTTGCGGCATAGGCCTAACATACATACACCAAGGTGGGGCCCACCACACTATCACAGCCATGTGATCGACCTGATATTTGTATCTATTTCATTGTTGGGTTTCCGTGGCTCCATACACTGACCAAACAATATGGCCCACCTAAGGTTTGAATCAAGACGATATTTGTGTTTCCCTTCTACCAGATCCATATGACCACGTCTGCTTTTGGTCCATTTTTGGGCCCCACCTCAACTTCGAATGGGCCCCACTTCTGGCCACGGGTTTCTGTTTCTTAGTATTTTATGTGGGGACTACACATCCCACCCAGAGGAGCCCACAAACCACAATCATATGGCCCACCATCTTCTTCCAAAAACAGCTGCTTGCAAATAAAAAGCAGAAATAGTTATGCAGATTTTTACTGGGTCCATTTTGGGGTCCAGATTCTGACAACATGGAGCCTTATTTGGGCAAGGGGCTTGACCCCCTAGAATCCCTATGTATGGGCTACAAGACCCTCAAGACTAGGCTTACTAAAGACGTGTATGAAATTTGCGTTACATCGTCCAAAATGGGTTCTTGAACTTTCAGCACTACATTTGTTGTTGAACTATTTGTTGGCCCTAGTTTTGGATACCAAGTGCAGAGCATGTGGGATTCATAGGTGCCGAAATTCGGCCAAAATATGTGGGTATTACAAGTTCCAATGGTGGAATCCACTGAGATTTCACATGGGACCCACAGTACGTTGCCCAAAATACGTCTTACATAAGTATAAATTTGATTATCCTGCTGAACTATTGCTAGCCTCATTTTGGTGCTTACTTGCAGATCACGTGGGGCCCATTTTAGCTGAGGTAAAGGGTTTCTCACACATAAGTAAGTGGGATATACAAGATCCAAAGTGGTGGGACGTGCAACAAGCATGCGTTGGGCCCACCATAGGTGCCGAAAGTCGGCCAAAATATAAGAAAAATAGTAATACACTGTTGTCCCCATTTTTTTTTTCATTAATTTCTGACGGTGCGGGACCCGCATTTGGCAAGGGGATTATTAAAAATATCCAAGGTGTAGCACTCTGAAAACTTGTATGCATATTATGGTACAAGGCTCAATATAGGTGCCTGTAAAAATATATTGTACTCTTCCTGCACAATTCTGTTCAGAAATGAGTCAGACTCATTCTTTTGTCTGTGGCCCTGATTTGGCTAGGTAAAATGATCCCTTGCCTGACCTATGTATTGCCTTCAAAACCTTCAAGGTGGGACTCGCTCAATGTGTATACACGAATTACGGTACAAGGCCCAATATAGGCAACTGAAATTTCTGCACATCTGGTTCTGCACAACTTGAGCTAAACCCATTTTGGGGTCTAATTCCTGATTACATGGAGCCAACATTTTATGAAGGGGAATAAACATCTAGTATCCCTATGTATAGGCTTTAAAACCCACAATGTGGGTCCCATTTTTTATGTGTGTACAAATCATGGAAAGGGCCCAAACATGGGCTCTGGGAAAAACTATGCAGAAAGTGCGGTGCAGAAATGGGTTCGACCCATTCTTGGGCGTATCCCGCGATCGTGTGGTGCCACTTTTCAGCATACCATCAATTTCTCGGGTAGTCCCATGTATGGTCTCCAAAAGCCCTAATGTGGGGACCGGTGATCATATGTGTGCAATCCACAGTGATGGCCCAAAGTAGGAGGGTTACAAATACTATGAAGATAAAATTGAATTACTGGTTTCTGTCCACTTTTGGATGTTACACACAGTTCGTGTGGGGCCGCTACGAGCTGTCCAAGAGGCCAATCTTGGACTCTGGTATGAGGCCTACAATACCCAAGTGGTGGTGACCAATTCCGAAGTGGACGGGGCTTGCCACGGGGTTGCAAAATTGATAAATTTCTTTAAAAGACGGGATGCTGAAAATCAACTTAGATAGTACAAAGAAAACCGTAACTTATGAAAGGGAGAGTGGGGTCCCATGATTAGTGGTCCCCACATGTTACTAGTGGACAGCTTAACTGGCTATCCTCGTTGGGCCCCTTAGATGTGTCCCACCTCAGCCACAAGAAAGGAAAGAAAAGGAAAGAGAGGAGTGGCTTTGATCCTTGCTAGATGTGTTTGGCCCACCTCCTTGGCCCACAACTCTCTTTTTTCTCTCAAATTTTTTTTTTGGAAATTTGCTTAGTGTTAGAAGAGGAGAGATGCTAGAGAGGCCACTCTCTTATATAGGGAAAAAAATATATGATGTAGCATGTGATGTGGCATTTTTTTTATGTTTTATTTTTTAAATTTCAACAATCACCAAAGTTTCATTGAAAAATTCAACCAAATTTTTCAATGTTTCCAACAACAACATGTGGCATTGTGTAAATGTCATTGGTGTAAAGTGAGTTGAATTGTTAAGATGACTTGGATGGTGGAAAGTGTAGGCGGCAATTCTATAAATTTCTATGGGTGCTTGGGGTGTTAAGGTGGATTGATGATGTGGAAAGGCCTAACATATGCATTGGCCAAGTAGGATGGTGTCATGACATACATTGGCTATTAAAGAAATAGATGGTGAGATGGCATGTGATTTGGATGCAAGTGAGCTCCGATTTGTGGAAAAGGGTAACATGGTCATTCCAAGTTCATCTATTGGTTGTCTGTTAGATGAGGTGGCAACAAGCATGGGCATCCTCTCATGGTGGGCTATGACGGTGGTTAAAGAAGGGTGCTTCTCGTCTTTTGGTGTGTGTGTGTGGAGTATTATTTTGCCTTGTACCTATTGTCCTTAGGCTATGGGCTTGAAGGGCCTTAAACTGTGGACTTGGGCTTTAGCTTTTTAGGCATAGGCCCACTAGGGTTGCTTGTTCAATAAGGTACGTAATTTGGGTAATGGATTCAACGGCCGCATCTCATTAAGGGAGTGTCGGATTGACGCATGGGTGGCACTTCCATGCTCGTGGTAGCAGTGCGGTTGATATGGCATAGCTCTCGAGTATAACAAGCATTAGTCATCCAAACACCTGTCGGTGCACTTGCGTTCTACTATCTACGAGTCAGGCCAGTCGGCACGTGTGTGTGACAATGAGGTGATACGAAGGACAGGAGTCCTATAGTCTATATGACTGACCATCTCAGTTGTTCCTTATTGCCGCAGCTAATAGTACCGGTAAAGGTTGACCTTGCGGTTCGACTAGGCTAACTCTTACAGGGAGCTCAGCCAGTCGTTCTGCCTGCTGCTCAATTGATTGATTGGGGTCAGAAAAGGTTGCAATATCAATCAAGAGCCTCTGGAAGAAGCTCTCAGCCAATCTCTCAAAAATCTCTACTTATACTTTAGCACCACCAGAAATTTGCTACATATGTTCTTACATGCGAGTGAAATGTGTAGCAAGGTCATCCTAGTACTGTTGTGATCATGCTTCAACATTGACGATGGGCTCATATTGGTTGCCCACGTCTTGTTGTTTTTCTAGAGTGTTAGTAACAGAACTAAACTTTAAAAATAATAACAAATAATAAAAAATAATAAAAAATCTAGAAAGCATCTTTTTCTATTGAGAAATACTCTAAGTAGCGTAATGGGTCTTATCGGGTGTGTTTTTTTTTTTTTTTTAAATGTTTGCATAATACAATTAAATATAAGGCCACATGTGTGATCAAGGGCATGTATTTGGTTTATGTATGCGGTTAAGAAGTGTGGGTGTGTCAAAGTCGTACTCAACTCAATGTTTAATTGAATACTGGTGAACCCCATGCCGAAATAACTAAGTAACACTGAAGTCAAAAATCCGGTTGTCATCTCAACAACTGGTTGTAATCAATGATCAAGTGATTTGTGAAAGTGTAGGGGTGTGTCCTTCCTGATATATTATTTTTTCTTTACTTTAAGGACTTTTCTTTCACCACTACTTACAACCTGTATTTCTCAAAAGAAAACGAAAAAAAGGCTAAAAGAATGTTGATTTTATTAATATGTAGATGGGGCTTATTACAATCGACAAAGTAAAAAATATATATAGAGACAATGAAAAAGTAAATTACCTAATTTGTCCATGTGAACAAACGATCCGGGCGAATGGTCAACGGATTGTGACTTGACCACTAAAGTAAGGACTCAGTTGATCAAGATCCAACAACTTAAGCTTATGGATGTTTATGCTAATCTTATGGTATTGTAGTGATGGTGTTGAACAATAATGATATATGATAAAACTAGGATATGCTACGATAAATGTAAAAAAGAAGATGGATTGTGTTTGTCATGACCCTCAAGTTCTTTATCACATGTTCTTTTTATAGGTTGCTGATGAGGAAAAATCCTCATTGAGTTTCTTAGATGGTCTGGGATCCTTCAAATCTATGGCTTGTAGTCTTCCCATAGGGAGTCCGTATAAATATGAAAATGTTGGTTTTCATGTTTCCACTTTTACGTGGATGCTCCCCTATCATATCTTTAAGATCCTATTGCATCTAAAAATAGCTTGATTAGAGCCATCTTCACCATTCATCTCTTCTGATTGTGGAATTGGTGGAATCAAATCCATCGGATTCAGATCTCCTATTTTCTTAATTCTTATATGTTCCAATATGGCCCCATTCCATTGATATCCATCCGTTCATATATTGATCTGATCTTAAGATATTCAGAATCTTCGTAATCGTCGCGAGAGCTCAAAATGTCTCTAGAAAAATCTCCTATTTTGGAAGGATTATGAAATATGGTCTTAATTTCCAAGTGTATCATATCCAAATTAGTGATAGAATTCTTGCCTGGTAGGTCTTTCATGGACATATTGTGTACACTATCTCATTCAATTAATCACGTCCACGTGTCACTCAACATCTCGATCTCCTAAAGGCATCCGTAAGGTTGTATGCCACCGCATTAATAATAAAAGACGTATCGCCAAAGAAAAAATGGTGAAAGATATCTTCAAACACTGCACGACTATGATTCTACTAGCATTGAACCCATAATGTTGACACGTGGCGACTTCTTATTAGTCTATGTTGGTGTGATAAAAATGGATGTAAATAGCCCCCGCATGTACCTAGTAAGGTGACTATCCTTGATAAGGATTTGATTGGGCAGCAGTCTACTTGCAAAGATAAATCTAGGTCTAATAAAAACTAGATCAAACAACTTTCAAACATACTTTACATGTACCCATGTTTGACACCGGCTTGCCCCTCAATCCAATACCACCACATTTTGTCGGACCTGATTCCATCCTACCTTAGACGGACTCAGTCCAAGTAGGACTCTATGGGCCTACCATGATATATTTGTCAGACATGGGCCTACCATGCCTGACATCCATTTTGAAAAATCATTTCATGTTATGAACCAAAAAGGAGGTAGGTCTAAGGCGAAGCAGCGGAACACCCACTATTGAAGCCTTCTTAATGCCCACTGTGATTTTTATTTGCCATCTAACATGCTCATAAGGTCACATAGACATAGATGAAGGGAAAACACAAATATCAGCTAGATCAAAACTACCCTGGCTCCCAAGAAGTTGATAGTGGCATTCAATCCCCACCACCCCCACTGTTTTTCCACTTGTTCCTTGGATCTGCCTCCTTTTGGGGCTCATGCCAATATGTCAAAATGGATTGAAGATGCGGATAAACCAAAGACATCATGGTGGGCACCACAGATCCCTTGTCTGGAGGGGAAGCGGATTGTGTAGTCAGTAACTCACTACACTCAGCGTACTGAGTAAACTCTGTGAGGTCCACATAATTTATGTATTTTATCAGCTCCGCCCATACATTTTACCAGATAATTTTATGGCTTGATCCCAAAAATGAAGCATATCCAATGTTCAAATGGACCACACTACAGGAAACATTTGAATTGAACGTCTACCGTTGAAAAATTCTTGGGGTCTACGGAAGTTTTGAATCAAGCTTATATTTTTGTTTTCCCTTCATCCATGTTTGCATGATCTTATGAACAGGTAGATGACAAATAAACATCACTGTGGGGACTAGAAAGGTTTCAACGGTGGAAGTCATTATCCCCACTGTTTCCAGTGGTATGATCGTTGGATATCCTTTAATTTTGGGTTCAACCCTTTAAATTATATGAACAAACTGATGGACGGCGAGGATAGACCACATACATTCAAGGTGGGCCCAACTGAGTTTACTCAGTAGGATAACAGCCTACTGAGTAACTCAGTACGCAATCCGATTCCGGATGGATGGGGGCAGCTTCGGTGGATACCGAGGTGGGTGGGATCATTGACTGTGGGTCCCACTTTGATGTACATGCCTTATATCCATGCCTATCAATGCCGTTCATCCGTTTTGAAAACTCATTTGAGTGCATGATTGCAAAATTAAAGTAGATCCAAATCTCAGGTGGACCATAAGACAGGAAACAAGGAAACAGTGGTATTCGAATATTAAAAACTTCTAGTAGGCCACTGTGATGAGTGGGTTTTATCCACACCGTCCATCCATTTTTCTAGATTAATTTAGAGTATGAGTTTAAAAATTAGGCAGGTTCAATAATCAAGTGGACTGCACCACAGGACGAAGCAACAAATTAATAATGTAACTCACCATTGAAACCTTCCTAATTAATGGCCACCGTGGTGTTCATTTGCTATCCAACTTGTTTATAAAGTCATATAGACCGTGATGTATATTTGCTATCCAACCCGTTCATAAGGTCATATAGACCTCGGGATGATGGGAAAACACAAATATCATGATGATCCAAGACTTCTGCCGCTTACATAAAGTTTTTTACTTACATGTATGTCTGGTGGATAGGTGTGGCCTATTTATTTTATGTCGTTTGTATTGTACAATGGTGTCATGTGATAGGTGTGGCCTATGTATTTTATGTCATTCATTTAATTTTTATAAAGTTTTTTTTATTATTAACAAAGTTAAAGGTAGTGTGCTCTATCCTTTCTTTTTTTTTTTTTTTAAAAAAAAAAAAAAAAAACAACTCCTTTAATAATTTGTATAAAAGGCACACAATCAAAAGTAGACTGTTGTATTAAATTTTTATCATTATATTTCTTTTGTATACAACTAATTTTTAATAAAATTTATCATCTATATATTTTGGTATAGCATACTGATTATTTTAGTGTTCTTCTTTTTCCATTAGTTGTATATCTCAACCTCGTTGTATGTTCATTTGTGTTGTAGGAAAAACACACAGACACTTGTAGCCATTTACGGCACTAGAGGAAACTGAAATAGGTAAATCACACTAATATTTATTTTTGAATTTTCTTTACAACATAATTTTAACAACTTTTGTTTATATTTTATAAACTATTTATTTAATGATTTGTTATTATTTTGCTTAATAATGTGTTCTCTCTTTGCATCCATCTATTTCCTTAAAAAGAAACTTTAAAATTATATCTTTATAGTTGATATTAAAATGTCGTGCTAGACCATTATTGTAAAACTTGGTGTGCGGGATCCCTAAAGTGAACTTGAATATGTCTGGGGTAGTGTAATTCATTATATGTCTGGTCTCTCTCTCTCTCTCTCTCTCTCTCTCTCTCTCTCTCTCTCTCTCTCTCTCTCTCAATATCAATACCGATTTAGGGATTTGGGGATTTAGCAATTTGTGGATTCCTGATTCAATGTGTACCCTTATTTAGGGATTTGGGGATTTTAGGGCGCATTACTTCACATTGTTGAAGGTGGTGCATCCAAACAGCCCCAAATCAAGTTGTGTGAAGTACAAACAAAAATAGAATTATTTATTATTATTATTTTTTTATTTAAAGTTTCTAGATGTAGTGTGTGTGTAGAACATCCAAAACCGTTGTTTGTTCTTGGCCCCAAGTGGCACATCTATGACATCCAACTCATCCATCATGTGTGCCACCAAAAGTTGTAGGAATCCCAAAAATCAGGCTGAGGCAAGCATTAGGGAGCAATGAGTAGAGTTGCCTACCATACAAAATTCCCAACTTGTAACCACAGTAGATTGTGCATCCCTTCCAAACTATGCATGAATTGTGCCACACCATGATAATGGGACACAATAAATCATGCCAATCCAACCACCAATGGGCCCCACCACTTGAATTTTTACGTTTTAAGGCATTTTATTGTGTGAGCCCACCATAGTTTGTGTATGCCATCCAACCTACACATTAGGTGTGCCCCCACCAAATTAATGGGACACCACCAAAATCAGAAGGTGGGCTCCATCACTTCAATATGGAAGTGTTTTTAGCAAAAGAACAAAGAAAAAAAGAAATCATTGTTTTCTGTGGTGTGGACCTCCATATGAATAGATGAGTGTAATTGTTTTTTCTCCCCCCAACAACTTTTGGGGACACGTGATGGACTGGTTGGATGTCACATACACACCACCTCGGTTCTAGAACATCTTATTGTCACTGCAATTGTTTTGGCCTGTTGCTCTCAATGACATGCTTGAATGGACTGTCCAAATTAAAGTGTCATTAGAAGCTTTTAGGGGCATTGCTAATATAGAAGTTTCAAGATAATAATGATGGATTTTCAAAAGCTAGAAGTGTGAACTTTCAAAAATCTATAATTTAATCCTTAGATCTCCTATGTATATGTAACTGAGCTTCTAAAATGATCTACAACGGAAGGCTGAGATCAAGCTTGATTAAAATACCTTAACGATAAAATCAAAAGATCTAGAAGGTAGAAACTGCTATTATGACCATGATGAAGCTGACCATTTCCTATGGACATCATTGGAGTGGCCTGGCCATTTAGACAGGTCGTGTTTATGTATTTTCTTGAAATTGATGGAGCAGACCCGGATGTGCGTCGGAGTTATCTGGATGTTGAGCGCACTACGCCAAAATCGCTGTTTTGCGACGGATCAAATCCATTGTAAAACCAAAAAAATGACGGACTTTGTCCGTCGCTATTTACTGGGTTTTTTTGGTTTTACGACGGATTATATCCGTCATTTAATCTGCGACAGATAAGGTCTGTCGCATCATAGTGACGGATAAAATCCGTTGTAAAAAATAAAAAGTCCATCAGTAATATTCAAAAAATTAGTTGTCAGTAAAAACATTAGCGACGGACAAGGTCCGTCGCTAATATGAGTAAGCGACGGACCTCAAATCCATTGTTGATTTTCAGCAGTCAAAAATTAGCGACGGATAAGGTCCGTCGCTAATATGAGTAAGCGACGGACCTCAAATCCGTCGTTGATTTTAAATGAAGATATTAGCAACGGATTTGGTCCGTCGCTAAAATATCTGTAAATAAAAAAAATATCAATAATTTTTTATTATTATTATTTTTAATCTTACACCTGATAGTCATTCAAAAAATAATTCACACTATTGTTTGATAAGAATCATATTCACAAAATTGGTAACAACTCAATTCAATAAAAAAAAGAAATGACCCAAGTGGCCTACTCCAACAAAAATTGACTTTAACCCTCCTAACTAAATACTTCTTACTCGGAACTTCAACTGTTGGCTATGCCTTGCCTTGAATTGGCTACTTTGTATCTTCTCTTGTTCAACCTTCTTTTGAGCCCTTCCTACATATATTACAAACAACCAGATTCAATCCAAGAAAAGACTAGTTTAGTCAACTCTTCATATATTACAAATAACCAGCTCAAATCCATGAAAAGTGAATAGTTTAATCAACTGAAACTAATTAACAAAATAAAAGATTAGAATCCATCCTAGCCATTAGAGGTTCAGGTAAGAGCATTTCTTAACTTCATAGCATTCACTGGGAGAGCACAATACATTTTGAAAAGATCTTTAGATGTTGGAATCAATACACAACAGCGCAATACAATCTGCATTTAATTGACTATTGTCTAACAAAATGACCAAATGAAAGTGTAGGAACTACGAAATTCCTATTTTCCAACAAGATACACCTGCATAATCAGAAGATAGCAACAACTTGTCAGTGCTTGTAACTACATCTCTATTACCATTTGGTCCATGAAACCAGACCCAAAAAAATATCTTTGATTCCCCCATCCATCCATTCAACCATCACACAGTTATATTCAAACAAGGCTCATACCCATTTAACACCATCTTTTAACATTCAGAATATCACAGGTTTGCTAAACGACATGCAATGATGAAAGTGATGCATGTGAGAATCATTCAAGTGGTTGTTAGAAGTCATATGCAAAGTAAAAAAATAAAAAAATAATAAAATTGCAGATGCTAGGATAAACTAAGTTTTTAGAAAATCATAGTGAAACTGTTTAAAACTTTTGCTCATAGGTCTCAAGATTAACTTATCAAAGAGAGAAACTGGGCTATGGGTGAGGGAAGAGAAAATTGAATCTTTGCTCATAGCTTTGTTTGCAGGGTGGGGAAGATTCCTTCATCATATCTTGGCATCCCTTTTGTATCATTTGTGGGATGAAATGGTCGAAAGTATGAAAGAAAGCTTCTTGGGATAGAAGAGAAGATAGTTGTCCTTTGGGGGTTACATAACTCCCACCAATTCTACATTAGCTAATATGCCAATCTATTATATTTTTTGTTCCAATGTCCAACAAGTGTTGTTCAAAGAACAGAATTCAAAGAGTTCCTTTCACAGTGCAGAAGAAAGCACAAATTTCATCTTGTGGAGTGGGAGGAAAAACTGAAAAGCTATGGAGTGGGGTTAAAATGGCTAAAACATATGAATACTGTCCTTCTTGTGAAATGGTTATGGAAGTTTGCCACAGAAGATAATCGTTAATGGAAGGTGGTTTTGTAAAACTATAATATGGTGCTAGGCCACACGTATAAGCTTCATTTGAATACAAGGCATTGGGGCTCTGTGTACAGCTGTGTTCAAATTTGAGTAGGAATTCTCAAAGGCAGTTGTCATGAAGATTGGCGTGGAATGCTCATTGGATTTTTGGAAGATGCTTGGTGAAATATTATGTCCTATCCATGCATTTCTCAGTTTGTACTAAATTGTTTCTCAAAGAGATTATGGCATTGGAGCTTTTAGCAGCAATTGAGGGTTAGTAGTGTAGTTGCCAACTTTTACAAGATGGATGATGAGTTAGATGTTCTCCCCCTCTTTTCCCCATTTTGAGATTGTTTTCAAGCCATTTTCTACTAAATTTGTGCAATTTTTAAAGATCAGAACACAAGATTAAATTTAAGCCTTTTTTTTTTTTACTAATTGAAGATCCAAATGCTCATACCCTACCGGTTGGAAGATATTGACAAGTTACCGTCTGTTTGTTTTTATGTTTGTACATATGTACATACATATTTATGTATGGTTGGACGATAGGCTACTATCTGCCAGCAGATATTACTTTCAAAATGCATTTGTGTGCAACATCCAACCTGTCTAATTGGTTAACCCCACTTTGAGGATCACCTTGTGTAAAATTCAGCCCCATCCACTCATCAGGTAGACAACACTTACTATTTTGTTATTTATCAGCAGATATACTTGAGGTTATCTGCTGGGTGGACAGTAACGTATCGGCAAAGAGCAATTCTAGTGTAAATCTATATATGTATGTATGGATTTTTTCTAAGCCCACACGTTTCTACAAGTTAGCTAATGCACCACCCATTGTAGATGCTAATATGGTAGGCCAGTGAAACATCCAAGCTATCCACTAGGTGGAGTTCACTATGTAGAGCCCAAAGATAAAGGTGGTCCATTTAGTTGGTGTGCCATGATAGTAGAAATAAGCCAAGCGGATTAGAAAACTTTGGCTTTTTTTTTTTTCACAACCGTACATTCGTTCAGTTGATTGTGGCCCACCTGACTAGTGGACTGACCTGATTCTTGGGATAGGGAATCTCATCATGACGGATGGCTTGGACATTCCACTTGTTCACCTTGCTAGAATATGTGGTGGCATGTGCATTAGCTGACTTGAACATGCATGTGGGCTTAGCAAAGCTCTGTATACATCAGCCAAAGGCAATTTTTCCCATGCAAATGGTTTTGAGAGGATCATGAACTTTGGATTTTCAAGGAACATGGGGAGGAATTTGAAACAAATGTAACATGTATTTAGGTAATTTGGAGGCATACGCGTGTGTAGCAACCAACGTTTCAGATTGTATCTATTAGTCCCATCAACAGCGTGGAGTTTACCTCCACTGGGAATAGGGGCATTTTTGCTGTTTTAAAATGTTGCTGCAATATGCGAGTAGCTTGTTGGCAGTCTTAATTGTGTGGTGTGGAATTATGTTTGGCATGTGAGTCAGTATCAATGTGAGCCTTTGCCATTTCCGATTCCAAGACCTCGGTAAAGAGGAAGGTGAATGTCTAGTTGGCAGCCAATCATAATTTCTTTTTACCAATCTACCATTTAAAGCCAACCCCAAATCGATGGAAGAAAGGCTCAGATGATGATTGTATAACAAGAATTTGGAAACCAGGAATTGAAGTTTGGATCATGGGTTTTTATATATATATATATATATATATATATATATATATATATATAATGAAAATGTTTTTTTCTTCTTTTCAACCAGTAGTTTTCATTTTTTAAAAAAGTTCTAAATCCTTAAAAAGACTGTAATTTGCAGATGAACTACATTCTGTTTGTGACATAGAAGAGAAAGGAAAGAAGAGATATACCTTCTCTGAAATTTGTGGTTATCTCTACATTTTTCTGTTTGGTTTGTTGTGGATTTCAGTTGTTCTAGATTCGACATAGCTTCAATGGCGGATATTCTACATCTTTAGGTTCATTTTATTAAAACAGCAAAATCCTTCACTACCAAGGTAAAGTGTTAACGTTCAGCACACAACTACAGCATTCTATTGTTATTCAGGTGTCTCCAAGTGTGACACACTAAGCATGCAGGTCGAGGCATTTAAATGGTATTTGAATCAGTGATGAGGTGTAATAAGGTTTCCATTCTTGAGGGAAGGTCCTTCAAATGTCATTTTGGTGGGCGATATCTATGAAAGCTCCTCTGAGCATACAAAACTTACAGGGAAAATGAAAACCTGCTATAAAACAGAGATCACAAACACATCTAGCGAGTAGCTGAAACTTTGTGGATATGTTGGTTGTTCAAGGATTCAAGACAAATTAAAACAAATAGGGTCATATCCCGAAGGCATCACATAAGCCATTGTATGGAGTTTCTTTTCATTTATTTAGCCAATTCAACTCTCTTAATGATAGTTACATAATAATGTGCATGGCATATTTGTCAAACAACCATTTACTCCAAAAGCTTAAGCTCGAGAAGGCTGCTCACAAACGTGAAGAAGGTCAAAGGATGGCACTGAGCTTAGAAACGTGAAGAAGGCTGCGTACTTAACTTCATCTGTGATGAAACACTTCGATGTCCCAAAGCTCGAGAAGATCATTGATGAGGAGAAGAAGGTTTCTCATTCATCACTGATGGATGACATAGAGAAGGTCATACTTGATCCAGCAAAAGTCGAAGTCAAACTAAAAGCAGAGAATGTTGACATCTGTTACCCCCCAATTTTTCAAAGTGGGGGTGAATTTGATCTCAAGCTGAGTGCATCAAGCAATGATGAGGATCTCTACTATGACTCAACAAGTGTGATCATATGCGCAATCGGAGAGCGCTACAACAACTACTGCTCAAACATTGCCAAAACATTTCTAATTGATGCAAATGCAACATAGAGTAAGGCTTATGAGGTTCTCCTCAAGGCCCATGAGGCAGCGATAGGTGCATTGAAGGTTGTGAATAAGGTCAGTGCTGTTTACCAAGCAGTAGTCTCGGTGGTAGAGAGGGATGCTCCTGAATTTGCCTCTCATCTTACAAAGTCAGCAGGAACGGGAATCGGTCTCGAGTTCCGTGAGTCGGGATTGAGTTTAAATGCCAGGAACGATCGGGTGTTGAAGCCTAGAATAGTTTTTAATGTATCTATTGGGTTCCAGAACTTGTAATCAGAAACCATCCAAAGACTAAGATGTTCTCGTTGTTGCTTGCAAACACCATTATTGTCAATGAAAAAGCTACAGAAGTTGTGACTTCAATCAGCTCCAAGTTAGTTAAGGATGTTGCATACTCATTCAATGAGGAAGAGGAGGAGGAAGAAGAGCGTCCAAAGGTCAAAGTTGAATCTAATAGAGCTGAGGCATTCTTGTCGAAAGCGACTCTATGGTCGGATAATCAGGAGATGTCAAAGGAGGAGTTGCGGAGGCAACATCAGGCTGAGCTGGCTCGGCAGAAGAATGAAGAAACTACGAGGAGGTTGGCTAGGGGCAGTTCTGCAGCTGGAGATGGCCGTGGTTCTGTAAAAGCTTCAAGCGATCTCATTGCCTATAAGAATGTCAATGATATCCCACAGTCGAGGGAATTAATGATATAGATCGACCAAAAGAATGAGGCTGTCCTTTTGCCAATCCACAGCAGCATGGTGCCATTTCACATTGCTACCCTCAAGAGTGTTTCAAACCAACAAGATGGCAAAAATTGCTATAGGATGTGCCTTGGGAGTTTTAAATGATCGCCGAGTACCATTCAAACTAAAAGGGAAGTTTTATAGAATAGCTGTAAGACCAACCACGCTTTAAGGAACAAATTGTTGGGCAAGGGGAAGGCCTAAAAAGACGTGGATGGAGGTAGTAAGAAAAGACCCGATGACCTATGGTCTAACTGAAGGTATGACCCTTGATAGAGTGGAACGGTGGAATAGGATTCATGTAGGCGACCCTAATTAATTAGGATATGGCTTACATGATAATGACGATTATTTCATATATAAATTGCAATATGCATTTATATATATATAGTTTTATAATTAATTAGGATATGGCTTACAAAATGTTTACTATTCATCCTAGTATTATCTACTACATACTAGTAACATACAACCAATATTGGGGCACCATACCATAAGCTACAAAATTTCATGTCCCCCTAAACAAGGCATCCTTCATTGATAACATATATATATATATATCATAAGTTTTTTATTTTCATTTACATTCACAAATACATTCATCATCCATCCAACTATTAACAACATTTACAAAAAATAAATTATATCCAACTAACTCTTAATAATAATTTGCAACTTAACCTGCTAGGAACCGTCATGCACCGTAATGTCTTACCGCAGAGCGGGTTCTGAGGAATTACAAGTTGACCCTGATGACAGCATATAAATAAAGCGATAAAGATATAAATGATTCAAGATTAATTAAAGGCTTCGAGAACTTACATCCACCTCACTCTTATTGCCAAGTAGTCCTGACAAAATGCATCCACACTACGAGAAGGGAAAAATAAAATAAAATTGTGGCTGCACCGATACGGTCTAGTATGAATGGCTGCCTACGTACCCAATGTTGGAAGATTGGGATCAAGCCACTACATAATTCTTAATATTTAAATCAGAACATTTTATGCATAAGCAAAGAAAAAATCAAAACAAATCTAGAGAGAAAGAGAGATGATGCATAGAAAAGGCAAGTGCATTTGAATTGCTAAAATGAAAGCATTATATTCTATCCGGTCTTGAATTGTCCAAACAGGGACAATTTAAGGATTTTTATGCACCAAGGAGCACACTATATTTATGCCTGGCCACATAAAAACCCTTAAATGGGTAACTGATTGTCTTAATCTATATACAATCACATCGAAATTTTTAATCTAAATGAACATAATTCAAAATACAACTCATTTCTAAATGTAGAATCAAAGCAAAAGAACTGGTAACCTGAGTTGTTTTCCTACAACCAGTCTCACCAGATAACAGCACCACCTGTTCTCCATACATAAACAAATAAACAAAACTCAGAGCATGACATTGAATAACATTGAATCCTCCTTTCACCAGTAGTAACAAAAAGAAAATGCTCAATACAAGTGTAACAGGTTTATCCTCCTTTCTTTTTATTAAGCATGGTGATGGGGATATTCTTTTCTAACAGATGGGTGTAATCTATTTAGTCCCATACATGAAAGTAGACATGGCCAAAATTTGAAAATCCTAATCAATCTAAACAAAACCCAACAAAATCCAAAACCCAAAATAAGATTCAAAACAAGCCTGATTGGGCAGTCAAAACTGAAATATGTCCAATGGTCTTACTTGACAAACAAGTGTCCCAATCAGGTTAGAATTATTCAACCAATCTGACTTATGAACAGGAACTTGGCTCACTTCATGTACAAACTGAAAGATGAAACATACCATGAAATCTCTCTACCCGAGAAAGGATTGCATTAGATTTAAAATCAACAGTACACATTGTTTACATTCAAGCATTATAAGGTCATGATATGATTTCTAAACCCTGCAAAAGAAAATAAAGCAAACAGATGATAGACACACAAAACAATAAACAAAACTTGTGAAAGAATTAAATACATCAGCAGCAACTCATAGTGCCCATCTTCAAATATCAAAATTAGGGAAATTAACTTGTACTTTCTCATAGTGGTATCCTTAAACTGAAAACCATCTCAGCACCAAATCTCACCATTTGCAATAGTTTATCTTTATTAACAACATCACCAAAAGGACAAGTGTAAATGGAAGTACTTGAGGAAGGGACGACACAAATATCAGCTTGATCCAAAACTTTCATGGCCTGTGAGAAGTTTTTAATGGTTAATCACCACTATTTCATGTGGTTTAGTCCACCTAAGATTTGGGTCTACTTCATTTTTGAGGTCATGCCATAAAATGAGTTGTCAAAATGGATTAACAGTGTGAGTGTAAAGAAAATAAATGATAGTGGGTCCACAGTTAGAGAATTAGCAAATGTATCAAATTAATATATTTCAGACATTTGTTAATAAACAGATTGTTTCAAATTCAATGCTTAATGTTTAGACTTTAGCCTCTCTTTTGGGTAGCTACCAAATAGGTTTTCATACTTTAAATTCAAATTTCAAACTTTAGATTTAATAAAAAAGTCGTAAGCATTATTTTCATATTAAAAATATATATATATATATATATATATATATATATATATGAAAAAGATATTTTAGATTCCACCGCTATGCATGTGGTGTATAGAAGATACAAAACATCTATCTATCTAGTGGCGCATAACATCGATGGGTCTCAGCCCAAGAAATTGCACCACCCTCTTGATCTACAAACAAATGGTCACAGGCAAAAACTGATGAAAAATGATAGGCAACTGGGTAAAAGTGCAATCCCCAGATACTTACAGTTGTCCAATTGAGACAACTTTTGGTCCATGGCCCATATATAGTATAGACCAGAAAATGGATGGTCATGATTGCATTTTGCTCCATCTGATGCATTGACGCATGGGTTAAAAAAAAAAATCAATTTCAAATTGATTGCCTTCATGTCATCTAAGCCATATTCCAATTAATTGGCGTTGGCTACATACATATACTGTTCAGAGCATTGATACTCCACAACTCCAATTTCTTGTAGTCCTTTCAGAAGTGGCTTCAAATTAGAGCATCCATCAATCCACAAATCAGAGCATTGATACTCCCTCTACTCTCCTCTCCTTTAGAACGTAAGTACTCCAACAGAAAAAACCCTTTGTGTATAACCAGCCATTTCCTTTCCCTTGTGTGCTTTTCAATGCAATCGAGAATGTAGAGGTTTGTCAGATTCTCCAACAATGCATGAGTACAGATTTCCATAACAAAATTGTAAAGATTGTTCACTAACCTAGGGTAGGGACTTCCATAAAGCTGACCCCAAATAGTTGGGGCAGGGCTATGATGATAATGAAGTTGTGATGCTAGTGATTCCATCACGGCTAACAAGGCAAAGAAATCATACTGCTTTTTCTAGTGAATATATACTCAAAGACAGTCAAATGCAAAGAGAATTTTGAAGTTTACTACCCAATGCAACAAGTCAAGGAGTGCCCTGTTCACTCGGCAAATGCTTGAAGAAGACTCTCGGCAAAGATGTGTCCGCCAGTGTTCCAAATATTATAATCGCAGCCTCTCTGTTGCTCCGTGTCCGGGTTCAAGATGGTAATTTTTGCACCCTCCTTAAATGGTTACTTGTATTAGACTTGAAATCATGGACCTCAACAATCTATTGAAATCCACCCTCCTTAAATGCATGTTTGAGCTTTGCTAAATCAGACAATGATGTGTTCGGTCGAATTCCATCATCAACAGAAATTGTAACATGTTTCTCCTTTCTAGTTTTTGCACCTATAATCTTCATTAACATGGACCCATCAAATCTAAAATACATGCCATCTAGCATTAAATTCTAAAAATCCAAACATTGAAAGAAAGCTAGGATCATTAGAGCCAATTCAATTCATAGTCTTATACAAATGTCTCTAGGATAAGCTGAACATACAAATTAACGTGCAGGGCCTATTGAGTTGTTTTAATGACATTCAATCCTTCCATCAATTCAGTCTGATACAAATGTCTCTAAGATGCACTCTAAAACAAAGAAAGAAATAAAGGTGCATTCAAGAGAACCATCTAAATTAATTTCCACCGGAGAAAAATCAAATATGGTTGCACAAAATATGACAGAAACGAGCATTCATGTATAGAGGTGGGCAAGCATCTATTACTCTATTCATGATCGATATTTTACAGCCAACTACAAGCTTCATGTTGGGTGTAAACACGGAAATACTTGAATCTTACGCAGACACAAAGAATACAAGTTCGAAATTAAAACTGATGATTACTTTACCTATCTCTTCTAGCTATTTTGGAAATACTAAAACAACTGAAGCATCAACCAGCATTATCCTTTAAAATCGCTAGAAACTTCTCAACCTGAAACAAAGGGAAAAAAACAAGGAAAAAAAAATCTGATCAAAACTGATTCAAAGCTCTATTAGAAGCCATACATATCAGTTTGAAAATCATTTGGGCATTTCCTACTTACCCTTCCTAATGATGTATGATAATACATATGCCTTTCCAACCTTCCAAGATCTAAGGCCCTCCTAATTCTATTTTGTGACAAAGATCATCATTCAACAATCTCTAAAAGTAGGTTCTCAAGTTGTCACAAAATCCAGTCCTTCATTGTCGTCATCTAAAGCCTTAATGCCAACGTATCACAATATCCAGCTTATAAATTTAGGAAAAGAAGAAGGCAGACAAAACATTGACGCTAAACTAGACTCATATGGTTTTGATTCAATCAACTTCCAAAAAAATATAAAAAAGAAAGTTTAAGTATAGCAAGAAGAGCTTATAAAAGAAACTGAATTCTATGATGGTTTTGATTTTATATGAACTCCTAAAAAGAAAGAGAGCTATGATGAAAGAAACAAAAAATAAAAATAAAAAAATAAAAAAATCATTCAGCTATGTATTTGTGCAATGGTAAGTTTGTTTTGGCTTCATTCGGCTATGTATTTGTCTTTGACATCTTGTTTTTGCTGATGTTTGGCAAGTCTTCATTTGTCTTAATCCTCTATATGATATTTCCTAGATCTTTGGTTTATCATAATGCCTATTTTTTTGTTAGTAGTAACTTTAAAATACAAATCATAATCTGAAATGGTGTAGCTATTGCAGTAATGTTTGCATTCAAATCTTCTTCTTCTTTTTCATTTGTTTATCACCCAATGTTCAGTTGCTTCATTTGTTTTTGTTAACTTCTCTCTCCCCTGTCAATCACTTCTATTTAACATTTCATTAGGGATGCCATATATCAGGCCCACAAAACCTCACATAAACCTCACAAAATAACATTATAAACCTCTCTCTTCTTCTTCTTTTTTTTTTTGTTTTTTTTTTCTTTTCTTTTCTTTCGTTCTTGTTCTCTTTTTTTTTTTTTATTGAAAGGTGATAAACTTCAAAATTCAAGACTACCAAAAGGACCATTATAGGCCCCTGCATCCTTAAAACATCGAATCAAATGCAAGCCAATTTAAATCCATGAATCCATCAAATCACCATAGAAGAGCAGCAAAAAAGACTCCTCTGTGTTAGTGCTGTTGTTTTTTTTTTTATATATAAGCATTTGATTATACACGTGGATGATCATGCCAAATACCATAATTCCTTTTCCCAGGGCATTCTGAAAACACCTGTGATGAACCAAATGGCATGGTTAAAAGTAGTAACAAGCCATTAAGTAAGACAAAACAAAGCTTATGAACAGATCCATACCAGATGGACCTCCAAAAACTTTTCAAAACAAGCTAATGAATCAAATGGCATGGTGAAAAGTAGTAAGACAATCGGTGGCGACTTGAACTTGTTTGAAGAGATCCTTAACCATGATGAATCAAATGGCATGGTGAAAAGTAGAAAGACAAACAAGTGGCAACTTGAACATGTTTGAAGAAATCCTTAACTCTCTCCCTCCTCTGTGAAGTGTCAAAATGCATAATCCTCACCAATCAATGGCTAGCAAATTCGACAATATTGAATTGTAGACTAACCGAACGTATCGATTGGAAAAGCATTCTGATCGCCCATGTCGTGCATGTTGAAAACTGAGTAATGGATAAGATATTTCAAAACAGGTGGTTTCAATTTGTGGTGAGTAAAATGCTATGGTACTCTAGATGGTATAATGTCATCATTATCATCATAATGGGCCATGTCAAGAAAATCTCCTTGATAGGAGAATCCTGTTATTTCAAATCTGGACTCAATTAGATGGTATATTGTCATCATTATCATTATAGCCTTGTCCCAGATATTTGGGATCTTTTTTATGATTGCTTGGCAAAGGTTCAATGCCCATCAACAAACCTAACATCAACCCTCTACCCAGGCTTGGGAATTCGGATGGACCAGATGGAATTTAGTAGCCTACAAAAAGATGGCTAAGAAGGTAAAAACAGCAACCCCAAATGCTCCATCCCCATATGAAGCAGCAAAGCCCCCCTCTGTTACCAATGCTCCACCCCAAATGCTCCACCTTCAGTTACCAATGCGACAAAAGTTTACAAAACAAAATAAAATAACCAAAAAACAAATTTGATATAAAATAAAAGGAACCAATAAATACCTGTAACTAGCAGATTGGAGGAGAATAGCTATGGAAATTTTTTTTATATATAAATATTTCAATAGCTTTATCATCACTAAGAGGATAAAAATCATAAAGGCCTGCCAGATGTGCTTCTTTGGGGCGGAGCCCATCATCCTCTAAATCAAAGCAATCCATTAAACTATTGTGTTTAGAACCATTCAAGCCTCGTAGCCTCTGCGGATCTCCTTCTAGCTCCTGAATCTTGGACACATAAGTCTTCAATAAATCAAAATCCTATAACAGCACATTAAGAAATTAAAGCAGCAATAAAAGAATTTTTTATGAAAGAAAATTCAATAGCTGCAGTAGCATGCTCAAAAACTAAGAAGAAACCACTTAGCGCAAACCTTCTTCCCTTCAGCATTATCAATCTCATCCCAAGATTTTCCATTTCGAGCTGATTCAATTTTCATAATAAGCTTATCTTTATCAACCTAATATATTAAGCCATAAAGGGCTAAAGCTTATAAGTTGACTTAAATGGTTGAATATGTTAGTGAAGAATGGACAAACTTGCTCTAAAATGACTAAACAGAATTTACATAAGAAAAATATATAATAAACATTGATATCAAACAAGCTCCATGCATGGATGTATACGAATGGAACAAATATATTAAAACATATAAACTTGTAACAAACAACAAACCCCACAGATGTATACAAATTACTGCATACACCAAAAAGGCTATGACCTCTTCTTTACCCAGTCCATCTTAAAATACAAAAAACAAAATCATTTTGATTATCTAGTTTAACAACACTTCATTAGAATATCCTCTATTGTGGCTAATAAAAGTTGGAGAAAAGGTGCAGTTGTTTCAGTTTGTTTGGTTTCAAAACATGACATGAAAACAAGGCAGTTATTTTGCTTTCAAAACATGACATGAAAACAACTAGACTCATCCATGCAGTCTAGAGAGTACATTAAAATGAATCAGACAATAGTTTAAACCAATTGAGTAAACCTGAGCATCTATAGCACGTTGTTTTAAATGTTCACGAGCATTTTGACGCTCTTGAAGGGCTTGGTCTAGTTCAGCGTTGCTAGCTTCAAGCATCGAGTTCTTGTGCCTGAGAACCTAAGAAAGACAAAGAATTCATCCATAAGGTTTGTATCCATATACTAAGAAGCACTTCGTGACATCTCCACTACAGATTTTACCTGTAGTTCCTCAAAAGGAGCAGTGCCTTCACCACAAAAATAGAAGAGCTCAGCTTGCAATTGCTGAATTTGGCTCTGCATTCTTTGCATCTGTGCTGCCATAGGATCGCGATTTATCTACATACACAAGATAGCAACAAAGACTTAATATGTTACAAGAGAAAGAAACCAGCTTCCTATTATGAAAGTAAACTTACGATTGCTTTATTTTGGATGTTGCGAGCACGATTAGCATACTTCAAGGTATTCAATGTCTCCCCAGCATTAGTCTCTGCTGGGCTAACGCAAGCTGCCATAAAAATGTTTTGTCAAAGCAAGCAGCAAGATGTTTCATAAAAATAACACAAGAAACCAAAAATAAATGTATAAATGAAATCGCTTCTTAGCAATTAAGTTGAATAGAAATATTAAAGCAACTCACCAATCATCACAGTTCTGTTGTTTCCCCCTAAAGAATCCTGAAAAAAGAATAATCAAGATCTTCTCAACATCAATGGCAAGCAACGTCACAATTAAGACAAGACCCAATGGTTGGTCAGTTTGAGTGGAAGGTAAAAGCAAAGTAAACAAATTGAAGCATAAAGTAGCAGATGACCATCATTATCTTCCCCAAATGACTCATAGAAGCGGGAAAAAAAAAAAAGAATCATAGATTCAACAGAAAACTGCTAGTCAGCAGAACAAAATATTTATTAACTTCAAGATCAAATAGACCCTAAGAGCTCCACTAGACCTTTTTTAATCTAGAAAAAGATATCCCCCCATCAATTCTTGGGGAAGTAACACCACGAAAATTCTAAGTGATGTCTAGCAGCTACTAAATTTCAAGTTTTCAATTCAATACAGGCTTAGAGCAAGGCAATGAGCCTAGAAGAATGAATATCATGTCAGAACAATGAGATATGCACTTGGTCAAACAGAAAAAAGGCTGAAAGCCTACCACCATAATGCATTAGAAAACAGTTGCACACAACGTTAGCCAACAATTGGACACTACCAAAATGGTTGTGTGATAGTGTTCCCCAATGGAGGTCAACAGAAAACATCTTAGGAATTAAGGAACCATACATAACTGAATGTCTAATAGCTTCCATGTACAAGCATGTATGAGAGTAAGATTGCCATGTGGATACACCGGATGCCAACCCAACTCGCCTTACGATATATAGCTCTCAATTTATTGAGAAAACTAACAAAATGGCTTTCCACATGGAAATACAGAGTTGACAACAGCAGATTCAACAATGCCAACAGTCAAGCAGCTAAAAGGTAGCAACAAAGTGACATGCACAAAATTAAAGACATGCATGAGATAAATGGAAACGAGAATATAAACAAAAAATTAATCAGGAACAAAACCACTCATTTTCAACATTTCAGTCAAGCTTTGTAATCCTATACTAAGATGGCATCTTATCCTTCAAATTCAAATATCTTTGACCCCATAAACACAACTGGTCCAATCCCACAGAAAAAGTTTCAATCTACCTGTAAATGCTT
This sequence comes from Magnolia changhungtana, assembly GCA_030180095.1. Classification (NCBI taxonomy): domain Eukaryota; kingdom Viridiplantae; phylum Streptophyta; class Magnoliopsida; order Magnoliales; family Magnoliaceae; genus Magnolia; species Magnolia changhungtana. The sequence continues at coordinate 9,880,642 of JASAUF010000421.1, read as the reverse complement.
AGGCCCTGTTTGGTTGCACTTGAGAATGATTTCATCTCATTTTAGTTAAAAGAAATTGTGCATTAGAAACATAGCTTAAGGCACCAGGTTGCATCCACCTGTATTCAAGGAAGCTGAATCAATGCTTAATCAACTCCGATTTTTAGATTGAGGCTAAACAAGGGCATTCCCGTCAGTACTCCACACCACCGCCATGTTGCTTTTTTTTTTTTTTTTGTCTAAGTGGCGACTAAACAGGGCCCTATAGAATTGAATTGACGAAGGTACGAATAATCTTTTCATGAAATTAATTTGAATTAAAAGTCACATAGTTCTAAAATCTATCATCCCCGCAGCACACATACTCATATCGCATTTTTCTTTTGTTTCTTGCAGCAACTGCACGCACGCATAAATACATGCATGAAACAATTTCAAGCATTTTTCAGATCAATTTCATCAACAAAGCAGAGAGATTCAACAAAAAAAAACCCCTAAAAATTACAAACGTACAGCTCTTATGATCAATCAAGAAATTAATCAGAAGATCAGCTGACAAAATCAGATTCCAGGTTATAAATTCCATAGAACTCTGCAAAGATTGCAAGAAAACGATCAAAAAACACCAGATCGGAAAAGAAAGATGGTAGAAACATGTAAATAGCATGAAGAAAGAGATTCAAGAGATAGAGACAAGATCTTACCAAGCAAAAATGAAAAATCTCTTCTTCTTTTTCTCTCACAAAGAGAGCGAGGGAGATCAAGAAATTAATCAGAAGTTCAGCTGACAAAATCAGATTCCAGGTTAGAAATTCCACAGAACTCCGCAAAGATTGCAAAGATTCCACAAAACCAGATCTAGTGGAAGAGAATGAGGCTCCTGTCTGTGGAGATACTGTCTCTCGAGAACCCCCGCCAAATACTCGGTGATGATGCTTCGAGAGATGGAGGGAGAGGAAGGGAGAGAGATTGAGGAAGGCATAGGGCCGGACAAGCGAGATGGGAGAGAGAAATCAAGAAAGGGAGAGGGCCGGACAAGCGAGATGGGAGAGAGAGATAGAGAAAGGGAGAGAAGAGGTGTCCTTGGCGAGGAATAGAAAGAGGGGATAAGGATTTCGAAGAGAAGAGGCGCGCGGGAGAAAGAAGTACCTTCTGGAGTTCGGGCGGGCGATTTGGGGGTAAAAATATAATTTAGGTTTTTTTTTTATTTGGAACGTGCGGCGGTGGCTTCATCCTACAAGGGCAGCCACATAAAAACACCCCACATTTTCATCTACAGTGGCGTTTGTTGTGGCCGCCTGTGATAAAAACGCCCCTAGCTAATAAGGGAATTTCTTGTAGTGAAATGAGCCAAGATGGACAGGCCAATGCCGATCCCAGTCTAGCACGTGGGCAAGACGTTCTGGTCCACGTCAAGCCCAATAAGTAATCCCGATCTGGCCCATTAGTTGAGTACGCCTTCGAATGGCATTAAATGAGTCGGGCCAGAATAGGCTATCATGTCAATCCTTTATGCACATCAAGATGACAGTCCCTTTGACTTAGTTCTCTGGCCTCAAAACTCATGCCCAAGTTCAGCCCTTAGAATTTCACCATCAGACCAAATCCAGCTGAGCGCGCCAACTGGGCCCACTTTCACCCCTGTTTAGAACAGAGGGACAAATAAACAATTCCCTCCGATCTAAGGCGTCAATCTCAGAAGTACCTTCACTAAGATTGTTAGAGAACCGTGATCCTAGGAAAAAAAATTCCCTAATTTCACCCAATTCTCCGATCTCCACTAATCAGAGGTCAGGATTATTGGGTCAATCTGATTTGGGGGTCATGCCCAGTCAACAATGGGGTCCACTTGGGAATGTTTGATCTGATTTACTTACATGTACTCCATAATTTTGAGTGCATGCATGTGAACCATCACACTCTACTAGAGTATTAATAGAACTCCCCACACAGGACTTGCATTATTCTTGCCTGAAGGTATGCGTTCTATCCCAGAGCCTTGAGACTAAAAAGTGGAGTCTATGATTTCGCTCTCCAAAGATAGACCACACCCCAAAAAATAAGGGTGTAAGATCCTAAACATCCAATTTGGGTAGTTTTCTCCATCAAATGATATTTACAACCACATTAGAAAAAAAAAAAGAAAAAAAAAAACTTAACATCTGATTAACAAAGATATGTTTGTCAAATCCAGACAATCAACTGCTTTTCATCTCAATCACCCATTCAACTGCAACTGATCGTGTATTTATGATCGTCCACTCTAAATCGGGATTTGGACGGTTCAGATAGAGGTACCCGATCACCAGTGGACCATCACAGCCCCATCAGCCACACACGTTTAGAAATAGAAAAACCAATCCACACCGTCAAAACAACAATCCCCTCTACAATGTACCACAAACCGAAAAAACACACCATTCGGAAGATCCCAACTAAGAAAAAGAAGTGGTCCCCATAGAGAAAAGGATCAGGAGCGTACATACCTTTTAGAAGGTAGATGTGTCTTTTCCAGTAGTAAATGTAGAAGCACCAACAATTATGATAGGTGGATCCTGTTGGTGGGGGTCAGTGCAATGGCCGTCTCCAAGCGCCACTCGATGGAAGAAGAAGCCACGCCACTCGAAGGAAGATGATGCCTCACCGCTCGAAGGAAGACTGAAAATGTGGAAAGAGAGAAGATGCTCGTCAGTTTACAAATCCTTTTTTGAATTTTATAAAATTTTGAAATACGAAAAAGTGTGCGTTTACCACTGTTTATAAAAAAATACTCTGTTAACAATCGTACATACAAGAAGGACCATTTTCTAGATGGTTAAGATCGTATTATATAAGAAAATTATAAATATTAAACAAATACAACTAGATGGATTATTTCAATGGTTTGGATAACTTTATATCATTGCCACTATTTTCATGAACGAGTCACCACTATTTTACATTCTGTACAAAACTCACAGTTTTTTTTACAGAAAAATAAAAGGGTAAACAAAGCTTTGGAAAGGGGAGGGCTCTATGGGCCCCACCATGATGGATATGTTTCATCCAATCCATCCATATATTTTTATATATCATTTTATGATATGATTAAAAAAATGAAGTATATCTCAATCTCAAGTGGACCACATTACAGGAAACAATGTTGAATAAAATTTGACCATTAAAAATGTTTTAGGGGCCATAAAAGTTTTGGATCAAGCTGATATTTATTTTTTCCCTTCATCTGGATCTTTATGAACAAATCAATAGATTGGATGTCAAATAAACAGTACAGTGGGCCTTAGGAGGATCTTAATTTGAATATTCATTCATTATTTTTGTCTTGTGGTGTTGCCCAACTAAGATTTATATCCCTATCATTTTTTGTATTAAGCACTAAAATAATTGGTAAAAATGGATGAACGGAATGGATGAAGCACATACATCATGGTGGGGCCCACAGAGCACCGACCACCAGCCACAGGGCTAGTATTAGGGGGAGTAGCCAATCCGTTCCAGGGACGTGGATTTCGTGCTAATTAAAGCCTTTTGTAGGAAGTTACTGCACATGGATGCTGGGTGGGGCCCACCACCATGTTTGTGGGAAATCTACTCCATTAATCCGTTTATAGAGATCATTTTAGAAAAAGATACCAAAAACGAATTGTATCCAAAACTCAAGTGGGCCACACAAGATGAAACAGTGGGGATTCAGTGAGAACCGTTGAAACATTCTTACGGCCATAAAAAGCTTTGTTTCAGGCTTTTTTTTCTTGTATTTTCACTTATTCCGAGTTTTAATGACCTTATAAACTGTTTGGATGGCATATAAACATCAAGGTGGAGTTCAGAAGGTTTCAACTGTAGGTATTTGTTTCCCCACTGTTTCCTCTCGTGTGACCCACTTGATTTTTGGATCCAACTCATTTTTGTTCTCTTATCCTAAAATGATCTCTAAAAGCAGATTAACGGAGTAGATTTTTCAAACACATGGTGTTGGGCCCAACCCAACATCCTTAAGCAAGACGCCAAGGGCTTCAACAGGAAATCCACGTCCCGTTAAAAAGTGGCGACCAGCCAATGGCTGGTGGTCGGTGCTCTATGGGCCACAACATGACGTACGTGCTTCATCCACGTCGTCCATCTATTTTTCCAGAAAATTTTATGGTAAAAGACCAAAAATGAGGTATATCCCAATCTCAAATGGACCACATTACAGGAAACAATGTTGAATGAGCATGGAGCATTAAAAACCTTTTGGGGGCCATAGATGTTTTAGATCAAGCTGATCTTTGGTTTTTCCCTTCATCTGGTCCTGTATGACCTAATCAACAAATTGGATGTCAAATAAACAATATAGTGGGCCTTAAGATGGATTTTAATGGTGGATATCCAATCACCATTGTTTTCATGTGGTGTGGTACACCTGAGATTTATGTCCTAATAATTTTTGGTATAAAACTGTAAAATAATATGAAAAAATGGATGAACGGAATAGATGAAACACGTACATCATAGTGGGGCCCACCCATAGAAGAGGATTTTAATGGTGGATATCCAATCAATATTGTTTTCCTATGATGTAGTCCACCTTAGGTTTATATCCCTATCATTTTTTTATCAGGCCCTAAAATGATCGGTAAAAATGGATGAACATAATGCACATTAAATGCACGGTGTTGATGTTCGACACACATCATGATGGGGCCCACAAAACTTATTAACATCAATTCTTAGGTTCTCGCAAGGTCAATAAGTTTAAGTTACAATTTTGACAACAATATTTAGCCCATTTTATTTGTCTAGCCCATTCGCTCTATTTCACTGATCAATAACCTCAATTTAACTAGTTACTCGCCCCAATCAGGCTAGCTACATATGAGAAAGATATTGGGCATACAAGATTGATCAACAAATTGAGTGAAATTTGAATTAAACATATGAAGTTATTTACTTTTCAATCTGGACTAATTCGATTGTCCAAAAACGGTTAAATGTTCAATTAGTGGATGTGCCTAATAATTTATTAATTTTTTTTTTCACAAATAAATTTCAAATTCCATTTAAAAATAACATTTTTTTCAAAATGTATATTTTTTTCCTCTTAATTTTTCTTTGAAAACTTTTAACAAAATATCATTTTTATTATAAAGTATTTCAAAAAATAAATTAAAATACAAATTCTAAATTTTTATTTTTAAAATATCTAAAATTTTCAATAATTTTAATTTTTTTTCCCAAAAATTCCAAAATGCCGATTTTTTTTTTCTTCAAAAGCATCATGTTATTTTCAACTTTTCAAATTTTTTTTAAAAAATATATATTTTTTCAAAATCTTAGAGTTTTTATAAATAACTTTTTCTTTTAATTTCGAATTTTAAACATTTTCAATTATTTTTCAAAATCACAAAATTATTATACTTATTTTTCATTTCAAAATGTTTGTTTTTTGATAAAGTATCTATTTTTTTAATATCGTTTTATTTTATTTTTCACTCAAAATTTATTTTGAGTGTGAATAAAATAAAATTTCACATTTTTTAAAATATGAAATTTTATTTTATTTTTCAAATTTCAAACTCTCAATTTCTTTTTTAAAATATTTTCATTTTTCAACATTGTGAAAATTTTCACATTTTTAAAAATATTTTTAATTTTCTTTTTCAGGATATTATTTTTTTCTCAAAGTCAAATGCTTTTTTTTTTTTTCAAATTTATTAACTTTATTCAAAATTCTTTTTTGTTCCCACAAAATATATTTTTATTAAATTACGATTTTTATTTTTTCAAAATCTATTTTTTTCTCAAACATTCTTAAATTTTTTTAACTTCTCAATATTCTTTTTCATGTGATATTACAAATCATTTAAATATTAATTTTAAATTAAAAAATAAAAATAAAAATTCCACTCATTTGATATAAAAATAGAATAAATTTTCTTTTTGCATTCAATCAATTATTAAAAAATAATCTTAGATATAAATATGTACAATTAAACCACTGAAATTCTATTAAAAAATAACTATCAGACTACTACAAAACTTAATTTTCCACCATTTTCTTAAAAAAATGAAAAAAATTAAAGTGAAGGCAAAAAGTCCCTTTACGACGGACCATGATCCATCGCAAAAGCAACTGAAAAGCCGGCCATTTGGTGTTTTGGGCGGGAATTTATAGCTGTGAGAAAATTGAAAATTGCGACGGATTTAGTCCGTCGCCTATTAACGAAGAACCAAAATCCGTCGTAAATCCGATTTTAGCGACGGATGTTGGTCCGTCGGTAAATTCAGCGACGTTCCGACAACGAATTTTCGAGAAACATGGGATTAGCAACGGACCTTTTCCATTAGCGACGGATTAAATCTATTGTTAAACCAAGAGATTTTAGCGACGGACAAAGTCCGTCGCAAAAATTCGTCGCAAATTGACCAATTTGCTGTAGTGGTGGGGGTCCCTGGAAGGTGGGAACCACTGTTATGACCATGATGAAGATGTTCATTTCCTATAAACAGCATTGGAGTAGCCTGACCATTTGGACAAGCCGTGTTTATGTATTTTTTCGAAATTGATGGAGCAGACCCAGATGTGCGTCGGAGCTATCCGGATGTTGAGCGGGGGTCCTTGGAAGGTGGGAACCGTTGTTATGGCCATGATGAAGCTGTCAATTTTCTATGGACAACATTGGAGTGGCCTGACCATTTGGACAGACCGTGTTTATGTATTAGCTCGAAATTGTTGGAGCAGACCCTAATATAATCCTAAACCTAAACTTACACCTAAAAATAAACATCATGGTGGGGACAGTGCCCCCGACCGTTGATTCCTTCCTGGGACCCACTATGGTGGTTATTTAAGATCCAACCTGTTGGTAAGTTCACACAGACCTAAACCTGAAGAAGGAATAACACAAATATCAGCTTGATCGAAAACTTTTATGGCCCCAGTTCATTTTGAGGTCCACTTGAGTTTTGGATCTACCCCAAAACCTAAACCTAAACCTATTCTCAAATCCCAAAACCTATAACCTAAACATAAACCTAAACCTATAACCTTAACCTAAACCAAAACCTATAACCTAAACCTTAACCTATAACCTATAACCTATAAACTAAACTTAACCTATAACCTAACCTTAACATAAATCTAAAACCTAAACCTATAACCTAAAACATAAACCTAAGCCTAAAACCTAAATGTATTCTCAAATCCCTAAACCTAAACCTACACATAATCCTAATCTCAACTCCCTAACCTAAACTTAAACCTAAACTTGAAAACCCAAACCTAAACCCGATCCCGAACCCGAACCTGATTTCCTAAACCTAAACCTTAACCGATTCTCAATTCCCTAAAGCTATAACCTATAACCCAACCTAAACCTATAACTTGAACCTATAACCTTAACCTAAACCTATAACCTAAACCTAAATGTATTCTCAAATCCTTAAACATAAACTTACACCTAATCCTAATCTCAACTCCTTAACCTAAACTTGAAAACTCAAACCTAAACCCGATCCCGAACCCAAACCCGATTTCTTAAACCTAAACCTTAACCTATTCTCGATTCCCTAAAGCTATAAGCTATAAGCTATAACCTAAACCTAAACCTATAACCTTAACCTAAACCTAAAACCAAAATGTATTCTCAAATCCCTAAACCTAAACCTACACCTAATCCTAATCTCGACTCCTTAATCTAAACCTAAACTTGAAAACCCAAACCTAAACCCGAACCCAAACCTGATTTCTTAAACATAAACCTTAACCTATTCTCAATTCCTAAACCTTAACCTATAACCTAACCTAAACCTAAACCTATAACCTACACTTATAACCTTAACCAAAACCTAAACCTATAACCTACACTTATAACCTAAACCTAAACCTATAACCTAAACCTGTAACCTGAACCTAAACATAAAACCTAAACGTAAACATAAAACCTAAATGTAATCTCAAATCTCTAAACCTAAACCTAAACCTAAACCTATAACCTACAACATTAACATAAACTTATAACCTAAACTTATAACCTATAACATTAACCTAAACATATACTTATAACCTAAACCTATTCTCAAATCCCAAAACCTATAACCTAAACCTTAACCTATAACATAAACTCAATTCCCTAAACCTTAACCTATAACCTACACTTATAACCTAAACTTAAACCTAAACCTAAACCTGTAACCTTAACCTAAACGTAAAACCTAAACCTAAACCTAAATCATAAATGTATTCTCAAATTCCTAAACCTAAACCTATAACCTACAACATTAATATAAACTTATAACCTACAACATTAACCTAAACCTATACTCATAACCTAAACCTAATCTCAAATCTCAAAACCTATAACCTAAATCTAAACCTAAACCTAAACCTAAACCTATAACCTAAACTTAAACCTTAACCTATAATGTATTACCTATAACCTAAACCTAAACCTTAACCTATAACCTAAACCTTAACCTATAACTTAAACTCAATTCCCTAAACCTTAACCCATAACCTAACGTAAAACCTAAACCTATAACCTACACTTATAACCTAACCTAAACTTATAACCTAAACCTAAACCTAAAACCTAAGTGTATTCTCAAATCCCTTAACCTAAACCTACACGTAATCCTAATCTCAACTCCCTAACCTAAACTTAAACCTAAACTTGAAAACCCAAACCTAAACCTGATCCCGAACCTGAACCAGATTTCCTAAACCTAAACCTTAACCTATTCTCAATTCCCTAAAGCTATAAGTTATAACCTAAACCTATAACCTAAACCTAAACCTTAAGCTAAACCTAAACCTATAACCTTAACCTAAACCAAAACCTATGACCTAAACCTTAACCTATAACTTAAACTTGTAACTTATAACCTAACCTTAGCCTTAATCAAAACCTAAAACCTAAACCTAAACCTATAACCTAAAACCTAAACCTAAACCTACACCTAATCTTAATCTCAACTCCCTAACTTAAACCTAACCTAAACTTGAAAACCCAAACCTAAACCTTAACCTATTCTCAATTCTCTAAAGTTATAACTTATAACCTAAAGCTAAAGCTAAACCTAAACATATAACTTAAACCTTAACCTATAACCTATAACCTAACCTTAACCTAAACTTAAAACCTAAACCTAAACATATAACCTAAACCTAAAACCTAAAACCTAAACCTAAACCTAAAACCAAAATGTATTCTCAAATCCCTAAACCTAAACCTACACCTAATCCTAATCTCGACTCCCTAACCTAAACCTAAACGTAAACTTGAAAACCCAAACCTAAACCCAATTCCGAACCCGAACCCAATTGATGTAACAATGTAGCCCAATCACATGGCAACAAACTAGAAAATCTTGCTTTGTTGGCAAGCATACTCGAAATCAAGCATAAAAATGCATCTATTTCCATCTCCATTATCTCTTATAACATAGATTATTTGAGATTTGGATTTATCTCATTTTTAGAGTCATGTCCTAACACAATATGATAATATTAATTGACAAGGTGGATTTGTCACCAACATTATTCCAAGACCCATATAACTTCTCCTTATAGGAAGTTGGGTAGGGCACATGCAGCTTGAATCCATCAAAGGAGATAAGGATCACCTCTCATATGTTCTCTCTCTTTTCATTTGTTTTTTTTTTTCATAGGATTGTTTATTTTGTGGTGTCTGCTCAAATATACGCACAACATTTTTTCATGTTAATATAATTATAAGTGGCCTAATCTCACCTTTCTAAAAACAACTAATAATAATTTCTACCTGATGAGAAATCACCAAGTACCATTAGGCTCAACCCAAAAGATAAATTAGCATTTTCTTTCTTTCTTTTTCTTTTAACACACACTTACACACCAGAGTCGCTTACGACAATAATGGGTGCTTGAACTCGTGACCTTGTATTGAAACTATTTTGAATCTACCATAAAAGCATGAGTAAGGACCTAGGTGTGTGTGCACAGTCAGCGATGTGTTCACCACACTGAATTTTGTGAACCTCACTGGGAAAGCTATGAATAATTTTTTTTTTATATTTATGATGTTAAACTTATATGTATTTATGCGTGGATGAATGTGATGTAGATAAAAAAACAATGTGATGTGGATAAGATTGTTTGTGTTTGATGGATGTAGTTTATGTTTGGATGGATTTACGTAGTTTGAGTTTAAATGGATGTGAATGTGAATATGATGAAATATATATAATATAACAGGTGTATATCAGGATGAAATATATCGTAACAGGTGTATATCAGGATGAAATATATCGTAACAGGTGTATATCATGAATTTTGTACTGGAATACTTTCGTCGGTAAAAGTATTGTGAAATATTTTTACCTACGAAACAATTCGTTGGTAAAACTCATAAGGTAAAATTTATATCATTATTCCTGACGAACGTTTTCGTCAGTAAAAGTATTGTGAAATATTTTTACCTACGAAACAATTCGGTAAAACTCTTACCACGAAACATTTCAAGGCAGCAGGAAAATTTTCAAAAATTATATCATTATTCCCGACGGTTTCAGTTCGTCTGTAAAACTCAGCGCGAAAACAACCTTTACCGAAGAAAATTTTTGTCGATAAAACTCACCGCGTAAATTTTCTAAATAAAAAATGTAACACTTTTAATGACGACAATTTTCGTCAATAAAAGTAGTTTTTTTTTTGCTTTTTACCGACGATTTTGGTTCGTTGGTAAAAGTCAAGGAGAAAATTTTCTAACTTAAAAAGCACAACACTTTTACCGACGAACATTTTCGTCACTAAAAGTGGTTCTCTGCTTTTTACCGATGAAAATATTCATCGGTAAAACTCTCAGTGGAAAATTTTCTATCTTTAAAATATAACACTTTTACCGGTGGAAATTTTCGTCGATAAAGATAATATTTCCGACGATTTTGGTTTGTCGGTAAAAGTCAGGGTGAAAATTTTCTAACTAAAATATACTTTTACCGACGAAAATTTTCGTCGGTACAAATATTATTCTCGACGGTTTTGGTTCGCCGATAAAAGTTAGGGCGAAAATTTTCTAACTTAAACATACAACACTTTTACCGCGCTACAAATATTATTACTGTTGGTTTTAGTTCGTCGATAAAAGTTAGGACGAAAATTTTCTAACTTAAATATACAACACTTTGAACGCCGAACATTTTCGTCACTAAAAGTGATTCTCTGCTTTTTACCGACGAAAATATTCGTCGGTAAAACTCTTAGTGGAAAATTTTTTATCTGAAAAATCTAACACTTTTACTGATGAAGAGTTTCTTCGATAAAAATATTATTCCCTACGATTTTGGTTCGTCGGTAAAACTGAGCGTGAAAATTTTTCAACTTAAAAATACAACACCTTTACCGATGAAAATCTTCATCGGTAAAAGTGGTTTTCTGTTTTTTACCGACAAAAATATTCATCGGTAAAACTCTTAGTGGGAAAATTTTCAAAATAGTGCGAAAATTTTCTATCTTAAAAGTCTAACACTTTTACTGACAAAAATTTTCGTCGGTAAAAAGATTATTCCCGACCAAAAATAAAAATAAAATTCATCTTCATCGGTAAAAACGTTGTTTCTTGTAGTGTGACTAGACTTGCAACGTCGTCCCTCTCCCTTTAACCTTCTCTCAAGCCGACAAGTCATCTCAGCTTGACACTCGCACTCTCCCACCTAAGCAGTCCACACTCGGCTTAGGTGAAAATCTATTATCCTTAGTTCATCATGCATTTCCATGCTTATAGGATGCCTCTATTTCCCCGTCACTTTAAAGAACCTGTAGTGTACGGGGTTGTGGGTAGCAAAGGGATAGTACGATCAAAATCTGTTGGAAGTTTGCCCCTACTCTTAGGGGAGCCAGACTCAAATGAGGGAAATTCTACCTCCCGGGCCTCTGGATCATCCCTCTACCCATCCCCTGCTACCTCATTCAGCCCCCAGTCCCCTTCGGTGACCCCTATCCACAAGAGTGCTGCTCTCGAAGTGGATCTCTCACCCCATTTCAGCAATGCAGGAGCCAATTCTATAGCTGGTCAATCCCCGTAGTCGACACAACCCTTAACAGGTAGATTTCGCTAGTTACAGCAGGTAATCAAGACCAAGTAGTTAATTCCCTGAACTTATTACAGCTTGCTACCAAACATAGACATCAAGGTAGGAAAGCCACCTGCTGTCCAAAATGGCGAGGCAGAAAGAGGTTGAATCTGAATCCGTATAGCATTTCGATCAAGGCCGAATGGATCTCAAGACTAAGAAGTCTGCAGAGAAAGGCTGTGAGATCACATGTTTCCAATGACGGATAGTATTCTGGTTTGGAATGTCCATGGTATTGGTAACTCCCCCAACTGTGTGGTCCCTGAAACGGCTAATAGCTTCTCATAAACCTTGTATCATGGCAATTCTAGAACCCATGATCTCATATTCCAGGAGGATTGCTGTTGGGCTGAAACTCGGGTTTCATTCCTCCTACTCCAACATTGAGGAAGGCGGCAAGATTTGGGTGTTCTACAACCACCCGCCAGGCCTATCTATTGTCCTCAAATCCAGTCAGATGATCTCGCTTGCAGTCACCCTCCCATCTCTTTCTGACCTGGCTGTCTTGTCCTTCGTCTATGCAAGTTGCTCTAAAATTCAGCCTCGGTCCTTGTGGGAGGACAAGGTTAATTTGTCCAGGGTAGTGTAAGGTCCCTGGGCAATATGGGGATATTTCAATGCTACCGCTGTGTCCTCGAAGCGAAGGAGCCTAGGAGATTCGACACAGCTAGCTCTAGAGATTTTATTGATGCTATAAATAGGGCTGGGCTAATTAATGTAGGTTTTCTGGGGAACCACTACATGTGGTGTAACAATCAGTTGGGTGACGCTAGGGTGTGGGCGAGGCTTGATAGATTTCTCATAAACAATCCTTGGAACACTACTCTCCCTAACATGCAGGTTCAGCACCTACCGAGGCACAACTTAAACCACTCGCCTATGCTTTTGGCTTTTCCCAGAATGCCTGAGACGTTCCCCAAACCTTTTCAGTTCCAATGGATGTGGGTATATCACGATTCTTTCAAGCAGGTTGTTCAGTCCACCTAGGCAGCTGCTAGCGATCCGGATCCTTTGTTTAACCTCTTCAGAAATTTGCAGAATGTTAAAGCGGCATTGAGAGCCTGGAATAAGGAATCCTTCGGCAACATTTTCGCTAATAGCAAGCTTGCAGAGCAGGCAGTTCAGCAGGCAGAAAAACGTATTCAGTATCTTCATCTGTCCAATGCGGATAGCAGCTCGGTCCTCAACAAGCTTAGTGAGGCCAAAGCTCACCTAAACCATCTAGAAATCATGGAAGAAATTTATTGGAAGCAGAAATCCCATAACCAGTGGTTGAAGGAGGGAGACGGAAACTCCAAATTTTTTCATGCGTCAGCCAACATTAAACATCGGCACTCAGCAATTTCTTCCATCATGCTGGATTCGGGCCAAATCATCGTGTCGCAGCAGGAGATTAAAGAGGCTGCGGTCAGATTCTTCCACAAGCAGTTTTCAGCTGGTGCGGTTGAACCGGGGGAGGATCTCCTTGCTTCTATCCTCGCAGTGCTAACCCTAGCTGACAACACCCTCCCGATGGCCCATCTCTCCCTCCAGGAGGTCAGAGAGGCCGTCTCGGCCTTCATCCTAATGGAGCCCCTGGCCCCAATGGTTTTTTCGGGGCTTTCTTTTCGTCCTGCTGGGATATAATTGGTCACGATCTTCTCGTAGTAGCAAAGGTTTTCTTTTTAGGGAACCGTTTGCCCAAGGCATATACAACGTCCTTCATTTACCTCATTCCTAAAGGCTCAGCTTCGAAGTCCTTTTTTGACTTCTACCCTATAGGCTTGTGCAACTGTCTCTACAAGGTCTTCGCCAATATTGTAGCCCTCCGATTTGCTAGGGTGCTCCCTAAGCTAATCTCTAATGAGCAAGGCGCTTTTGTTAATGGGAGAAATATCGCGGAAAGCATCGTTCTGGCGCAGGAGGTTATTAGGAAGATCAATAGGAAGGTCTGTGGCGGTAACATTGTGTTGAAGCTGGATATGGAGAAAGCGTATGACTGTATTGAGTGGTCTTTCCTCTCTAAGGTGCTGACCCGATTCGGCTTCGATGGCTAATGGGTTAGGTTGGTTGAACGATGCCTCAACAATTATTAGTTTTCAGTCTTGATCAACGGTGAGCCGGGGGGGGGGCTTCTTCAAATCAACCAGGGGCTTACGACAAGGGGATCCTTTATCCCCAAGCTTATTCATTCTAGCCACGGAGGCTCTCCGCAGAGGGTTTTCGGCTCTGCTCTACAGGAACCCAGACATGGTGTATTAGTTGGGTAGGAGAGGTCCTCACATCTCACATTTTCTATATGCAGATGACACGCTTCTGTTCATTAGCGGTGGGATTAAATCAGTCCGAGCAACCAAGATATTCCTGGATCATTAGCAGCATATTTCAGGCTAGAAAATTAACTTCCACAAAAGTATTATTCATTGTCCAGCGCACATGGCTGCGTCCAGGGCCAGTAACATTCAAAGTGAGCTTCGAATGTCCATTGGGGCAGCCGGCCTGGTGTGTCTTGGAGCCCCCATTTCAGCAGGAAGAGTGAAAATTGCTAATTTTCAATCGCTGATTGATAAGGTCGATCACCGGATCAACGGGTGGAAGGTGAGGTGCTTATCGCAGGCAGGCCGGGCTACGTTAATCTCCCACGTTTTGTCTAGCATCCCGATTCATGTTATGACAACCACGGTGGTCCCATTCCATGTTATCAAGTCCATAGAAAGCAGGTTCGCGAATATCTTTTAAGGATGGGCCGATGAAAAAAAGAAATTTCACTGGAGGAAGTAGGCATTAGTGGCCAATCCTAAGAAAGAAGGCGGGTTAGGGATTCGAAGGCTATCGGAGGTAATGCAAGCCCTACGCCTAAAGCTGGCCTGAGGAGCGAAATACAAACAACATAAAAGCATGTGGGCCTCCTTCATCTCAGCGCTTCATGCCCATGACTTGCAACCCTCAGTTCACATTGTCAGCCGAGGCGGGCTTCTCCGCTATGGGAGAGGATACATTCACTATTTCCCCTGTTGGATTCTAAGGTGCTCTAGAAAATCGGGTATGGCGACTGTAGCTTCTGGCAGGCTAATTGGACCGGTTACGGGCCCCTTCTTCGCAGAGTCTCTCAGCCCATTCCTGCTGGACCGGCTGCTCTTCGAGTCCGGGGTTGCATGGGGTCTGGTGGTCCCCTTCCTCCTCCATCCGTTTACAATTTCTTGCCTCAATCGTTGATAGATTCAATATTTCATGGTGGATTCTGCACCTCGGATGCCTCGGACGTCCCTATCTGGCCATTTGGAGAATCTGGGATGTTCAAGGTCCGATCTGCTTGGGCAGAATACAGGACCCGTAGGCCAAATGTGCCCTGGTGCAACAAAGTGTGGTCCAAATACCTGCCGCCGAAGATCTCCCTGCTAATGTGGAAAGCCCTGCATGATGCGGTCCCAGTGGAGGTAGCTATCCAATACAAAGGGATTCACCTCGCCTCTCGCTGTGTCTGTTGCAACAGTATATCCCCTTATGGGCCTTCCTCGGAATCCGCTAGACATATCTTCCTGTCCAGCCCTCGTGCCAAAGCTATTTGGTCCCTCTTTACTAGCATCTTTGGCAAATCTCCTCTGGGAGGTTCCTCTATTGTGGCCAGGTTATCCCTTTGATGGAGTGGCCCCTCTCATGGGGGATGGGTGGGTATTATTTGCAATTTGGTGTCAGGCCTAATCCTATGGGAGCTGTGGATCGGGAGAAATCAAGGCAAATTTGATGGCACCCCTCCATCCATCCAGGTCTAGGTGGCCCGCATAAAGGGTTGGATATCTACCATCTCCTCCACTTGGAGTCACGAATCTGTTCTTTCATCCCACAACAGTCGTGCCCTCTCAACACTACTTTAGAAGTGCATCTCGGCCCCAACCCCTCACTCCAGTCCGCCTCATATTATTAGGTGGGATAGACCCCCCACAGGTTGGGTGAAGATGAACATGGATGATTCTGCAAGGGGAAATCCTAGCTTGGCAGGTGGGGGCGGTATTTGTAGAGATGAAAATGGCAATTTCCTTTTTGGTTTCCATACGGGGTATGGGACGGCTTCCAACACTCGGGCAAAGATCGGAGCCATTAATGATGGCCTCCTTCACTATTTTTGCAGGGGATTCTCCAAGGTCATCATTGAATCAGACTCTTTATTGGTGATTTCCTTCCTTTCCCATGGTTTCCATCCCAGTTGGAAATGAAAATACTGGTTAGATCGGATTAAGGGCCTGCAGGATATTGGTGAAGTCAAGTTCCAGCATATTTTCAAGGAAGGTAATGAACAGGCCGAGGGGCTGGCCAGGATGGGCAGCGGCCTGCAATCCTCAGCCCTTTTCATTTCCGTGAATGACCTCCCTAGAGAAGTGAAGGGGTCGATTTTATTTTATTTTTTTACTGCATGGGCCTAGGCACCCACAGGAGATGATCCCCCGCCTTTTCCTTTTGCTTTAGTTTTTGTCGTTTCTTCCTTGCTACGATAGGCTCTGGAGAGGTTATTTGTCCACCGAGCCCGAATGTATAGCAGTTGTACAACTTCTTCTATGATATAGAAATCCATTTTGAAAAAAAAAAAAAAAAAAAAAAAGTAGTGGCCAGTGGACACCTACCCATGAAATTTCTTGGGGGCTACAAAAGCCGTGGATAAAAATGGTATATGTTTTTTTATATAAAATTATTATATTTCATTCAGGACTTTTTGACCTTATAAACATATTCGATGGCAAATAAACATCATGTGGGCCGTAGAAAGATTTCAACGGTAAGCATCATTGTCGCCACTGCTGTTTTTAGTGTGGTCTTCTTGAGGTTTGTATCGCCTCATCTTTAAAGGTGTCTTAAAATGATCTCACAAAATGAATGAATGGTGTGGATATAACACATAAATCATGGTGGGCCACATAACTTGGTGACCTCAACACACCATGGAGGTCCCTGATGTGTGGGGTGTGGTACACCACGCAATCCGCTTCCTCCAGTGGCCATAGTGGGCGGTGCTCTGTGGGCCCCTCCATGATATATATTTTTTATCCCGACCATCCATCCTTTTCAAGATCATTGTCAAAGTCTCTGGTGGAACACGTCACATGATTGAACGAGGGTTGTTTCGTCAATTAAAAAAATACAGTTTATAAACCAGAGGGTATATGATAGCAAGCAGTTAGATGTCTCACAGTGCAATCGTCAGGTGTTTTACTTCAAATATTTTGAAAGCACATGTTTATTTGGAAATAGCTTAAAAGATAGATAGTTATACAGAAAAATCCCTTTAATTTATAGTTGTTAACAGTAAGTTGAGTAAAATCAAGTTTGTGGTTTTTAAACTGTGGCAACGCACTCCGCTATGTGTGGCATTCACCTTTGCCCACCATGTGTGCCCTTGGAGCCAGGCCTTGGGACAAAAAAAAATGACTAAGTGGACGACAACTATTGTTCAAGTGTGGAGCTCACCACGGTTTGTTTATTTCATCCAACCCTTTAATGTGGTGCATGTTAGGGCTTCAAAATGCAGTAAATTTTCAAAAGTCTAAGTTTGATATATTAACCATTATGGTCATTGTTTAGATATTTTCAAGTCTATACGAAAGCCTCACAATTGTGTCTAATAGATCATTACCATTGAAAACAATGTACGCAGCAAATGTCACACCTTCAACTGAGAAGAATCGCTTCAGATCTAGTAGTGGAGAGGAGCCAACATGCTACTACCTAGAATAGGGTTAAGGCAAACTAAGAGCTATCCACAGGTGAGCCCCACACATGTACACGTGGGATGGAAGCAAAGAAGTGGGGAGTGTTTTCTCTCTTCTTCTCTCCCTTTTTTTCTCAATTTTCTTTATTTATGTGGTGACGCTGGAGGGAGGATGAATGTCTAAGGCTCTCTCTTAATCACCTTGGCATATGATCTATTTATAAGGAGGGAATATGATTTGAAGAACAGATGATGGTCCACCACCCTATATAAAGTATACCCTACTATATCTAAAGTTTATAATTTTATTTAAACATATACCTACATTGACTCAATCCCCCCATTTATCACGGTAATCCACACTTTGATCTAATATCATACAAATTAAGAAGTGGACCGCAAGTTCTCAACCTTCAAATTATCATCAAGTGCGATTAAAATCTTTTAACAGTTAAAACAAATGATCAATTGTTAAAAATCATTTAATTTAAAAAGAAAAAAAATTGTGCCGAGGTTAGTGAAAAATCACTTAACAGATAGTCTAATCTATCATATCTCAGTCATAAGAATATTCATAACTAGTGGATCCATTATTAGATCATATAGAACCCAGTCATATCCTAATGCATGAACCTAATAACATTTATGCATGAATCATATAATTGAGTCTACGAATTCCGGCCGAAAGACATTACATCAAGAACTTGAACTCCTCATATGTCATAAAGTTTAAGAATTAGTCAAAAGTAGTGCATACATGGGCTGATGTAGATCAAGAATGAAGAGTTTTTCGATCTAAAGACTTAAAGTAATCATCCAATACAAGTATCCAACGAGTTTAATATCAAGATCTTATGTCCATGAATATTAACACTCATATGTATGATAGGGCAAAGACAACCTTGTCGTCAACCTAAAGGCGGAGACTTCCCATTTCAATTTTTCATTTGTTTCCTCATACAGGATGACCGCATAAGGATAATCTCAGGTTCAATTTAAAACTTGCTTGGTGGTTATATATCAAACAAGACATTAAAATTCACATAACACAATTTTCACCTGACTAGTGGCTGTTATGATGAAACTCAAGTTCTCGAGGGCAAAACTCTCTACTTTAATGAGATACATCTCTAATTTAATATACCCGCATATAAATTATGGCATTAATCAAATGCCCATGCATCAATCATAGGCATTATGATCTGCAGACAAGATCATCAATCCAACAGTTAAAATCAATACAATATTCGCTTTTCAAACCACATGCACCACTCACAAATTGAGTATGCAAGATGAAGAGATATTTAAAAACTCAGTGGAATCCACAAGCTAGGCAAACCACGTTACATGAAAATAAAGGTTTTTGGCGTGATTTTAGGGAATTCCTTGCGGTGTGCACCTGAGTTTTGGTTTTTTCGTTGTAAGGTGAAAATTATTAGTGCAATTGATGGATGGAGTAGATGTCATATTCACAGAGCTTGGGGTACTGCACCCAATTCAAGTGTTACACAATATTCCGGTACTTAAACTCAGGCCAAGTCCGTCAATTACAACATTTCTCTCCTCAAAGAGAGGAGAGAGAGAGAGAGAGAGAGAGAGAGAGAGAGAGAGAGAGAGAGAGAGAGTAACGTTAACAAGTAATTATAAATTTCAGTTGTTAAGCATGAAATTACATGTTTTATTAGTAAATAAATAAAAACACACCATACAATTGCTCTTTTAAGAGGGTTGTTACCCAAAAAAAAAAACTAACAACGGAAGCACGTACATTTTCATGTGCCCGGTGATTATATATGTTGTAGTTTTGGACCAACTTGAGCAACACAGTATGATCATGACGTTGATCTTGGTGGCCCACTTTGTTATTAACATCAGGACTTCTAATCTTGGTCGTCCATTTTGTTATCAACAGCAGTGTTTCCAAAACGGATAATCACATCGTTAGACACAAGTGTCCCAGATGGCGCATGGACCGCGAAAGTCCTCCCATTGAGCACGCACGGGCGGCCACCTTTCCTTGGCACGTATGTGCACCCAGATGGCCCTGAAGATGTCACGGGGCCTTTCTGTAGGGACTCTAAAACCATTAATCCTTTCATGGGTCCCCATTCTCCACCCAGAGGGCGCCTTGCAACCACAAGCGATTGGAAGGACGAGATCAAGAGGAGGAAAATGATGGATGTTTGTGGTAAGAGATTTGTTAAGTGAGAAGCCATGAACGTGAAGAAACAAGAAAATTTTCTTGATGAGGAATGCTTTCTAAGAAAGATCGTGTTTTATAGATGAGAGGATGGAAGGAACGGACATATATATAGCTTTGCTTTTGAACATTTTGGGTGGAAAGCTTGTGTTAGGGGATGTTTAGACTGAGACTCAGTCGGGTATAACAAGAACTTGAGTCGAGTCTACGGTTTGACTGCAAACGCGGGTTACGACCTTGATTTTTCTCTTTATTTACGTCCGGATCGAATTGGAAACAGGCAAAGAGCCTTTCTTGGCCATCACCTCATACGTGGCAGGTGGGGTGGGGGAATCGATTGGCTACTCCCCCTGCCACCAGCCAATGGCTGATGGTCGGTGCTCTGTGAGCCCCCACCATGACGTATGTGTTTCATCCATTCCGTCCATCTATTTTTCTATATCATTTTACATTAAGAGACCAAAAATTAGATATGTCCCAATATCACGTGGACCACATTAAATAAAACAGTGTTCAATGAGCGTCGACCATTAAAAACATTTTGGGGGCCATAAAAGTTCTGAATCAAGCTGATATTTATTTTTTCCCTTCATCTGGGCCTATATAACCTAATCAACAGATTGGATGTCAAATAAACAGTACAGTGGACCTTAGGAGGATTTTAACGATGGATATCCAATTACTATTGTTTTCCTGTAGTGTGATCGACCTGAGATTTATATCCCTCTAATATTTGGGATCAGGAACTAAAATGATCTTTAAAAATGAATGAACGGAGTGGATGAAACACATATAGCATGGACAGAGCACTGACCATCAGCCACGGGGCTGGTGGCAGGGGGAGTAGCCAATCCGTTTCCGTGGGGTGGTGGGTCTAAATTGTCCATCACTCCATCTAGAGGGTTTGCTCGCTGATGACTCGCTAATAGATAATCCTAAACGTTGAATTGGCAGACTTTAAATGGACGATGAACATGAAATTGGATAGGTAGTTAAAATTTGAGGGTGTGAAAGTAATGGCCAGGATGATCTTTTTTATATGGTTTTCAATGCCGAGTACTCATTCATGGATAGGATCAGCTCAGTGGTACGGATCTGATTAATGTGTTTGTGGGCAACGGGCCATCCAAGATAAGACCTTCCTGATGGACGGTCTGGATCTACTACCCCGCATGCCGCACCTAAGGACTTGGATATTAAACCACTGCTGCAGTTTATTCCCGAGTGGATTAGGCACTGCCCTACCCGTACCGGCGTAGAGCAGGAGAGAGGTGGCAGGATTCGATTGGGCATGAGGCCACCGGCTACCATCCAGCACCCACTAAATGAAACAACCTTCAAACGTGCTTTACCTAACGTTATGTTTAATGTCAGCTGCATGTTGCCGTCCAATTAAATCCCCTTCGTACATTTTGAAAGATCATTTTAGGCTTTGAGCAAAAAAAACCAAAAAAAAAAAAAAACAAATAACAAATAACGAAGGAAAAAATTAAAAAAAAAAAAAAAAAAAAAAAAGAAGAAGAAGAAGAAGAAGAAGAAGTAGGCCACCTTGATGTATTTGTTTTATCCACACAATCCATCATTTTGACAGATCATTTTAGAGTTTGAGCTAAAAAACACAGGAATCATGTCCAAGGCTTAAGTGTACCACACCACATAAGCGGTGATGATAATAGAGTACCGATCTTGTGTGTGGAAGGCAAAGGTAGGGCTGTACATGAACGTAGTTAGCTCGATTAGCTCGCTTCGCTTGACTCGAAAAAGCTTCATTTTACTTGGTTCAAAACTGAGTTTGAGCCGAGTCGAGGTGAAATTTTTAGTTCGAAGAAATTTCAAATCAAGTTCGAGCTTGGCCGAGCTTGACTCGACTCGGATCGAACCCCAACTCGAATCAAACTTAGATCGATCTAGTTCAGTGACTCGGTTACTTTGATATTGATGTTGTTCACCAAGTGTTTGATGAAATGACCCAACAAAGTGTCGGCTGGTGGCAAGGAAGGTATGTATGTAAAACAAATAGCCATTTTTCTTGATTTTGATATTTTATTTTTATTTTTTTTTATTTTTTTATTAAACGACCAAAATTTTATTAAAAATCAAAGAGACCAAATGTACAACCCTTTGGGCAGGCTCCAACAAAAGGGAAAGGAGCACCGCCTATCATATGCAAACAACCCACACCGTTATGAACAAAAGGCCCTAGGGACAAGCAAAAGACCCGACCACACCCCCAAATATCCACAAAACTTACAAAAACTAATTACCCCTTCTGATGGATCCAAAGCCCACCCTGTCAAGGAAGAAAGAACCATGAGCAAGAGGAGGGAGATCCTTGGAGGAGAGGTAAACAGTCTTACCCTAAGTCTCACTCCCAACGTTTGCCAACACGTTAGCAACCTTGTTCGCTTCTCTAGGCATAAAGGAGAAATGCAGAGTGACCCGCTGCTTAAGGTGAAGGATGGCAGCCCAGGTGTACCAGAGAGCCTAGCCCGTATCGCCATTTTTACAAAGAAGATCTATCAAGCTTTTGGCGTCACTCTCCAAAATGATGAAGGGGTGGCCACTGGATACATCTAGATTGAGATCCTCTCAACAAGGGCCATGGCTTCTGCCCAGAAGTTAGAACCCGTACCATAACCTGCTGAGAAAGCAAAAAAGAAATTCCTTGTTGTTACCCCTGCAAATTCCCCCACCACCCGAAGGCCCCGGGTTTCCCCTGGCTGAACTGTCCACATTAACCTTCACCCACCCATTGTCGAGTCTGATCCACTTCACCATGGAAGGACCCGTAGCATAGGATGGCAGAAATTGGATGTTAAGAGCAGGTAGGCGAGGCTCACGGAAAGGAAAGTGGCGGGTGGGCGTTGGGAGAGAGTTGCAGATCTGCTGCAACCAGGAAGAAATGTTGGAGATGATCCGTTGGCTGTTCATCGGGATTCCTTCGAACCTGGATTTGTTCCTATCCATCCAAATTTGATTCCTTAGATCCAGGATGTTGATGTTGCTTACAAGGTTTTTGATGAAATACTTGTAAAACTGCTGCTGCTGTTTTACAAACAATGAAAATTTAAAGGTGCAATTCATGTGTTTGTGAAAATGTCGTAAAGGTGAACCCGACTCGAACTGGCCCGAGCTACTGACCAAACTGAGCCGAGCTGGCCAGTCAAGCTCGAGGACTGAGCTGAGCTGAGTTCGAGCTAGGGTCAGCTGGTGGTCGAGCCTAAATTTAGTGTCGTCGCTTATCATCGGTCTACATCATCATCGATGACACCATATTATGAAACAAGAATAGATTGTCGTCCTACATCTCCTGACTTATAACGTGTGGAACTTATTTGGGGCACCATGATTTATGTGGTAAATCCACACCGTCTATTAATTTTTACAGATCACTCTAGAGCATAAGCCTGAAAATAGGCACATTTAAACCTCAAGTGGACCTCACCACTGAAAGCAGCAAGGATTGAATGACTAGTACCATTGAAACCTTCCTAGGGTCCACTATGAGGTTTATTTATCATCTAACCTCTTCGTAAGCTCACACAAACCTAGAGGAAGTGAAAACACAAATATCAGCTTGATCAGTGCCTTCCGTGGCCCTAAAAAAGTTTTCAACGGTAGGCATCCAATTCCCACTATTTCCAGTAGTGTGACTTGAGCCATGAATATGCCTCAATTTTGGTCTCATTCCCTAAAATGTTATGGAAAAATGGATGGATGGTGTAGATCTGATACATATATCATGATGAGGCCCATAGGAGTCCCTCATCTCAACTCTTCCAATTTTCTTCTCCCTGAATGTGTTGCACCACACTACCAACCAAATTTCTTGACATGTGAAATTTAGATGGGCCCATGATGATCTATTTCTTAGATCCATACTATCCATCCTTATTTTCATAGCATTTTAGACTATGAGCCCAAAAACAAGGCGGATACAAAGTTAAAGTGGACCACACCACAGGAAAAAGTAAGAATTGATGCTATTGTTGAAGTATGTGTAACCTTATGAATAGATTAGATGGAAAATGAGCCTCAGAGTTGGCTCTAGGAAGGTTTCATTGGTAGATTGTTCAATCCCCACTACTTTCTTTCATGCGGTCCATTTCGATCTACCTCATTTGTGGTCTCGTGCTCTAGAATTATCTAGAGAAATTAATGGACGGTGTGGATCTAACATTAAAATCATGATGGGACTCGAAAAAGTTCCTCACGTTAAAAGTTATGTTGTGTAGTAGGCAGTCTATTTAGGAGAGAAATTCGGCCAATTATGTGAGCAGGAGTCATCGGAAAGGATGTGGATGAATGAGAAGCCATGACACTGAAATTTCCCATGACTTCAACATAGATGATCCGCACTTGTCACATACATAATAACGCCCACAATTGAAAACTCATGGCTCATCTTGATGTTTATTTTTCATGCAACCTTTTTTTTTTTAAAGGAATATATCATTTCTGGACAAAAGATTACAACTTTTCGGGTCTTCATAGGAAAAAAGGACCTGCAGAAGACCTATCGTAAAGGAGCCGGGACCCCCTGGCCAAAAGAAACAAAACAAAGATACATGAAAAGGACAGAGGCCTTAATTTCTCCTCTCTCTGATCGACCCGAGACCAACCTTGTCAAGGAAGAGGAGACCCCTCACCTACTGAGGCAACTCCACCCTGCAAGAAGTAAGAAAACGAACTTGGGACACACTCCCATCACGCGCGAGCGCATCGGCCGAAGCACTTTCCTCCCTAAACACGTGTTCGAACTCAACCAAGGCAAGAGTCCGAAGTTTATCCGTAATGGTTCTTCAACCATTCCATTGCCAACTAATGTTTGCTTCCTCGTTGAAGACCTTGATTACCAAATCCGAATCTGACTCCACCACATTTTTGGAGAAACCTTTTTCCAAAGCATTGAAGAAGCCCATCGTGAACTGCACGTATTTCAGCTCCAATATTGGACATCACACCATAACCAAAAGCGTAACCAAACATGAATTCACCCTTGTCATTTCTACATACCCCTCCACCTCCAGCCAAACCCGGGTTTCCCCTAGAGGACCCGTCCACATTAACTTTCACCCAACCAGCAAGGGGTTTCTGCCATAAGACCATAGATTGTTATGTTGGGTGAGATTGCACATACCTTCTTTTAATATCTTCATTAGAAGTAGTGGTCAGCCACCAAGAAACTTTTGCGATAACCGATGGAGCCTTCATAGCTCTATCATCATAAAGAGCACCATTCCTAGCACGCCAAAGTTCCCAAAGAATAAAAGTTGAAGTAAGAAGGATTCAAATCGAGCGCCCTCTGCTGTCTGCGCAGGCCCTCCTCCATTGAAGAATTCTTGCTTCCATCGTTGATGCCTGCATTAAGGAAATCCCTGCCTGAACAGCAAAAAATCTCCAGACGTATAAAGCTTGCTGACCGTCCAGAAAGAGATGGGACATGGTCTCTTCAGCTGGGCCCAACTCAGAATCTTCCCTGCAGCAGCCACACTTTGAAGCAAGGGACACACCTCTGGATTGGACTGCCTTGGGGGCGATCGATCTGCTGATGTCCCATGCAAATTTAACGGAGAAGGTGCCTAAAGAGGTGAAGGGCCAAAGAGGGGTATCGGGACCGGACGATACACAAAAACCACGCTAGAAGATATACTCAAAAAAGTGACTAGGGAGCATGGAAAGAGCCGTTGACGGCGGGAGAGGACCAGATGGGCCCAGCACCTGGTTAACTTGCCAGGAAAGAGTGTCAGCTGAGATTTCTGACGTAAAAAAATTCTGAAGAGGGCCAAGACCGGTCCAATTGCATCGCCAGAAGCTATAGTCTCCTGCACCAACACTCTACTGGACTTTTTCAACCAGGGAAGGAATGACGCTCAAGATCTTCTTCCAATAGGGGGACGCGCTCCTTACATATCTGTCGGGAACCAACGTTTCCTGATTGTAACTATATTTTGCTGCCATAAAAGAGGCCCATAAGCTGGATTCCCTGCGGAACTGGAGTACCCAAGCCATTTTAATTTGGAAGGCTTTCATCACCTCTGAAAGATTACGGACGCCTAATCCACCCTCTTCTTTCGGCCTTGTTATACTCTTCCAACTCTTCCAATGTAATTTCTGTTTACCACCTGCCCACCCCCAGAAAAAAGAGGCGAAATTTTTCTCAAGGCTTGACAGAACCTGTTTTGGAATGCAAGAGGCTGCCATAGAGTGTATAGGAATACTGCCCAATACATGCTTGATAAGTACCGTTCTTCCTGCTTGAGATAAAAATCTAGATCGCCAGCCCCTAATCTGGCCTTCCACTTTGTCTACCAACGGCTAAAAAGCATTAGCTTTCAATCTACCAACTGCCAGTGGGACTCCTAGATAGAGAAAAGGACTTGTGAATCTTCCGATGCCTAGCTGTCTGGAGATTGCTCGAATCCTGGCTACCGGAGTTTTATCGGAGCAATAAAAGGAGCTTTTGCCTTTGTTAATACATTGTCCCGACGCTAATTGGTACTCCTCCAGCAGAGCTGTAATCCTTCTTATCGAAGTCTTGCCTCCGTTTATAAAGAGGAAGGTATCATCTGCATAGAGAAGATGGGAAACAACCGGGTTGCCCCTTCCGAGGGAGAAAGGAGCACAACTGCCCATTGCAACCATGTGATGAAGGCCACGACTTAAAACATCCGCCCCTAGAATGAATAGACTTGGCGAAAGTGGGTCACCTTGTCTCAGCCCGTAGTATGACTCGAAAAAACTAGTTGCTTCCCCATTAATCAAAACAGAGAACCAACAAGTAGAGTAACAGTTCTCCACGATGTTGACCCACCTCTCGCAAAACCCGAACCGCATTAAAACATGCTTTAGGAAAGTCCAATCCACCTTGTCGTATGCTTTTTTTTATCCAGCTTGAGCACCACATTACCTCCTCTGGACTTCTTATTAATCTCCCTGAACAACTCCTGAGCAAGTGTTGAGGGTCAAATATTGCATATCAGACCCCAGTTATTGCCTAGAATTATGAACATGATACTATTTAATGGACCGATTTAATCATATTTGTGATGTAGGGTGAATTTACGAGCTTGGCTCGAAATAAGGTGCTAAAAGCATGGAGTTGACACTCAGAAGTCACCAAGGCAAGGGACAGACTTCAAGGGACCAAGAACGACAAATTTACACGCCAGAGATCTAAGGAAATCAAACCGTTCACGTTAAAGAGGCCACATAGTCGTCCAGAATGCAAGAGTGCGGAGTTCCCACCATATGATCGGCTCCGAATTTCATACATCGCCTGAGGACCACAAATGAGTCGTACACGTCAAATTTCAGCTCCTGGATTCCTACAGAAGTGGGCCAACAGTCAGATCAGCGTTGTAATTCCTAAAGTGGGGCCCACTTGACATCTGGATATGCTTCACTTTTAGGCTTGACCATTTAAAGAAGGTGGAAAAATAGATGGGCGGATTGGATTTTGCATATACATCACGGCGGGTCTCACTTTGTGTAGGTGGAGTGCACAGAAGCGGTGCACTCACCGTGCACCGAAAATACCAAGTCGGTCAGCAACTGCTGACCCGACTTCTCGCAGAAAAAAAATGGAAATTTCCGGTTTTCACGAAAACAGAGTCGCCGTCGGATGTGAGTGGGCCACCACCGTCGATTAAGAATTCAATCCGGACCGTCCATTAGATCCCCAAAGCTCATATCATCAAGACCTAGAGGTCAGAATTGCAAAATACAAGCAAGGATTGGTTTTCAACCGATCAAAAGCAGGTTGGACGGCAGAGCAAAAAAACAGGTAGACCGCATCAAAAGCTATCCAAAAGAAGCCATTTCTGACTGATTTTTCGAGAGGAATGCATTGAACGGCTTGGATTTCTCCAAAATACATCGAAGTGGATCCCACCAACAACGTCAGCACGTGCACGATCTCCGTTCGCAGGCGTCCACGAAAACTGGCCGCTGTGGGCTCTGCTATGATCGTTTCTTTCGTCAGATCGACGATCCGATCTGTCCAAAGGGTGTATAGGTGGACCTCTACCTCAACCAAGGAGCCTGAATGGCTTGGATCATGCATGTGGGGCCACAATTTGGTTTCCAAAACGTAAAACAGTGACACGTATCTGTTACTGCGTAAACAGATTTGCGTAAGGTTCTGCATAAGGAGAGTCAGTTCTCCGACTCCAGCAACCGGATGGATCTCCTGGCTGCTATAAAGGAAAGAAGAGACGAGAGATGAAGGGAGAAAAAAAGCTTGGAACGCTGGCAGCAAGTGAGATCAGGGAGGCAGAGGAGAAGTTTGAAGTTTTTTTATATTTCTTTTTCCTTATTTTCTTTCTTTCTGGTTTCTCTGTGAATTCTATGGAGATTGGTACAGCCATGTTAGGCTAAACCCCCTTAGCTAGGGCTCAGGGGTGAAGCTTGTAGTGTTATGGGAAGTTTTTCTTTGTTGTGATTCATGCCTGAACTGTTTAATCCTATTTTGATTTCAAGGAATTTTTCTTCCAGTTGTTAATGGTTTATTGTGACTGAAATTACAATAGATCTGTGATGGCTTGAGTAATTCCTTTTTCTTTATTTTAACGTTAGGAAACCTTGTTGTTCGCCATCGTCTCCTGGACATGGTTGGGTGACAAAACTCTTCCTAACTGTCATCTCTCAGATTAGCTGTAAATTATCGTAATTCTGTTGTTTGCTTTGTTCCCTGGGCATGGTTTTGTGATGGAATCTATTCTAATTTACACCTATCTGATCTCTTGAAAGCTGGATTAAGTAAGTTTAGATTTGATTTTCCTGTTATATCCGCCAACTGGATGAAGATGGGATTCGAAGTCCAGTTGAGTTCATAAATCGATCGTAGATCTTCCTGATCTCTACAAGTGGATCCTCTGAATCCCTAGTTTCCCTCTCTTTGAATTCTTTAAGTGTAGATTAATATTTCACCATTATTCCTCAAATCACAATTGGTTTAGATTTCATCTTAGCTTAGTTCTAGATCTAGTTATTATTTTCAGATAACGTACAGGTTTCAATCCCTGTGGATTCGACCTCGGTCTTACCGAGTTTATTACTACATCACAACCCTATACTTGGAGAGTGAACAAGTTTTTGGCACCGTTGCCGGGGATTGACGGCTACGTTTCCTGAAGTTAATTGGTTTTAGGATTAGTTTAAGATTAGGACTTTTCTAATTTTTAGGATTTTCTAATTCCAGGTTTTCCTTTAATTTTTAGAAATTTTCTTCCAAGTAACTTTCTAATTTCAGATAGTTTTTCCCTTTTTAGAAACTAATCAAACTTTCTTGTTTTGCAGGATTCTGAGATAGGTTTCTAAATTGGTAATTTCTCTCTTAATTTCTTCCTTGCTATTTCTAGATTAGGATTCCTTTTTAGTTAGTTTCTAATTCTCACTCTTTTAGAATCTAATTTTGTTTCCTATTTTATTTTTAGAAATTTTCTATTTTAAGACCTTCTGTTTAGAAACTAACTTTCCTGTTTTGTAGGCTTATTAGAAATTTCTAATTCGGTACGCTCTTTCTAAACATCTACTTTCTATTTTTCTTTCATTACTCACTTACTTCCTAGTTTAGGACTTTCTTAATTTTCTTTAGAAATTTTCTACTTTCTAATTTAGGAATTCTTCCTTGTTTCTTTTTATTTCTATCTCTCTTTTTCTTAGGATATTATTTTTAGAAACTAACTTGTTTTGTTTTATTTTGCAGGCTTTAATTTAGGGACTCCAATTTGGTAAACTCCTTCCAAACCTCTTTCTTTTTTAGATTTTTATTTCCCTTCTTAGGATTAGGTTTAGAATTTGATTTGAGGGCCGCGAGTGTTTCATGCCCAAGTGAGCTTGTGACAACACTCGACGTCTCCTGACTGAAGGAGGATTAGTTGAGGGGTTAACTATCCATCATAGGACTAGACATCACTCGAAATCCCCTGAGTTAATTGAGGATATGGCTGGAAATCAACCTCTTCTACCCCAACCTAGGGTAGAAGATCTCCAGGATGAGAATGAGGTGCATCAAGCACCCCTGCCTCGTACCTTACGAGATTACTTACAACCGGCGGGGGTGAGTACGCCCTCATGCATGGTTTTTCCTGAGAATGCAGGACACATGGATATCAAGCCAGGGGTGATCCAACTCCTCCCTAAATTTCATGGGCTTGAGTCAGAGAATCCTTACTTACATTTAAAAGAATTTGACGAGATCATAGCTACCTTATACTTTCCTAACGTGTCTGATGATACGGTCAGGTTGAAACTCTTTCCCTTTTCTTTGAAAGAGAAAGCCAAGACGTGGTTACATTCACTACGTCCTCGATCAATTGGCAGATGGAATGACATGACAAGGGAGTTCATTAAGAAGTTTTTCCCATACTATAAGACGAACACCCTAAGAAAGTCGATCATGAACTTCGCCCAAAGGGAAGATGAAACATTCTTCCAATGTTGGGAGCGGTTCAAGGATCTTGTCAGTTCATGCCCACAACATGGTTTTGAAATGTGGCGCATCATGAATTTTTTCTATGATGGACTGACATCTCCCATGCGCCAATTAGTCGAGACGATGTGTAATGGGGAGTTTATGAATAAAGGAGTCAATGAAGTGTGGGATTACTTTGATAAACTTGCTGAGAACACACAATATGGGACATCTCCCCTAGACCTAGTACTACGTCTAGGCCGACTCATTCCAAGGAAAGGGGTGGAATGTATCTCCTGAGAGAAGACGATGATATTAATGCTAATGTAGCTAATCTCACTAGGAAACTCGAGGCCATGGAATTTAAGAAGGATAAGGCCAAGGAAATTGTTTGTAGCATCTGTGGTTGCAACATTCATACTACTGAAAACTGTCTAACTATCTCTGTATTTCAAGAGGTATTGAATGAGCAATCCAATGCTGTAAGCAATTACCAAAGACCTTTCAGTGGGCCCACCTCTAACACATACAATCCTGGCTGGAGAATTCATCCAAACTTCAGTTGGAGGAATGGACAAACCGCTACACCTCAAGGTTTCCTAAATCAAAATCCAACTCAAGAGAAACCTCAAGAGGATTCGGTTCTGAAATATTTTCAAAAGCAAGAGCTTTTCAATCAGGGTATGCTACAGGCCTTCCAAGACCTTACAAAAGAAATACAAGAACTTAAGGCTGAAAATATGATTGGGAACAAGGGGAGCTTCCCAGCTCAACCTCTTCCCAATCCCAAACCGCAATATGAAGTTAGCGACCCAAGCTCTTCAAATTAGATGGAGCAAGCTAAATCCATCACCACTCTTAGGAGTGGGAAGATCATTGACAAAACCATTCCGGTTAGGCCTGAAAAGCCTAAGGACCCGGAAGTGGATAAAGAAGATGGATCTAGCCATGCCCCACCAGAGTTAGAACCGGAACCTCAAGGGAAGCCGGTTGCTCCATTTCTCCAACGGTTGGTTGCACCAAAACCTCTCTCTAACTCTCAGGATATTCTAGAGGTGTTGAAACAAGTGAAGGTCAACATTCCACTACTTGATGCCGTGAAACAAATACATTCATATGCCAAATTCCTGAAAGACTTATGTACGACCAAAAGACGGCAAAATATTCAAAAGAAAATCTTCCTGACTGAGAAAGTGAGTGCCATCCTAAAGCAAGATGTGCCGTAAAAATTCAAAGACCCCGGTAGCCCAACCATATCATGTGTAATCGGGGACTATCGAATTGATCACGCACTTCTTGACTTAGGAGCAAGCGTTAATCTTATCCCCTACTCGGTATACAAACAGTTGGGCTTAGGTGAATTAAAACCCACCTTAACCATACTACAACTTGCTGATCGCTCTGTTCGTATACCAAGAGAGATAATTCATGAGGATGTGTTGGTCCAGGTTGATCGATTTTACTACCCAGTTGACTTCATCATCCTGGATACCGAACTCATCAGTAGCACGAGCACTCAGATTCCCGTCATTCTTGGTCGCCCATTCCTTGCCACTTCAAACACAATTATCAATTGCAGGAATGGTGTCATGAGTATGTCTTTCGAGAATATGACATTAGAAATGAATATCTTTTTCAATACGGCCAGACGGATAGAGGAAGATGACGATATCTACGATATTAACATGATCGATACTTTCATGGATAATAGTACACCCCTTACCTTATCCTCTGATCCTCTAGAGACATGCCTGACCCACTCCCATAAGTTTGATGATGACATGATTAGGGAGATGTGTATCATGCTTGATGCTGCACCAGTACTTGAAGTTAACCAGTGGAGGCCACAATTTGAAAAGTTACCCCGAACTGATGAAGTGCCTCTACCGCCTAACCTCAAGCCACCGAAGCTTGACCTAAAACCTTTACCCTCTGATTTAAAATATGCATACTTAGGTCAAGATGAGATATACCCGGTGGTGATTTCTGCCCACCTGGAGAAAGAACAAGAGAGTATGCTCATATCCACTCTCCTGGAGCATAAGGGAGCCCTTGGATGGACAATCGCGGACCTCAAGGGAATCGACCCCTCAATTTGTACTCACCGCATATATCTTGAGGATAATGCGAAGACCGCTCGGCAACCACAACGTAAACTAAATCCAAACATGAAGGAAGTGGTTAAGGCCGAGGTTCTTAATGTAACATCTCGAAAATCGGGGGTCGAGCATAAACTCAACTCCTAAGTTTCAGAACATCACTTATGCAACAAAATGAATGATGATTGAATGTTGACTGTATTTGAGCATTGAACATGAGTGAGATTAAGCCAAAACAGCATATCATACTCCAGAGACAGTTAAATTACAAGCGAAAGACTTTGATAGATAAATAACATATATAAACTATGGTACGTCTCCAGAGTGTGATGATGTTACCAGGTTAATTAATTATAGTGCAATTCTAAAATATACCTAAGGTGAGGAAGTATAACATCTTCTATCCCAAGTACCATAGCCTCGTCAATACAATACCAGGTCTTCATAGACCTGCCAGAGAGATACAGATAGGAGAACTCCTCATCATCATAGAAGTAGTCCGGCCTCGCCTTATAAAGATTGGCCTTACCACGAAATCCAACAACTGGTTGGTGTGTATAACACCGTCCCATAACGTGGGAGTGAGTGATCAACTCAGTGGAACAGTAAAGCATAGGTTAACATGTTATCAACTCAGTCAAGCAGTAATGATAAAGTAGTAAAATCAAACACTCCTAACTACTCTTATTAATGCAAGTATGAATGCAGTCATGATGTATGCCCTCACCGACATATTCCCTCATGCGACACCATCTTCGTTCGTGGCGGCTTTCTTTCCTCAGTGCTCCACATCTTCCAGGCACATGCAATGTATGATGAGCATGATTACCGAGTTTGTTATTAGTCCATTTCAAATAGCAGGATTGGAAAACTAAGGTACTTCCCTTGTATAATTCCCAAACATGATCCATTCCAGGGTCGTCAGTCCTAGTTAATCTCAGACAATGGTGTGTTTCTAGGTCGCTGCAAGGGCTGTCAGGGCTGTTACGTGGAATCGTTGCACCACTCCCCCATCACCTTATCAATACAGGCCTAGTTTATACTCTGTTACTACGGGAAGGCTCGGCACCTCACCGTAGGTTTAGAGTATGCTCGAGGTCACTACACCAGATACGGTCAGGGCTGCCAAGGCTGTTACACGCAATCGTTACACCACTCCCCCATCACCCATCAAGTAGTGTAGGCCGACAGCTCGAATATAGTGTCTCATACCACCATAATTGGCTCACGAGTCTGGTTGTTCACTGGTCACTACGTGGAGGCACATGGCCCCAACGTAGGCCGACAGTTCGACCACGGTGTCCCATACCACTATGCCCGACTCATGAGTCTTAGCGGATTGAGGTACCATGGTTAACGGGATTTCCACTGGTAAGTTTGGTACCTTAGGTTTAAGTAGTAGCGACCAAACATGGTGAACATACATTAGACACATCAGGTTACTTGACGAGCCTGACTAGCTCGAGCGCACAATCAATTAGACGACATGAAGTACATAAGCACTTCGCGTGACCTAACCACTGTCGCCAACTAACGTACGACTCGGGTTCGTCAAACATCCCACGTGGCGACATGAACCTTAGCCACGATCTCAAATCTGGTACCGACTGTCTGGACTATAGATATAGTCCCAAACTCAATCAATTCTTATCCATAGCATGTGGAGTAAAGCATGATAAACAAAGTAATTCAAGCATGCTAGTAGGCATGTTATAAAGCATGATATAAAGTATGTTGCAAAGCATTACATCAGTAGGAATACATGCAAACACATATATTGCAAGTAAACGGTTTAAGTAGACAACCTCATGGAGGTAATCATACATGTCTCTAGGGTAGTTGAGAATCCCATCTCAACACCCTCCTAAGGCATCAACATTCAAACACTTGCTCACACAAGCATTTCCACAAATACATAACATACACTATTTCAACATACTTAGTGTATGTTAGCAAACATGTATTAGGGCGACTCCTTTCGCCAAGCAAATATTTTATGCACACATAATATATTTATACAACAATTAATCATGGCAAACACATCTCTAAATTATACATGTATACAGTATTTCTTACAATACAGTATTTCTACATACATAGTGTATATTAGTAAAACATGTATTTAGGTGAAACCTTTCGCCAAATAAGTATTTTATCCATATATCATATATCCATACAACAATTAATCATGTCAAACACATTTCCAAAAAATATACGTATATGGTATTTTCTACGAATACCTAGAATATGTAAAATTCCATATTCTACAACTTTAATCGAAACAGAAATCGGAAAGCACTTTGTACATGTGCAATTGCATGTAGATCATGAATCTATCATTATCTGACATTGAAAGCATTGAAAACCATAACCTATACACCTAAAGTCCGTACCTTTTGTTGTAAAATCGTAACGGAGTCGATAGGTTTGCTAAGCTTCCGTATACGGCAGTTTGACAACCTATAGAATGAAATAAGTTAGCTATTTCATAACCTACAACTGTCTAAACCCCAAAATAGATTACGGTTAGGGTTTCTTACCGATTAGGGTTAGGGTTTCTTACCTAGAAATGACGCCGGAATCACCGGAAAAACGATAAGAATGGAGTGGTTTAAGCTTGGATACGGCAGGGAAGAACGGCAGGAAGAAGCTCCTACTTCTCCCTCACTTTCTCTCTCTTTATTCTCTTCTCAATCTCAAATTCAAATGGCTGAAATGAGAGAGGGTTTAAGGTCCTTATATAACCTAAAACTTCACCGAAATAGACCTAAGGTCAAGGTATACTTATGTTATAAGCAAAGTGACCCAGTTTCAGCTCAACGGAGGACTTCTGGCGGCCCCCCTTGAGCCAAAGGTCAGACTTAAGCTCACTAGCGCTGGATCTACATACTATTAAGTTTTTATTCCAATAGGGTTCTCAGATCACGCGTGCCGGACCAGTTTCAGTTCGACGGTCAGTGGGTCTCGATCGGAGATTCCGAGTACATGTAAATGTGTATGAAATTTTTCTTGATCCAAGGGTGTAATTTGGTCAGATTCTGATGGTCTGGTTGCTTGATACTGATCCACAAGCGATGAGTCTCAGATTACTATTCAAGATATTTATTTTGTAAAGAAAATAAGGGTTCTCATACTCTCTCACTCCGGACTCAAGCGAACAGCCATGGGACACTATCTGGATTTGATTTCCAAGATGGTTGTCAAGCCCAGTAAGGCAGTCCTGATTCCTTAACTTCGTATTAATCGGACTCCCGATGTGCGGTCCAGACCTGATATGGAGTTTCAAAGTACTCCCGAGAGCAGTCGGGTAATGAGTTTGGTCCTAGGTTTTAGGGTAACCTAGCGTTAATGACTCTACAAGTTTTGGGTCTTGCAGATCATATTTAAAGTGGATCAAACGGATTTCGTAGCTAATCTAGTTTAGCACTTAGTTACTTTGTCTCATTTCTAAAGGATTTAGTCCTATAAGATTTCTGTCTGAGGTGGTACCTAGTCCTTTGTAGTTTTTATATAAAGTGATACAAGTTATACTACTTAGCTAGTTTAAGATAGCGTCTAGGGTGAAGTACTTGGAAAAATTGAAAGAACAAAGTGGTGAAGGGTGGGATTTGTGAAGGAAATGGGTTCAAATGTGGTTGTAGACTTTGGGATTGAGTTCTGACAGGTTCATAAGGTGTTAGGATCGGTTCATTGCCTAAAGATGTCTAATTCCAGGTTGGGAAAAATTCGGGCTGTTACACTTAAACTATTGGATGTGGGTATCATATACCCTATATCTGATAGTCAATGGGTGAGTCCAACTCAGGTGGTTCCTAAGAAGTCCGGGATCACCATCGTAGCCAATGCCAATAATGAACTCGTACCGACTAGAGTCACTACTGGTTGGAGGATGTGCATTGACTACAGGAAATTAAATACCGTCACGAGGAAAGACCACTTTCCTTTACCCTTCATTGATCAGATCTTGGAAAGGTTAGCTGGTCATTCCTATTATTGTTTCCTTGACGGGTATTCGGGCTACAACCAGATAGAGATCGCCCCTGAAGATCAAGAAAAGACTACGTTTACATGTCCCTACGGCACCTTTGCTTACCGAAGGATGCCGTTTGGACTATGTAATGCTCCTGCCACCTTCCAGCGATGTATGATGAGCATATTTTCTGACATGGTGGGGCAATATTTAGAGGTCTTCATGGACGATTTCTCTGTCTTCAGTCCATCTTTCAGCAAGTGATTGGAAAGTCTTAAATGTGTGCTGAAAAGATGTGAAAAAAAAAACTTGGTACTTAATTGGAAGAAGTGTCATTTCATGGTTCAGAAGGGAATTGTCCTTGGACACATTCTTTCATCCAAAGGAATCGAGGTAGATAAAGCAAAGATCAATCTTATCTTTAACCTACCTCCACCCAAGAATATAAGGGACGTGCGATCCTTCTTAGGACACGCCGGGTTTTACAGAAGATTCATAAAGGACTTTTGTCTCATCTCTCGTCCTCTATGTAATCTACTTCAAAAGGATGCACCATTCGAGTGGACTGAACCATGTTAGAAAGCTTTCACTAAGCTTAAGGACATATTGACTAGTGCACCCATCATACAGCCACCTGACTGGAGCATTCCTTTTGAACTTATGTGCGACGCGTCTGATTATGCTCTTGGCGCAGTTCTAGGCCAGAGAAAAGATAAGAAACCCTACGTTATTCATAACGCAAGTAAGACTCTAAATCTTGCCCAAGTGAACTACTCGACTACGGAAAAGGAACTCTTAGCCGTAGTGTTCGCCTTAGACAAATTTAGGTCCTACTTGATTGGATCCAAGATCATTATCTACACTGATCACGCAGCGATTAAGTATCTTCTGTTTAAGAATGATGCTAAGCCTCGCCTGATACGATGGATCCTCCTACTCCAGGAATTTGACCTAGAGATAAAAGATAAAAAGGGAGTAGAGAATGTAGTGGCTGACCATCTTTCTCGCCTTAATCCCTCTGATTCCTTTGAGACGACACAAATTAATGACATGTTCCCTGACGAACAGTTGTTCAGAGTCTCTCATTCACCTTGGTTTGCTGATATCGCTAATTATCTTGCCACAGGTTCCATACCGACACATTGGACTGTGCAAGATAAGAAGAAATTTTTCACTGAGGTGCGCAACTTCTTTTGGGATGATCCATACTTGTTTAAATATTGCCCAGACCAAATCTTGAGGAGATGTGTGCTAGACGATGAGCATCAGAGTGTCATCTCCTTCTATCACTCACAGGCCTGTGGTGGTCACTTTTCTGCAAAAAAAAAAAGACCACGGCCAAGATTCTGCAGTGTGGCTTCTATTAGCCCACTATGTTCAGGGACACTCATGAGTTTTACAAAGCTTGTGAGCGTTGTCAGAAATTGGGAGCATTGTCCCATCGAAATATGATGCCCTTGAATCTCATTCTTATCATAGAGACATTTGATTGCTGGGGCATCGATTTCATGGGGCCATTTTTCCAATCTTTTGGGAATTTATATATTGTGTTTGCCGTAGACTATATCACTAAATGGGTCGAAGCGATTCCGTGTCGAACTAATGACCATCGCACGGTCATTAAATTTCTGAAAGAAAACATCCTTTCCCGATTCGGAACGCCTCGAGCCATCATTAGTGATGGGGGCTCACACTTTTGTAATAGGTCATTCGAGAGTTTAGTGAAGAAATATGGTATCTCTCATAAGGTGAGTACCCCATATCACCCACAGACAAGTGAGCAAGTTGAGATTTTCAATAGGGAGATCAAACATATTTTAGAGAAAACGGTTAACCCTAACCGTAAGGATTGGTCAATTCGATTGACCAATGCCTTATGGGCATACCGTACTGTTTTTAAAACCCCTATTGAAATATCTCCCTTTAGACTTGTCTATGGGAAAGCTTTCCACTTGCCTGTGGAGTTGGAACATAGAGCCTACTAGGCGATCAAAAGTTTGAATTTCAATCTGAACAACGCTGCTCGCTATGCAAACTTCAATTGAATGAACTCGAAGAAATCTGGAACGACGCGTATGAGAACTCGAGAATTTACAAGGATAGGATGAAGGCATTTCATGACCAACATATTCTACGGAAATCATTCACGCCAGGCCAGAAAGTCCTTTTGTATAACTCTCGATTACATCTCTTTCCAGGTAAGCTTCGATCTCGTTGGAACGGCCCTTTTACTGTTATCACTGCATATTCTCATGGGGCCGTTGAGATAAGAGACCCTGACAATGGCAAGGAGTTTAAAGTAAATGGACATCGCTTAAAGCCATTTGTCGAGAAATTTGATTCAAAGGACATGTCCATACCTCTGACTGATCCTGTTTACCAGGATTGATCTCCTAGTCTGATGGAGGTATAGGTAGGTTTATTGCTTTCATAGGACTAGGGTAGTTGCTTTGGTCTGGCTGAAGACGTTAAACTTATTACTCCTGGGAGGCAACCTAGCTTTTGATTCCATGATTAGTCAATTCAATGTTTGTGGGTAACATTGTTGCAAACCCTCACGAGACTACAACTCGTCCACTAGGGGCAACCTAGGGGTTTAAAGGCTTGTTGCATACGCTAAATACAATTGAGAGCACCTGCGAAAGTGGTATAGGTAGGAGTTTATACTTATTATTTGTGTTGTACTTGTGTTGGTTTCTCTCTTGTGCTGACTTACTCTCTTGCTGATATTTTTGGAAAAGTCTCTCGATTCGTTATCCAGGTACTATCTTCCCATCACTTCTCTTTTACTTTCGTTGTCCCATGTGCATGACATGCTTATATCTTTTATATTGAGGACAATGTAGATTTTAGGTTGGGGGTGGGAGATTAGGTAACCTAATCAGTGTTTTTCTTAGTCTTGAGCAAAAATTGTGAATTTTTTTTGAAAATTTTTTAAATTTTTTCTGGAAATTCTTGTGAATTCGAAGTGATTTTGATGGCCATCTTAGATTTAGAATTACAGGATAAGTGATGTTGGCAATTTATGACTCTTGGATTCCGTATTTGTTTTCACAGTTAAGTTCGAACTGTTAATCCTTGATTAGAGGTTTTAAACATTGATTGCATGATTTCACAAGATGCATCTCGCTTGCACATTACAGTTTCAGTTCGATATTGAATTATAATTTGGTGATCATTGAGCATAGAAAGAACCAACCTGGGGAATTTGACCATCATGTTCAATAAAAAAAAAAAAAGAAAAAAAAAATACCCAGTTACAAGATAGCCACTTGCGAAAAGGGCTGGGCGAACAAACTTCACCATAGGTTTGCTCCCTATAGGTGTAGATTCGATTCCCCACAGTTAATATTTGGAAAAAGTTAGGTAACTAGTTCTCACCATAGGTTTGCTCCCTATAGGTGAGGATTTGTTTCCCCTCCTTAGCACTACTGTTCATGAAAAAATCAAAGGCTGTCAGAACGAAAGGTTGATCTGCGAGACAAGTTTTGGTTTATGTTTATTTTCCTAGGTACTCTTATTAGTTACCATGAATGTCATGAAAAAACGAATTAAATCTTAATGGTGAGTAGCCGAGATTACACAATACACCCGTGGGTCTCAGTGTTTAGATTTTTTTTTTCCAATTGATGGATTAATATTTTGAATTTGATTATGAAGTTTACTATGAACTTGATTCCAGGAGAAAGTAATGCCCAATATTCATGAATCTTAATCTGAGTTATTTTTCAAAAATCACTCGAGTTCATAGAAATTGTCCTATAATTCTCAACTTATTTTTTCGCATACTTTGCTCGGGACTAGTAAAATGCTGGTTGGGGGTTGTGTTGAGGGTCAAATATTGCATATCAGACCCCAGTTGCCTAGAATTATGAACATGATACTATTTAATGGACCGATTTAATCGTATTTGTGATGTAGGGTGAATTTACGAGCTTGGCTCGAAATAAGGTGCTAAAAGCATGGAGTTGACACTCAGAAGTCACCAAGGCAAGGGACAGACTTCAAGGGACCAAGAACGACAAATTTACACGCCAGAGATCTAAGGAAATCAAACCGTTCACGTTAAAGAGGCCACATAGTCGTCCAGAATGCAAGAGTGCGGAGTTCCCACCATATGATCGGCTCCAAATTTCATACATCGCCTGAGGACCACAAATGAGCCATACACGTCAAATTTTAGCTCCTAGATCCCTACAAAAGTAGGCCAACAGTCCGATCAGCATTGTAACTCCTAAAGTGGGGCCCACTTGACATCTGGATATGCTTCACTTTTGGGCTTGACCATTTAAAGAAGGTGGAAAAATAGATGGGCGGATTGGATTTTGCATATACATCACGGCGAGTCTCACTTTGTGTAGGTGGAGTGCACAGAAGCGGTGCACTCACCGTGCACCGAAAATACCAAGTCGGTCAGCAGCTGCTGACCCGACTTCTCGCAGAAAAAAATGGAAATTTCCGGTTTTCACGAAAACAGAGTCGCCGTCGGATGTGAGTGGGCCACCACCGTCGATTAAGAATTCAATCCGGACCGTCCATTAGATCCCCAAAGCTCATATCATCAAGACCTAGAGGTTAGAATTGCAAAATACAAGCAAGGATTGGTTTTCAACCGATCAAAAGCAGGTTGGAAGGCAGAGCAAAAAAACAGGCAGACCGCATCAAAAGCTATCCAAAAGAAGCCATTTCTGACTGATTTTTCGAGAGGAATGCATTGAACGGCTTGGATTTCTCCAAAATACATCGAAGTGGATCCCACCAACAACGTCAGCACGTGCGCAATCTCCGTTCGCAGGCGTCCACGAAAACTGGCCACTGTGGGCTCTGCTATGATCGTTTCTTCCGTCTGATCGACGATCCGATCTGTCCAAAGGGTGTACAGGTGGACCTCTACCTCAACCAAGGAGCCTGAATGGCTTGGATCATGCATGTGCGGCCGCAATTTGGTTTCCAAAACGTAAAATAGTGACGTGTATCTGTTACTGCGTAAACAGATTTGCGTAAGGTTCTGCGTAAGGAGAGTCGGTTCTCCGACTCCATCAAGGTCTCCAGCAACCGGATGGATCTCCTGGCTACTATAAAGGAAAGAAGAGACGAGAGATGAAGGGAGAAAAAAAGCTTGGACGGCTGGCAGCAAGTGAGATCAGGGAGGCAGAGGAGAAGTTTGAAGTTTTTTTATATTTTTGTTTCCTTATTTTCTTTCTTTCTAGTTTCTCTGTGAATTCTATGGAGATTGGTATAGCCATGTTAGGCTAAACCCCCTTAGCTAGGGCTCAGGGGTAAAGCTTGTAGTGTTATGGGAAGTTTTTCTTTGTTGTGATTCATGCCTGAACTGTTTAATCCTATTTTGATTTCAAGGAATTTTTCTTCCAGTTGTTAATGGTTTATTGTGACTGAAATTACAATAGATCTGTGATGGCTTGAGTAATTCATTTTCCTTTATTTTGACGTTAGGAAACCTTGTTGTTCGCCATCGTCTCCTGGACATGGTTGGGTGACAAAACTCTTCCTGACTGTCATCTCTCAAATTAGCTGTAAATTAGCGTAATTCTGTTGTTTGCTTTGTTCCCTGGGCATGGTTTTGTGATGGAATCTATTCTAATTTACACCTATCTGATCTCTTGAAAGCTGGATTAAATAAGTTTAGATTTGATTTTCCTGTTATATCCACCAACTGGATGAATATGGGATTCGAAGTCCAGTTGAGTTCATGAATCGATCGTAGATCTTCCTGATCGCTACAAGTGGATCCTCTGAATCCCTAGTTTCCCTCTCTCTGAATTCTTTAAGTTTAGATTAATATTTCACCATTATTCCTCAAATCACAATTGGTTTAGATTTCATCTTAGCCTAGTTCTAGATCTGGTTATTTTCAGATAACGTACAGGTTTCAATCCCTGTGGATTCAACCTCGGTCTTACCAAGTTTATTACTACATCACAACCCTATACTTGGGGAGTGAACAGCAAGAGCAATGTTTTTCGAGATAGCCCGACCTTTAACAAAAGCCCCCTGTTCTGGGGAGATCAGAGAGGGGAGGAAACAACTGAGTCTAACTGCTATAATCTTCAAGAGGATCTTATAGAGACAATTGCATAAGCTTATAGGGTGGTAATTAGCCCATTTCCTAGGAGCGGCCCCTTTGGGAATCAAACAAATCAATGAGGAATTCACTGCCCGAGGAATCTTCCCTCCCTGGAAGAAGTAGACCATCGCCTTGTGAATGTCCAGGCCAACAATGTCCGAACAAACTGAGTAGAAAACTCTAGAAAAACTGTCTGGGCTAG
This sequence comes from Magnolia changhungtana, assembly GCA_030180095.1. Lineage (NCBI taxonomy): Eukaryota > Viridiplantae > Streptophyta > Magnoliopsida > Magnoliales > Magnoliaceae > Magnolia > Magnolia changhungtana. Next base: position 9,837,917 of record JASAUF010000421.1, on the reverse strand, counting down.
GCGCACTTTCTGATAGAATGGAGAGGATAGCTGAGTGCACTTCTTGGATGGAAGGATGAGCCGCGAGACAGTCATTCATCTCCTGCGTCACCAAATGCGGCACCAAGTCGAGTAAAGCTGAATTCACAGTGTTGGGTCTGCCTTAAAAGAGTTCCTCAAAATGGCTGATAGCAGCTTTCTTAATTTCATCGGGCTCCTTCAAAACTTCCCCTGATACAAGCTGAATGCTAGTAATTCTGGCCCTTCTTTGTCTTTCAGTAGCTATGGCATGAAAAAACTTTTACGGTCCCCTTCATCTAACCAGCTTATACGGGACTTTTGTTTCCAGAATAATTCATGTTTTGTCTCCCACTAGTTCAGCTGTGCAGACACTTCCTAAAATCTGTGATGTAAGTTCGTGTCGCTTCCCTGGTTTGGGTCTAGTTGCTGGAGCTGAAGATCCAAGTCCGCTACTTCATTTTCTGCCGCCTAAAGCCCCTCAAAAATATCCCCAAACTGTTCTTTGTTCCAGGATTTAAGTTGAGATTTTACACTTTTCAACTTTACTAGCACATTGATAACCGGATGATAAGAATCCACCTTGTCCCATGCCTCTTTGACTACTTGCAAGAAAGAGCTCTCCTTCGTCCACATCTTCTGAAAATGGAACTGTTTTGGCGTGATTGGAGATTTAGGAGGGAAGGCTAGGAGTAAGGGGCTGTGGTCGAAGTTGATTCGAGGCAAGTGTTCAATGTGGAACGTCGGAAACGCAAATGCCTAGGCTATATTGATAAGAATTCTATCCAGTCTGGCCCAACTCCTTGAGGTGCCAGACTGGTTATTGTACCAAGTGAATCTCGGCCCCTTGAACCCTGCATCCAATAAACTCGCTGTCTCGATCGCCTCGCTAAATTCCCTAGCACTGTGTCTGTCAAAGGCTCCTCTGTTCCTCCTTTCTTCAGCTGTTATGATGGCATTGAAGTCCCCACAAATTCCCCACGGACCCTGTAGGCTATTAGAAAGATCTGTCAAATCATTCCAGAGTTGTCTCCTAGTAAGACGAGAGCAGCTAGCATAGATCGCTGTTAGATTGAGAGAGATTTGCATTGTCTGAATATACATATTAACAGAGAGCAATTGGTTAGTTGCTTTAATAATTGAGCAAGAGAAAACATCTTTATAGTAGAACCAGATTTTTCCACCTTCCACATCATTAGAGTGGGAGAGGTGAAAACCTAACGACGGGCCTATCCGAACTCTGCTTGAATCCTTGATCATCGGTTCAAGGATCCCCACAATCCAAGGGTTGTGAGTCCTGATCAGACGTTTCATCGTTCTGACCGTCCTGCGGTTTCCAATGCCCTGTGCATTCCAAACAAGGATCTTATCCATCCGTGAAACATCCTGTGTTCACTGCCCTTCGTTTGAGTCTCCTCATCCTGGTTTCCCGGTCACCTCTGCTGTAGAAAATTCGCGCCCTTCTCCTATGGACATCTGATACTTTGGCCTGCTTTATTCCTTGAGAACTATCTTTTAGAGATACTGCTAGCCCCTGCTTTGGTTGTAGAGTTGGGACCTGATCCAGGTTCTGCTCGTTTTCTGGATGTTTCAGCTGAGGTTCTGCAGCTTCCTCTGCTAGCCCACCTCCTTTCAGCTGAATTAAATCTATTGAGGATTGCATTTGCAAGGCAGCCCTATCACCAATCTCTATCTCTGTGCATTGGTTCCGAAAATATGGAGATAAGTCGATCTCCAACTGATGTATGAAACCGTCTCGTGCTGGGGAGTGAAAAGTATCTGATAGGAGTGGGTCCTCCTGGGTGTCATAGCGCGAGGCCGTGAGCTGTGTCTCGTACAGCTCATCTTCTGAATCTGCAAAATGTTCCTCTATTTCTATAAGTGCCCCGCTCTCTCTTCCCTGAGATTGTCTATCCAGCAAGTATGGCGAATTTCCTGCCGATCGTATTCTCTTGCGCCTGTAAACTCTTGGCATCTTGCTGATAGAGTTCGGTCCCTTTTGCACTACTTGCTGATTCTTAGGATGAGCAGGAGTTGCAGATTTCATGTTGAAAAGGTCCCTGGAAATGTCAGCCATAGCACCGCTTGAATGTTGTTTATGTTGTTGGCTATTAGAGATTTGACATTGAAGGATTGATGGGCTAGAATTGGTGTTTCCTCTGCTACCAGCTGCAAATCTGTTTTCCTTCTGAAGTCTCTCACCTGTGGAATGCTGTCTCTGAGAAACCTGCAAATTTCTCAACTGCTGATCTTCTCCATTGGCTGCCGATGAGACCTGTCTTCCCAAGTTCTGGTCTATATTATTAGAGATATCACTCTCAAATGGACTGGTGTCATGTGTTTCAGGCAAAACATTTCTTCTCAAAACAGGGTCTGACGCTAAATGACCCTCAGCCCCTGTACGAAATATATCACCTGTATTCTCCATTTCCTTAGCCTCTAAGGGAGTGGTTATATCATTTACTTCACGAACTACGATTTTCCCATCTAAAGCATTGGTTTCCTGCTCATGCAAAGAGACATTGTCGGTCTCTATCTCCTCACTGGCCTTTCTACAAACATGTAGTTAGCATGAAGCTGCGCTAACTTGCTTGGTGTTGAAGCTTCTTTCCACCCATTCCCTCGTGTTTTCCTTGTATCCCTGCACTCCATTAGAGATACTTTCTCTACTAATGGGTTCTACCTCTACAATAATCGGAAAACATCTACCGAGAACCACCAATTTGAGGACCTTTTGCAGATTTTTTAGTGGGCATAAGGCCACCTTGATTCGGGCAAAGCATTGGAAGATGTCATAAGCGCTTATCGGATCGATTTGGGTCACTCTCCCCAATTGATTTCCCAAATCCAGCAATACCGACTCCATCCAAGTGTGTGCGGGTATGCCGAATAATCTAAGCCACACTCCTTCCCCTCCAAAAACTTCCTTTGGGTCCACTTCATGACCTTGGTCATGTGTAAAGAAGTGTGGAGTTCCAAATCCAATAGGAATTCATCGAGCGCCTTTTTAGATTTCCATATTATCATAAATTTGTTTGTGGATATTCGTGTGATTTCACCTATGGATGGTCCGAAGCGGGAAGCCCCGATAGTGCTCTGGATCCGAAGGATCGAAATGTGGGTATTGGAAACGGTGGTTACCACTCCCAATTTCAAGGTCTGCAATCTAGATTCAACAACTTTCCGGTCGGCAACGGTGGCTGCTTCATCCTCCTGCGTAGCTCTGTCAGGCCGCGAAATGTCTCTGGTGTTCACAACATTTACATAGGATAGGATGGATTTGACATGGCTGCCACATACCTCAGATCAGGGTTGTTTCGAATGTGAGCTTCACTCGGCAGGGTTTTCCTACTCCGGGCCCATCAGACCTCAACGATTCTGCCGTTGATCCGCTTGCCATTTAGAACATCCATGCCATTCTTTACGTCCTGCTCGTATCTGAATCGAGCGAAGCCATAGCCTCTCGGCTTAAGAGTCCTCGGAAGTTTCAGAATATACGTGTCTATCACCTTTCCAAATTTGCTGAATATCTGGAAGAGATCTTCCATGGATGTATCAAAAGTAATGTTCCTAACGAACAAGCTGAAATCTCTGGCATCGAAGTGCTTACCTCTCCCATAAGGGTTTTGGGGCGGAAAACCAATTAGGGTTGCAGTGCTTGCATGGGGTAGTCTTCCTTCTCGGTTTGAATGACGTCGACCTGTAACCAGCTGTCATTCTTCATTGGGTCTGGCATTGCCGGACCTGGCAAGGTCTTCCATCAACTCCTTCCCCTACCGATGTTCCTAGTGGTTGGTTGGGACCTGCAAGATAACACTATGCAATAGCAGATTCAACTCTAATTATTTTTCATGCAACCTAATTATTAGGTTTTTTTTTCTTTTAAAAATAAAAATAAAATTAATTATCCAGTTACATGGACTTGGATGAAGGAAAACACAAATATTAGCTTCATTAATATTACTTCTATGGCTCTGAAGAAGTTGTCAATGGAGGGCATTCAATCCCCATTGTGTCACCCACTTGATCCTTGGTTCTGCCTCCTTTTTGGGGTAATGCCCTTAAAATAATCATTCAAAATAGATGTACTTGTTGGCACTTGGTTTGGTTTTGGTCACTTGTGGTGTGTGTGGGTGTGACAAAATCAGTTGTGTAGCTCGATTCAAACCGAATGACCCCGAGCGCCAAGATAGGAAGATATGTTAAATGTGAGCGTATATGACTACGCTCTAAGAAGTTGTAAGATGATCATGATTGCAAAAAAAAAAAAAAAAAAAAAAAAAATGAAGAAGAAGAAATACTTATAATCAGTTGTAAGGAGCAACTGCAAGAATCATTTCTGAAAGATAAACTTATATTGAGAATGGAAATAGTCTAACTAAAGATTACCACATGTTAAAGATTATTGTTACTAGCTCGTAAGATATAGTTAAAGTTATGATAAGGAAAGATAAAGTGTTTAGCTTGTTTGGTTGGTATGAGACGATTTGCTTTGCTGAACTTATTGTTATTTATAAATCTTTCTTACAACTTCTCTTCAGGTGTTTCTCTTCTTTATTTCAACAGTTACAGGTGCTAAATGATTGTCATGTTCATCTTCCAGATCTTTCTGTCTCTTCGTGTCCCTCTAACTTTTCTTTTTCACCCAACCACTTTATGCTTCTTGGACTTGTTGGTGTGCCTCATCCTCAAATGACGTGTATCATCCTGCTTGGCGCTTGTTATACTTTCATAGAAAGTGCTCCTAATATCTCTAAAGATCTTTCATATGCTATATATTTCCATGCAACGACACATGTCATTTTCTAATCGGCTATTTGAGGAATGATAAAAAATAGGGTACAACAACACCACGTGAATAAAACAAAGGCATTACGGTGGGCCCCACATATCCCCGCCTACTTACATCCTTGTGAAGTAGGATGTAATCCGACGTCCGTTTTGTCCCCCTTCTTGGCATGGACACATCAGGAGCAACTCAGGAACACAGTAGAAAAGCCAGTGTGTCACCAGTATCTCTTAAAGGGTGTTGAATCCCCCATGGCATACCTATGCTTCAATCCAAATCAACAAAATTGGTCCATTATTAAATCATGCTTACCCGATGATCTAACCATCTAGTTGGTGGCTATCAACGGATGGTAGAAAGAAAATGATGGGCCAAAATTAAACCGTTAATAGCACATCAAGCTCGTCTATTTGATCAGTGTTGTATTAGCTGAATCCACTAATCATACGGATTTACATACATGTATGTCTCGTGTAGAACTCTACGCAGTGCACTTGAGTTCTCCAATTGGTACAGTGTTCTATTGAGGATGGACCACGAAGCGATAAAAATATCATAGATTGTCCAAATCTTAGGACGTTTTTAACTTGAATGTGCACAACTTCTGTAATGTATCTTCATAGGAAGTGTATTGGGTCCTGCCCCGCTGGAAAGAATCGGTCCAATAGGGGCTCTGTAGGGCCCAAAAATGAGGCAGATCCAAGGCTCAAATAGACTATATAGTGGGGATTAAATGGCCACTATTAAAACTTTTTGGGGGCCATAGAAGTTTTGGATTCAACTTGTGTTTACCCTTCATTTAGGTATACGTAATCTTATTTGTGTTTTCCCTTTCACCCAGGATTATGTGACCTTATGAAAAAGGTTAGGGCTCTAGGAAGGTTTCAACAATAGGTGTCAGTATCATGTGGTGTGGTCCGTTTGAGCCTTGGATCTGCCTCATTTTTTGGGCTCATTCCCTTAAACGATTGGGGAAATGAATAAATGGCATGGATAAATTTGCTTCCATCTAGAGTTGTACACAAGCCAAGCTAGCTCGAAAAACTCAGTTAACTTGAACGGTGACTTGAGGCGAGGCAAGCTTCATATGACCCAGCTCATTTAAAAATAAGCCGAAATTAAGCCGAGTAGAGCTTGACTCGGCTCGGCGAGAATATATATATATATATATATATATATATATATATATATATATATATATATATATATATATATATAAACTAAAGGCAATATCTCATCCATCCCTTTCGTTAGCTTTACCTTTACAAACCCAACCCATTGCGCCCACTCGAGCTCCTCTCTCTCTCTCTCTCTCTCTCTCTCTCTCTCTCTCTCTCTCTCTCTCTCTCTTAACAACAAGGTATATATAAATCTAATCTTTGATTTTTTTTATGTAATTATTTGAAAATAGGAAAACTCCAAATCCTAAAATTGAGATTTGGAGTTTTGAATCTATGATTTGCAAATTGAAATGTTTGGAGGTTGGGTTGGGTCAGGTTGGGGCTGGGAGCTCGAATGGTAAACTCGAGGGCGAGCTCGAATTCAAGCGTAAGGGGATCACGTACAAGTCAAGCCAAGATTGTCTAGTGCACTTGAGTTCAGGTGTTGGGTGATTTTTGAGCTGTAAGGTGAACATGATTGGGTGCATTTGATGGAGACCTATGTCTGCGCCCCCATTCAGGTGTCACAGGATTCCAAATATGGTACTTGAACCCAGTCCTGACCCGACAATTACAACTTGCTGTAATACACAACTTTTTTTTCTCTTTTCAAAGAGGAGAGAGAGTAATGTTAACAACTAAAAAAATTTCAGTTGTGAAGTAATATAATTACAAAGAAATGTATTATCATGAAATTGCATGTGTTATAAAAGTAAAAATAAAAATAATTTAAAAAACACCATGCAACTGCTCTTTTAAGAGGGTTGTTATCATGTATTAAAAAAATAATAATAATAATAACTAAGAAAAACCATACAACTGCTATTTTAAGAGGGTCATTACCATGCAAAAAAAACTAATCACTAAAGAACCTTTTCATGTGCTCTGTGATCATATATGATATAGTTTTAGACCAACTTGCGCCAAACACCATGATCACGATGTTGATCTTGGTGGCCCATTTTATTAACATCATGACCTCTCATCTTGGTCGCCCATTTTGTTATCAACAACAGGGGCTCCAAAATAGATGATCACGTCCTGAGACACAAGTGTCCCAGCTGGGGATGAACCGCGAAATTCCTTCCATTGAGCGGGTTCGGACGACCACCATTCCTCGGGAAGGCACGGAAGGTGTCTCCGACCCTTTCTGTAGGGACTAATACCAATAATCCTTTTGTAGGGTCCCATTCTCTATCTAGAGGCCTTGCGGCCACTAGCGGTTAGAAGATCAAAATCAAGGGGATGAAAATGATGGATGCTAATGGTAAGAGATGTTTTGTGAGAAGCCAATGGAAGGAACAGTAAGACATATATATGAGTTTTGCATTTCGACATTTTATGTGGAAAGCTTGTATTAGAGGATGTTTGGACTAAGACTCGGTCAGGTGTAATAAGAACTCGAGTCGAATCCACGGTTTGACTGCAAACACGGGACACGACCTTGATTTTTCTCTTGATTTATGTTTGGAATTGGAAAGATCCTTTCTTGGCCATCACCTTGTACATCAAAGGTGGCATCGTGGGTTTATAGTGTCCATCACTTCTTTTGGAGGGTTTACTTGCTGATGGCCCACTAATAAATTATTCTAAACGTTGGATTGGCGGACTTTTCATAGATGGGGAACATGAAATTGGGTGGATGGACAAAATTAGAGGGGTGAAAGTAATGGTCAGGATCATCTTTTTTATATGGTTTTCAATGTGGATTCATTCATTGATAGGTCCAGCTCAATGGTATGGATCTGATTGGAGTATTTGTCAACCGCAAGGATAAGATCCGATCCTCTTTATGGACAGTCTTGATCTACTGGCCAACATGTCACACCTAAGGACTTTGGACAACCTTTACCTTTTTAAATCATTGAGGTAGTTTTGTCGGATGCCACCGATTGGGTATTGCCCATGTTTACACAATTCAATCAAACACAAGGCCACATGTGTGATCAAGGGCTTATATTTGGTTTACGTGTGCGATTAAGAAGTAGGGGTGTGTAGAGTCATACTTGACTCAATGTTTGATTGAATGTTGGTGACCCAGTGCGAAAATAATTGAGTAGGACCGAATTTGAAAATTCAGTTGTCATGTCAACCACCAGTTGTAGAAAGCGATCAAGTAATTTGCGAAAGGATAGGGGTGAGTCCTTTTTGATGGATTCTTTTTTTCCTTACATTAAAGACTTTACTTTCACCATCATTTGTAAACAATATATTTCTCAAAAGAATGAAAATGAACAGATAAGCAGAGAGAGAAAAAAGGTTAAAACAATACCGATTCTTATTAATATGTAAATGTGGCTCATTACCATCGATAAATAAATGTGATGGTTGCAGGATCGAATGAGGGTAGGCTAACTCAATGGTAGACTGTTGTGTCTGCTAATAGAAAGAGATCAGTGGCTCTCATGCTCATCGCGTGCTCATCATTTAGGAGATTTGGAAAGCAAGAAATGTTGCTATCTTTGATAATATGAGGGTGGATCACAGGGTGGTGATAGATAAAATATGGCATTGGAGGAAGATGATTGATGGGCTGGGGACCGAGTGGGATTTAAGGAGAAAATCTGGGGGTTCAGGTTCTCTAGTTAGGGTGAATGCCAGTCCCAGGGTGATTACATGGGAGAAACCCCCTTTAAGATGGGTTAAAATAAATGTAGATGGCTCTACTAGAGGTAACCCAGGTTTGGCTGGCGGAGGTGGTATTTGTAGAGACCCGAATGGTGAATTCTTCTTTGCTTTTGCGTCTAAGTACGAGGTGGGGTTGAATACCTAGGCGAAGGTTCGTATCGTCTATGACGGGATCCAGTTTAGGTTGCAATGGGGTTTTCCCCCACATTATTATTGAGTCTGATTCAAGGACGGTTGTAGATATGCTCAACGGGTTGGCAAGGCCCAGTTGGAAATGGAAGATGTGGGTATATAGGATTCAGGAGTTAATGCAAAGAGGTCGGATTATTTTTAAACACATCATGAGGGAAGGCAACTTGGCAGCAGATTTTATGGCTTGTCTGGGTAGCGGCTCTTAAAGTTCCAGTTGGTGGGAGAGGAGAATCGAGCTCCCTTATGAGGTAAGGGGCTTGATTTTCCTAGACAAGGTGGGTTTGGGTTTGATTAAGGTTGGGTGGGATGGATGATTTTGTGCAGTTTTTTCTCTCTTCTTCTTTTCCATGATAGGCCCTAGTTATTTTGGTTAGTGGGGCCCGAATGTAAATTTTGATCAGAAATGAAGAATAGTTCCTTAAAAATAATAATAATAATAATAATAATAATAAACTGGATTTAGAGTCCTATCTTCATCCAGTAGAAAGATATATCATTAAAAAAAAAAAAAAAAAAAAAAAACCAATCATTTTGTGTGAACAGATGATGTAGGCAAATGGTCAGTAAGATGTGACCAAGATAATTGATCACCCAAGTAAGGATTCAATTGATCAAGATCCGACAACTTAGGGTTGTGAATGTTAATGTTAATCCTATGGTACTGTAGCAATGTATGCCAAAACTAGGCTATGCTAAGCTATGCTAGGATAAATGTAAAGGGAAGATAGATTGTGTTTGACATGGACCTTGAGTTCTTCCTTGATGGTCCAAGATCCTTCATATTTACGTCTTGCAGTCTTCCCATAGGAAGTCCGTGTAAATCTAAAACTGTTGAATTTCAGGTCTCCACTTTTATGTGGATGCCCCTTATCAAATTTTCAGGACATTATTACATCTATAAATAGCTCGATTAGAGCCATCTCCACCCTTTGTCTCTTCTGATTGTATAACTATTAAAATCAGATCCATCAGATATAGATCTCCCATTCTTTTGATTTTGATATGTTCCAATATGGGCCCATTTGATTGATATTCATCCATTTAAATATCGGTCCGATCTTCGGATATTAGGAATCTTTTTAGTCATCGTGACTCCAATTGTCTCTAGAAAGATCTCCCATTTTGGAATGATTGTGAGAGACAGCCTTTTCGAGTGTCTCGTATCCAGATTCATGATAGGATTCTTGCCTCGGTAGGTCTTTTAGAGATGTGTGGAGCACATTGCTTCATTCAATTACCACATGAATCATGTCTACATGTCACTCGAAGTTTTGATCTCCTAATGGCATGCATCCAGTTCTATGACATCGCATTAATAACAAAAGATATATCATCGAAAAAAATGCAATGAAAGATATCTTCAAACGCGAGTACGATTCTACCAACAACAAACCCATAGTATTGACATATGAAGACTTCTTATCGGTTTATGATGGTGCACTAAAAATGGGTGTAAAAAATCCCCCCCATCCCTTTGTATCAAGAGATGTGATGGGATGTTTGATGTTCAGGTTTCGGCAGTCGTTCCGACATACAACACATGACAATCAAGGGTTCACACTTGACCGTCGTGCGCATTAATGCTAGCATAAAAAATTGTCTGACATGATTGTCAGCTATTGATGCTGGTGTGAAATGTCTTTTTGATGCATAAAAATAAAAAGACCGTAAAAATTTATGCTCTCTATAGGCGGCGGCCTAAGCTTAGGACTTAGCCACTAAATTACTTTAAAAAATAAAGATAAAAACTGGTCTTTCAATTGGTTAGAGACGTTTGCAACAGACTACATATCGCACCAAGTCTATCCTTCTTCTGCTTGCATTGACTCCCATAACATGGGGTAGTATTTCTTTAGGTATTGATCATTAATAGGATTTTCTCTTTCCTGACCATCCATATCCTGTAGCAGATATCTCCTCCATGCGAAACTTGTTTAACTTTTAATGGTCATTTTCCTTCAAAAATGTCGCTTTTTAGCCTTGAAATGCCCTTCCAGTGGTGATACATCATAAGCCTAGGTTTGGGCGTCACTCGGCAAACCATATTTCATAACATCTACAATGTGCTAAAGACATTCATCGTACGGTTGTTTATCCCAAGCTTGCATTAGTCGGCCTAGTTGTGGCTTCCTCCTGGTCCTCTGGCCAGGATTGTCCTTTGGCATAGCTTTGGCCACCTTACATTTATTCTTATTAGGACCGCTTCTAGTTGCTTGTTGCCCATGCCTCATGCATGTTTATTAGTTTGTCCCTCGTATACTTGATCGAATGTTGTTGCATGTTTCTTATTGACCGAGCATAATAAGGCCTTTGAACTGTAGCAGAGGCCTTGTTGCCAGCTGAGCCACTTTTCTCATTGGCTACCCTGGGCTGGTTTGCTCTCTCCTAGAGTTTTCCTTTTTTAAAACAAGTTATTTTGGTTGTTGCCTGCCCATTTATTGGGTAACAACCCTTCCTTATGCTAGTAACACTTTTATCTCACATCGAGCTTGTTGATTCATGTGATTTCCCCCCCTAACTTATGTTTTCCCAACATATATGGTGTACAAGTGGTTCGTACTCATGCAAAAGTTTTCGAGCGAAAGAACTTTCAGGGTCCTAGAGTATATCATTGGTGCATTTCCTTTGTCTTTAGGTGGGGATGATTGTTTTCCAATACTTGTTGCCTTCGTAGTGAGCCTTCCTTTTGTGATCAAGGGCAGACTCTGGTTCATTTTCCATTCAACCGCCATGATTGATGGTGGGTTGTTGGTAGTTTTAGGAGGAACTGTTCATTTCTAAGCCTAGAGTGCTGGTAATTAATTGGGCGATCGATCACCGGTTATCGTGTTCAGTTAGATGATGAAGCAATTCCATGGGCTCTCCTTGGGTTGGTCGATTATCGTCATGTGTGATGGGTTTTTTTGACCCGTTGTCCTTTCACAACTGGGATGCGCAAAGTCCTTTCACAACTGGGATGCGCAAGTCCTTTCGCAACTAGGATGTGGAAAGGAGTTTCCTAAAATTATAAAAAAGGGTCCCTAGGATTTTTCTACGTATGTTGTGTTGATGAGAAAAATACAAGAGGGCTATCAAAGGTGAGAGAGAGGGAGAAAGAGAGAGAGAGAGGAAGCTTATAGAAGGGAAGTTCTGCTCATGGAGGTTTTTCTACTTTGCAATTTATATCTCAGCGCTTTTATGTCCTCATAATCGGTTAGATCTCTTCGTTTTCTCTATTTCTCTTATTGTTTATCCACTCCTGCGTGAGTGAAGAAGATTGTAACGTTCTACTTCATAGTGGATTGTTAATCTGGACGAGGTCCCATGGTTTTTACCTCTTTGAGGGTTTTCCATGTAAAAATCTCTTATGTGGTGTGTGATTGATGCTTTGATTTATTTCATTGCTTTATTATCCATAATTTTGGTTTGTTTCGGGAGGCTAGATCCTAAGGTTTGTTCAAGGCATCCCAACAAAGTGGTATCAGAGCTAAGTTAATTGAATGAGCAGGATCAGTTTTGAACTATGGAAGGTGGCTCATCAAGGATGATCAGCCTCAATGGTTCTAACTAGACTATATGGAAGGCTAAGATGGAGGACTTGCTTTATTGCAAAGACCTATATCCTCCAATCTTAGGCATATAAGAAAAATCCAAGGATATGACTGATGATGATTGGAAGAAGATGGACCGAAAGACGGTGGGGTTTATTAGACAATGGTTGGATGATTCTGTGTTCCACCATGTGTCTACGGAAACCTCAGCCGCAAGCCTATGGCTAAAATTACAAGGGTCAGTATGAGAGGAAGACAGCCGGTAATAAGATATTTCTGATAAGGCGACTTGTGAATCTCAAGTTCAAGGATGGTGGTTCTGTGGCCGAGCACATGAATGAGGTCAGCAATATAGTGAACTAACTCACCTCTATGAAGATGGTCCTGGATGATGAACTGCAGGCTTTACTATTGCTTAGTTCATTACCTGACAGTTGGGAGACATTGGTGGTGTCTCTAAGTAACTCCGCGCCAGACGGAAAGATATCCATGGAACAGGTAACCAGTTGTCTCTTCAATGAGGAGACAAGAAGGAAGTCTCAGGGGTCTACTCAGTAAGAGGCCCTTGTGACACAGGAACGGGGGAGAGGAAAGAACAGGAAGGGCGGGAAGGCCCGAGATAAATCAAGAGGCAAGTCGAGTAACAGAAAAGATGTTGAATGTTGGAATTGTGGCAAGAAGGGCCACTACAAGCATGAATGTCGTGGTAAGAAAGACGACAAGAAAGGAAAAGGGAAAGAAGATGAATCTGATTCCACTGCAGTCGCTTCAGATGGCAACATGGTAGTTATTCTTTCTACAGATCATGACGTATGTCTCACGGCTACGAGTCAGGACACCGACTAGGTGATAGACTCGAGAGCTTCTTTTCATGCGACTCCACGCAGGGACTTCTTCACAAGCTATAAGTTAGGTGACTATGGAACTGTGATCAAGATGTGAAATTCTGGCGTATCAAATATCGTGGGAATCGGTGATATTTGTGTGAAGACCGATGTGGGCTGCACATTGGTTCTTAAGGATGTGAGGCATATCCCAGACCTTTGCCTCAACTTGATGTCGATGGGAAGGCTGGATGATGATGGCTATGAAAGCCGGTTTACTGGTGGGAAATGGAAGCTCATCAAGGGTTCGTTGATCGTGGGCAGAGGAAAGAAGTGTTGCACCCTGTACAAGGCAAGTGTCAGTATGTGCAAGGGTGGATTGAACGCAGCGGAAGATTCAGCTATTGACATGTGGCACAGCCGTCTAGGCCACATGAGTGAAAAAGGGCTTCAACTACTAGCGAGGAAGCAGCTTCTTCCAGACGTGACAGGTATACCTCTCAAAACCTGTCTTGATTGTTTATCAAGGGAACAGCTTAGAGTTTCATTTGTTAAAAATATTTCTCATGTTAATAAAGTGCATGCATTAGATTTGGTTTATTCTGATGTTTGTGGTCCTATGAGGACAAAAACCTTGGGTGGGGCATTGTATTTTATCACTTTTATAGATGATGCATCTAGGAGGGTTTGGGTTTATGCTTTAAAATCCAAGGACGAGGTCTTTGGTGTGTTTAAGTTGTTTCATGCTATGGTCGAGAGAGAGACAGGTAGACCATTGAAGTGCATCCGCACTAACAATGGTGGTGAATACATTGGCGACTTTCATAAGTACTGCAAGTCCCTAGGTATACGGCATGAACAGACAGTTCTCAAGACCCCCCAGCATAATGGTGTAGCTGAGCGAATGAATCGCACCATTGTTGAGAGAATCAGATGCATGTTATCCCATGCGAAGTTGCCTAAGACGTTCTGGGGAGAAGCAATGCGCACGGCGGTGTATTTGATAAACAGGTCTCCATCAGCCCCATTGAATGGAGAAGTACCTGAGAATGTGTGGACTGGACAGGATCTATCGTACAGTCATCTCAGGGTGTTTGGATGCAGGGCATCCGTTCACGTACCAAAGGACGAGAGGTCCAAGCTCGATATGAAGATCAGGCAGTGTGTGTTCTTAGGATACGGTGATGAAAAATTCGGTTACAGATTGTGGGATTCGACCGAGAGGAAGCTCGTCAGGAGCAGAGATGTAGTTTTCTTTGAAGATCAGTGTATAGAAGACATCGGTAAGCCAGAGAAGAACCAGCCTAGTTCAGGTGAGCTAGAGGACATGGATCCAGTTATTCCTCCCGTGGTGCCTGATGACGGGGGAGTACAGCAAGGTGCAGAGGACGAGAGAGTTCCTTCAGAAGATGGACCAGGGGATCAGACCCCACTTGATCCACCTGTTGAGCCATAGGTGAGAATGTCATCTAGGGATAGACAGCCGTCCAAGAGGTACTCATCACATGAGTACATTATACTGACTGATGGGGGAGAGCCAGAAGATTATTCTGAGGCCCTAACCGACGAGCATAAGGGGGAGTGGTTGAAAGCTCTACAAGAGGAGATGGAATCCTTGCATAAGAACCACACCTATAATATGGTGAAACTGCCTAAGGGCAAGAAAGCTTTGAGCAACAAGTGGGTGTTCAGAAAGAAGGTTGAGCAGAAGAATTCATAGATGAGGTTCAAGGCCAGACTTGTGGTGAAAGGGTTTGGTCAGAGGAAAGGAATAGACTTCGAAGAGATATTCTCACCAGTGGTGAAGATGACATCCATACGGATGTTGCTTGGGTTGGCGGCTAGCATGGATCTGGAGATAGAGCAGTTAGATGTTAAAACTGCCTTTCTCCATGGTGACTTGGAAGAAGAGATCTACATGCACCAACCAGAGGGGTTCGAAGTCAAGGGCATGGAGCATATGGTGTGTAGGCTGAGGAAGAGCTTGTATGGGCTGAAACAAGCTCCACGGCAATGGTACAAGAAGTTCGACTCATTTATGTTGAAACATGGGTATGACAGAACGGAGTCGGACCACTATGTGTTCACGTGCAAGTTCTCAGATGGTGATTTCTTAGTTCTGCTATTATACGTTGATAACATGCTCATCATGGAAAAGACATCAAGAAGATCGACAGGCTAAAACAGGAGTTGGGCAAGTCTTTTGCGATGAAAGACTTGGGCCTGGTTAGACAGATCCTAGGAATGGAGATAACCCATGACAGAAGCAGCAGGAAGCTTTGGCTGTCACAAGAGCGGTATATTGAGAAAGTCCTAGAGCGGTTCAATATGAATGCGTGGCCGGCCAATACTCCACTTGGATGGTCACTTCAGATTGAGCGACAGGCAGTGTCCCAAGACGAAGGCAGAGGTGGATGAGATGCAGAAGACACCCTATGTGTCAGCTGTAGGAAGTTTGATGTATGCTATGGTGTGTATACGCCCAGACATAGCATATGCGGTTGGTGTTGTTAGCCAGTTTCTTGCCAATCTTGGTAAAGAGCATTGGGCAGCAGTGAAATGGATACTGCGGTATCTAAGAGGCTCATCCAGGTTGAGCCTATGCTATGGTGACGGTAAACCTGTGTTAGAGGGCTACACAGATGCAGATATGGTAGGTGACATAGACTCCAGGAAGTCTATATCAAGATTCATGTTCACGTCTGCAGGGGGAGCGGTTTCTTGGCAGAGCAAGCTACAGAAAGTCGTAGCATTGTCAACTACAGAAGCCGAGTACATTGCAGTCATAGAGGCATGTAAAGAGATGCTTTGGATGAAGAGGTTCCTACAGGAACTTAGCCTGAAGCAAGAGGAGCATGTGGTCTATTGCGATAGTCAGAGTGCTATACACTTGAGCAAGTATCCAAGTCAGCATTCCAAGCCAAAGCACATAGAGATTCGGTATCACTGGATCAGGGATACTTTGAAACAGAAGTGTTACAGCTTGAGAAGGTCCACACGGACGATAATGGGTCAAATATGATGACCAAGGCCTTGCTTAAGGGCAAGTTTGAGGTTTGTAGAAACCTGGCTGGCTTAAAGAAGGTGAATCCCTCCTGGGTCAAAAAGGGAGAGATTTGATGGGTTTTTTTGACCTGTTGTCCTTTCGCAACTGGGATGCGCAAAGTCCTTTCGCAACTGGGATGCGCAAGTCCTTTCGCAACTAGGATGCGCAAGTCCTTTCGCAACTAGGATATAGAAAGGAGTTTCCTAAAACTATAAAAAATGGTCCCTAGGATTTTTCAACGTATGTTGTGTTGATGAGAAAAATACAAGAGGGCTATCAAAGGTGAGAGAGAGGGAGAAAGAGAGAGAAGAAGCTTATAGAAGGGAGGTTCTACTCGTGGAGGTTTTTCTACTTTGCAATTTATATCTCAGCGCTTCTATGTCCTCATAATCGGTTAGATCTCTTCGTTTTCTCTAGTTCTCTTATTGTTTATCCACTCCTGCGTGAGTGAAGAAGATTGTAACGTTCTACTTCATAGTGGATTGTTGATTTGGACGAGGTCCCGTGGTTTTTACCTCTTTGAGGGTTTTCCACGTAAAAATCTCTTGTGTGGTGTGTAATTGATGCTTTGATTTATTTCATTACTTTATTATCCATAATTCTGGTTTGTTTCGGGAGGCTAGATCCTAAGGTTTGTGGAAGGCATCCCAACAATGTGTGCTTACACAATGTTAAAACGTTTTAGGTGAAGCTGTTAGATTGATCCCTATCACCTCCTCTTCCTTTTTGGGGAACTTAAGTAAGCCTTTTTCGATGTTCTCATATACTTAATTTCTAAACACAATACAATTCTTAGTAGAATGTGTCCTAGTATGATTCCATTTAAATATAATCCCTTTCTGAGTTCCTCGGCCGAAGAAACCTTTTGGTGAATGGGGAGCTTGATGAATTTGTTCTCCAACAAGATGTTGAATATATCCTTAGCTTTGGAAATATCAAACATATACTACCTTGGAGCCTTAGGGGTGCCCTTCCTCAGGTTTACCTCTATTGAGGCTTTGTACCTTGCACGGCCGTGTACCAACTATCTCAGTTATGGCCATCTCATAGCAAGAGTCGTGATCTTCACTTAGCCATGCATGAAATTATTTCTTCAACGACCAACTTGTAATTTAGGTTATGATAAAATGAGCCCTTTGACACGTTCATCTATTGTTGCTTATCCTAGAGGATCCATTCGTATTTGGTAGCCATGGTTGATAGTTCAAACAAGTCTCCAGGTACACGTCTTTGAACTTCTTGCCCTAGGAGAATAACTAGGCAACAAATTTTTGTGCCCTTAAATTGGGCAATGAATTTTTCGACTGTCTCATCAGGCAAATGACGCAACCTGAATAAGTCGGCAATGGATACTTCAAGCTCTATTCAGTGGAACTGCATGTGAAACCTCTTTTTCATCTCATTCTAGATTTGAATCGAGTTGGCAGGGAGGTTTATATACGATGTGAAAGCGATTTTCGTTAGAGAATTCCAAAAGAGCTTGAGCCTCGAGAAGTCATTGTAGGACACTTTGCCACATTGTATTGTGAAGCGGCCGACATACTTAATGGTAAAGGTTTCCTCGTCTCCTGAGAAAAAAGTGACTTGGAAAACCTAAAACCTTCGAGGAACTCGTAATGCTAATTGACCCACTAAAGATAAGGTTTTTTATAAATCGGCCGAGCAACTCATCAGCCTTTGGTTAAACTCCATACTCTTGGATAAACCTTATAACGTTGTCCCAGCCAAGCGACCTCTACGGGCCTACCAATTCTTCTCGATCATGGTACCTTTGCGGGGGCACAAGGTATGACCCTTGTGCAACATGGTTAACGGCCGTAGGGGTGAAACGGTCGAAGGTTGCCCATTGGACGCGTCTACCCTATAATAGTCGTTACGGATAAAAGGCATAATCGGAGGATGCCCTAGGTATTTTTGTCCTCTGATACCCTTGGTAAGCGGTTAGGCCGACCAAAGGTTGGTCCCCTTGGTACTCAACCCTATGTTAGCTGTTGTGGGTAGCCAAAACGATTGAAGGTTACTCAGTAAAGTTTTCAGCTATTGAACTATGGAAATTGGTTATCGGCTAGATGATTCTCTCTCTCTCTCTCTCTCTCTCTCTCTCTCTCTCTCTCTCTCTCTCTCTCTCTCTCTCTCTCTCTCTCCCCCCCCCCCACAGGTTTTCCATACCAATCGAGGATTGCCCCCCAGGTGCATGATAATTATGTGGGTCGAGGTACTCTGGTTGTCTGTGTCGACCTCAAAATTGACGATCGGGCTCTCCAACTTCCCAAGCGCCAATCCCAAGATGCTCCAGCTACCTCATCACTCACCAAACTTGGCGAACGAGCTAACTAAATTCCTGAACTCCAAATCCGGTTTGTGGTGGATGAAACATCAACATCCCATAATGACTACATCATCAAATAATGGAAATATGAAACATCAACATCCCATAATGACTACATCATCAAATAAGTCCAAAATATATCATATTTACATTCCCAAATTTTCAAAATAGAAGGAAAGCTATGATAAGGATGCTCATTAACACCTATAGGCACCTTGAGCTTGGTAGTGTCCTGAAAGCACAGAAGGAAACATGGGTGTGAGCAACAAGCTCGTGAATCATTCCGTGTGTTGGAAGGTAAGTACGACTTATCATGGACCTTCCTCAATCATGAAATGTATCACAGATATGATATCATAAATAGGCATAACAAAAAAATACATAACCAATGGTCAAGTCGTAGTCGGTAGTATTGCAGGCTAGTAGGGGCCTCGCACCATGGGCCACAATCCACATTAGTCTCATACCTAACATGCAATGTGATTTCAGGATGATAGACTCTAGATCTCAAATAGTCTCATACCTATTGGGGACTGTGGCCCACTAATATATGCACCGATACTATATATATTTACAAATCTACAAATTTGAATGCATGAATATCGTACATATTCACATGTCGCATCTATAACATCATACCCGAAACCATATTCATAATCAGAATCATGACTTTGACGATATTTCCTTGCAATGACTCGTATGTATACATGTCTGCCACACCGCGGATTGGGACTAAGCCCCCATGTGATGGTGTGAGTGACGTTATTTTTCTAATGAGACAAACATTAGGCTAGTCACACCCCTTCCCATTCAATGTATGGCAATGAACTTGGCCACCCAGTGTGTTAATGAGGATCACATTTGTTTTTCATACTTGACCATCAACAGTGGGGCCACCACCTCCAACTGATACTCTCACCTGATCCAAATATTAGTAGTTAGGCTCGTTACACCTCTGCCATTCCCAGTCTCAGCAGTAGAGTATCTTGGTGCCCCGTAACTGCACTGCTCCTGCTTCTTGACCTATCAGAAGGGACTCATCGGTACTGACTTAACGGGCTCAAAATCTATAATAGAATCTCTTGGGTTCAGGGCAGGCCTCTCACGGTCTCACAGCCCAGGGCCCGCCATGTGCGGTCTTACGGTCCATAAACGATATCCATAACAATACTCCAACTCATCTAAAACTCATCCAGACATACGGACCAACATGAGGGCCCAAACATCATGATATGCTGTGTATACGTTTTATGAATGCTCATGAAATCAAAATATTAAGAAACTCATAATGTAAACCATGTTATGCCACTATGCAATTTACACCAAGTGTATGGTAGTCTTTAGACCCTCATCTCATAACCTATTGTTCAGGGGAAGTCCATCTAGACCATTCAACTCACTTAAACACGTGCCGGATCTTAACATTAATACCTATAAGCAATGGGCCTCAACATGGACATAAACCATGGTCCAACATCAATCATGCTCTTACGTCATGCAATGCATCTTATGCCATCTACATCATACATACATCCCATGCCTTCTACATCATACATTCCTCATATATCATCTACATTACACATACATCACATGCCACCTACATCTTACATACATTGCATGCCCTTATGGGCTTATTATATTATTGCCAGTGGGCCGAATCAAACATGAAAACCAACCATCATCAAGTAATCACATATGATCGTATTCATTCATTTTAGTCAATCACATTCAACGCACATACATACATGGCATCATGAGTTGCATCACATATATATTAGATGTGCATATCCCTTCAAGTAGTTAGGCCTTGTGGCACTTAGAATTTGCCTAAGTTTGGGCTTCACATGTGACCTATATAATAGCCCATTGGTCCGGTTTATTTGGGCTTTAAATTAGCTCCACATTGAGTTCTATTTAGGCCT